>CM022298.1:626042255-626642255 GCA_011799875.1 Thinopyrum elongatum
GAAGCTATCTCACATTTGTCATCAAACATGCTTTGTTCCCACTCGGAACCACAAGCCTTCTAGTGAGTTGCTCCGATTTGTGAGGGGTGTGTGTCCAAACTTTCGTCAAACAGGCCAATTTTTTTTACCACATCATCTTGGTGGCATGACATTACATCAAGCAAGGTTTCAAGTTTTTCTGATCATTTGTTAATTTTTTTGGAATTAAAATGCCATGGCACTCCATGCATGTGTCTATGCCGTGAGACCAATATGTTTGAAAATTCCTTCTAATTTACCGCACATGGAATTAACTCGCACACAAGTACACAAATATGATTTTTCAAACCGTTATGGTTAGCCGTTGCATGTGGATGTAGTTCAAATTTGAATTATGGTCATTAAATGGCTCGAAAATCACTTAAATGTCTTTAAAAGGTCAAATGACCCCTGAAATTTTCCAAATTTTTAGATGACAGTTATATTAGTACACGTTAAACGTAGAAAAAATTTGAGGGCCGTAAGAAGAAGCTATCTCCCGTTCGTCATCAAACATGCATTGTTCCCTCTCGGAACCACAAGCATTCTAGTGAGTTGCTTCGGTTTGTGAGGGGTGTGTGTCCAAACTTTTGTCAAACATGCCAATTTATTTACCACATCATCTTGGTGGCATGACATTACATCAAGCAAGGTTTCATGTTTTTCTGATCATTTGTTAATTTTTTGAATTAAAATGCCATGGCACTCCATGCATGTGTCCATGCCGTGAGACCAATATGTTTGAAAATTCCTTCTAATTTACTGCACATGGAATTAACTCGCACACAAGTACACAAATATGATTTTTCAAACCGTTATGGTTAGCCGTTGCATGTAGATGTAGTTCAAATTTTAATTATGGTCATTAAAAGGCTAGAAAATCACTTAAGGGTCTTTAAAAGGTCAAATGACCCCTGAAATTTTCCAAATTTTCACATGACAGTTGTATTAGTGCATGTTAAACATAGAAAAAATTTGAAGGCCGTAAGAGGAAGCTATCTCCCGTTCGTCATCAAACATGCATTGTTCCCTCTCGGAACCACAAGCCTTCTAGGGAGGTGCTCCGATTTGTGAGCGGTGTGTGTCCAAACTTTTGTCAAACTGGCCAATTTTTTTACCACATCATCTTGGTGGCATGACATTACATCAAGCAAGGTTTCATGTTTTTCTGATCATTTTTTAATTTTTTGGAATTAAAATGCCATGGCACTCCATGCATGTGTCCATGCCGTGAGACCAATATGTTTGAAAATTCCTTCTAATTTACTGCACATGGAATTAACTCTCACACAAGTACACAAATATGATTTTTCAAACCGTTATGGTTAGCCGTTGCATGTGGATGTAGTTCAAATTTGAATTACGGTCATTAAAAGGCTAGAAAATCACTTAAATGCCTTTAAAAGGTCAAATGACCCCTGAAATTTTCCAAACTTTCACATGACAGTTGTATTAGTGCATGTTAAACATAGAAAAAAATTTGAAGGCCGTAAGAGGAAGCTATCTCCTGTTCGTCATCAAACATGCATTGTTCCCTATCGGAACCACAAGCCTTCTAGTGAGTTGCTCCGATTTGTGAGGGGTGTGTGTCCATACTTTTGTCAAACAGGCCAATTTTTTTACCACATCATCTTGGTGGCATGACATTACATCAAGCAAGGTTTCATGTTTTTCTGATCATTTTTTAATTTTTTGGAATTAAAATGCCATGGCACTCCATGCATGTGTCCATGCCGTGAGACCAATATGTTTGAAAATTCCTTCTAATTTCCTGCACATGGAATTAACTCGCACACAAGTACACAAATATGATTTGTCAAACCGTTATGGTTAGTAGTTGCAAGTAGATGTAGTTCAAATTTGAATTACCGTTATTAAATGGCTAGAAAATCACTTAAATGTCTTTAAAAGGTCAAATGACCCTTGAAATTTTCCAACTTTTCACATGACAGTTGTATTAGTGCACATTAAACATAGAAAAAATTGAAGGCCATAAGAGGAAGCTATCTCCCGTTCGTCATCAAACATGCATTGTTCCCTCTCGGTACCATAAGCCTTCTAGTGAGTTGCTCCGATTTGTGAGGGGTATGTGTCCAAACTTTCGTCAAACAGGCCAATTTTTTTACCACATCATCTTGGTGGCATGATATTACGTCAAGCAAGGTTTCATGTTTTTCTGATCATTTTTGAATTTTTTGGAATTAAAATGCCATGGCACTCCACGCATGTGTCCATGCCGTGAGACCAATATGTTTGAAAATTCCGTCTAATTTACTACACATGGAATTAACTCGCACACAAGTACACAAATATGATTTTTCAAACCGCTATGGTTAGCCTTTGCATGTGGATGTAGTACAAATTTGAATTACGGTCATTAAATGGCTAGAAAATCACTTAAATGTCTTTAAAAGGTCAAATGACCCTGAAATTTTCCAAAATTTCAGATGATAGTTGTATTAGTGCACGTTAAACATAGAAAAATTTGAAGGCCGTAAGAGGAAGCTATCTCCCGTTCGTCATCAAATATGCATTGTTCCCCCTCGGAACCACGATCCTTCTAGTGAGTTGCTCCGGTTTGTGACGGGTGTGTGTCCAAACTTTTGTCAAACAGGCCAATTTTTTTACCACATCATCTTGGTGGCATGACATTACATCAAGCAAGGTTTCATGTTTTTCTGATCATTTTTTAATTTTTTGGAATTAAAATGCCATGGCACTCCATGCATGTGTCCATGCCGTGAGACCAATATGTTTGAAAATTCCTTCTAATTTACTGCACATGGAATTAACTCACACACAAGTACACAAATATGATTTTTCAAACCGTTATGGTTTGCCGTTGCATGTAGATGTAGCTCAAATTTGAATTACGGTTATTAAATGGCTAGAAAATCACTTCAATGTCTTTAAAAGGTCAAATGACCCTTGAAATTTTCCAAATTTTCACATGACAGTTGTATTAGTGCATGTTAAACATAGAAAAAATTTGAAGGCCGTCAGAGGAAGCTATCTCACATTTGTCATCAAACATGCTTTGTTCCCACTCGGAACCACAAGCCTTCTAGTGAGTTGCTCCGATTTGTGAGGGGTGTGTGTCCAAACTTTCGTCAAACCGGCCAATTTTTTTACCACATCATCTTGGTGGCATGACATTACATCAAGCAAGGTTTCATGTTTTTCTGATCATTTTTGAATTTTTTGGAATTAAAATGCCATGGCACTCCATGCATGTGTCTATGCCGTGAGACCAATATGTTTGAAAATTCCTTCTAATTTACCGCACATGGAATTAACTCGCACACAAGTACACAAATATGATTTTTCAAACCGTTATGGTTAGCCGTTGCATGTGGATGTAGTTCAAATTTGAATTATGGTCATTAAATGGCTAGAAAATCACTTAAATGTCTTTAAAAGGTCAAATGACCCCTGAAATTTTCCAAATTTTCAGATGACAGTTATATTAATATACGTTAAACGTAGAAAAAATTTGAGGGCCGTAAGAAGAAGCTATCTCCCGTTCGTCATCAAACATGCATTGTTCCCTCTCGGAACCACAAGCATTCTAGTGAGTTGCTTCGGTTTGTGAGGGGTGTGTGTCCAAACTTTTGTCAAACATGCCAATTTATTTACCACATCATCTTGGTGGCATGACATTACATCAAGCAAGGTTTCTAGTTTTTCTGATCATTTGTTAATTTTTTGAATTAAAATGCCATGGCACTCCATGCATGTGTCCAGGCCGTGAGACCAATATGTTTGAAAATTCCTTCTAATTTACTGCACATGGAATTAACTCGCACACAAGTACACAAATATGATTTTTCAAACCGTTATGGTTAGCCGTTGCATGTAGATGTAGTTCAAATTTTAATTATGGTCATTAAAAGGCTAGAAAATCACTTAAGGGTCTTTAAAAGGTCAAATGACCCCTGAAATTTTCCAAATTTTCACATGACAGTTGTATTAGTGCATGTTAAACATAGAAAAAATTTGAAGGCCGTAAGAGGAAGCTATCTCCCGTTCGTCATCAAACATGCAATGTTCCCTCTCGGAACCACAAGCCTTCTAGTGAGGTGCTCCGATTTGTGAGCGGTGTGTGTCCAAACTTTTGTCAAACTGGCCAATTTTTTTACCACATCATCTTGGTGGCATGACATTACATCAAGCAAGGTTTCATGTTTTTCTGATCATTTTTTAATTTTTTTGGAATTAAAATGCCATGGCACTCCATGCATGTGTCCATGCCGTGAGACCAATATGTTTGAAAATTCCTTCTAATTTACTGCACATGGAATTAACTCTCACACAAGTACACAAATATGATTTTTCAAACCGTTATGGTTAGCCGTTGCATGTGGATGTAGTTCAAATTTGAATTATGGTCATTAAATGGCTAGAAAATCACTTAAATGTCTTTAAAAGGTCAAATGACCCCTGAAATTTTCCAAATTTTCAGATGACAGTTATATTAGTATACGTTAAACGTAGAAAAAATTTGAGGGCCGTAAGAAGAAGCTATCTCCCGTTCGTCATCAAACATGCATTGTTCCCTCTCGGAACCACAAGCATTCTAGTGAGTTGCTTCGGTTTGTGAGGGGTGTGTGTCCAAACTTTTGTCAAACATGCCAATTTATTTACCACATCATCTTGGTGGCATGACATTATATCAAGCAAGGTTTCTAGTTTTTCTGATCATTTGTTAATTTTTTGAATTAAAATTCCATGGCACTCCATGCATGTGTCCACGCCGTGAGACCAATATGTTTGAAAATTCCTTCTAATTTACTGCACATGGAATTAACTCGCACACAAGTACACAAATATGATTTTTCAAACCGTTATGGTTAGCCGTTGCATGTAGATGTAGTTCAAATTTTAAATATGGTCATTAAAAGGCTAGAAAATCACTTAAGGGTCTTTAAAAGGTCAAATGACCCCTGAAATTTTCCAAATTTTCACATGACAGATGTATTAGTGCATGTTAAACATAGAAAAAATTTGAAGGCCGTAAGAGGAAGCTATCTCCCGTTCGTCATCAAACATGCATTGTTCCCTCTCGGAACCACAAGCCTTCTAGTGAGGTGCTCCGATTTGTGAGCGGTGTGTGTCCAAACTTTTGTCAAACTGGACAATTTTTTTACCACATCATCTTGGTGGCATGACATTACATCAAGCAAGGTTTCATGTTTTTCTGATCATTTTTTAATTTTTTTGGAATTAAAATGCCATGGCACTCCATGCATGTGTCCATGCCGTGAGACCAATATGTTTGAAAATTCCTTCTAATTTACTGCACATGGAATTAACTCTCACACAAGTACACAAATATGATTTTTCAAACCGTTATGGTTAGCCGTTGCATGTGGATGTAGTTCAAATTTGAATTATGGTCATTAAATGGCTAGAAAATCACTTAAATGTCTTTAAAAGGTCAAATGACCCCTGAAATTTTCCAAATTTTCAGATGACAGTTATATTAGTATACGTTAAACGTAAAAAAAATTTGAGGGCCGTAAGAAGAAGCTATCTCCCGTTCATCATCAAACATGCATTGTTCCCTCTCGGAACCACAAGCATTCTAGTGAGTTGCTTCGGTTTGTGAGGGGTGTGTGTCCAAACTTTTGGCAAACATGCCAATTTATTTACCACATCATCTTGGTGGCATGACATTACATCAAGCAAGGTTTCAAGTTTTTCTGATCATTTGTTAATTTTTTTGCAATTAAAATGCCATGGCACTCCATGCATGTGTCCAGGCCGTGAGACCAATATGTTTGAAAATTCCTTCTAATTTACTGCACTTGGAATTAACTCGCACACAAGTACACAAATATGATTTTTCAAACCGTTATGGTTAGCCGTTGCATGTAGATGTAGTTCAAATTTTAATTATGTTCATTAAAAGGCTAGAAAATCACTTAAGGGTCTTTAAAAGGTCAAATGACCCCTGAAATTTTCCAAATTTTCACATGACAGTTGTATTAGTGCATGTTAAACATAGAAAAAATTTGAAGGCCGTAAGAGGAAGCTATCTCCCGTTCGTCATCAAACATGCATTGTTCCCTCTCGGAACCACAAGCCTTCTAGGGAGGTGCTCCGATTTGTGAGCGGTGTGTGTCCAAACTTTTGTCAAACTGGCCAATTTTTTTACCACATCATCTTGGTGGCATGACATTACATCAAGCAAGGTTTCATGTTTTTCTGATCATTTTTTAATTTTTTGGAATTAAAATGCCATGGCACTCCATGCATGTGTCCAGGCCGTGAGACCAATATGTTTGAAAATTCCTTCTAATTTACTGCACTTGGAATTAACTCGCACACAAGTACACAAATATGATTTTTCAAACCGTTATGGTTAGCCGTTGCATGTAGATGTAGTTCAAATTTTAATTATGTTCATTAAAAGGCTAGAAAATCACTTAAGGGTCTTTAAAAGGTCAAATGACCCCTGAAATTTTCCAAATTTTCACATGACAGTTGTATTAGTGCATGTTAAACATAGAAAAAATTTGAAGGCCGTAAGAGGAAGCTATCTCCCGTTCGTCATCAAACATGCATTGTTCCCTCTCGGAACCACAAGCCTTCTAGGGAGGTGCTCCGATTTGTGAGCGGTGTGTGTCCAAACTTTTGTCAAACTGGCCAATTTTTTTACCACATCATCTTGGTGGCATGACATTACATCAAGCAAGGTTTCATGTTTTTCTGATCATTTTTGAATTTTTTGGAATTAAAATGCCATGCCACTCCATGCATGTGTCTATGCCGTGAGACCAATATGTTTGCAAATTCCTTCTAATTTACTGCACATGGAATTAACTCGCACACAAGTACACAAATATGATTTTTCAAACCGTTATGGTTAGCCGTTGCATGTAGATGTAGTTCAAATTTTAATTATGGTCATTAAAAGGCTAGAAAATCACTTAAGGGTCTTTAAAAGGTCAAATGACCCCTGAAATTTTCCAAATTTTCACATGACAGTTGTATTAGTGCAAGTTAAACATAGAAAAAATTTGAAGGCCGTAAGAGGAAGCTATCTCCCGTTCGTCATCAAACATGCATTGTTCCCTCTCGGAACCACAAGCCTTCTAGTGAGGTGCTCCGATTTGTGAGCGGTGTGTGTCCAAACTTTTGTCAAACTGGACAATTTTTTTACCACATCATCTTGGTGGCATGACATTACATCAAGCAAGGTTTCATGTTTTTCTGATCATTTTTTAATTTTTTTGGAATTAAAATGCCATGGCACTCCATGCATGTGTCCATGCCGTGAGACCAATATGTTTGAAAATTCCTTCTAATTTACTGCACATGGAATTAACTCTCACACAAGTACACAAATATGATTTTTCAAACCGTTATGGTTAGCCGTTGCATGTGGATGTAGTTCAAATTTGAATTATGGTCATTAAATGGCTAGAAAATCACTTAAATGTCTTTAAAAGGTCAAATGACCCCTGAAATTTTCCAAATTTTCAGATGACAGTTATATTAGTATACGTTAAACGTAAAAAAAATTTGAGGGCCGTAAGAAGAAGCTATCTCCCGTTCATCATCAAACATGCATTGTTCCCTCTCGGAACCACAAGCATTCTAGTGAGTTGCTTCGGTTTGTGAGGGGTGTGTGTCCAAACTTTTGGCAAACATGCCAATTTATTTACCACATCATCTTGGTGGCATGACATTACATCAAGCAAGGTTTCAAGTTTTTCTGATCATTTGTTAATTTTTTTGGAATTAAAATGCCATGGCACTCCATGCATGTGTCCAGGCCGTGAGACCAATATGTTTGAAAATTCCTTCTAATTTACTGCACTTGGAATTAACTCGCACACAAGTACACAAATATGATTTTTCAAACCGTTATGGTTAGCCGTTGCATGTAGATGTAGTTCAAATTTTAATTATGTTCATTAAAAGGCTAGAAAATCACTTAAGGGTCTTTAAAAGGTCAAATGACCCCTGAAATTTTCCAAATTTTCACATGACAGTTGTATTAGTGCATGTTAAACATAGAAAAAATTTGAAGGCCGTAAGAGGAAGCTATCTCCCGTTCGTCATCAAACATGCATTGTTCCCTCTCGGAACCACAAGCCTTCTAGGGAGGTGCTCCGATTTGTGAGCGGTGTGTGTCCAAACTTTTGTCAAACTGGCCAATTTTTTTACCACATCATCTTGGTGGCATGACATTACATCAAGCAAGGTTTCATGTTTTTCTGATCATTTTTTAATTTTTTGGAATTAAAATGCCATGGCACTCCATGCATGTGTACATGCCGTGAGACCAATATGTTTGAAAATTCCTTCTAATTTACTGCACATGGAATTAACTCTCACACAAGTACACAAATATGATTTTTCAAACCGTTATGGTTAGCCGTTGCATGTGGATGTAGTTCAAATTTGAATTACGGTCATTAAAAGGCTAGAAAATCACTTAAATGCCTTTAAAAGGTCAAATGACCCCTGAAATTTTCCAAACTTTCACATGACAGTTGTATTAGTGCACGTTAAACATAGAAAAAAATTTGAAGGCCGTAAGAGGAAGCTATCTCCTGTTCGTCATCAAACATGCATTGTTCCCTATCGGAACCACAAGCCTTCTAGTGAGTTGCTCCGATTTGTGAGGGGTGTGTGTCCATACTTTTGTCAAACAGGCCAATTTTTTTACCACATCATCTTGGTGGCATGACATTACATCAAGCAAGGTTTCATGTTTTTCTGATCATTTTTTAATTTTTTGGAATTAAAATGCCATGGCACTCCATGCATGTGTCCATGCCGTGAGACCAATATGTTTGAAAATTCCTTCTAATTTCCTGCACATGGAATTAACTCGCACACAAGTACACAAATATGATTTGTCAAACCGTTATGGTTAGTAGTTGCAAGTAGATGTAGTTCAAATTTGAATTACCGTTATTAAATGGCTAGAAAATCACTTAAATGTCTTTAAAAGGTCAAATGACCCTTGAAATTTTCCAACTTTTCACATGACAGTTGTATTAGTGCACATTAAACATAGAAAAAAATTGAAGGCCATAAGAGGAAGCTATCTCCCGTTCGTCATCAAACATGCATTGTTCCCTCTCGGTACCATAAGCCTTCTAGTGAGTTGCTCCGATTTGTGAGGGGTATGTGTCCAAACTTTCGTCAAACAGGCCAATTTTTTTACCACATCATCTTGGTGGCATGATATTACGTCAAGCAAGGTTTCATGTTTTTCTGATCATTTTTGAATTTTTTGGAATTAAAATGCCATGGCACTCCACGCATGTGTCCATGCCGTGAGACCAATATGTTTTAAAATTCCGTCTAATTTACTACACATGGAATTAACTCGCACACAAGTACACAAATATGATTTTTCAAACCGCTATGGTTAGCCTTTGCATGTGGATGTAGTACAAATTTGAATTACGGTCATTAAATGGCTAGAAAATCACTTAAATGTCTTTAAAAGGTCAAATGACCCTGAAATTTTCCAAAATTTCAGATGATAGTTGTATTAGTGCACGTTAAACATAGAAAAAATTTGAAGGCCGTAAGAGGAAGCTATCTCCCGTTCGTCATCAAACATGCAATGTTCCCTATCGGAACCACAAGCCTTCTAGTGAGTTGCTCCGATTTGTGAGGGGTGTGTGTCCATACTTTTGTCAAACATGCCAATTTTTTTACCACATCATCTTGGTGGCATGACATTACATCAAGCAAGGTTTCATGTTTTTCTGATCATTTTTTAATTTTTTGGAATTAAAATGCCATGGCACTCCATGCATGTGTCCATGCCGTGAGACCAATATGTTTGAAAATTCCTTCTAATTTACTGCACATGGAATAAACTCGCACACAAGTACACAAATATGATTTTTCAAACCGTTATGGTTAGTAGTTGCAAGTAGATGTAGTTCAAATTTGAATTACCGTTATTAAATGGCTAGAAAATCACTTAAATGTCTTTAAAAGGTCAAATGACCCTTGAAATTTTCCAAATTTTCACATGACAGTTGTATTAGTGCACATTAAACATAGAAAAAAATTGAAGGCCATAAGAGGAAGCTATCTCCCGTTCGTCATCAAACATGCATTGTTCCCTCTCGGTACCATAAGCCTTCTAGTGAGTTGCTCCGATTTGTGAGGGGTATGTGTCCAAACTTTCGTCAAACAGGCCAATTTTTTTACCACATCATCTTGGTGGCATGATATTACGTCAAGCAAGGTTTCATGTTTTTCTGATCATTTTTGAATTTTTTGGAATTAAAATGCCATGGCACTCCACGCATGTGTCCATGCCGTGAGACCAATATGTTTGAAAATTCCGTCTAATTTACTACACATGGAATTAACTCGCACACAAGTACACAAATATGATTTTTCAAACCGCTATGGTTAGCCTTTGCATGTGGATGTAGTACAAATTTGAATTACGGTCATTAAATGGCTAGAAAATCACTTAAATGTCTTTAAAAGGTCAAATGACCCTGAAATTTTCCAAAATTTCAGATGATAGTTGTATTAGTGCACGTTAAACATAGAAAAATTTGAAGGCCGTAAGAGGAAGCTATCTCCCGTTCGTCATCAAATATGCATTGTTCCCCCTCGGAACCACGATCCTTCTAGTGAGTTGCTCCGGTTTGTGAAGGGTGTGTGTCCAAACTTTTGTCAAACAGGCCAATTTTTTTACCACATCATCTTGGTGGCATGACATTACATCAAGCAAGGTTTCATGTTTTTCTGATCATTTTTTAATTTTTTGGAATTAAAATGCCATGGCACTCCATGCATGTGTCCATGCCGTGAGACCAATATGTTTGAAAATTCCTTCTAATTTACTGCACATGGAATTAACTCACACACAAGTACACAAATATGATTTTTCAAACCGTTATGGTTTGCCGTTGCATGTAGATGTAGCTCAAATTTGAATTACGGTTATTAAATGGCTAGAAAATCACTTCAATGTCTTTAAAAGGTCAAATGACCCCTGAAATTTTCCAAATTTTCACATGACAGTTGTATTAGTGCATGTTAAACATAGAAAAAATTTGAAGGCCGTCAGAGGAAGCTATCTCACATTTGTCATCAAACATGCTTTGTTCCCACTCGGAACCAAAAGCCTTCTAGTGAGTTGCTCCGATTTGTGAGGGGTGTGTGTCCAAACTTTCGTCAAACAGGCCAATTTTTTTACCACATCATCTTGGTGGCATGACATTACATCAAGCAAGGTTTCATGTTTTTCTGATCATTTTTGAATTTTTTGGAATTAAAATGCCATGGCACTCCATGCATGTGTCTATGCCGTGAGACCAATATGTTTGAAAATTCCTTCTAATTTACCGCACATGGAATTAACTCGCACACAAGTACACAAATATGATTTTTCAAACCGTTATGGTTAGCCGTTGCATGTGGATGTAGTTCAAATTTGAATTATGGTCATTAAATGGCTAGAAAATCACTTAAATGTCTTTAAAAGGTCAAATGACCCCTGAAATTTTCCAAATTTTCAGATGACAGTTATATTAATATACGTTAAACGTAGAAAAAATTTGAGGGCCGTAAGAAGAAGCTATCTCCCGTTCGTCATCAAACATGCATTGTTCCCTCTCGGAACCACAAGCATTCTAGTGAGTTGCTTCGGTTTGTCAGGGGTGTGTGTCCAAACTTTTGTCAAACATGCCAATTTATTTACCACATCATCTTGGTGGCATGACATTACATCAAGCAAGGTTTCTAGTTTTTCTGATCATTTGTTAATTTTTTGAATTAAAATGCCATGGCACTCCATGCATGTGTCCAAGCCGTGAGACCAATATGTTTGAAAATTCCTTCTAATTTACTGCACATGGAATTAACTCGCACACAAGTACACAAATATGATTTTTCAAACCATTATGGTTAGCCGTTGCATGTAGATGTAGTTCAAATTTTAATTATGGTCATTAAAAGGCTAGAAAATCACTTAAGGGTCTTTAAAAGGTCAAATGACCCCTGAAATTTTCCAAATTTTCACATGACAGTTGTATTAGTGCATGTTAAACATAGAAAAAATTTGAAGGCCGTAAGAGGAAGCTATCTCCCGTTCGTCATCAAACATGCAATGTTCCCTCTCGGAACCACAAGCCTTCTAGTGAGGTGCTCCGATTTGTGAGCGGTGTGTGTCCAAACTTTTGTCAAACTGGCCAATTTTTTTACCACATCATCTTGGTGGCATGACATTACATCAAGCAAGGTTTCATGTTTTTCTGATCATTTTTTAATTTTTTTGGAATTAAAATGCCATGGCACTCCATGCATGTGTCCATGCCGTGAGACCAATATGTTTGAAAATTCCTTCTAATTTACTGCACATGGAATTAACTCTCACACAAGTACACAAATATGATTTTTCAAACCGTTATGGTTAGCCGTTGCATGTGGATGTAGTTCAAATTTGAATTATGGTCATTAAATGGCTAGAAAATCACTTAAATGTCTTTAAAAGGTCAAATGACCCCTGAAATTTTCCAAATTTTCAGATGACAGTTATATTAGTATACGTTAAACGTAGAAAAAATTTGAGGGCCGTAAGAAGAAGCTATCTCCCGTTCGTCATCAAACATGCATTGTTCCCTCTCGGAACCACAAGCATTCTAGTGAGTTGCTTCGGTTTGTGAGGGGTGTGTGTCCAAACTTTTGTCAAACATGCCAATTTATTTACCACATCATCTTGGTGGCATGACATTACATCAAGCAAGGTTTCTAGTTTTTCTGATCATTTGTTAATTTTTTGAATTAAAATGCCATGGCACTCCATGCATGTGTCCAGGTCGTGAGACCAATATGTTTGAAAATTCATTCTAATTTACTGCACATGGAATTAACTCGCACACAAGTACACAAATATGATTTTTCAAACCGTTATGGTTAGCCGTTGCATGTAGATGTAATTCAAATTTTAATTATGGTCATTAAAAGGCTAGAAAATCACTTAAGGGTCTTTAAAAGGTCAAATGACCCCTGAAATTTTCCAAATTTTCACATGACAGTTGTATTAGTGCATGTTAAACATAGAAAAAATTTGAAGGCCGTAAGAGGAAGCTATCTCCCGTTCGTCATCAAACATGCAATGTTCCCTCTCGGAACCACAAGCCTTCTAGTGAGGTGCTCCGATTTGTGAGCGGTGTGTGTCCAAACTTTTGTCAAACTGGCCAATTTTTTTACCACATCATCTTGGTGGCATGACATTACATCAAGCAAGGTTTCATGTTTTTCTGATCATTTTTTAATTTTTTTGGAATTAAAATGCCATGGCACTCCATGCATGTGTCCATGCCGTGAGACCAATATGTTTGAAAATTCCTTCTAATTTACTGCACATGGAATTAACTCTCACACAAGTACACAAATATGATTTTTCAAACCTTTATGGTTAGCCGTTGCATGTGGATGTAGTTCAAATTTGAATTATGGTCATTAAATGGCTAGTAAATCACTTAAATGTCTTTAAAAGGTCAAATGACCCCTGAAATTTTCCAAATTTTCAGATGACAGTTATATTAGTATACGTTAAACGTAGAAAAAATTTGAGGGCCGTAAGAAGAAGCTATCTCCCGTTCGTCATCAAACATGCATTGTTCCCTCTCGGAACCACAAGCATTCTAGTGAGTTGCTTCGGTTTGTGAGGGGTGTGTGTCCAAACTTTTGTCAAACATGCCAATTTATTTACCACATCATCTTGGTGGCATGACATTACATCAAGCAAGGTTTCTAGTTTTTCTGATCATTTGTTAATTTTTTGAATTAAAATGCCATGGCACTCCATGCATGTGTCCAGGCCGTGAGACCAATATGTTTGAAAATTCCTTCTAATTTACTGCACATGGAATTAACTCGCACACAAGTACGCAAATATGATTTTTCAAACCGTTATGGTTAGCCGTTGCATGTAGATGTAGTTCAAATTTTAATTATGGTCATTAAAAGGCTAGAAAATCACTTAAGTGTCTTTAAAAGGTCAAATGACCCCTGAAATTTTCCAAATTTTCACATGACAGTTGTATTAGTGCATGTTAAACATAGAAAAAATTTGAAGGCCGTAAGAGGAAGCTATCTCCCGTTCGTCATCAGACATGCAATGTTCCCTCTCGGAACCACAAGCCTTCTAGTGAGGTGCTCCGATTTGTGAGCGGTGTGTGTCCAAACTTTTGTCAAACTGGCCAATTTTTTTACCACATCATCTTGGTGGCATGACATTACATCAAGCAAGGTTTCATGTTTTTCTGATCATTTTTTAATTTTTTTGGAATTAAAATGCCATGGCACTCCATGCATGTGTCCATGCCGTGAGACCAATATGTTTGAAAATTCCTTCTAATTTACTGCACATGGAATTAACTCTCACACAAGTACACAAATATGATTTTTCAAACCTTTATGGTTAGCCGTTGCATGTGGATGTAGTTCAAATTTGAATTATGGTCATTAAATGGCTAGAAAATCACTTAAATGTCTTTAAAAGGTCAAATGACCCCTGAAATTTTCCAAATTTTCAGATGACAGTTATATTAGTATACGTTAAACGTAGAAAAAATTTGAGGGCCGTAAGAAGAAGCTATCTCCCGTTCGTCATCAAACATGCATTGTTCCCTCTCAGAACCACAAGCATTCTAGTGAGTTGCTTCGGTTTGTGAGGGGTGTGTGTCCAAACTTTTGTCAAACATGCCAATTTATTTACCACATCATCTTGGTGGCATGACATTACATCAAGCAAGGTTTCTAGTTTTTCTGATCATTTGTTAATTTTTTGAATTAAAATGCCATGGCACTCCATGCATGTGTCCAGGCCGTGAGACCAATATGTTTGAAAATTCCTTCTAATTTACTGCACATGGAATTAACTCGCACACAAGTACACAAATATGATTTTTCAAACCGTTATGGTTAGCCGTTGCATGTAGATGTAGTTCAAATTTTAATTATGGTCATTAAAAGGCTAGAAAATCACTTAAGGGTCTTTAAAAGGTCAAATGACCCCTGAAATTTTCCAAATTTTCACATGACAGTTGTATTAGTGCATGTTAAACATAGAAAAAATTTGAAGGCCGTAAGAGGAAGCTATCTCCCGTTCGTCATCAAACATGCATTGTTCCCTCTCGGAACCACAAGCCTTCTAGTGAGGTGCTCCGATTTGTGAGCGGTGTGTGTCCAAACTTTTGTCAAACTGGCCAATTTTTTTACCACATCATCTTGGTGGCATGACATTACATCACGCAAGGTTTCATGTTTTTCTGATCATTTTTTAATTTTTTTGGAATTAAAATGCCATGGCACTCCATGCATGTGTCCATGCCGTGAGACCAATATGTTTGAAAATTCCTTCTAATTTACTGCACATGGAATTAACTCTCACACAAGTACACAAATATGATTTTTCAAACCGTTATGGTTAGCCGTTGCATGTGGATGTAGTTCAAATTTGAATTATGGTCATTAAATGGCTAGAAAATCACTTAAATGTCTTTAAAAGGTCAAATGACCCCTGAAAT
Source organism: Thinopyrum elongatum (assembly GCA_011799875.1). Taxonomy (NCBI): domain Eukaryota; kingdom Viridiplantae; phylum Streptophyta; class Magnoliopsida; order Poales; family Poaceae; genus Thinopyrum; species Thinopyrum elongatum. The sequence continues at coordinate 626,057,810 of CM022298.1, forward strand.
TTTCCAAATTTTCAGATGACAGTTATATTAGTATACGTTAAACGTAGAAAAAATTTGAGGGCCGTAAGAAGAAGCTATCTCCCGTTCGTCATCAAACATGCATTGTTCCCTCTCGGAACCACAAGCATTCTAGTGAGTTGCTTCGGTTTGTGAGGGGTGTGTGTCCAAACTTTTGTCAAACATGCCAATTTATTTACCACATCATCTTGGTGGCATGACATTACATCAAGCAAGGTTTCAAGTTTTTCTGATCATTTGTTAATTTTTTTGGAATTAAAATGCCATGGCACTCCATGCATGTGTCCAGGCCGTGAGACCAATATGTTTGAAAATTCCTTCTAATTTACTGCACATGGAATTAACTCGCACACAAGTACACAAATATGATTTTTCAAACCGTTATGGTTAGCCGTTGCATGTAGATTTAGTTCAAATTTTAATTATGGTCATTAAAAGGCTAGAAAATCACTTAAGGGTCTTTAAAAGGTCAAATGACCCCTGAAATTTTCCAAATTTTCACATGACAGTTGTATTAGTGCATGTTAAACATAGAAAAAATTTGAAGGCCGTAAGAGGAAGCTATCTCCCGTTCGTCATCAAACATGCATTGTTCCCTCTCGGAACCACAAGCCTTCTAGTGAGGTGCTCCGATTTGTGAGCGGTGTGTGTCCAAACTTTTGTCAAACTGGCCAATTTTTTTACCACATCATCTTGGTGGCATGACATTACATCAAGCAAGGTTTCATGTTTTTCTGATCATTTTTTAATTTTTTTGGAATTAAAATGCCATGGCACTCCATGCATGTGTCCATGCCGTGAGACCAATATGTTTGACAATTCCTTCTAATTTACTGCACATGGAATTAACTCTCACACAAGTACACAAATATGATTTTTCAAACCGTTATGGTTAGCCGTTGCATGTGGATGTATTTCAAATTTGAATTACGGTCATTAAAAGGCTAGAAAATCACTTAAATGTCTTTAAAAGGTCAAATGACCCCTGAAATTTTCCAAACTTTCACATGACAGTTGTATTAGTGCACGTTAAACATAGAAAAAAATTTGAAGGCCGTAAGAGGAAGCTATCTCCTGTTCGTCATCAAACATGCATTGTTCCCTATCGGAACCACAAGCCTTCTAGTGAGTTGCTCCGATTTGTGAGGGGTGTGTGTCCATACTTTTGTCAAACAGGCCAAATTTTTTACCACATCATCTTGGTGGCATGACATTACATCAAGCAAGGTTTCATGTTTTTCTGATCATTTTTTAAATTTTTGGAATTAAAATGCCATGGCACTCCATGCATGTGTCCATGCCGTGAGACCAATATGTTTGAAAATTCCTTCTAATTTACTGCACATGAATTAACTCTCACACAAGTACACAAATATGATTTTTCAAACCGTTATGGTTAGCCGTTGCATGTGGATGTAGTTCAAATTTGAATTACGGTCATTAAAAGGCTAGAAAATCACTTAAATGTCTTTAAAAGGTCAAATGACCCCTGAAATTTTCCAAACTTTCACATGACAGTTGTATTAGTGCACGTTAAACATAGAAAAAAATTTGAAGGCCGTAAGAGGAAGCTATCTCCTGTTCGTCATCAAACATGCATTGTTCCCTATCGGAACCACAAGCCTTCTAGTGAGTTGCTCCGATTTGTGAGGGGTGTGTGTCCATACTTTTGTCAAACAGGCCAAATTTTTTACCACATCATCTTGGTGGCATGACATTACATCAAGCAAGGTTTCATGTTTTTCTGATCATTTTTTAATTTTTTGGAATTAAAATGCCATGGCACTCCATGCATGTGTCCATGCCGTGAGACCAATATGTTTGAAAATTCCTTCTAATTTACTGCACATGGAATTAACTCGCACACAAGTACACAAATATGATTTTTCAAACCGTTATGGTTAGTAGTTGCAAGTAGATGTAGTTCAAATTTGAATTACCGTTATTAAATGGCTAGAAAATCACTTAAATGTCTTTAAAAGGTCAAATGACCCTTGAAATTTTCCAAATTTTCACATGACAGTTGTATTAGTGCACATTAAACATAGAAAAAAATTGAAGGCCATAAGAGGAAGCTATCTCCCGTTCGTCATCAAACATGCATTGTTCCCTCTCGGTACCATAAGCCTTCTAGTGAGTTGCTCCGATTTGTGAGGGGTATGTGTCCAAACTTTCGTCAAACAGGCCAATTTTTTTACCACATCATCTTGGTGGCATGATATTACGTCAAGCAAGGTTTCATGTTTTTCTGATCATTTTTGAATTTTTTGGAATTAAAATGCCATGGCACACCACGCATGTGTCCATGCCGTGAGACCAATATGTTTGAAAATTCCGTCTAATTTACTACACATGGAATTAACTCGCACACAAGTACACAAATATGATTTTTCAAACCGCTATGGTTAGCCTTTGCATGTGGATGTAGTACAAATTTGAATTACGGTCATTAAATGGCTAGAAAATCACTAAAATGTCTTTAAAAGGTCAAATGACCCTGAAATTTTCCAAAATTTCGGATGATAGTTGTATTAGTGCACGTTAAACATAGAAAAATTTGAAGGCCGTAAGAGGAAGCTATCTCCCGTTCGTCATCAAATATGCATTGTTCCCCCTCGGAACCACGATCCTTCTAGTGAGTTGCTCCGGTTTGTGACGGGTGTGTCTCCAAACTTTTGTCAAACAGGCCAATTTTTTTACCACATCATCTTGGTGGCATGACATTACATCAAGCAAGGTTTCATGTTTTTCTGATCATTTTTTAATTTTTTGGAATTAAAATGCCATGGCACTCCATGCATGTGTCCATGCCGTGAGACCAATATGTTTGAAAATTCCTTCTAATTTACTGCACATGGAATTAACTCACACACAAGTACACAAATATGATTTTTCAAACCGTTATGGTTTGCCGTTGCATGTAGATGTAGCTCAAATTTGAATTACGGTTATTAAATGGCTAGAAAATCACTTCAATGTCTTTAAAAGGTCAAATGACCCCTGAAATTTTCCAAATTTTCACATGACAGTTGTATTAGTGCATGTTAAACATAAAAAAAATTTGAAGGCCGTCAGAGGAAGCTATCTCACATTTGTCATCAAACATGCTTTGTTCCCACTCGGAACCACAAGCCTTCTAGTGAGTTGCTCCGATTTGTGAGGGGTGTGTGTCCAAACTTTCGTCAAACAGGCCAATTTTCTTACCACATCATCTTGGTGGCATGACATTACATCAAGCAAGGTTTCATGTTTTTCTGATCATTTTTGAATTTTTTGGAATTAAAATGCCATGGCACTCGATGCATGTGTCTATGCCGTGAGACCAATATGTTTGAAAATTCCTTCTAATTTACCGCACATGGAATTAACTCGCACACAAGTACACAAATATGATTTTTCAAACCGTTATGGTTAGCCGTTGCATGTGGATGTAGTTCAAATTTGAATTATGGTCATTAAATGGCTAGAAAATCACTTAAATGTCTTTAAAAGGTCAAATGACCCCTGAAATTTTCCAAATTTTCAGATGACAGTTATATTAGTATACGTTAAACGTAGAAAAAATTTGAGGGCCGTAAGAAGAAGCTATCTCCCGTTCGTCATCAAACATGCATTGTTCCCTCTCGGAACCACAAGCATTCTAGTGAGTTGCTTCGGTTTGTGAGGGGTGTGTGTCCAAACTTTTGTCAAACATGCCAATTTATTTACCACATCATCTTGGTGGCATGACATTACATCAAGCAAGGTTTCTAGTTTTTCTGATCATTGGTTAATTTTTTGAATTAAAATGCCATGGCACTCCATGCATGTGTCCAGGCCGTGAGACCAATATGTTTGAAAATTCCTTCTAATTTACTGCACATGGAATTAACTCGCACACAAGTACACAAATATGATTTTTCAAACCATTATGGTTAGCCGTTGCATGTAGATGTAGTTCAAATTTTAATTATGGTCATTAAATGGCTAGAAAATCACTTAAGGGTCTTTAAAAGGTCAAATGACCCCTGAAATTTTCCAAATTTTCACATGACAGTTGTATTAGTGCATGTTAAACATAGAAAAAATTTGAAGGCCGTAAGAGGAAGCTATCTCCCGTTCGTCATCAAACATGCATTGTTCCCTCTCGGAACCACAAGCCTTCTAGTGAGGTGCTCCGATTTGTGAGCGGTGTGTGTCCAAACTTTTGTCAAACTGGCCAATTTTTTTACCACATCATCTTGGTGGCATGACATTACATCAAGCAAGGTTTCATGTTTTTCTGATCATTTTTTATTTTTTTTGGAATTAAAATGCCATGGCACTCCATGCATGTGTCCATGCCGTGAGACCAATATGTTTGAAAATTCCTTCTAATTTACTGCACATGGAATTAACTCTCACACAAGTACACAAATATGATTTTTCAAACCGTTATGGTCAGCCGTTGCATGTGGATGTAGTTCAAATTTGAATTATGGTCATTAAATGGCTAGAAAATCACTTAAATGTCTTTAAAAGGTCAAATGACCCCTGAAATTTTCCAAATTTTCAGATGACAGTTATATTAGTATACGTTAAACATAGAAAAAATTTGAGGGCCATAAGAAGAAGCTATCTCCCGTTCGTCATCAAACATGCATTGTTCCCTCTCGGAACCACAAGCATTCTAGTGAGTTGCTTCGGTTTGTGAGGGGTGTGTGTCCAAACTTTTGTCAAACATGCCAATTTATTTACCACATCATCTTGGTGGCATGACATTACATCAAGCAAGGTTTCTAGTTTTTCTGATCATTTGTTAATTTTTTGAATTAAAATGCCATGGCACTCCATGCATGTGTCCAGGCCGTGAGACCAATATGTTTGAAAATTCCTTCTAATTTACTGCACATGGAATTAACTCGCACACAAGTACACAAATATGATTTTTCAAACCGTTATGGTTAGCCGTTGCATGTAGATGTAGTTCAAATTTTAATTATGGTCATTAAAAGGCTAGAAAATCACTTAAGGGTCTTTAAAAGGTCAAATGACCCCTGAAATTTTCCAAATTTTCACATGACAGTTGTATTAGTGCATGTTAAACATAGAAAAAATTTGAAGGCCGTAAGAGGAAGCTATCTCCCGTTCATCATCAAACATGCATTGTTCCCTCTCGGAACCACAAGCCTTCTAGTGAGGTGCTCCGATTTGTGAGCGGTGTGTGTCCAAACTTTTGTCAAACTGGCCAATTTTTTTACCACATCATCTTGGTGGCATGACATTACATCAAGCAAGGTTTCATGTTTTTCTGATCATTTTTTAATTTTTTTGGAATTAAAATGCCATGGCACTCCATGCATGTGTCCATGCCGTGAGACCAATATGTTTGAAAATTCCTTCTAATTTACTGCACATGGAATTAACTCTCACACAAGTACACAAATATGATTTTTCAAACCGTTATGGTTAGCCGTTGCATGTGGATGTAGTTCAAATTTGAATTATGGTCATTAAATGGCTAGAAAATCACTTAAATGTCTTTAAAAGGTCAAATGACCCCTGAAATTTTCCAAATTTTCAGATGACAGTTATATTAGTATACGTTAAACGTAGAAAAAATTTGAGGGCCGTAAGAAGAAGCTATCTCCCGTTCGTCATCAAACATGCATTGTTCCCTCTCGGAACCACAAGCATTCTAGTGAGTTGCTTCGGTTTGTGAGGGGTGTGTGTCCAAACTTTTGTCAAACATGCCAATTTATTTACCACATCATCTTGGTGGCATGACATTACATCAAGCAAGGTTTCAAGTTTTTCTGATCATTTGTTAATTTTTTGAATTAAAATGCCATGGCACTCCATGCATGTGTCCAGGCCGTGAGACCAATATGTTTGAAAATTCCTTCTAATTTACTGCACATGGAATTAACTCGCACACAAGTACACAAATATGATTTTTCAAACCGTTATGGTTAGCCGTTGCATGTAGATGTAGTTCAAATTTTAATTATGGTCATTAAAAGGCTAGAAAATCACTTAAGGGTCTTTAAAAGGTCAAATGACCCCTGAAATTTTCCAAATTTTCACATGACAGTTGTATTAGTGCAAGTTAAACATAGAAAAAATTTGAAGGCCGTAAGAGGAAGCTATCTCCCGTTCGTCATCAAACATGCATTGTTCCCTCTCGGAACCACAAGCCTTCTAGTGAGGTGCTCCGATTTGTGAGCGGTGTGTGTCCAAACTTTTGTCAAACTGGCCAATTTTTTTACCACATCATCTTGGTGGCATGACATTACATCAAGCAAGGTTTCATGTTTTTCTGATCATTTTTTAATTTTTTTGGAATTAAAATGCCATGGCACTCCATGCATGTGTCCATGCCGTGAGACCAATATGTTTGAAAATTCCTTCTAATTTACTGCACATGGAATTAACTCTCACACAAGTACACAAATATGATTTTTCAAACCGTTATGGTTAGCCGTTGCATGTGGATGTAGTTCAAATTTGAATTACGGTCATTAAAAGGCTAGAAAATCACTTAAATGTCTTTAAAAGGTCAAATGACCCCTGAAATTTTCCAAACTTTCACATGACAGTTGTATTAGTGCACGTTAAACATAGAAAAAAATTTGAAGGCCATAAGAGGAAGCTATCTCCTGTTCGTCATCAAACATGCATTGTTCCCTATCGGAACCACAAGCCTTCTAGTGAGTTGCTCCGGTTTGTGAGGGGTGTGTGTCCATACTTTTGTCAAACAGGCCAAATTTTTTACCACATCATCTTGGTGGCATGACATTACATCAAGCAAGGTTTCATGTTTTTCTGATCATTTTTTAATTTTTTGGAATTAAAATGCCATGGCACTCCATGCGTGTGTCCATGCCGTGAGACCTATATGTTTGAAAATTCCTTCTAATTTACTGCACATGGAATTAACTCGCACACAAGTACACAAATATGATTTTTCAAACCGTTATGGTTAGCCGTTGCATGTAGATGTAGTTCAAATTTGAATTACGGTTATTAAATGCCTAGAAAATCACTTCAATGTCTTTAAAATGTCAAATGACCCCTGAAATTTTCCAAATTTTCACATGACAGTTGTATTAGTGCATGTTAAACATAGAAAAAATTTGAAGGCCGTAAGAGGAAGCTATCTCACGTTTGTCATCAAACATGCTTTGTTCCCAATCGGAAACACAAGCCTTCTAGTGAGTTGCTCCGATTTGTGAGGGGTGTGTGTCCAAACTTTCGTCAAACAGGCCAATTTTTTTTACCACATCATCTTGGTGGCATGACATTACATCATGCAAGGTTTCATGTTTTTCTGATCATTTTTGAATTTTTTGGAATTAAAATGCCATGGCACTCCATGCATGTGTCCATGCCGTGAGACCAATATGTTTGAAAATTCCTTCTAATTTACTGCACATGGAATTAACTCGCACAAGAGTACACAAATATGATTTTTCAAACCGTTATGGTTAGCCGTTGCATGTGGATGTAGTTCAAATTTGAATTATGGTCATTAAATGGCTAGAAAATCACTTAAATGTCTTTAAAATGTCAAATGACCCCTGAAATTTTCCAAATTTTCAGATGATAGTTATATTAGTATACGTTAAACGTAGAAAAAATTTGAGGGCCGTAAGAGGAAGCTATTTCCCGTTCGTCATCAAACATGCATTGTTCCCCCTCGGAACCACAAGCATTCTAGTGAGTTGCTTCGGTTTGTGAGGGGTGTGTGTCCAAACTTTTGTCAAATAGGCCAATTTATTTACCACATCATCTTGGTGGCATGACATTACATCAAGCAAGGTTTCATGTTTTTCTGACCATTTTTTAATTTTTTGGAATTAAAATGCCATGGCACTCCATGCATGTGTCCATGCCGTGAGACCAATATGTTTGAAAATTCCTTCTAATTTACTGCACATGGAATTAACTCGCACACAAGTACACAAATATGATTTTTCAAACCGTTATGGTTAGTAGTTGCAAGTAGATGTAGTTCAAATTTGAATTACCATTATTAAATGGCTAGAAAATCACTTAAATGTCTTTAAAAGGTCAAATGACCCTTGAAATTTTCCAAATTTTCACATGACAGTTGTATTAGTGCACATTAAACATAGAAAAAAATTAAAGGCCGTAAGAGGAAGCTATCTCCCGTTCGTCATCAAACATGCATTGTTCCCTCTCGGTACCATAAGCCTTCTAGTGAGTTGCTCCGATTTGTGTGGGGTGTGTGTCCAAACTTTCGTCAAACAGGCCAATTTTTTTTACCACATCATCTTGGTGGCATGACATTACATCAAGCAAGGTTTCATGTTTTTCTGATCATTTTTTAATTTTTTGGAATTAAAATGCCATGGCACTCCATGCATGTGTCCATGCCGTGAGACCAATATGTTTGAAAATTCCTTCTAATTTACTGCACATGGAATTAACTCACACACAAGTACACAAATATGATTTTTCAAACCGTTATGGTTAGCCGTTGCATGTAGATGTAGTTCAAATTTGAATTACGGTTATTAAATGGCTAGAAAATCACTTCAATGTCTTTAAAAGGTCAAATGACCCCTGAAATTTTCCAAATTTTCACATGACAGTTGTATTAGTGCATGTTAAACATAGAAAAAATTTGAAGGCCGTAAGAGGAAGCTATCTCACGTTTGTCATCAAACATGCTTTGTTCCCAATCGGAACCACAAGCCTTCTAGTGAGTGGCTCCGACTTGTGAGGGGTGTGTGTCCAAACTTTCGTCAAACAGGCCAATTTTTTTTACCACACCATCTTGGTGGCATGACATTACATCAAGCAAGGTTTCATGTTTTTCTGATCATTTTTGAATTTTTTGGAATTAAAATGCCATGGCACTCCATGCATGTGTCTATGCCGTGAGACCAATATGTTTGAAAATTCCTTCTAATTTACTGCACATGGAATTAACTCGCACACAAGTACACAAATATGATTTTTCAAACCGTTATGGTTAGCCGTTGCATGTGGATGTAGTTCAAATTTGAATTATGGTCATTAAATGGCTAGAAAATCACTTAAATGTCTTTAAAAGGTCAAATGACCCCTGAAATTTTCCAAATTTTTAGATGACAGTTATATTAGTATACGTTATACGTAGAAAAAATTTGATGGCCGTAAGAGGAAGCTATCTCCCGTTCGTCATCAAACATGCATTGTTCCCTCTCGGAACCACAAGCATTCTAGTGAGTTGCTTCGGTTTGTGAGGGGTGTGTGTCCAAACTTTTGTCAAATAGGCCAATTTATTTACCACATCATCTTGGTGGCATGACATTACATCAAGCAAGGTTTCATGTTTTTCTGATCATTGTTAATTTTTTGGAATGAAAATGCCATTGCACTCCATGCATGTGTCCATGCCATGAGACCAATATGTTTGAAAATTCCTTCTAATTTACTGCACATGGAATTAAATCTCACACAAGTACACAAATATGATTTTTCAAACCGTTATGGTTAGTAGTTGCAAGTAGATGTAGTTCAAATTTGAATTACCGTTATTAAATGGCTAGAAAATCACTTAAGGGTCTTTAAAAGGTCAAATGATCCTTGAAATTTTCCAAATTTTCACATGACAGTTGTATTAGTGCAAGTTAAACATAGAAAAAAATTGAAGGCCGTAAGAGGAAGCTATCTCCCGTTCGTCATCAAACATGCATTGTTCCCTCTCGGTACCATAAGCCTTCTAGTGAGTTGCTCCGATTTGTGAGGGGTGTGTGTCCAAACTTTCGTCAAACTGGCCAATTTTTTTACCACATCATCTTGGTGGCATGACATTACATCAAGCAAGGTTTCATGTTTTTCTGATCATTTTTGAATTTTTTGGAATTAAAATGCCATGGCACTCCACGCATGTGTCCATGCCGTGAGACCAATATGTTTTAAAATTCCGTCTAATTTACTACACATGGTATTAACTCGCACACAAGTACACAAATATGATTTTTCAAACCGCTATGGTTAGCCTTTGCATGTGGATGTAGTACAAATTTGAATTACGGTCATTAAATGGCTAGAAAATCACTTAAATGTCTTTAAAAGGTCAAATGACCTTGAAATTTTCCAAAATTTCAGATGATAGTTGTATTAGTGCACGTTAAACATAGAAAAATTTGAAGGCCGTAAGAGGAAGCTATCTCCCGTTCGTCATCAAATATGCATTGTTCCCCCTCGGAACCACGATCCTTCTAGTGAGTTGCTCCGGTTTGTGTGTCCAAACTTTCGTCAGACAGGCCAATTTTTTTACAACATCATCTTGGTGGCATGACATTGCATCAAGCAAGATTTCATGTTTTTCTGATCATTTTTTAATTTTTTGGAATTAAAATGCCATGGCACTCCATGCAAGTTTCCATGTCGTGAGACCATTATGTTTGAAAATACCTTCCAATTTACTGCACATGGAATTAACTCGCACACAAGTACACAAATATGATTTTTCAAACCATTATGGTTAGCTGTTGCATGTAGATGTAGTTCAAATTTGAATTACGATCATTAAATGGCTAGAAAATCACTTAAATGTCTTTAAAAGGTCAAATGACCCCTGAAATTTTCCAAATTTTCTTATGACAGTTCTATTAGTGCACGTTAAATGTAGAAAAAAAAATTGAAGGCCATATGAGGAATCTATCTCCCGTTCGTCATCAAACATGCATTGTTCCCTCTCGGAACCACGAGCCTTCTAGTGAGTTGCTCCAGTTTGTGAGGGGTGTGTGTCCAAACATTCCTCAAACATTCCAAATTTTTTAGCACATCATCTTGGTGGCATGACATTACATCAAGCAAGTTTTCATGTTTTTCTGATCATTTTTTAATTTTTTGGAATTAAAATGCCATGGCACTCCTTGCACGTGTCAATGCCGTGAGACCAATATGTTTGAAAATTCCTTCTAATTTACTGCACATGGAATTAACTCACATACAAGTACACAAATATGATATTTCAAACCGTTATGGTTAGCCGTTGCATTTAGATGTTGTTCAAATTTGAATTATGGTCATTAAATGGCTAGAAAATCACTTAAATGTCTTTAAAAGGTCAAATGACCCCTGAAATTTTCCAAATTATCACATGACAGTTGTATTAGTGCACGTTAAACATAGAAAAAATTTGAAGGCCGTAAGAGGAAGCTATCTCCTGTTCGTCTTCAAACATGCATTGTTCCCTCTCGGAACCACAAGCCTTCTAGTGAGTTGCTCCGATTTGTGAGGGGTGTGTGTCCAAACTTTTGTCAAGCAGGCCAATTCTTTTACCACATCATCTTGGTGGCATGACATTACATCAAGCAAGGTTTCATGTTTTTCTGATCATTTTTGAATTTTTTGGAATTAAAATGCCATGGCACTCCATGCATGTGTCTATGCCGTGAGGCCAATATGTTTGAAAATTCCTTCTAATTTACTACACATGGAATTAACTCGCACACAAGTACACAAATATGATTTTTCAAACCGTTATCGTTAGCCGTTGCATGTGGATGTAGTTCAAATTTGAATTATGGTCATTAAATGGCTAGAAAATCACTTAAATGTCTTTAAAAGGTCAAATGACCCCTGAAATTTTCCAAATTTTCAGATGACAGTTATATTAGTATACGTTAAACGTAGAAAAAATTTAAGGGCCGTAAGAGGAAGCTATCTCCCGTTCGTCATCAAACATGCATTGTTCCCTCTCGGAACCACAAGCATTCTAGTGAGTTGCTTCGGTTTGTGAGGGGTGTGTGTCCAAACTTTTGTCAAATAGGCCAATTTATTTACCACATCATCTTGGTGGCATGACATTACATCAAGCAAGGTTTCATGTTTTTCTGATCATTTGTTAATTTTTTGGAATGAAAATGCCATGGTATTCCATGCATGTGTCCATGCCGTGAGACCAATATGTTTGAAAATTCATTCTAATTTACTGCACATGGAATTAACTCACATACAAGTACACAAATATGATATTTCAAGCCGTTATGGTTAGCCGTTGCATTTAGATGTTGTTCAAATTTGAATTATGGTCATTAAATGGCTAGAAAATCACTTAAATGTCTTTAAAAGGTCAAATGACCCCTGAAATTTTCCAAATTATCACATGACAGTTGTATTAGTGCACGTTAAACATAGAAAAAATTTGAAGGCCGTAAGAGGAAGCTATCTCCTGTTCGTCTTCAAACATGCATTGTTCCCTCTCGGAACCACAAGCCTTCTAGTGAGTTGCTCCGATTTGTGAGGGGTGTGTGTCCAAACTTTTGTCAAGCAGGCCAATTCTTTTACCACATCATCTTGGTGGCATGACATTACATCAAGCAAGGTTTCATGTTTTTCTGATCATTTGTTAATTTTTTGGAATGAAAATGCCATGGTATTCCATGCCTGTGTCCATGCCGTGAGACCAATATGTTTGAAAATTCCTTCTAATTTACTGCACATGGAATTAACTCGCACACAAGTACACAAATATGATTTTTCAAACCGTTATGGTTAGTAGTTGCAAGTAGATGTAGTTCAAATTTCAATTACCGTTATTAAATGGCTAGAAAATCACTTAAATGACTTTAAAAGGTCAAATGACCCTTGAAATTTTCCAATTTTTCACATGACAGTTGTATTAGTGCACATTAAACATAGAAAAAAATTGAAGGCCGTAAGAGGAAGCTATCTCCCGTTCGTCATCAAACATGCATTGTTCCCTCTCGGTACCATAAGCCTTCTAGTGAGTTGCTCCGATTTGTGAGGGGTGTGTGTCCAAACTTTCGTCAAACAGGCCAATTTTTTTACCACATCATCTTGGTGGAATGACATTACATCAAGCAAGGTTTCATGTTTTTCTGATCATTTTTGAATTTTTTGGAATTAAAATGCCATGGCACTCCACGCATGTGTCCATGCCGTGAGACCAATATGTTTGAAAATTCCGTCTAATTTACTACACATGGAATTAACTCGCACACAAGTACACAAATATGATTTTTCAAACCGCTATGGTTAGCCTTTGCATGTGGATGTAGTACAAATTTGAATTACGGTCATTAAATGGCTAGAAAATCACTTAAATGTCTTTAAAAGGTCAAATGACCTTGAAATTTTCCAAAATTTCAGATGATAGTTGTATTAGTGCACGTTAAACATAGAAAAATTTGAAGGCCGTAAGAGGAAGCTATCTCCCGTTCGTCATCAAATATGCATTGTTCCCCCTCGGAACCACGATCCTTCTAGTGAGTTGCTCCGGTTTGTGACGGGTGTGTGTCCAAACTTTCGTCAGACAGGCCAATTTTTTTACAACATCATCTTGGTGGCATGACATTGCATCAAGCAAGATTTCATGTTTTTCTGATCATTTTTTAATTTTTTGGAATTAAAATGCCATGGCACTCCATGCAAGTTTCCATGCCGTGAGACCATTATGTTTGAAAATACCTTCCAATTTACTGCACATGGAATTAACTCGCACACAAGTACACAAATATGATTTTTCAAACCATTATGGTTAGCTGTTGCATGTAGATGTAGTTCAAATTTGAATTACGATCATTAAATGGCTAGAAAATCACTTAAATGTCTTTAAAAGGTCAAATGACCCCTGAAATTTTCCAAATTTTCTTATGACAGTTCTATTAGTGCACGTTAAATGTAGAAAAAAATTGAAGGCCATATGAGGAATCTATCTCCCGTTCGTCATCAAACATGCATTGTTCCCTCTCGGAACCACGAGCCTTCTAGTGAGTTGCTCCAGTTTGTGAGGGGTGTGTGTCCAAACATTCCTCAAACATTCCAAATTTTTTACCACATCATCTTGGTGGCATGACATTACATCAAGCAAGTTTTCATGTTTTTCTGATCATTTTTTAATTTTTTGGAATTAAAATGCCATGGCACTCCTTGCACGTGTCCATGCCGTGAGACCAATATGTTTGAAAATTCCTTCTAATTTACTGCACATGGAATTAACTCACATACAAGTACACAAATATGATATTTCAAACCGTTATGGTTAGCCGTTGCATTTGGATGTTGTTCAAATTTGAATTATGGTCATTAAATGGCTAGAAAATCACTTAAATGTCTTTAAAAGGTCAAATGACCCCTGAAATTTTCCAAATTATCACATGACAGTTGTATTAGTGCACGTTAAACATAGAAAAAATTTGAACGCCGTAAGAGGAAGCTATCTCCTGTTCGTCTTCAAACATGCATTGTTCCCTCTCGGAACCACAAGCCTTCTAGTGAGTTGCTCCGATTTGTGAGGGGTGTGTGTCCAAATTTTTGTCAAACAGGCCAATTCTTTTACCACATCATCTTGGTGGCATGACATTACATCAAGCAAGGTTTCATGTTTTTCTGATCATTTTTGAATTTTTTGGAATTAAAATGCCATGGCACTCCATGCATGTGTCTATGCCGTGAGACCAATATGTTTGAAAATTCCTTCTAATTTACTGCACATGGAATTAACTCGCACACAAGTACACAAATATGATTTTTCAAACCGTTATGGTTAGCCGTTGCATGTGGATGTAGTTCAAATTTGAATTATGGTCATTAAATGGCTAGAAAATCACTTAAATGTCTTTAAAAGGTCAAATGACCCCTGAAATTTTCCAAATTTTCAGATGACAGTTATATTAGTATACGTTAAACGTAGAAAAAATTTGAGGGCCGTAAGAGGAAGCTATCTCCCGTTCGTCATCAAAGATGCATTGTTCCTTCTCGGAACCACAAGCATTCTAGTGAGTTGCTCCGATTTGTGAGGGGTGTGTGTCCAAACTTTTGTCAAATAGGCCAATTTTTTTACCACATCATCTTGGTGGAATGACATTACATCAAGCAAGGTTTCATGTTTTTCTGATCATTTTTGAATTTTTTGGAATTAAAATGCCATGGCACTCCACGCATGTGTCCATGCCGTGAGACCAATATGTTTGAAAATTCCGTCTAATTTACTACACATGGAATTAACTCGCACACAAGTACACAAATATGATTTTTCAAACCGCTATGGTTAGCCTTTGCATGTGGATGTAGTACAAATTTGAATTACGGTCATTAAATGGCTAGAAAATCACTTAAATGTCTTTAAAAGGTCAAATGACCTTGAAATTTTCCAAAATTTCAGATGATAGTTGTATTAGTGCACGTTAAACATAGAAAAATTTGAAGGCCGTAAGAGGAAGCTATCTCCCGTTCGTCATCAAATATGCATTGTTCCCCCTCGGAACCACGATCCTTCTAGTGAGTTGCTCCGGTTTGTGACGGGTGTGTGTCCAAACTTTCGTCAGACAGGCCAATTTTTTTACAACATCATCTTGGTGGCATGACATTGCATCAAGCAAGATTTCATGTTTTGCTGATCATTTTTTAATTTTTTGGAATTAAAATGCCATGGCACTCCATGCAAGTTTCCATGCCGTGAGACCATTATGTTTGAAAATACCTTCCAATTTACTGCACATGGAATTAACTCGCACACAAGTACACAAATATGATTTTTCAAACCATTATGGTTAGCTGTTGCATGTAGATGTAGTTCAAATTTGAATTACGATCATTAAATGGCTAGAAAATCACTTAAATGTCTTTAAAAGGTCAAATGACCCCTGAAATTTTCCAAATTTTCTTATGACAGTTCTATTAGTGCACGTTAAATGTAGAAAAAAATTGAAGGCCATATGAGGAATCTCTCTCCCGTTCGTCATCAAACATGCATTGTTCCCTCTCGGAACCACGAGCCTTCTAGTGAGTTGCTCCAGTTTGTGAGGGGTGTGTGTCCAAACATTCCTCAAACATTCCAAATTTTTTACCACATCATCTTGGTGGCATGACATTACATCAAGCAAGTTTTCATGTTTTTCTGATCATTTTTTAATTTTTTGGAATTAAAATGCCATGGCACTCCTTGCACGTGTCCATGCCGTGAGACCAATATGTTTGAAAATTCCTTCTAATTTACTGCACATGGAATTAACTCACATACAAGTACACAAATATGATATTTCAAACCGTTATGGTTAGCCGTTGCATTTGGATGTTGTTCAAATTTGAATTATGGTCATTAAATGGCTAGAAAATCACTTAAATGTCTTTAAAAGGTCAAATGACCCCTGAAATTTTCCAAATTATCACATGACAGTTGTATTAGTGCACGTTAAACATAGAAAAAATTTGAACGCCGTAAGAGGAAGCTATCTCCTGTTCGTCTTCAAACATGCATTGTTCCCTCTCGGAACCACAAGCCTTCTAGTGAGTTGCTCCGATTTGTGAGGGGTGTGTGTCCAAATTTTTGTCAAACAGGCCAATTCTTTTACCACATCATCTTGGTGGCATGACATTACATCAAGCAAGGTTTCATGTTTTTCTGATCATTTTTGAATTTTTTGGAATTAAAATGCCATGGCACTCCATGCATGTGTCTATGCCGTGAGACCAATATGTTTGAAAATTCCTTCTAATTTACTGCACATGGAATTAACTCGCACACAAGTACACAAATATGATTTTTCAAACCGTTATGGTTAGCCGTTGCATGTGGATGTAGTTCAAATTTGAATTATGGTCATTAAATGGCTAGAAAATCACTTAAATGTCTTTAAAAGGTCAAATGACCCCTGAAATTTTCCAAATTTTCAGATGACAGTTATATTAGTATACGTTAAACGTAGAAAAAATTTGAGGGCCGTAAGAGGAAGCTATCTCCCGTTCGTCATCAAAGATGCATTGTTCCTTCTCGGAACCACAAGCATTCTAGTGAGTTGCTTCGGTTTGTGAGGGGTGTGTGTCCAAACTTTTGTCAAATAGGCCAATTTATTTACCACATCATCTTGGTGGCATGACATTACATCAAGCAAGGTTTCATGTTTTTCTGATCATTTGTTAATTTTTTGGAATGAAAATGCCATGGCACTCCATGCATGTGTCCATGCCGTGAGACCAATATGTTTGAAAATTCCTTCTAATTTACTGCACATTTAATTAACTCGCACACAAGTACACAAATATGATTTTTCAAACCGTTATGGTTAGTAGTTGCAAGTAGATGTTGTTCAAATTTGAATTACCGTTATTAAATGGCTAGAAAATCACTTAAATGTCTTTAAAAGGTCAAATGACCCTTGAAATTTTCCAAATTTTCACATGACAGTTGTATTAGTGCACATTAAACATAGAAAAAAATTGAAGGCCGTAAGAGGAAGCTATCTCCCGTTCGTCATCAAACATGCATTGTTCCCTCTCGGTACCATAAGCCTTCTAGTGAGTTGCTCCGATTTGTGAGGGGTGTGTGTCCAAACTTTCGTCAAACAGGCCAATTTTTTTACCACATCATCTTGGTGGCATGACATTACATCAAGCAAGGTTTCATGTTTTTCTGATCATTTTTGAATTTTTTGGAATTAAAATGCCATGGCACTCCACGCATGTGTCCATGCCGTGAGACCAATATGTTTGAAATTCCGTCTAATTTACTACACATGGAATTAACTCGCACACAAGTACACAAATATGATTTTTCAAACCGTTATGGTTAGCCTTTGCATGTGGATGTAGTACAAATTTGAATTACGGTCATTAAATGGCTAGAAAATCACTTAAATGTCTTTAAAAGGTTAAATGACCTTGAAATTTTCCAAAATTTCAGATGATAGTTGTATTAGTGCACGTTAAACATAGAAAAATTTGAAGGCCGTAAGAGGAAGCTATCTCCCGTTCGTCATCAAATATGCATTGTTCCCCCTCGGAACCACGATCCTTCTAGTGAGTTGCTCCGGTTTGTGACGGGTGTGTGTCCAAACTTTCGTCAGACAGGCCAATTTTTTTACAACATCATCTTGGTGGCATGACATTGCATCAAGCAAGATTTCATGTTTTTCTGATCATTTTTTAATTTTTTGGAATTAAAATGCCATGGCACTCCATGCAAGTTTCCATGCCGTGAGACCATTATGTTTGAAAATACCTTCCAATTTACTGCACATGGAATTAACTCGCACACAAGTACACAAATATGATTTTTCAAACCATTATGGTTAGCTGTTGCATGTAGATGTAGTTCAAATTTGAATTACGATCATTAAATGGCTAGAAAATCACTTAAATGTCTTTAAAAGGTCAAATGACCCCTGAAATTTTCCAAATTTTCTTATGACAGTTCTATTAGTGCACGTTAAATGTAGAAAAAAAAATTGAAGGCCATATGAGGAATCTATCTCCCGTTCGTCATCAAACATGCATTGTTCCCTCTCGGAACCACGAGCCTTCTAGTGAGTTGCTCCAGTTTGAGAGGGGTGTGTGTCCAAACATTCCTCAAACATTCCAAATTTTTTACCACATCATCTTGGTGGCATGACATTACATCAAGCAAGTTTTCATGTTTTTCTGATCATTTTTTAATTTTTTGGAATTAAAATGCCATGGCACTCCTTGCACGTGTCCATGCCGTGAGACCAATATGTTTGAAAATTCCTTCTAATTTACTACACATGGAATTAACTCACATACAAGTACACAAATATGATATTTCAAACCGTTATGGTTAGCCGTTGCATTTAGATGTTGTTCAAATTTGAATTATGGTCATTAAATGGCTAGAAAATCAATTAAATGTCTTTAAAAGGTCAAATGACCCCTGAAATTTTCCAAATTATCACATGATAGTTGTATTAGTGCACGTTAAACATAGAAAAAATTTGAAGGCCGTAAGAGGAAGCTATCTCCTATTCGTCATCAAACATGCATTGTTCCCTCTCGGAACAACAAGCCTTCTAGTGAGTTGCTCCGATTTGTGAGGGGTTTGTGTCCAAACTTTTGTCAAATAGGCCAATTTTTTTACCACATCATCTTGGTGGCATGACATTACATCAAGCAAGGTTTCATGTTTTTCTGATCATTTTTTAATTTTTTGGAATTAAAATGCCATGGCACTCCATGCATGTGTCCATGCCTTGAGACCAATATGTTTGAAAATTCCTTCTAATTTACTGCCCATGGAATTAACTCACACACAAGTACACAAATATGATTTTTCAAACCGTTATGGTTAGCCGTTGCATGTAGATGTAGTTCAAATTTGAATCACGGTCATTAAAAGGCTAGAAAATCACTTAAGTGTCTTTAAATGGTCAAATGACCCCTGAAATTTTCCAAATTTTCACATGACTGTTCTATTAGTGCACGTTAAACATAGAAAAAATTTGAAGGCCGTAAGAGGAAGCTATCTCCCGTTCATCATCAAACATGCATTGTTCCCTCTCGGAACCACAAGCCTTCTAGTGAGTTACTCCGATTTATGAGGGGTGTGTGTCCAAACTTTCATCAAACAGGCCAATTTTTTTTACCACATCATCTTGGTGGCATGACATTACATCAAGCAAGGTTTCATGTTTTTCTGATCATTTTTTAATTTTTTGGAATTAAAATGCCATGGCACTCCATGCATGTGTCCATGCCGTGAGACCAATATGTTTGAAAATTCCTTCTAATTTACTGCACATGGAATTAACTCACACACAAGTACACAAATATGATTTTTCAAACCGTTATGGTTAGCCGTTGCATGTAGATGTAGTTCAAATTTGAATTACGGTTATTAAATGGCTAGAAAATCACTTCAATGTCTTTAAAAGGTCAAATGAGCCCTGAAATTTTCCAAATTTTCACATGACAGTTGTATTAGTGCATGTTAAACATAGAAAAAATTTGAAGGCCGTAAGAGGAAGCTATCTCACGTTTGTCATCAAACATGCTCTGTTCCCAATCGGAACCACAAGCCTTCTAGTGAGTGGCTCCGACTTGTGAGGGGTGTGTGTCCAAACTTTCGTCAAACAGGCCAATTTTTTTTACCACATCATCTTGGTGGCATGACATTACATCAAGCAAGGTTTCATGTTTTTCTGATCATTTTTGAATTTTTTGGAATTAAAATGCCATGGCACTCCATGCATGTGTCTATGCCGTGAGACCAATATGTTTGAAAATTCCTTCTAATTTACTGCACATGGAATTAACTCGCACACAAGTACACAAATATGATTTTTCAAACCGTTATGGTTAGCCGTTGCATGTGGATGTAGTTCAAATTTGAATTATGGTCATTAAATGGCTAGAAAATCACTTAAATGTCTTTAAAAGGTCAAATGACCCCTGAAATTTTCCAAATTTTTAGATGACAGTTATATTAGTATACGTTATACGTAGAAAAAATTTGATGGCCGTAAGAGGAAGCTATCTCCCGTTCGTCATCAAACATGCATTGTTCCCTCTCGGAACCACAAGCATTCTAGTGAGTTGCTTCGGTTTGTGAGGGGTGTGTGTCCAAACTTTTGTCAAATAGGCCAATTTATTTACCACATCATCTTGGTGGCATGACATTACATCAAGCAAGGTTTCATGTTTTTCTGATCATTTGTTAATTTTTTGGAATGAAAATGCCATTGCACTCCATGCATGTGTCCATGCCATGAGACCAATATGTTTGAAAATTCCTTCTAATTTACTGCACATGGAATTAACTCTCACACAAGTACACAAATATGATTTTTCAAACCGTTATGGTTAGTAGTTGCAAGTAGATGTAGTTCAAATTTGAATTACCGTTATTAAATGGCTAGAAAATCACTTAATTGTCTTTAAAAGGTCAAATGATCCTTGAAATTTTCCAAATTTTCACATGACAGTTGTATTAGTGCACATTAAACATAGAAAAAAATTGAAGGCCGTAAGAGGAAGCTATCTCCCGTTCGTCATCAAACATGCATTGTTCCCTCTCGGTACCATAAGCCTTCTAGTGAGTTGCTCCGATTTGTGAGGGGTGTGTGTCCAAACTTTCGTCAAACAGGCCAATTTTTTTACCACATCATCTTGGTGGCATGACATTACATCAAGCAAGGTTTCATGTTTTTCTGATCATTTTTGAATTTTTTGGAATTAAAATGCCATGGCACTCCACGCATGTGTCCATGCCGTGAGACCAATATGTTTTAAAATTCCGTCTAATTTACTACACATGGAATTAACTCGCACACAAGTACACAAATATGATTTTTCAAACCGCTATGGTTAGCCTTTGCATGTGGATGTAGTACAAATTTGAATTACGGTCATTAAATGGCTAGAAAATCACTTAAATGTCTTTAAAAGGTCAAATGACCTTGAAATTTTCCAAAATTTCAGATGATAGTTGTATTAGTGCACGTTAAACATAGAAAAATTTGAAGGCCGTAAGAGGAAGCTATCTCCCGTTCGTCATCAAATATGCATTGTTCCCCCTCGGAACCACGATCCTTCTAGTGAGTTGCTCCGGTTTGTGTGTCCAAACTTTCGTCAGACAGGCCAATTTTTTTACAACATCATCTTGGTGGCATGACATTGCATCAAGCAAGATTTCATGTTTTTCTGATCATTTTTTAATTTTTTGGAATTAAAATGCCATGGCACTCCATGCAAGTTTCCATGTCGTGAGACCATTATGTTTGAAAATACCTTCCAATTTACTGCACATGGAATTAACTCGCACACAAGTACACAAATATGATTTTTCAAACCATTATGGTTAGCTGTTGCATGTAGATGTAGTTCAAATTTGAATTACGATCATTAAATGGCTAGAAAATCACTTAAATGTCTTTAAAAGGTCAAATGACCCCTGAAATTTTCCAAATTTTCTTATGACAGTTCTATTAGTGCACGTTAAATGTAGAAAAAAAAATTGAAGGCCATATGAGGAATCTATCTCCCGTTCGTCATCAAACATGCATTGTTCCCTCTCGGAACCACGAGCCTTCTAGTGAGTTGCTCCAGTTTGTGAGGGGTGTGTGTCCAAACATTCCTCAAACATTCCAAATTTTTTACCACATCATCTTGGTGGCATGACATTACATCAAGCAAGTTTTCATGTTTTTCTGATCATTTTTTAATTTTTTGGAATTAAAATGCCATGGCACTCCTTGCACGTGTCAATGCCGTGAGACCAATATGTTTGAAAATTCCTTCTAATTTACTGCACATGGAATTAACTCACATACAAGTAAAAAAATATGATATTTCAAACCGTTATGGTTAGCCGTTGCACTTAGATGTTGTTCAAATTTGAATTATGGTCATTAAATGGCTAGAAAATCACTTAAATGTCTTTAAAAGGTCAAATGACCCCTGAAATTTTCCAAATTATCACATGACAGTTGTATTAGTGCACGTTAAACATAGAAAAAATTTGAAGGCCGTAAGAGGAAGCTATCTCCTGTTCGTCTTCAAACATGCATTGTTCCCTCTCGGAACCACAAGCCTTCTAGTGAGTTGCTCCGATTTGTGAGGGGTGTGTGTCCAAACTTTTGTCAAGCAGGCCAATTCTTTTACCACATCATCTTGGTGGCATGACATTACATCAAGCAAGGTTTCATGTTTTTCTGATCATTTTTGAATTTTTTGGAATTAAAATGCCATGGCACTCCATGCATGTGTCTATGCCGTGAGACCAATATGTTTGAAAATTCCTTCTAATTTACTGCACATGGAATTAACTCGCACAAAAGTACACAAATATGATTTTTCAAACCGTTATCGTTAGCCGTTGCATGTGGATGTAGTTCAAATTTGAATTATGGTCATTAAATGGCTAGAAAATCACTTAAATGTCTTTAAAAGGTCAAATGACCCCTGAAATTTTCCAAATTTTCAGATGACAGTTATATTAGTATACGTTAAACGTAGAAAAAATTTAAGGGCCGTAAGAGGAAGCTATCTCCCGTTCGTCATCAAACATGCATTGTTCCCTCTCGGAACCACAAGCATTCTAGTGAGTTGCTTCGGTTTGTGAGGGGTGTGTGTCCAAACTTTTGTCAAATAGGCCAATTTATTTACCACATCATCTTGGTGGCATGACATTACATCAAGCAAGGTTTCATGTTTTTCTGATCATTTTTTAATTTTTTGGAATGAAAATGCCATGGTATTCCATGCATGTGTCCATGCCGTGAGACCAATATGTTTGAAAATTCCTTCTAATTTACTGCACATGGAATTAACTCACATACAAGTACACAAATATGATATTTCAAACCGTTATGGTTAGCCGTTGCATTTAGATGTTGTTCAAATTTGAATTATGGTCATTAAATGGCTAGAAAATCACTTAAATGTCTTTAAAAGGTCAAATGACCCCTGAAATTTTCCAAATTATCACATGACAGTTGTATTAGTGCACGTTAAACATAGAAAAAATTTGAAGGCCGTAAGAGGAAGCTATCTCCTGTTCGTCTTCAAACATGCATTGTTCCCTCTCGGAACCACAAGCCTTCTAGTGAGTTGCTCCGATTTGTGAGGGGTGTGTGTCCAAACTTTTGTCAAGCAGGCCAATTCTTTTACCACATCATCTTGGTGCCATGACATTACATCAAGCAAGGTTTCATGTTTTTCTGATCATTTGTTAATTTTTTGGAATGAAAATGCCATGGTATTCCATGCATGTGTCCATGCCGTGAGACCAATATGTTTGAAAATTCCTTCTAATTTACTGCACATGGAATTAACTCGCACACAAGTACACAAATATGATTTTTCAAACCGTTATGGTTAGTAGTTGCAAGTAGATGTAGTTCAAATTTCAATTACCGTTATTAAATGGCTAGAAAATCACTTAAATGACTTTAAAAGGTCAAATGACCCTTGAAATTTTCCAAATTTTCACATGACAGTTGTATTAGTGCACATTAAACATAGAAAAAAATTGAAGGCCGTAAGAGGAAGCTATCTCCCGTTCGTCATCAAACATGCATTGTTCCCTCTCGGTACCATAAGCCTTCTAGTGAGTTGCTCCGATTTGTGAGGGGTGTGTGTCCAAACTTTCGTCAAACAGGCCAATTTTTTTACCACATCATCTTGGTGGAATGACAATACATCAAGCAAGGTTTCATGTTTTTCTGATCATTTTTGAATTTTTTGGAATTAAAATGCCATGGCACTCCACGCATGTGTCCATGCCGTGAGACCAATATGTTTGAAAATTCCGTCTAATTTACTACACATGGAATTAACTCGCACACAAGTACACAAATATGATTTTTCAAACCGCTATGGTTAGCCTTTGCATGTGGATGTAGTACAAATTTGAATTACGGTCATTAAATGGCTAGAAAATCACTTAAATGTCTTTAAAAGGTCAAATGACCTTGAAATTTTCCAAAATTTCAGATGATAGTTGTATTAGTGCACGTTAAACATAGAAAAATTTGAAGCCGTAAGAGGAAGCTATCTCCCGTTCGTCATCAAATATGCATTGTTCCCCCTCGGAACCACGATCCTTCTAGTGAGTTGCTCCGGTTTGTGACGGGTGTGTGTCCAAACTTTCGTCAGACAGGCCAATTTTTTTACAACATCATCTTGGTGGCATGACATTGCATCAAGCAAGATTTCATGTTTTTCTGATCATTTTTTAATTTTTTGGAATTAAAATGCCATGGCACTCCATGCAAGTTTCCATGCCGTGAGACCATTATGTTTGAAAATACCTTCCAATTTACTGCACATGGAATTAACTCGCACACAAGTACACAAATATGATTTTTCAAACCATTATGGTTAGCTGTTGCATGTAGATGTAGTTCAAATTTGAATTACGATCATTAAATGGCTAGAAAATCACTTAAATGTCTTTAAAAGGTCAAATGACCCCTGAAATTTTCCAAATTTTCTTATGACAGTTCTATTAGTGCACGTTAAATGTAGAAAAAAATTAAAGGCCATATGAGGAATCTATCTCCCGTTCGTCATCAAACATGCATTGTTCCCTCTCGGAACCACGAGCCTTCTAGTGAGTTGCTCCAGTTTGTGAGGGGTGTGTGTCCAAACATTCCTCAAACATTCCAAATTTTTTACCACATCATCTTGGTGGCATGACATTACATCAAGCAAGTTTTCATGTTTTTCTGATCATTTTTTAATTTTTTGGAATTAAAATGCCATGGCACTCCTTGCACGTGTCCATGCCGTGAGACCAATATGTTTGAAAATTCCTTCTAATTTACTGCACATGGAATTAACTCACATACAAGTACACAAATATGATATTTCAAACCGTTATGGTTAGCCGTTGCATTTGGATGTTGTTCAAATTTGAATTATGGTCATTAAATGGCTAGAAAATCACTTAAATGTCTTTAAAAGGTCAAATGACCCCTGAAATTTTCCAAATTATCACATGACAGTTGTATTAGTGCACGTTAAACATAGAAAAAATTTGAACGCTGTAAGAGGAAGCTATCTCCTGTTCGTCTTCAAACATGCATTGTTCCCTCTCGGAACCACAAGCCTTCTAGTGAGTTGCTCCGATTTGTGAGGGGTGTGTGTCCAAATTTTTGTCAAACAGGCCAATTCTTTTACCACATCATCTTGGTGGCATGACATTACATCAAGCAAGGTTTCATGTTTTTCTGATCATTTTTGAATTTTTTGGAATTAAAATGCCATGGCACTCCATGCATGTGTCTATGCCGTGAGACCAATATGTTTGAAAATTCCTTCTAATTTACTGCACATGGAATTAACTCGCACACAAGTACACAAATATGATTTTTCAAACCGTTATGGTTAGCCGTTGCATGTGGATGTAGTTCAAATTTGAATTATGGTCATTAAATGGTTAGAAAATCACTTAAATGTCTTTAAAAGGTCAAATGACCCCTGAAATTTTCCAAATTTTCAGATGACAGTTATATTAGTATACGTTAAACGTAGAAAAAATTTGAGGGCCGTAAGAGGAAGCTATCTCCCGTTCGTCATCAAAGATGCATTGTTCCTTCTCGGAACCACAAGCATTCTAGTGAATTGCTTCGGTTTGTGAGGGGTGTGTGTCCAAACTTTTGTCAAATAGGCCAATTTATTTACCACATCATCTTGGTGGCATGACATTACATCAAGCAAGGTTTCATGTTTTTCTGATCATTTGTTAATTTTTTGGAATGAAAATGCCATGGCACTCCATGCATGTGTCCATGCCGTGAGACCAATATGTTTGAAAATTCCTTCTAATTTACTGCACATTTAATTAACTCGCACACAAGTACACAAATATGATTTTTCAAACCGTTATGGTTAGTAGTTGCAAGTAGATGTAGTTCAAATTTGAATTACCGTTATTAAATGGCTAGAAAATCACTTAAATGTCTTTAAAAGGTCAAATGACCCTTGAAATTTTCCAAATTTTCACATGACAGTTGTATTAGTGCACATTAAACATAGAAAAAAATTGAAGGCCGTAAGAGGAAGCTATCTCCCGTTCGTCATCAAACATGCATTGTTCCCTCTCGGTACCATAAGCCTTCTAGTGAGTTGCTCCGATTTGTGAGGGGTGTGTGTCCAAACTTTCGTCAAACAGGCCAATTTTTTTACCACATCATCTTGGTGGCATGACATTACATCAAGCAAGGTTTCATGTTTTTCTGATCATTTTTGAATTTTTTGGAATTAAAATGCCATGGCACTCCACGCATGTGTCCATGCCGTGAGACCAATATGTTTGAAATTCCGTCTAATTTACTACACATGGAATTAACTCGCACACAAGTACACAAATATGATTTTTCAAACCGTTATGGTTAGCCTTTGCATGTGGATGTAGTACAAATTTGAATTACGGTCATTAAATGGCTAGAAAATCACTTAAATGTCTTTAAAAGGTTAAATGACCTTGAAATTTTCCAAAATTTCAGATGATAGTTGTATTAGTGCACGTTAAACGTAGAAAAATTTGAAGGCCGTAAGAGGAAGCTATCTCCCGTTCGTCATCAAATATGCATTGTTCCCCCTCGGAACCACGATCCTTCTAGTGAGTTGCTCCGGTTTGTGACGGGTGTGTGTCCAAACTTTCGTCAGACAGGCCAATTTTTTTACAACATCATCTTGGTGGCATGACATTGCATCAAGCAAGATTTCATGTTTTTCTGATCATTTTTTAATTTTTTGGAATTAAAATGCCATGGCACTCCATGCAAGTTTCCATGCCGTGAGACCATTATGTTTGAAAATACCTTCCAATTTACTGCACATGGAATTAACTCGCACACAAGTACACAAATATGATTTTTCAAACCATTATGGTTAGCTGTTGCATGTAGATGTAGTTCAAATTTGAATTACGATCATTAAATGGCTAGAAAATCACTTATATGTCTTTAAAAGGTCAAATGACCCCTGAAATTTTCCAAATTTTCTTATGACAGTTCTATTAGTGCACGTTAAATGTAGAAAAAAAAATTGAAGGCCATATGAGGAATCTATCTCCCGTTCGTCATCAAACATGCATTGTTCCCTCTCGGAACCACGAGCCTTCTAGTGAGTTGCTCCAGTTTGAGAGGGGTGTGTGTCCAAACATTCCTCAAACATTCCAATTTTTTTACCACATCATCTTGGTGGAATGACATTACATCAAGCAAGTTTTCATGTTTTTCTGATCATTTTTTAATTTTTTGGAATTAAAATGCCATGGCACTCCTTGCACGTGTCCATGCCGTGAGACCAATATGTTTGAAAATTCCTTCTAATTTACTGCACATGGAATTAACTCACATACAAGTACACAAATATGATATTTCAAACCGTTATGGTTAGCCGTTGCATTTAGATGTTGTTCAAATTTGAATTATGGTCATTAAATGGCTAGAAAATCACTTAAATGTCTTTAAAAGGTCAAATGACCCCTGAAATTTTCCAAATTATCACATGATAGTTGTATTAGTGCACGTTAAACATAGAAAAAATTTGAAGGCCGTAAGAGGAAGCTATCTCCTATTCGTCATCAAACATGCATTGTTCCCTCTCGGAACCACAAGCCTTCTAGTGAGTTGCTCCGATTTGTGAGGGGTTTGTGTCCAAACTTTTGTCAAATAGGCCAATTTTTTTACCACATCATCTTGGTGGCATGACATTACATCAAGCAAGGTTTCATGTTTTTCTGATCATTTTTTAATTTTTTGGAATTAAAATGCCATGGCACTCCATGCATGTGTCCATGCCTTGAGACCAATATGTTTGAAAATTCCTTCTAATTTACTGCCCATGGAATTAACTCACACACAAGTACACAAATATGATTTTTCAAACCGTTATGGTTAGCCGTTGCATGTAGATGTAGTTCAAATTTGAATCACGGTCATTAAAAGGCTAGAAAATCACTTAAGTGTCTTTAAATGGTCAAATGACCCCTGAAATTTTCCAAATTTTCACATGACTGTTCTATTAGTGCACGTTAAACATAGAAAAAATTTGAAGGCCGTAAGAGGAAGCTATCTCCCGTTCATCATCAAACATGCATTGTTCCCTCTCGGAACCACAAGCCTTCTAGTGAGTTACTCCGATTTATGAGGGGTGTGTGTCCAAACTTTCATCAAACAGGCCAATTTTTTTTACCACATCATCTAGGTGGCATGACATTACATCAAGCAAGGTTTCATGTTTTTCTGATCATTTTTTAATTTTTTGGAATTAAAATGCCATGGCACTCCATACATGTGTCCATGCCGTGAGACCAATATGTTTGAAAATTTCGTCTAATTTACTGAACATGGAATTAACTCGCGCACAAGTACACAAATATGATTTTTCAAACCGTTATGGTTAGCCGTTGCATGTGGATGTAGTTCAAATTTGAATTACGGTCATTAAATGGCTAGAAAATCACTTAAATGTCTTTAAAAGGTCAAATGACCCCTGAAATTTGCCAAATTTTCACATGACAGTTGTATTAGTGCATGTTAAACATAGAAAAAAATTGAAGGCCGTAAGAGGAAGCTATCTCCCGTTCGTCATCAAACATGCATTGTTCCCTCTCGGTACCACAAGCCTTCTAGTGAGTTGCTCCGATTTGTGAGGGGTGTGTGTCCAAACTTTTTTCAAACAGGCCAATTTTTTTACCACATCATCTTGGTGGCATGACATTACATCAAGCAAGGTTTCATGTTTTTCTGATCATTTTTGAATTTTTTGGAATTAAAATGCCATGGCACTCCATGCATGTGTCCATGCCGTGAGACCAATATGTTTGAAAATTCCGTCTAATTTACTGCACATGGAAGTAACTCGCACACAAGTACACAAATATGATTTTTCAAACCGTTATGGTTAGCCTTTGCATGTGGATGTAGTTGAAATTTGAATTACTGTCATTAAATGGCTAGAAAATCACTTAAATGTCTTTAAAAGGTCAAATGACCCCTGAAATTTTCCAAATTTTCACATGATAGTTATATTAGTATACGTTAAACGTAGAAAAAATTTGAGGGCCGCAAGAGGAAGCTATCTCCCGTTCGTCATCAAACATGCATTGTTCCCTCTCGGAACCACGAGCCTTCTAGTGAGTTGCTCCGGTTTGTGAGGGGTGTGTGTCCAAACTTTTGTCAAACAGGCCAATTTTTTTATCACATCATCTTGGTGTCATGACATTACATCAAGCAAGGTTTCATGTTTTTTTGATCATTTTTGAATTTTTTGGAATTAAAATGCCATGGCACTCCATGCATGTGTCCATGCCGTGAGACCAATATGTTTGAAAATTCCGTCTAATTTACTGCACATGGAAGTAACTCGCACACAAGTACACAAATATGATTTTTCAAACCGTTATGGTTAGCCTTTGCATGTGGATGTAGTTCAAATTTCAATTACTGTCATTAAATGGCTAGAAAATCACTTAAATGTCTTTAAAAGTTCAAATGACCCCTGAAATTTTCCAAAATTTCACATGATAGTTGTATTAGTGCAGGTTAAACGTAGAAAAAATTTGAACGCCGTAAGAGGAAGCTATCTCCCGTTCGTCATCAAATATGCATTCTTCCCTCTCGGAACCATGAGCCTTCTAGTGAGTTGCTCCGGTTTGTGAGGGGTGTGTTTCCAAACTTTCGTCAAATAGGCCAATTTTTTTACCACATCATCTTGGTGGCTTGACATTGCATCAAGCAAGGTTTCATGTTTATCAGATCATTTTTTAATTTTTTGGAATTAAAATGCCATGGCACTCCATGCAAGTTTCCATGCTGTGAGACCATTATGTTTGAAAATACCTTCCAATTTACTGCACATGGAATTAACTCGCACACAAGTACACAAATATGATTTTTCAAACTGTTATGGTTAGTTGTTGCATGTAGATGTAGTTCAAATTTGAATTACGATCATTAAATGGCTAGAAAATCACTTAAATGTCTTTAAAAGGTCAAATGACCTCTAAAATTTTCCAAATTTTCTTATGACATTTCTATTAGTGCATGTTAAATGTAGAAAAAAAATTGAAGGCCATAAGAGGAATCTATCTCCCGTTCGTCATCAAACATGCATTGTTCACTCTTGGAACAACGAGCCTTCTAGTGAGTTGCTCCGGTTTGTGAGGGGTGTGCGTTCAAACATTCCCCAAATAGGCCAATTTTTTTACCACTTCATCTTGGTGGCATGACATTACATCAAGCAAGTTTTCATGTTTTTCTGATCATTTTTAAATATTTTGGAATTAAAATGCCATGGCACTCCATGCACATGTCCATGCCGTGAGACCAATATGTTTGAAAATTCCTTCTAATTTACTGCACATGGAATTAACTCACATACAAGTACACAAATATGATATTTCAAACCGTTATGGTTAGCCGTTGCATTTAGACGTTGTTCAAATTTGAATTATGGTCATTAAATGGCTAGAAAATCACTTAAACGTCATTAAAAGGTCAAATGACCCCTGAATATTTCCAAATTATCACATGACAGTTGTATTAGTGCACGTTAAACATAGAAAAAATTGGATGGCCGTAAGAGGAAGCTATCTCCTGTTAGTCATCAAACATGCATTGTTCCCTCTCGGAACCACAAGCCTTCTAGTGAGTTGCTCCGATTTGTGAGGGGTGTGTGTCCAAACTTTTGTCAAATAGGCCAATTTTTTTACCACATCATCGTGTTGGCATGAAATTACATCAAGCAAGGTTTCATGTTTTTCTGATCATTTTTTAATCTTTTGGAATTAAAATGCCATGGCACTCCATGCATGTGTTCATGCCGTGATACCAATATGTTCGACAATTCCTTCTAATTTACTGCACATGGAATTAACTCGCACACAAGTACACAAATATGATTTTTCAAACCGTTATGGTTAGCCATTGCATGTAGATGTAGTTCAAATTTGAATTACGATCATTAAAAGGCTAGAAAA
The DNA here is from genome assembly GCA_011799875.1 of Thinopyrum elongatum. Lineage (NCBI taxonomy): Eukaryota > Viridiplantae > Streptophyta > Magnoliopsida > Poales > Poaceae > Thinopyrum > Thinopyrum elongatum. Next base: position 626,088,999 of record CM022298.1, read on the forward strand.
TCACTTAAATGTCTTTAAAAGGTCAAATGAAGCCTGAAATTTTCCAAATTTTCACATGACAGTTGTATTAGTGCATGTTAAACACAGAAAAAATTTGAAGGCCGTAAGAGGAAGCTATCTCCCGTTCGTCATCAAACATGCATTGTTCCCTCTCGGAACCACAAGCCTTCTAGTGAGTTGCTCCGATTTGTGAGGGGTGTATATCCCAACTTTCCTCAAACAGGCCAATTTGTTTACCACATCATCTTGGTGGCATGACATTAAATCAAGCAAGGTTTCATGTTTTTCTGATCATTTTTGAATTTTTTGGAATTAAAATGCCATGGCACTCCAAGCATGTGTCCATGCCGTGAGACCAATATGTTTGAAAATTCCGTCTAATTTACTGCACATGGAAGTAACTCGCACACAAGTAAACAAATATGATTTTTCAAACCGTTATGGTTAGCCTTTGCATGTGGATGTAGTTCAAATTTGAATTACTGTCATTAAATGGCTAGAAAATCACTTAAATGTCTTTAAAAGTTCAAATGACCCCTGAAATTTTCCAAAATTTCACATGATAGTTGTATTAGTGCACGTTAAACGTAGAAAAAATTTGAAGGCCATAAGAGGAAGCTATCTCCCTTTCGTCATCAAACATGCATTGTTCCCTCTCGGAACCACGAGCCTTCTAGTGAGTTGCTCCGATTTGTGAGGGTGTATATCCAAACTTTCGTCAAACAGGCCAATTTATTTACCACATCATCTTGGTGGCATGACATTACATCAAGCAAGGTTTCATGTTTTTCTGATCATTTCTTAATTTTTTGGAATGAAAATGCCATGGCACTCCATTCATGTGTCCATGCCGTGATACCAATATGTTTGAAAATTCCTTCTAATTTACTGCACATGGAATTAACTCGCAAACAAGTACACAAATATGATTTTTCAAACCGTTATGGTTAGCCGTTGCACGTAGATGTAGTTCAAATTTGAATTACGGTTATTAAATGGCTAGAAAATCAATTAAATGTCTTTAAAAGGTCAAATGACCCCTGAAATTTTCCAAATTTTCACATGACAGTTATATTAGTATACGTTAAACGTAGAAAAAATTTGAGGGCCGTAAGAGGAAGCTATCTCCCGTTCGTCATCAAACATGCATTGTTCCCTCTCGGAACCACGAGCCTTCTAGTGAGTTGCTCCGGTTTGTGAGGGGTGTGTGTCCAAACTTTCGTCAAACAGGCCAATTTTTTTACCACATCATCTTGGTGGCATGACATTACATGAAGCAAGGTTTCATGTTTTTCTGATCATTTTTGAATTTTTTGGAATTAAAATGCCATGGCTGTCCATGCATGTGTCCATGCCGTGAGACCAATATGTTTGAAAATTCCGTCTAATTTACTGCACTTGGAATTAACTCGCACACAAGTACACAAATATGATTTTTCAAATAGTTATGGTTATCCTTTGCATGTGGATGTAGTTCAAATTTGAATTACGGTCATTAAATGGCTAGAAAATCACTTAAATGTCTTTAAAAGGTCAAATGACCCCTGAAATTTTCCAAAATTTCACATGATAGTTGTATTAGTGCACGTTAAACGTAGAAAAAATTTGAAGGCCGTAAGAGGAAGCTATCTCCCGTTCGTCATCAAATATGCATTGTTCCCTCTCGGAACCACGATCCTTCAAGTGAGTTGCTCCGGTTTGTGAGGGGTGTGTTTCAAAACTTTCGTCAAACAGGTCAATTTTTTTTACCACATCATCTTGGTGGCTTGACATTGCATCAAGCAAGATTTCATGTTTATCTGATCATTTTTTAATTTTTTGGAATTAAAATGCCATGGCACTCCATGAAAGTTTCTATGCCGTGAGACCATTATGTTTGAAAATACCTTCCAATTTATTGCACATGGAATTAACTCACACACAAGTACACAAATATGATTTTTCAAACTGTTGTGGTTAGCTGTTGCATGTAGATGTAGTTCAAATTTGAATTACGATCATTAAATGGCTATAAGAGGAATTAACAGTTCTATTAGTGCACGTTAAATGTAGAAAAAAAATTGAAGGCCACAAGAGGAATCTATCTCCCGTTCGTCATCAAACATGCATTGTTCCCTCTTGGAACCACGAACCTTCTAGTGAGTTGCTCCGGTTTGTGAGGGGTGTGTGTCCAAACTTTTGTCAAACAGGCCAATTTTTTTACCACATCATCTTGGTGGCATGACATTACATCCAGCAAGGTTTCATGTTTGCTGATCATTTTTGAATTTTTTGGAATTAAAATGCCATGGCACTCCATGCATGTGTCCATGCCGTGAGACCAATATGTTTGAAAATTCCGTCTAATTTACTGCACATGGAAGTAACTCGCACACAAGTACACAAATATGATTTTTCAAACCGTTATGGTTAGCCTTTGCATGTGGATGTAGTTGAAATTTGAATTACTGTCATTAAATGGCTAGAAAATCACTTAAATGTCTTTAAAAGGTCAAATGACCCCTGAAATTTTCCAAATTTTCACATGATAGTTATATTAGTATACGTTAAACGTAGAAAAAATTTGAGGGCCGCAAGAGGAAGCTATCTCCCGTTCGTCATCAAACATGCATTGTTCCCTCTCGGAACCACGAGCCTTCTAGTGAGTTGCTCCGGTTTGTGAGGGGTGTGTGTCCAAACTTTTGTCAAACAGGCCAATTTTTTTATCACATCATCTTGGTGTCATGACATTACATCAAGCAAGGTTTCATGTTTTTCTGATCATTTTTGAATTTTTTGGAATTAAAATGCCATGGCACTCCATGCATGTGTCCATGCCGTGAGACCAATATGTTTGAAAATTCCGTCTAATTTACTGCACATGGAAGTAACTCGCACACAAGTACACAAATATGATTTTTCAAACCGTTATGGTTAGCCTTTGCATGTGGATGTAGTTCAAATTTCAATTACTGTCATTAAATGGCTAGAAAATCACTTAAATGTCTTTAAAAGTTCAAATGACCCCTGAAATTTTCCAAAATTTCACATGATAGTTGTATTAGTGCAGGTTAAACGTAGAAAAAATTTGAACGCCGTAAGAGGAAGCTATCTCCTGTTCGTCATCAAATATGCATTCTTCCCTCTCGGAACCATGAGCCTTCTAGTGAGTTGCTCCGGTTTGTGAGGGGTGTGTTTCCAAACTTTCGTCAAATAGGCCAATTTTTTTACCACATCATCTTGGTGGCTTGACATTGCATCAAGCAAGGTTTCATGTTTATCAGATCATTTTTTAATTTTTTGGAATTAAAATGCCATGGCACTCCATGCAAGTTTCCATGCTGTGAGACCATTATGTTTGAAAATACCTTCCAATTTACTGCACATGGAATTAACTCGCACACAAGTACACAAATATGATTTTTCAAACTGTTATGGTTAGTTGTTGCATGTAGATGTAGTTCAAATTTGAATTACGATCATTAAATGGCTAGAAAATCACTTAAATGTCTTTAAAAGGTCAAATGACCTCTAAAATTTTCCAAATTTTCTTATGACATTTCTATTAGTGCATGTTAAATGTAGAAAAAAATTGAAGGCCATAAGAGGAATCTATCTCCCGTTCGTCATCAAACATGCATTGTTCACTCTTGGAACAACGAGCCTTCTAGTGAGTTGCTCCGGTTTGTGAGGGGTGTGCGTTCAAACATTCCCCAAACAGGCCAATTTTTTTACCACTTCATCTTGGTGGCATGACATTACATCAAGCAAGTTTTCATGTTTTTCTGATCATTTTTAAATATTTTGGAATTAAAATGCCATGGCACTCCATGCACATGTCCATGCCGTGAGACCAATATGTTTGAAAATTCCTTCTAATTTACTGCACATGGAATTAACTCACATACAAGTACACAAATATGATATTTCAAACCGTTATGGTTAGCCGTTGCATTTAGACGTTGTTCAAATTTGAATTATGGTCATTAAATGGCTAGAAAATCACTTAAACGTCATTAAAAGGTCAAATGACCCCTGAATATTTCCAAATTATCACATGACAGTTGTATTAGTGCACGTTAAACATAGAAAAAATTGGATGGCCGTAAGAGGAAGCTATCTCCTGTTAGTCATCAAACATGCATTGTTCCCTCTCGGAACCACAAGCCTTCTAGTGAGTTGCTCCTATTTGTGAGGGGTGTGTGTCCAAACTTTTGTCAAATAGGCCAATTTTTTTACCACATCATCGTGTTGGCATGAAATTACATCAAGCAAGGTTTCATGTTTTTCTGATCATTTTTTAATCTTTTGGAATTAAAATGCCATGGCACTCCATGCATGTGTTCATGCCGTGATACCAATATGTTCGACAATTCCTTCTAATTTACTGCACATGGAATTAACTCGCACACAAGTACACAAATATGATTTTTCAAACCGTTATGGTTAGCCATTGCATGTAGATGTAGTTCAAATTTGAATTACGATCATTAAAAGGCTAGAAAATCACTTAAATGTCTTTAAAAGGTCAAATGAAGCCTGAAATTTTCCAAATTTTCACATGACAGTTGTATTAGTGCATGTTAAACACAGAAAAAATTTGAAGGCCGTAAGAGGAAGCTATCTCCCGTTCGTCATCAAACATGCATTGTTCCCTCTCGGAACCACAAGCCTTCTAGTGAGTTGCTCCGATTTGTGAGGGGTGTATATCCCAACTTTCCTCAAACAGGCTAATTTGTTTACCACATCATCTTGGTGGCATGACATTAAATCAAGCAAGGTTTCATGTTTTTCTGATCATTTTTGAATTTTTTGGAATTAAAATGCCATGGCACTCCATGCATGTGTCCATGCCGTGAGACCAATATGTTTGAAAATTCCGTCTAATTTACTGCACATGGAAGTAACTCGCACACAAGTAAACAAATATGATTTTTCAAACCGTTATGGTTAGCCTTTGCATGTGGATGTAGTTCAAATTTGAATTACTGTCATTAAATGGCTAGAAAATCACTTAAATGTCTTTAAAAGTTCAAATGACCCCTGAAATTTTCCAAAATTTCACATGATAGTTGTATTAGTGCACGTTAAACGTAGAAAAAATTTGAAGGCCATAAGAGGAAGCTATCTCCCTTTCGTCATCAAACATGCATTGTTCCCTCTCGGAACCACGAGCCTTCTAGTGAGTTGCTCCGATTTGTGAGGGTGTATATCCAAACTTTCGTCAAACAGGCCAATTTATTTACCACATCATCTTGGTGGCATGACATTACATCAAGCAAGGTTTCATGTTTTTCTGATCATTTCTTAATTTTTTGGAATGAAAATGCCATGGCACTCCATTCATGTGTCCATGCCGTGATACCAATATGTTTGAAAATTCCTTCTAATTTACTGCACATGGAATTAACTCGCAAACAAGTACACAAATATGATTTTTCAAACCGTTATGGTTAGCCGTTGCATGTAGATGTAGTTCAAATTTGAATTACGGTTACTAAATGGCTAGAAAATCAATTAAATGTCTTTAAAAGGTCAAATGACCCCTGAAATTTTCCAAATTTTCACATGACAGTTATATTAGTATACGTTAAACGTAGAAAAAATTTGAGGGCCGTAAGAGGAAGCTATCTCCCGTTCGTCATCAAACATGCATTGTTCCCTCTCGGAACCACGAGCCTTCTAGTGAGTTGCTCCGGTTTGTGAGGGGTGTGTGTCCAAACTTTCGTCAAACAGGCCAATTTTTTTACCACATCATCTTGGTGGCATGACATTACATGAAGCAAGGTTTCATGTTTTTCTGATCATTTTTGAATTTTTTGGAATTAAAATGCCATGGCTGTCCATGCATGTGTCCATGCCGTGAGACCAATATGTTTGAAAATTCCGTCTAATTTACTGCACTTGGAATTAACTCGCACACAAGTACACAAATATGATTTTTCAAATAGTTATGGTTATCCTTTGCATGTGGATGTAGTTCAAATTTGAATTACGGTCATTAAATGGCTAGAAAATCACTTAAATGTCTTTAAAAGGTCAAATGACCCCTGAAATTTTCCAAAATTTCACATGATAGTTGTATTAGTGCACGTTAAACGTAGAAAAAATTTGAAGGCCGTAAGAGGAAGCTATCTCCCGTTCGTCATCAAATATGCATTGTTCCCTCTCGGAACCACGATCCTTCAAGTGAGTTGCTCCGGTTTGTGAGGGGTGTGTTTCAAAACTTTCGTCAAACAGGTCAATTTTTTTTACCACATCATCTTGGTGGCTTGACATTGCATCAAGCAAGGTTTCATGTTTATCTGATCATTTTTTAATTTTTTGGAATTAAAATGCCATGGCACTCCATGCAAGTTTCTATGCCGTGAGACCATTATGTTTGAAAATACCTTCCAATTTATTGCACATGGAATTAACTCACACACAAGTACACAAATATGATTTTTCAAACTGTTGTGGTTAGCTGTTGCATGTAGATGTAGTTCAAATTTGAATTACGATCATTAAATGGCTATAAGAGGAATTGACAGTTCTATTAGTGCACGTTAAATGTAGAAAAAAAATTGAAGGCCACAAGAGGAATCTATCTCCCGTTCGCCATCAAACATGCATTGTTCCCTCTTGGAACCACGAACCTTCTAGTGAGTTGCTCCGGTTTGTGAGGGGTGTGTGTCCAAACTTTTGTCAAACAGGCCAATTTTTTTACCACATCATCTTGGTGGCATGACATTACATCCAGCAAGGTTTCATGTTTGCTGATCATTTTTGAATTTTTTGGAATTAAAATGCCATGGCACTCCATGCATGTGTCCATGCCGTGAGACCAATATGTTTGAAAATTCCGTCTAATTTACTGCACATGGAAGTAACTCGCACACAAGTACACAAATATGATTTTTCAAACCGTTATGGTTAGCCTTTGCATGTGGATGTAGTTGAAATTTGAATTACTGTCATTAAATGGCTAGAAAATCACTTAAATGTCTTTAAAAGGTCAAATGACCCCTGAAATTTTCCAAATTTTCACATGATAGTTATATTAGTATACGTTAAACGTAGAAAAAATTTGAGGGCCGCAAGAGGAAGCTATCTCCCGTTCGTCATCAAACAAGCATTGTTCCCTCTCGGAACCACGAGCCTTCTAGTGAGTTGCTCCGGTTTGTGAGGGGTGTGTGTCCAAACTTTCGTCAAACAGGCCAATTTTTTTATCACATCATCTTGGTGTCATGACATTACATCAAGCAAGGTTTCATGTTTTTCTGATCATTTTTGAATTTTTTGGAATTAAAATGCCATGGCACTCCATGCATGTGTCCATGCCGTGAGACCAATATGTTTGAAAATTCCGTCTAATTTACTGCACATGGAAGTAACTCGCACACAAGTACACAAATATGATTTTTCAAACCGTTATGGTTAGCCTTTGCATGTGGATGTAGTTCAAATTTCAATTACTGTCATTAAATGGCTAGAAAATCACTTAAATGTCTTTAAAAGTTCAAATGACCCCTGAAATTTTCCAAAATTTCACATGATAGTTGTATTAGTGCAGGTTAAACGTAGAAAAAATTTGAACGCCGTAAGAGGAAGCTATCTCCCGTTCGTCATCAAATATGCATTCTTCCCTCTCGGAACCATGAGCCTTCTAGTGAGTTGCTCCGGTTTGTGAGGGGTGTGTTTCCAAACTTTCGTCAAATAGGCCAATTTTTTTACCACATCATCTTGGTGGCTTGACATTGCATCAAGCAAGGTTTCATGTTTATCAGATCATTTTTTAATTTTTTGGAATTAAAATGCCATGGCACTCCATGCAAGTTTCCATGCTGTGAGACCATTATGTTTGAAAATACCTTCCAATTTACTGCACATGGAATTAACTCGCACACAAGTACACAAATATGATTTTTCAAACTGTTATGGTTAGCTGTTGCATGTAGATGTAGTTCAAATTTGAATTACGATCATTAAATGGCTAGAAAATCACTTAAATGTCTTTAAAAGGTCAAATGACCTCTAAAATTTTCCAAATTTTCTTATGACATTTCTATTAGTGCATGTTAAATGTAGAAAAAAAATTAAAGGCCATAAGAGGAATCTATCTCCCGTTCGTCATCAAACATGCATTGTTCCCTCTTGGAACAACGAGCCTTCTAGTGAGTTGCTCCGGTTTGTGAGGGGTGTGCGTTCAAACATTCCCCAAACAGGCCAATTTTTTTACCACTTCATCTTGGTGGCATGACATTACATCAAGCAAGTTTTCATGTTTTTCTGATCATTTTTAAATATTTTGGAATTAAAATGCCATGGCACTCCATGCACATGTCCATGCCGTGAGACCAATATGTTTGAAAATTCCTTCTAATTTACTGCACATGGAATTAACTCACATACAAGTACACAAATATGATATTTCAAACCGTTATGGTTAGCCGTTGCATTAAGACGTTGTTCAAATTTGAATTATGGTCATTAAATGGCTAGAAAATCACTTAAACGTCATTAAAAGGTCAAATGACCCCTGAAAATTTCCAAATTATCACATGACAGTTGTATTAGTGCACGTTAAACATAGAAAAAATTGGATGGCCGTAAGAGGAAGCTATCTCCTGTTTCTCATCAAACATGCATTGTTCCCTCTCGGAACCACAAGCCTTCTAGTGAGTTGCTCCGATTTGTGAGGGGTGTGTGTCCAAACTTTTGTCAAATAGGCCAATTTTTTTACCACATCATCGTGTTGGCATGAAATTACATCAAGCAAGGTTTCATGTTTTTCTGATCATTTTTTAATCTTTTGGAATTAAAATGCCATGGCACTCCATGCATGTGTTCATGCCGTGATACCAATATGTTTGACAATTCCTTCTAATTTACTGCACATGGAATTAACTCGCACACAAGTACACAAATATGATTTTTCAAACCGTTATGGTTAGCCATTGCATGTAGATGTAGTTCAAATTTGAATTACGATCATTAAAAGGCTAGAAAATCACTTAAATGTCTTTAAAAGGTCAAATGAAGCCTGAAATTTTCCAAATTTTCACATGACAGTTGTATTAGTGCATGTTAAACACAGAAAAAATTTGAAGGCCGTAAGAGGAAGCTATCTCCCGTTCGTCATCAAACATGCATTGTTCCCTCTCGGAACCACAAGCCTTCTAGTGAGTTGCTCCGATTTGTGAGGGGTGTATATCCCAACATTCCTCAAACAGGCCAATTTGTTTACCAAATCATCTTGGTGGCATGACATTAAATCAAGCAAGGTTTCATGTTTTTCTGATCATTTTTGAATTTTTTGGAATTAAAATGCCATGGCACTCCATGCATGTGTCCATGCCGTGAGACCAATATGTTTGAAAATTCTGTCTAATTTACTGCACATGGAAGTAACTCGCACACAAGTAAACAAATATGTTTTTTCAAACCGTTATGGTTAGCCTTTGCATGTGGATGTAGTTCAAATTTGAATTACTGTCATTAAATGGCTAGAAAATCACTTAAATGTCTTTAAAATTTCAAATGACCCCTGAAATTTTCCAAAATTTCACATGATAGTTGTATTAGTGCACGTTAAACGTAGAAAAAATTTGAAGGCCATAAGAGGAAGCTATCTCCCTTTCGTCATCAAACATGCATTGTTCCCTCTCGGAACCACGAGCCTTCTAGTGAGTTGCTCCGATTTGTGAGGGGTGTATATCCAAACTTTCGTCAAACAGGCCAATTTATTTACCACATCATCTTGGTGGCATGACATTACATCAAGCAAGGTTTCATGTTTTTCTGATCATTTCTTAATTTTTTGGAATGAAAATGCCATGGCACTCCATTCATGTGTCCATGCCGTGATACCAATATGTTTGAAAATTCCTTCTAATTTACTGCACATGGAATTAACTCGCAAACAAGTACACAAATATGATTTTTCAAACCGTTATGGTTAGCCGTTGCATGTAGATGTAGTTCAAATTTGAATTACGGTTATTAAATGGCTAGAAAATCAATTAAATGTCTTTAAAAGGTCAAATGACCCCTGAAATTTTCCTAATTTTCACATGACAGTTATATTAGTATACGTTAAACGTAGAAAAAATTTGAGGGCCGTAAGAGGAAGCTATCTCCCGTTCGTCATCAAACATGCATTGTTCCCTCTCGGAACCACGAGCCTTCTAGTGAGTTGCTCCGGTTTGTGAGGGGTGTGTGTCCAAACTTTCGTCAAACAGGCCAATTTTTTTACCACATCATCTTGGTGGCATGACATTACATGAAGCAAGGTTTCATGTTTTTCTGATCATTTTTGAATTTTTTGGAATTAAAATGCCATGGCTGTCCATGCATGTGTCCATGCCGTGAGACCAATATGTTTGAAAATTCCGTCTAATTTACTGCACTTGGAATTAACTCGCACACAAGTACACAAATATGATTTTTCAAATAGTTATGGTTATCCTTTGCATGTGGATGTAGTTCAAATTTGAATTACGGTCATTAAATGGCTAGAAAATCACTTAAATGTCTTTAAAAGGTCAAATGACCCCTGAAATTTTCCAAAATTTCACATGATAGTTGTATTAGTGCACGTTAAACGTAGAAAAAATTTGAAGGCCGTAAGAGGAAGCTATCTCCCGTTCGTCATCAAATATGCATTGTTCCCTCTCGGAACCACGATCCTTCAAGTGAGTTGCTCCGGTTTGTGAGGGGTGTGTTTCAAAACTTTCGTCAAATAGGTCAATTTTTTTTACCACATCATCTTGGTGGCTTGACATTGCATCAAGCAAGGTTTCATGTTTATCTGATCATTTTTTAATTTTTTGGAATTAAAATGCCATGGCACTCCATGCAAGTTTCTAAGCCGTGAGACCATTATGTTTGAAAATACCTTCCAATTTATTGCACATGGAATTAACTCACACACAAGTACACAAATATGATTTTTCAAACTATTGTGGTTAGCTGTTGCATGTAGATGTAGTTCAAATTTGAATTACGATCATTAAATGGCTATAAGAGGAATTGACAGTTCTATTAGTGCACGTTAAATGTAGAAAAAAAATTGAAGGCCACAAGAGGAATCTATCTCCCGTTCGTCATCAAACATGCATTGTTCCCTCTTGGAACCACGAACCTTCTAGTGAGTTGCTCCGGTTTGTGAGGGGTGTGTGTCCAAACTTTTGTCAAACAGGCCAATTTTTTTACCACATCATCTTGGTGGCATGACATTACATCAAGCAAGGTTTCATGTTTGCTGATCATTTTTTAAATTTTTTAGAATTAAAATGCCATGGCACTCCATGCATGTGTCGATGCCGTGAGACCAATATGTTTGATAATTCCTTCTAATTTACTGCACATGGAATTAACTCGCACACAAGTACACAAATATGATTTTTCAAACCGTTATGGTTAGCCGTTGCATGTGGATGTAGTTCAAATTTGAATTACGGTCATTAAATGGCTAGAAAATCACTTAAATGTCTTTAAAAGGTCAAATGACCCCTAAAATTTTCAAATTTTCACATGACAGTTATATTAGTATACGTTAAACATAGAAAAAATTTGAGGGCCGTAAGAGGAAGCTATCTCCCGTTCGTCATCAAACATGCATTGTTCCCTCTCGGAACCACGAGCCTTCTAGTGAGTTGCTCCGGTTTGTGAGGGGTGTGTGTCCAAACTTTCGTCAAACAGGCCAATTTATTTACCACATCATCTTGGTGGCATGACATTACATCAAGCAAGGTTTCATGTTTTTCTGATCATTTCTTAATTTTTTGGAATGAAAATGCCATGGCACACCATGCATGTGTCCATGCCGTGATACCAATATGTTTGAAATTCCTTCTAATTTACTGCACATGGAATTAACTCGCACACAAGTACACAAATATGATTTTTCAAACCGTTATGATTAGCCGTTGCATGTAGATGTAGTCCAAATTTGAATTACGATTATTAAATGGCTTGAAAATCACTTAAATGTCTTTAAAAGGTCAAATGACCCCTGAAATTTTCCAAATTTTCACATGACAGTTGTATTAGTGCACGTTAAACATAGAAAAAAAATTGAAAGCCGTAAGAGGAAGCTATCTCCCGTTCGTTATCAAACATGCATTGTTCCCTCTCGGTACCACAAGCCTTCTAGTGAGTTGCTCCAATTTGTGAGGGGTGTGTGTCCAAACTTTCGTCAAGCAGGCCAATTTTTTTACCACATCATCTTGGTGTCATGACATTACATCAAGCAAGGTTTCATGTTTTTCTGATCATTTTTTCAATTTTTTGGAATTAAAATGCCATGGCACTCCATGCATGTGTCCATGCCGTGAGACCAATATGTTTGAAAATTCCGTCTAATTTACTGCACATGGAATTTACTCGCACACAAGTACACAAATATGATTTTTCAAACCGTTATGGTTAGCCTTTGCATGTGGATGTAGTTCAAATTTGAATTACGGTCATTAAATGGCTAGAAAATCACTTAAATGTCTTTAAAAGGTCAAATGACCCCTGAAATTTTCCAAAATTTCACATGATAGTTGTATTAGTGCACGTTAAATGTAGAAAAAATTTGAAGGCCGTAAGAGGAAGCTATCTCTCGTTCGTCATCAAATATGCATTGTTCCCTCTCGGAACCACGATCCTTCAAGTGAGTTGCTCCGGTTTGAGAGGGGTGTGTGTCCAAACTTTCGTCAAACAAGCCAATTTTTTTACCACATCATCTTGGTGGCATGACATTGCATCAAGCAAGGTTTCATGTTTATCCGATCATTTTTTAATTTTTTGGAATTAAAATGCCATGGCACTCCATGCAAGTTTCCATGCCGTGAGACCATTATGTTTGAAAATACCTTCCAATTTACTGCACATGGAATTAACTCACACACAAGTACACAAATATGATTTTTCAAACCATTATGGTTAGCTGTTGCATGTAGATGTAGTTCAAATTTGAGTTACGATCATTAAATGGCTAGAAAATCACTTAAACATCTTTAAAAGGTCAAATGACCCCTGAAATTTTCCAAATTATCACATGACAGTTGTATTAGTGCACGTTAAACATAGAAAAAATTTGAAGGCCGTAAGAGGAAGCTATCTCCTGTTCGTCATCAAACATGCATTGTTCCCTCTCGGAACCACAAGCCTTCTAGTGAGTTGCTCCGATTTGTGAGGGGTGTGTGTCCAAACTTTTGTCAAATAGGCCAGTTTTTTTACCACATCATCTTGGTGGCATGACATTACATCAAGCAAGGTTTCATGTTTTCTGATCATTTTATAATTTTTTGGAATTAAAATGCCACGGCACTCCATGCATGTGTCCATGCCGTGAGACCATTATGTTTGAAAATTTCTTCTAATTTACTGCACATGGAATTAACTCACACACAAGTACACAAATATGATTTTTCAAACCGTTATGGTTAGCCGTTGCATGTAGATGTATTTCAAATATCTATTACGGTCATTAAATGGCTAGCAAATCACTTAAATGTCTTTAAAAGGTCAAATGACCCCTGAAATTTTCCAAATTTTCACATGACAGTTGTATTAGTGCACGTTAAACATAGAAAAAAATTCAAGGCCGTAAGAGAAACTATCTCCCGTTCATCATCAAACATGCATTGTTCCCTCTAGGAACCACAATCCTTCTAGTGAGTTGCTCCGATTAGTGAGGCGTGTGTGTCCAAACTTACGTCAAACAGGCCAATTATTTTACCACATCATCTTGGTGGCATGACATTACATCAAGCAAGGTTTCATGTTTTTCTGATCATTTTTGAATTTTTTGGAATTAAAATGCCATGGCACTCCATGCATGTGTCCATGCCGTGAGACCAATATGTTTGAAAATTCCATCTAATTTACTGCATATGGAATTAACTCGCACACAAGTACACAAATATGATTTTTCAAACCATTATTGTTAGCCTTTGCATGATGATGTAGTTCAAATTTGAATTACGGTCATTAAATGGCTAGAAAATCACTTAAATTTCTTTAATAGGTCAAATGACCCCTGAAATTTTCCAAAATTTCACATGATAGTTGTATTAGTGCATGTTAAACGTAGAAAAAATTTGAAGGCCGTAAGAGGAAGCTATCTCCCGTTCGTCATGAAATATGCATTCTTCCCTCTCGGAACCATGATCCTTCAAGTGAGTTGCTCCAGTTTGTGAGGGGTGTGTGTCCAAACTTTCATCAAACATGCCAATTTTTTTACCACATCATCTTGGTGGCATGACATTGCATCAAGCAAGGTTTCATGTTTATCTGATCATTTTTTAATTTTTTGGAATTAAAATGCCATGGCACTCCATGCATGTGTCCATGCCGTGAGACCAACATGTTTGAAAATACCTTCCAATTTACTGCACATGGAATTAACTCGCACACAAGTACACAAATATGATTTGTCAAACCGTTATGGTTAGCTGTTGCATGTAGATGTAGTTCAAAGTTGAATTACAGTCATTAAATGGCTAGAAAATCACTTCAATGTCTTTAAAAGGTCAAATGACCTCTGAAATTTCCCAAATTTTCTTATGACAGTTCTATTAGTGCACGTTAAATGTAGAAAAAAAATTGAAGGCCATAAGAGGAATCTATCTCCCGTTCGTCATCAAACATGCATTGTTCCCTCTTGGAACCACAAGCCTTCTAGTGAGTTGCTCCGGTTTGTGAGGGGTGTGTGTCCAAACATTCGTCAAACAGGCCAATTTTTTTACCACACCATCTTGGTGGCATGACATTACATCAAGCAAGTTATCATGTTTTTCTGATCATTTTTTAATTTTTTGGAATTAAAATGCCATGGCACTCCATGCACGTGTCCATGCTGTGAGACCAATTTGTTTGAAAATTCCTTCTAATTTACTGCACATGGAATTAACTCGCACACAAGTACACAAATATGATATTTCAAACCATTATGGTTAGCCGTTGCATTTAGCTGTTGTTCAAATTTGAATTACGGTCATTAAATGGCTATAAAATCACTTAAACGTCTTTAAAAGGTCAAATGACCCCTGAAATTTTCCAAATTATCACAAGACTGTTGTATTAGTGCACGTTAAACATAGAAAAAATTTGAAGGCCGTAAGAGGAAGCTATCTCCTGTTTGTCATCAAACATGCATTGCTCCCTCTCGGAACCACAAGCCTTCTAGTGAGTTTCTCCGATTTGTGAGGGGTGTGTGCCCAAACTTTTGTCAAATAGGCCAATTTTTTTACCACATCATCTTGGTGGCATGACATTACATCAAGCAAGGTTTCATGTTTTTCTGATCATTTTTTAATTTTTTGGAATTAAAATGCCATGGCACTCCATGCATGTGTCCATGCCGTGAGACCAACATGTTTGAAAATACCTTCCAATTTACTGCACATGGAATTAACTCGCACACAAGTACACAAATATGATTTGTCAAACCGTTATGGTTAGCTGTTGCATGTAGATGTAGTTCAAAGTTGAATTACAGTCATTAAATGGCTAGAAAATCACTTCAATGTCTTTAAAAGGTCAAATGACCTCTGAAATTTCCCAAATTTTCTTAAGACAGTTCTATTAGTGCACGTTAAATGTAGAAAAAAAATTGAAGGCCATAAGAGGAATCTATCTCCCGTTCGTCATCAAACATGCATTGTTCCCTCTTGGAACCACAAGCCTTCTAGTGAGTTGCTCCGGTTTGTGAGGGGTGTGTGTCCAAACATTCGTCAAACAGGCCAATTTTTTTACCACACCATCTTGGTGGCATGACATTACATCAAGCAAGTTATCATGTTTTTCTGATCATTTTTTAATTTTTTGGAATTAAAATGCCATGGCACTCCATGCACGTGTCCATGCCGTGAGACCAATTTGTTTGAAAATTCCTTCTAATTTACTGCACATGGAATTAACTCGCACACAAGTACACAAATATGATATTTCAAACCATTATGGTTAGCCGTTGCATTTAGCTGTTGTTCAAATTTGAATTACGGTCATTAAATGGCTAGAAAATCACTTAAACGTCTTTAAAAGGTCAAATGACCCCTGAAATTTTCCAAATTATCACATGACTGTTGTATTAGTGCACGTTAAACATAGAAAAAATTTGAAGGCCGTAAGAGGAAGCTATCTCCTGTTTGTCATCAAACATGCATTGCTCCCTCTCGGAACCACAAGCCTTCTAGTGAGTTGCTCCGATTTGTGAGGGGTGTGTGCCCAAACTTTTGTCAAATAGGCCAATTTTTTTACCACATCATCTTGGTGGCATGACATTACATCAAGCAAGGTTTCATGTTTTTCTGATCATTTTTTAATTTTTTGGAACTAAAATGCCATGGCACTCCATGCATGTGTCCATGCCGTGAGACCAATATGTTTGAAAATTCCTTCTAATTTACTGCACATGGAATTAACTCACACACAAGTACACAAATATGATTTTTCAAACTGTTATGGTTAGCCGTTGCATGTAGATGTAGTTCAAATTTGAATTAAAGTCATTAAAAGGCTAGAAAATCACTTAAATGTCTTTAAAAGGTCAAATGACCCCTGAAATTTTCCAAATTTTCACATGACAGTAGTAATAATGCATGTTAAACATAGAAAAAAATTGAAGGCCGTAAGAGGAAGCTATCTCCCGTTCGTCATCAAACATGCATTGTTCCCTCTCGGAACCACAAGGCTTCTAGTGAGTTGCTCCGATTTGTGAGGGGTGTGTGTCCAAACTTTCGTCAAACAGGCCAATTTTTTTACCACATCATCTTGTGGCATGACATTACATCAAGCAAGGTTTCATGTTTTTCTGATCATTTTTTAATTTTTTGGAATTAAAATGCCATGGCACTCCATGCATGTGTCCATGCCGTGAGACCAATATGTTTGAAAATTCCTTCTAATTTACTACACATGGAATTAACTCTCACACAAGTACACAAATATGATTTTTCAAACCGTTATGGTTAGCCGTTGCATGTGGATGTAGTTCAAAACGGTCATTAAATGGCTAGAAAATCACTTAAATGTCTTTAAAAGGTCAAATGACCCCCTAAAATTTTCAAAATTATCACATGACAGTTTTATTAGTATACGTTAAACATAGAAAAAATTGAGGGCCGTAAGAGGAAGCTATCTCCCATTCGTCATAAACATGCATTGTTCCCTCTCGGAACCACGAGCCTTCTAGTGAGTTGCTCCGGTTTGTGAGGGGTGTGTGTCCAAACTTTTGTCAAACAGGCCAATTTTTTTACCACATCATCTTGGTGGCATGACATTACATCAAGCAAGGTTTCATGTTTTTCTGATCATTTTTCAAACCGTTATGGTTAGCCGTTGCATGTAGATGTATTTCAAATTTCAATTGCGGTCATTAAATGGCTAGCAAATCACTTAAATGTCTTTAAAAGGTCAAATGACCCTTGAAATTTTCCAAATTTTCGCATGACAGTTGCATTAGTGCACGTTAAACATAGAAAAAATTTCTAGGCCGTAAGAGAAGCTATCTCCCGTTTGTCATCAAACATGCATTGTTCCCTCTCGGAACCACAAGCCTTCTAGTGAGTTGCTCCGATTAGTGAGGCGTGTGTGTCCAAACTTTCGTCAAATAGGCTAACTTTTTTACCACATCATCTTGCTGGCATGACATTACATCAAGCAAGGTTTCATGTTTTTCTGATCATTTTTTAATTTTTTGGTATTAAAATGCCATGGCACTCCATGCATGTGTCCATGCCGTGAGACCAATATGTTTGAAAATTCCTTCTAATTTACTGCACATGGAATTAACTCGCACACAAGTACACAAATATGATTTTTCAAACTGTTATGGTTAGCCGTTGCATGTGGATGTAGTTCAAATTTGAATTACGGTCATTAAATGGCTTGAAAATCGCTTAAATGTCTTTAAAAGGTTAAATGACCCCTGAAATTTTCCAAATTTTCACATGACTGTTATATTAGTATAAGTTAAACGTAGAAAAAATTTGAGGGCCGTAAGAGGAAGCTATAGCAAGGTTTCATGTTTTTCTGATCATTTTTGAATTTTTTGGAATTAAAATGCCATGGCACTCATTGCATATGTCCATGCCGTGAGACCAATATGTTTGAAAATTCCTTCCAATTTACTGCACATGGAATTAACTTGCACACAAGTACATAAATATGATTTTTCAAACCGTTATGGTTAGCTGTTGCATGTAGATGTAGTTCAAATTTCAATTACGATCATTAAATGGCTAGAAAATCACTTAAATGTCTTTGAAAGGTCAAATGACCGCTGAAATTTTCCAAATTTTCAAATGACAGTTCTATTAGTGCATTTTAAATGTAGCAAAAAATTTGAAGGCCGTAAGTGGAAGCTATCTCCCGTTCGTCATCAAACATGCATTGTTCCCTCTCGGAACCACGAGCCTAATAGTGAGTTGCTCCGGTTTGTGAGGGGTGTGTGTCCAAACATTCCTCAAACAGGCCAATTTTTTTACCACATCATCTTGGTGGCATGACATTAAATCAAGCAAGTTTTCGTGTATTTCTGATCATTTTTTAATTTTTTGGAATTAAAATGCCATGGCACTCCATGCACGTGTCCATGCCCTGAGACCAATATGTTTGAAAATTCCTTTTAATTTACTGCACATGGAATTAACTCGCATACAAGTACACAAATATAATATTTCAAACCGTTATGGTTAGCCGTTGCATGTGGATGTAGTTCAAATTTGGATTATGGTCATTAAATGGCTAGAAGTCACTTAGATAACCCCTGAAATATTCCAAATTTTCACATGACAGTTGTATTAGTATACGTTGAACATAGAAAAAATTTGAGGGCCGTAAGAAGAAGCTATCTCCCGTTCGTCATCAAACATGCATTGTTCCCTCTCGGAACCACGAGCCTTCTAGTGAGTTGATCCGGTTTGTGAGGGGTGTGTGTCCAAACTTTCGTCAAATAGGCCAATTTTTTTGCCACATCATCTTGGTGGCATGACATTACATCACTTAAATGGCTAGAAAATCACTTAAATGTCTTTAAAAGGTCAAATGACCCCTGAAATTTTCCAAATTTTCACATGACTGTTATATTAGTATACGTTAAATGTAGAAAAAATTTGAGGGCCGTAAGAGGAAGCTATCTCCCGTTCGTCATCAAACATGCATTGTTCCCTCTCAGAACCACGAGCCTTCTAGTGAGTTGCTCCGGTTTGTGAACGTATGTGTCCAAACTTTCGTCAAACAGGCCAAATTATTTACCACATCATCTTGGTGGTATGACATTACATCAAGCAAGGTTTCATGTTTTTCTGTTCATTTTTTAATTTTTTGGAATTAAAATGCCATGGCACTCCATGCATGTGTCCATGCCGTGAGACCAATATGTTTGAAAATTCCTTCTAATTTACTGCACATGGAATTAACACGCACACAAGTACACAAATATGATTTTTCAAACCGTTATGGTTAGCCGTTGCATGTAGATGTAGTTCAAATTTGAATTACGGTTATTAAATGGCTAGAAAAATCACTGAAATGTCTTTAAAAGGTCATATGACCCCTGAAATTTTCCAAATTTTCACATGACAGTTGTATTAGTGCATGTTAAACATAGAAAAAAATTGAAGGCCATAAGAGGAAGCTATCTCCCGTTCGTCATCAAACCTGCATTGTTCCCTCTCGGAACCACAAGCCTTCTAGTGAGTTGCTCCGATTTGTGAGGGGTGTGTGTCCAAACTTTCATCAAACAGTCCAATTTTTTTACCACATCATCTTGGTGGCATGACATTACATCAAGCAAGGTTTCATGTTTTTTCTGATCATTTTTAAATTTTTTGGGATTAAAATGCCATGTCACTCCATGCATGTGTCCATGCCGTGAGACCAATATGTTTGAAAATTCCGTCTAATTTATTGCACATGGAATTAACTCGCACACAAGTACACAAATATGATTTTTCAAACCATTATGGTTAGCCTTTGCACGTGGATGTAGTTCAAATTTGAATTACGGTCATTAAATGGCTAGAAAATCACTTAAATGTTTTTAAAAGGTCAAATGACCCCTGAAATTTTCCAAATTTTCGCATGACAGTAGTATTAGTGCATGTTAAACATTGAAAATATTTAAAGGTCGTAAGATGAAGCTATCTCGCATTCATCATCAAATATCTATTGTTCCCTCTCGGAACCACGATCCTTCTAGTGAGTTGCTCCGGTTTGTGAGGGGTGTGTCTCCAAACTTTCATTAAACAGGCTAATTTTTTTACCACATCATCTTGGTGGCATGATATTGCATCAAGCAAGGTTTCATGTTTTTCTGATCATTTTTTAATTTTTTGGAACTAAAATGCCATGGCACTCCATGCATTTTTCCATGCCGTGAGACCATTATGTTTGAAAATACCTTCCAATTTACTGCACATGGAATTAACTCACACACAAGTACACAAATATGATTTTTCAAACCGTTATGGTTAGCTATTGCATGTAGATGTAATTCAAATTTGAATTACGATCATTAAATGGCTAGAAAATCACTTAAATGTCTTTAAAAGGTCAAATGACCCCTGAAATTTTCCAAATTTTCAAATGACAGTTCTATTAGAGGAATCTATCTCCTGTTCATCATCAAACATGCATTGTTCCCTCTCAGAACCACGAGCCTTCTAGTGAGTTGCTCCGGTTTGTGAGGGGTGTGTGTCCAAACATTCCTCAAACAGGCCAATTTTTTTACCACATCATCTTGGTGGCATGACATTACATCAAGCAAGTTTTCATGTTTTTCTGATCATTTTTTATTTTTTTGGAATTAAAATGCCATGGCACTCCATGAACGTGTCCATGCCGTGAGACCAATATGTTTGAAAATTCCTTCTAATTTACTGCACATGGAATTAACTCGTGTACAAGTACACAAATATGATATTTCAAACCGTTATGGTTAGCCGTTGCATTTAGATGTTGTTCAAATTTGAATTATGGTCATTAAATGGCTAGAAAATCACTTAAATGTCTTTAAAAGGTCAAATGACCCCTGAAATTTTCCAAATTATCACATGACAGTTGTATTAGTGCACGTTAAACATAGAAAAAATTTGAAGGCTGTAAGAGGAAGCTATCTTCTGTTCGTCATCAAACATGCATTCTTCCCTCTCGGAACCACAAGCCTTCTAGCGAGTTGCTCCGATTTGTGAGGGGTGTGTGTCCAAACTTTTGTCAAACATGCCAATTTTTTTACCACATCATCTTGGTGGCATGACATTACATCAAGCAAGGCTTCATGTTTTTCTGATCATTTTTTAATTTTTTGGAATTAAAATGCCATGGCACTCCATGCATGTGTCCATGCCGTGAGACCAATATGTTTGAAAATTCCTTCTAATTTACTGCACCTGGAATTTACTCACACACAAGTACACAAATATGATTTTTCAAACCGTTATGGTTAGCCGTTGCATGTAGATGTAGTTCAAATTTGAATTACGGTCATTAAAAGGCTAGAAAATCACTTAAGTGTCTTTAAAAGGTCAAATGACCCCTGAAATTTTCCAAATTTTCACATGACAGTTGTATTAGTGCACGTTAAACATAGAAAAAATTTGAAGGCCGTAAGAGGAAGCTATCTCCCGTTCGTCATCAAACATGCATTGTTCCCTCTCGGAACCACAAGCCTTCTAGTGAGTTGCTCCGATTTGTGAGGGGTGTGTGTCCAAACTTTCATCAAACAGGCCAATTTTTTTACCACATCATCTTGGTGGCATGACATTACATCAAGCAAGGTTTCATGTTTTTCTGATCATTTTTTAATTTTTTGGATTTAAAATGCCATGGCACTCCATGCATGTGTCCATGCCGTGAGACCAATATGTTTGAAAATTCCTTCTAATTTACTGCACATGGAATTAACTCTCACACAAGTACACAAATATGATTTTTCAAACCGTTATGGTTAGCCGTTGCATGTGGATGTAGTTCAAATTTGAATTACGGTCAATAAAAGGCTAGAAAATCACTTAAATGTCTTTAAAAGGTCAAATGACCCCTGAAATTTTCCAAATTTTCACATGACAGTTGTATTAGTGCACGTTAAACATAGAAAAAAATTTGAAGGCCGTAAGAGGAAGCTATCTCCTGTTTGTCATCAAACATGCGTTGTTCCCTCTCGGAACCACAAGCCTTCAAGTGAGTTGCTCCGATTTGTGAGGGGTGTGTGTCCAAACTTTTGTCAAATAGGCCAATTTTTTTACCACATCATCTTGGTGGCATGACATTACATCGAGCAAAGTTTCATGTTTTTCTGATCATTTTTTATTTTTTTGGAATTAAAATGCCATGGCACTCCATGCATGTGTCCATGCCGTGAGACCAATATGTTCGAAAATTCCTTCTAATTTATTGCACATGGAATTAACTCGCACACAAGTACACAAATATGATTTTTCAAACCGTTATGGTTAGCCGTATCATGTAGATGTAGTTCAAATTTGAATTACGGTTATTAAATTGCTAGAAAATCACTTCAATGTCTTTAAAAGGCCAAATGACCCTTGAATTTTTCCAAATTTTCACATGACAGTTGTATTAGTGCACGTTAAACAGAGAAAAAATTTAAAGGCCGTAAGAGGAAGCTATCTCCCATTTGTCCTCAAACATGCATTGTTCCCTCTCGGAACCACAAGCCTTCTAGTGAGTTGCTCCGATTTGTGAGGGGAGTGTGTCCAAATTTTCGTTAAACAGGCCAATTTTTTTTACCACATCATCTTGGTGGCATGACATTACATCAAGCAAGGTTTCATGTTTTTCTGATCATTTTTTAATTTTTTGGAATTAAAATGCCATGGCACTACATGCATGTGTCCATGCCGTGAGAACAATATGTTCGAAAATTCCTTCTAATTTACTGCACATGGAATTAACTCGCACACAAGTACACAAATATGATTTTTCAAACGGTTATGGTTAGCCGTTGCATGTAGATATAGTTCAAATTTGAATTATGATTATTCAATGGCTAGAAAATCACTTCAATGTCTTTAAAAGGTCAAATGACCCCTGAAATTTTCCAAATTTTCACATGACAGTTGTATTAGTGCACGTTAAACATACAAAAAATTTGAAGGCCGTAAGAGGAAGCTATCTCCCGTTTGTCATCAAACATGCATTGTTCCCTCTCGGAACCACAAGCCTTCTAGTGAGTTGCTCTGATTTGTGAGGGGTGTGTGTCCAAACTTTCGTCAAATAGGCCAATTTTTTTACCACATCATCTTGGTGGCATGACATTACATCAAGCAAGGTTTCATGTTTTTCTGATCATTTTTGAATTTTTTGGAATTAAAATGCCATGGCACTCCATGCATGTGTCCATGCCGTGAGACCAATATGTTTGAAAAATCCGTCTAATTTACTGTAGATGGAATTAACTCGCACACAAGTACACAAATATGATTTTTCAAACCGTTATGGTTAGCCTTTGCATGTTGATGTAGTTCAAATTTGAATTACGATCATTAAATGGCTAGAAAGTCACTTAAATGTCTTTAAAAGGTCAAATGACCCCTGAAATTTTCCAAATTTTCTTATGACAGTTCTATTAGTGCATGTTAAATGTAGAAAAAAAATTGAAGGCCATAAGAGGAATCTATCTCCCATTTGTCATCAAACATGCATTGTTCCCTCTCGGAACCACGAGCCTTCTAGTGAGTTGCTCAGGTTTATGAGGGGTGTGTGTCCAAACATTCCTCAAAAAGGCCAATTTTTTTACCACATCATCTTAGTGGCATGAAATTACATCAAGCAAGGTTTAATGTTTTTCTGATCATTTTTTAATTTTTTGGAATAAAATGCCATGGCACTCCATGCATGTGTCCATGCCGTGAGACCAATATGTTTGAAAATTCCTTCTAATTTACTGCACATGGAATTAACTCGCACACAAGTACACAAATATGATTTTTCAAACCGTTATGGTTAGCCGTTGCATGTAGATGTAGTTCAAATTTGAATTACGGTCATTAAAAGGCTAGAAAATCACTTAAGTGTCTTTAAAAGGTCAAATGACCCCTGAAATTTTCCAAATTTTCACATGACAGTTGTATTAGTGCACGTTAAACATAGAAAAAATTTGAAGGCCGTAAGAGGAAGCTATCTCCCGTTCGTCATCAAACATGCATTGTTCCCTCTCGGAACCACAAGCCTTCTAGTGAGTTGCTCCGATTTGTGAGGGGTGTGTGTCCAAACTTTCATCAAACAGGCCAATTTTTTTACCACATCATCTTGGTGGCATGACATTACATCAAGCAAGGTTTCATGTTTTTCTGATCATTTTTTAATTTTTTGGATTTAAAATGCCATGGCACTCCATGCATGTGTCCATGCCGTGACACCAATATGTTTGAAAATTCCTTCTAATTTACTGCACATGGAATTAACTCTCACACAAGTACACAAATATGATTTTTCAAACCGTTATGGTTAGCCGTTGCATGTGGATGTAGTTCAAATTTGAATTACGGTCAATAAAAGGCTAGAAAATCACTTAAATGTCTTTAAAAGGTCAAATGACCCCTGAAATTTTCCAAATTTTCACATGACAGTTGTATTAGTGCACGTTAAACATAGAAAAAAATTTGAAGGCCGTAAGAGGAAGCTATCTCCTGTTTGTCATCAAACATGCATTGTTCCCTCTCGGAACCACAAGCCTTCTAGTGAGTTGCTCCGATTTGTGAGGGGTGTGTGTCCAAATTTTTGTCAAATAGGCCAATTTTTTTACCACATCATCTTGGTGGCATGACATTACATCGAGCAAAGTTTCATGTTTTTCTGATCATTTTTTATTTTTTTGGAATTAAAATGCCATGGCACTCCATGCATGTGTCCATGCCGTGAGACCAATATGTTCGAAAATTCCTTCTAATTTATTGCACATGGAATTAACTCGCACACAAGTACACAAATATGATTTTTCAAACCGTTATGGTTAGCCGTATCATGTAGATGTAGTTCAAATTTGAATTACGGTTATTAAATTGCTAGAAAATCACTTCAATGTCTTTAAAAGGTCAAATGACCCTTGAATTTTTCCAAATTTTCACATGACAGTTGTATTAGTGCACGTTAAACAGAGAAAAAATTTAAAGGCCGTAAGAGGAAGCTATCTCCCATTTGTCCTCAAACATGCATTGTTCCCTCTCGGAACCACAAGCCTTCTAGTGAGTTGCTCCGATTTGTGAGGGGAGTGTGTCCAAATTTTCGTTAAACAGGCCAATTTTTTTTACCACATCATCTTGGTGGCATGACATTACATCAAGCAAGGTTTCATGTTTTTCTGATCATTTTTTAATTTTTTGGAATTAAAATGCCATGGCACTACATGCATGTGTCCATGCCGTGAGAACAATATGTTCGAAAATTCCTTCTAATTTACTGCACATGGAATTAACTCGCACACAAGTACACAAATATGATTTTTCAAACGGTTATGGTTAGCCGTTGCATGTAGATATAGTTCAAATTTGAATTATGATTATTCAATGGCTAGAAAATCACTTCAATGTCTTTAAAAGGTCAAATGACCCCTGAAATTTTCCAAATTTTCACATGACAGTTGTATTAGTGCACGTTAAACATACAAAAAATTTGAAGGCCGTAAGAGGAAGCTATCTCCCGTTTGTCATCAAACATGCATTGTTCCCTCTCGGAACCACAAGCCTTCTAGTGAGTTGCTCTGATTTGTGAGGGGTGTGTGTCCAAACTTTCGTCAAATAGGCCAATTTTTTTACCACATCATCTTGGTGGCATGACATTACATCAAGCAAGGTTTCATGTTTTTCTGATCATTTTTGAATTTTTTGGAATTAAAATGCCATGGCACTCCATGCATGTGTCCATGCCGTGAGACCAATATGTTTGAAAAATCCGTCTAATTTACTGTAGATGGAATTAACTCGCACACAAGTACACAAATATGATTTTTCAAACCGTTATGGTTAGCCTTTGCATGTTGATGTAGTTCAAATTTGAATTACGATCATTAAATGGCTAGAAAGTCACTTAAATGTCTTTAAAAGGTCAAATGACCCCTGAAATTTTCCAAATTTTCTTATGACAGTTCTATTAGTGCATGTTAAATGTAGAAAAAAAATTGAAGGCCATAAGAGGAATCTATCTCCCATTTGTCATCAAACATGCATTGTTCCCTCTCGGAACCACGAGCCTTCTAGTGAGTTGCTCAGGTTTATGAGGGGTGTGTGTCCAAACATTCCTCAAAAAGGCCAATTTTTTTACCACATCATCTTAGTGGCATGAAATTACATCAAGCAAGGTTTAATGTTTTTCTGATCATTTTTTAATTTTTTGGAATAAAATGCCATGGCACTCCATGCATGTGTCCATGCCGTGAGACCAATATGTTTGAAAATTCCTTCTAATTTACTGCACATGGAATTAACTCGCACACAAGTACACAAATATGATTTTTCAAACCGTTATGGTTAGCCGTTGCATGTAGATGTAGTTCAAATTTGAATTACGGTCATTAAAAGGCTAGAAAATCACTTAAGTGTCTTTAAAAGGTCAAATGACCCCTGAAATTTTCCAAATTTTCACATGACAGTTGTATTAGTGCACGTTAAACATAGAAAAAATTTGAAGGCCGTAAGAGGAAGCTATCTCCCGTTCGTCATCAAACATGCATTGTTCCCTCTCGGAACCACAAGCCTTCTAGTGAGTTGCTCCGATTTGTGAGGGGTGTGTGTCCAAACTTTCATCAAACAGGCCAATTTTTTTACCACATCATCTTGGTGGCATGACATTACATCAAGCAAGGTTTCATGTTTTTCTGATCATTTTTTAATTTTTTGGATTTAAAATGCCATGGCACTCCATGCATGTGTCCATGCCGTGACACCAATATGTTTGAAAATTCCTTCTAATTTACTGCACATGGAATTAACTCTCACACAAGTACACAAATATGATTTTTCAAACCGTTATGGTTAGCCGTTGCATGTGGATGTAGTTCAAATTTGAATTACGGTCAATAAAAGGCTAGAAAATCACTTAAATGTCTTTAAAAGGTCAAATGACCCCTGAAATTTTCCAAATTTTCACATGACAGTTGTATTAGTGCACGTTAAACATAGAAAAAAATTTGAAGGCCGTAAGAGGAAGCTATCTCCTGTTTGTCATCAAACATGCATTGTTCCCTCTCGGAACCACAAGCCTTCTAGTGAGTTGCTCCGATTTGTGAGGGGTGTGTGTCCAAATTTTTGTCAAATAGGCCAATTTTTTTACCACATCATCTTGGTGGCATGACATTACATCGAGCAAAGTTTCATGTTTTTCTGATCATTTTTTATTTTTTTGGAATTAAAATGCCATGGCACTCCATGCATGTGTCCATGCCGTGAGACCAATATGTTCGAAAATTCCTTCTAATTTATTGCACATGGAATTAACTCGCACACAAGTACACAAATATGATTTTTCAAACCGTTATGGTTAGCCGTATCATGTAGATGTAGTTCAAATTTGAATTACGGTTATTAAATTGCTAGAAAATCACTTCAATGTCTTTAAAAGGTCAAATGACCCTTGAATTTTTCCAAATTTTCACATGACAGTTGTATTAGTGCACGTTAAACAGAGAAAAAATTTAAAGGCCGTAAGAGGAAGCTATCTCCCATTTGTCCTCAAACATGCATTGTTCCCTCTCGGAACCACAAGCCTTCTAGTGAGTTGCTCCGATTTGTGAGGGGAGTGTGTCCAAATTTTCGTTAAACAGGCCAATTTTTTTTACCACATCATCTTGGTGGCATGACATTACATCAAGCAAGGTTTCATGTTTTTCTGATCATTTTTTTATTTTTTGGAATTAAAATGCCATGGCACTACATGCATGTGTCCATGCCGTGAGAACAATATGTTCGAAAATTCCTTCTAATTTACTGCACATGGAATTAACTCGCACACAAGTACACAAATATGATTTTTCAAACGGTTATGGTTAGCCGTTGCATGTAGATGTAGTTCAAATTTGAATTACGATTATTCAATGGCTAGAAAATCACTTCAATGTCTTTAAAAGGTCAAATGACCCCTGAAATTTTCCAAATTTTCACATGACAGTTGTATTAGTGCACGTTAAACATACAAAAAATTTGAAGGCCGTAAGAGGAAGCTATCTCCCGTTTGTCATCAAACATGCATTGTTCCCTCTCGGAACCACAAGCCTTCTAGTGAGTTGCTCTGATTTGTGAGGGGTGTGTGTCCAAACTTTCGTCAAATAGGCCAATTTTTTTACCACATCATCTTGGTGGCATCACATTACATCAAGCAAGGTTTCATGTTTTTCTGATCATTTTTGAATTTTTTGGAATTAAAATGCCATGGCACTCCATGCATGTGTCCATGCCGTGAGACCAATATGTTTGAAAAATCCGTCTAATTTACTGTACATGGAATTAACTCGCACACAAGTACACAAATATGATTTTTCAAACCGTTATGGTTAGCCTTTGCATGTTGATGTAGTTCAAATTTGAATTACGATCATTAAATGGCTAGAAAGTCACTTAAATGTCTTTAAAAGGTCAAATGACCCCTGAAATTTTCCAAATTTTCTTATGACAGTTCTATTAGTGCATGTTAAATGTAGAAAAAAAATTGAAGGCCATAAGAGGAATCTATCTCCCGTTCGTCATCAAACATGCATTGTTCCCTCTCGGAACCACGAGCCTTCTAGTGAGTTGCTCTGGTTTATGAGGGGTGTGTGTCCAAACATTCCTCAAAAAGGCCAATTTTTTTACCACATCATCTTAGTGGCATGAAATTACATCAAGCAAGGTTTAATGTTTTTCTGATCATTTTTTAATTTTTTGGAATTAAAATGCCATGGCACTCCATGCATGTGTCCATGCCGTGAGACCAATATGTTTGAAAATTCCTTCTAATTTACTGCACATGGAATTAACTCGCACACAAGTAAACAAATATGATTTTTCAAACCGTTATGGTTAGCCATTGCATGTAGATGTATTTCAAATTTGAATTACGGTCATTAAAAGGCTAGAAAATCACTTAAGTGTCTTTAAAAGGTCAAATGACCCCTGAAATTTTCCAGATTTTCACATGACAATTGTATTAGTGCACGTTAAACATAGAAAAAATTTGAAGGCCATAAGAGGAAGCTATCACCCATTCGTCATCAAACATGCATTGTTCCCTCTCGGAACCACAAGCCTTCTAGTGAGTTGCTCCGATTTGTGAGGGGTGTGTGTCCAAACTTTCGTCAAACAGGCCAATTTTTTACCACATCATCTTGGTGGCATGACATTACATCAAGCAAGGTTTCATGTTTTTCTGATCATTTTTTAATTTTTTGGAATTAAAATGCCATGGCACTCCATGCATGTGTCCATGCCGTGAGACCAATATGTTTGAAAATTCCTTCTAATTTACTGCACATGGAATTAACTCTCACACAAGTACACAAATATGATTTTTCAAACCGTTATGGTTAGCCGTTGCATGTGGATGTAGTTCAAATTTGAATTACGGTCATTAAAAAGCTAGAAAATCACTTAAATGTCTTTAAAAGGTCAAATGACCCCTGAAATTTTCCAAATTTTCACATGATAGTTGTATTAGTGCACGTTAAACATAGAAAAAATTTGAAGGCCGTAAGAGGAAGCTATCTCCTCTTCGTCATCAAACATGCATTGTTCCCTCTCGGAACCACAAGCCTTCTAGTGAGTTGCTCCGATTTGTGAGGGGTGTGTGTCCAAACTTTTGTCAAACAGGCCAATTTTTTTACCACATCATCTTGGTGGCATGACATTACATCAAGGAAGGTTTCATGTTTTTCTGATCATTTTTTAATTTTTTGGAATTAAAATGCCATGGCACTCCATGCATGTGTCCATGCCATGAGACCAATATGTTCAAAAATTCCATCTAATTTACTGCACATGGAATTAACTCGCACACAAGTACACAAATATGATTTTTCAAACCGTTATGGTTAGCCGTTGTATGTAGATGTAGTTCAAATTTGAATTACGGTTATTAAATGGCTAGAAAATCACTTCAATGTCTTTAAAAGGTCAAATGTGTAACACCCCTGTGTAACTATCACTGTGATTAGCTGCTAATATTGCCAAGTCATATCATTTGCAGTGCCTAAACATAGTGGTTATCCAAAGCAAATCAACTCCAGTCTGAAAATCAACTCAAATTCAAAAGTGCAAAATAAATTTGCTCAAACAACTTTGGAGAAATGTTCACTAATTAGCAAATATTCCAGAAGCACTCATAAAAATATCACCAGTAATACTTGGATTAACTAAATGGTTCAAACAAATTTAAACAACACCAAAACAGCAATATTGAATCCACTTAAAATCATTTCAAATTCAAATGAAATCCAATTCTGTCCAAACAAGTTTTCGGTGATGGGTAATATTGCATTGCATTATTTGGACCAAGTTCCATAATTTTGCAAAAGTGCATAAGAGCCCTAACTAATTCAAAACAGAAAAGAATAAAAGAAAAAGAGAAATAAAAACAAAAAAATAAAAACGAGGCACTGTGCACTGGGCCTTAGTGCACAGTTCCCCGAACCCCGGCCCAGCAGGCCAGCCTCACCTCTCTCCCTCGCGCTGTCGACCTCTCGCTAGCCGAGCGCGCGCGCGCCGCTCCGGCGCCGACACGCCAGAGCCACCGACGAAACAGGGATGAGGGGAGGATAAGGTCGAGCTCCTCCATCCCCCCTGGCTCCCTCGGTCACTTCCCCGTCCTCTCCCTCGCTCGCGCCGTTCCTTTTCCCCTCAGATTCCCCTCGACCGAACGCCGCCATCGTCGCCGCTCGCCGTTGCCGCGGCCACCGTCCTTCTCGAGCCGCCATTTGCTGTCCAGAAGCTGCGCGGCGCCGTCCTGAACTTCCTCGTCGACGCGCACGAGCCGGAGCGACCTCGAGCCGCCGCCAACGGTGTTCTTCCCCTTCGGTCGCCGCTGACTTCCTCGACTCCGGCAGCGCCTCGGCAGCTCCTAAGCTTCCACGAGCTTTACTTAGCCGCGCGGTGAGCTCCTCCCTCCCTACTCTTCTCTCCTCGCACTGCGTTCTTCACCGTAGCCACCTTACCACCATGGCCGCACCCTGGTCACCGCCGGCGAGCTCATAGCCATCGCTGCAGTGCATCTCACGCCGCGTTAGTGGCACCACCGAGCTCCTGGTGGTCTCGCGCATCGCTCGCAAGCATCAGCTTGGCTCGGGCGAGCTTCCATGCTCGAACCCGAGCACGACCATGCTTCAGTCGCCGCTGATGTGGACGCCGCCGTCGTTTTAAGTCACCTCCGTCGAAAGCGCTAGCACCACTCGACGCGCGCGAGCGTTAGCTCATGAACGCAAGTGACCGCGCGCGATTTGACCCTCTGAAGCGGATTTCCGGCCAAGTCCGGCGATCTTCCGCCGCTGGAGAGGTCGCCGACGCTATTTCGGCGCCGGCGCCGATGCGTCGCCGACGTGGCCCGACAGGTGGGCCCCCTGAGTCACTAGCAGCTGGGCCCCACGGGCCGAGTTGACACAGTTGGCTGGTCAACTGTGTTGACTGGGCACAGCCCAGCCACTGACATGTGGGCCCCCACGGTTAATTAAGCTAATAATGTTTAATTAAATTAAAGTTAATTAGTTATACTAATTGTCTCACTGACAGGCTGGGCCCACCTCCTAATTAAGCCTGTTAATTAATTTAACTCACTGTTAGTATAACAGAGGCTGACATGTGGGTCCCACTGGACCCACATGTCATGTTTGACCAGGTCAGCGTCACTGTTGACCTGCTGATGTCAGCAACATGTCATGCTGATGTCATAATTCAATTCTGATAATAAAAATAGTTCCAGAAAATCATTTAAACTTTGAAAATTAATAACTTTTAAACCGTAGCTCAGATCAAAAAAGTTAAAACATGAAAGTTGCTCAGAACGACGAGACGAGTCTGATTGTGCCGTCTGTTTCCTTGTCGAAACCTCTTATGTAGGAGAACTCGTAACTACGAGCTCGATTCCTGTAGATGAATAGTGCACACACACCGGTTCATAAATCCCAGATTAATTCTAAAAATAACTAAAGTGACTTAGAAGCATACTTAGGCAACCTGCACTGCATCATAGCATCGCACGCACTGTGTTGCATCTGTTTGCATTATATTTACTTGTTTCCTTCCCCTCTTCTCTTTCGGTAGACCCCGACGTTGCCGTAGCTCCTGAGGCAGACGCCGCTCCGGAGTACGACTACGTCCCCGACGACCCTGCCCTTGCAGTCGAGCAGACAGGCAAGCACCCCCATTTTGAGCATTTCGATATCGCCCACTCTCTTCTCTCTTATGCTTGCATTAGAAGTTACTGCTGCTACTATTGTCCTACATCTGCTGCATAGCCTGTTTTATTGTAGCCTACTTTTGATACCTGCCTGTTCTCCTAAACTGTTTAGTATAGGATGGGTAGAGCCTGATCAGAGACCCACTTGTCCCGACTGCCCCGCTGGACTCTCAGAAGACCCGAGCAACGGGATTGAAGATTAGAACCTGGCACCGCACGTCACTTCCCCTAAGATGATCGACACTACTGGGTTACTATAGAGTGCCGAGGGTGATACCTCGACAGCACTTATGATGATAACCTTGTAGGTTAGTTAATCGGTCGTGGTAAGCGAGGGTGATTCCTCCTACACCACCCCCGATAACGACATCGTCTTGCAATTGTTCAAGTGTGGACCTCGAGGGTGATACCTCCTTCTTTCACCTGACGAGAACATCAGGTGGGACTCCATCGAGGGTGATTCCTCGGGTTTCCCCCTTGGTATCAGACACATGGAGACTTTGGATACTATGACTGATCACTGAACTTTGATACTAAAGACGGGTCGGCCCTGAGGGGTCCCCGTGCGAGCATGAATGCGAAGTGATGTGGAGTCGGGTTGACCTGAGAGGTGCCCGCGAGATAACTACGAGGCGTGGCCGGGCATTCTTAGCCCTTGCCGCAATTCCTCGAGACGGGGCGACGGGGTCACATCGATCATGAGTCTATGCTCGTTACCATGCGCTCCTAATCCACTACGGTTTGGATATTTGATCCGAGGTGCCTCTGGCCTGATAGCACTAACCATCACGTGGGCATAGTATGGGCGTTCTGCGTCGTATACTTCAGCCGAAGCTTAATAGACGTCAGCAACTGAGCGGCACATGCTGGGTTGGACTGGGAACGCAACCGCGCTTGTATTAAGGGGTTGCTAGGTCTGCTCACCATCGGTGTACGCAACGTGCAGGAGCATCCGGGGCGATGGCCCAAGAACCCTGGGGCATAGGTTAGTCCGGCGTGCTGACCTCTCTGTTAAGTATTTGGTCGGGTTGCGGCGTGTTGCTTAGCCGAGGCCGGGCATGACCCAGAAAAGTGTGTCCGGCCAGAGTTAAGCGAGTGTGGTGGGTAAGTTGGTGCACCCCTGCATGGAAGAAACTTCTATCGATAGCCTGTCCTACGGTAACGGACACTCGGAGTTGTATCCCGATCGGTACAACTAGAACATGACATGTGATGAGAACTGGATAGTACGGCTCTGGGATTGCTTTCTCGCAGGGAGTAGAGGAAGAATCTCTGGCCGAGGTTGATGACATTACTGCTATAATTTACATTATGTTATTCTGCTCTCTTCTAATGCTGCGAGACCGTTGAAGATGCTAGTCTTCGATAGGACTAGGCTTTCCCCCTCTATTCTGGCATTTCTGCAGCCCAGTCCACATATACAGCCATCCTTTGAAAATGTTGCATATGTAGTGTAGATCCTTGCTTGCTGAGTACTTCGGATGAGTACTCATGTTTGCTTTATTTTCCTTTTTCCCCCTTTATTCCTTTGTCGCATCCAGGCGACGGAGCCCCGGAGCCAGTCGCCCCCGTCGACGACCACTTCTACTACCAGCCCGGAGAGTACTACTACTACGAGGAGCCGACTGACAACCAGGAGTAGGATCGAAGGGTCCAGGGCAGGAGGCCCACGCCTTTTCGATCGTAGTTTTTATTTTGCCCCGCCTCTGTGAAGGCTTATCCCTCTGTTCTGTAATATATATCTGTACCTAGATATCTGACGCTTCCGCTGACACTTGTATGCCATCGAGCTATGTATTCGAGCCCTCGAGGCCCTGGCTTGTAATATTAAGCTTGAATGATTTTATTTATGTTTTAGAGTTGTGTTGTGATATCGTCAAGTGAGTCCTTAGGCTTGATCGTGTGCATTTGCGTGTATGATTAGTGCACGATTAAGCCGGGGTCGTCACAGGTTGGTATCAAAGCCGACTACCTCTAGGAATCCCCCTATCCAATTCCTTGGCCGAAGTTGAGTCTAGTGGTCCAAAACCAATTTTTACTAACTTGGCTGTGTAGCTTACGGGCCCACGTCACCAACTGGGTGGTATTAGGATCTTTTATTCCTCGTATTTACTCCGGGATTCTAATCTCTCATCTATTCGGGTTTAATAAAATTTACTAACACCGACACTTAGGATCCCGATAATTCTATCCACCCGGAGAGCTGGATTCAGTGCGATTTCCTTGTCTTTGATCTGATTAGTTTGATAATCATTTCCTTTCCATTGTTTTGTTTAACCTTTCAATTCAAGATTTTCTATATTTATCATCGTCGAATGACAATCCTGAATCTTCTTATTTCAGATGGACCGTCTGTTTCCACCTCGCCCTGCGACACAGCTTGTGCTTCGCACCTGTGCTCGAGACGTCCCTGGGTTTCCAGCTGTTCTGGTCGCCCTCTTGATCAGGCTGGGATACCGCTGGTGCCCTGAGTACATGGTCTACGAGGTTTATCGTGAGTTCAACCAGGAGCAGTACTATGCTGATGTTCGCATCTACGATCAGCAGGATGACTCTGACACTGAGCTACACCGTTTTCACGGTATCGGCGTGACGATTGAGATGGCCGTCCATGATGCCGCCTACTCTGCTGTCGCACATCTTCGAGGATAGTTCAGTGCTGACTTGGATGTCTTTGAGTATCGGTACATTCCGTACGCCCCTGCTGGAGATGCTTCTGGATTCTACACAGCTGTTTGTGCCCCTTACGAGCCTCGTCGCTACGATCAGCGAGTTCTGATTCACTGTACTCAGGCTCTGGATTGCACTGTTCGGGCTCTTGCTGTCGAGTTGTTCGCCACTCGAGCACGACTCTACGATGCTATGACGCAGTTGCTACCAGCTGTTCGTGCAGGGATACATCCGGAGCACATTCTTTACCCGAGCAGGATAGAGATGCCATCAGGGATTGATTGGCTTGCTGTGAGAGGTCACACGCCTGCACGTGGACCTCTTCTTACAGTCCGAGACCGGGTTCTGCATCAGAGTGCACGTGGAGCGCAGGATCCTTCTGCGACGAATGTCTGTCGTCCGCACTTGCAGCTACCCCGTTTCAGTGGTTTTCTCCGATGTTGATGTAGCCTTTGCTATGTCTCATTGTGTACTTCCTTACCGCGAGCCTGCGCGCCGCCTAGCTTGTCTAGCTTTTGAATTTGCGCCGTTATGCTGCCCGAATGTTACCAACTCTGTATGGATCTGTATGACTTAATGACTACTATTAAGCATCTGCTTTACTATTTAAAATTCCGTCGCGTTACATCATGCATGTCGCTAAACACTCGCATTAGCTTCTGCTAAACTACCCCTGTTGGTTTAGCAGGATGGCAGATAACAATCCACCTCCACCGCCGCCACCTGACTATATGGCTGCGATGATGCAACAGTTCGAACTCAACCGCCAATTCATGACGGGGATTATGCAGCAATTCCCCTGTCCCAATGCCGACCAGCCGCTACCTTCCATCACCTTGCCAGAATTTATGTGACTTAACCCATCGTTCTTTTGCAACACAGTCAATCCACTGGATGCCGATGATTGGCTGCGTGACATCTCCCATGAGATGGAGTCTGCTGGTGAAGCCCAGGTCAACTATGTCACCTTTGCGACATACCTCTTGAAGGGTCCCGCATCACAGTGGTGGGCTACTCACCGACAGACCCTACCACCTGGTACCGTCGTCACCTGGGCAGAATTCAAGATTGCTTTCCGTGCCCGCTACATTCCTCAAGCTGTCATAGCTCGGAAGAAGGCCGAGTTCCGTAGTCTCGTTCAGGGCAACAAATCTGTGGAAGTTTATCAGCGCGAGTTTCTGGACTTGTCTCGCTACGCGGAAGAGGACGTTCACACTGATGAACGAAGGCAGGAGAAATTCCGCGAAGGGCTGCACCATGACATTCAGTTAGCTCTGCTTGTCCAAGACTATCCTGATTTCGCCACCTTGGTGAATAAGGCTATTATGGTTGAAACTGGTCTTAAGAAACATAAAGAAGTGACCAGACGCACTCGTGAGGCAGGCTCATCTTCGGGCTCGTCCTCCCAGAAGCGCCGCATCTGGATTCCGCAGAGTATGTATCGTCCAGCAGCACCTGCGCACAGGCCTTCCTATGCCGCACCACGTCTGCCTCCTCCACCATCAAGACAGCCTCTGCAAGCTCCAACACCTCGAGCTCCTGCACCACGTCCTGACAATGGACTCTGCTTCAAGTGTGGCCAGCCAGGTCACCGTGCCAGGGATTGCTCTCAGAATTAGAATCAGTTGGCTCTTCCTTCTGTTGGCCGTGGTAATGGCCGTGGGAATTCTCAGCCTCGCTACAGCAATGCCAGACCTTCTTATGGTCGTGGGCAAGTTTTCCATGTCAACATGAATGAAGACCCCGAACAACCAGCAACCGTGATGGGTACACTTCTTGTTAATTCAGTACATGCAACTGTTTTATTTGATTCAGGAGCATCGCATTCATTCATGTCAGAACATTTTGCACTCTTGCATGACGTTAAGTGTGACACACTACACCATCCGTTAGTTGTAAACACTCCCGCCGGTCGGTGCCAAGCCACCATATTCTGCCCCGAAGTCACTATTGTGATTGAAGAGAGAAAGTTTCAAGCCTTCCCCATAATTCTGAATAATTCCAACATTGACCTTATACTAGGAATGGATTGGTTGAAGGCTCAATACGCCTCAATTAATTGTGCCACTAAAGTTGTACACCTCCTGCACCCATCGAATGAGATAGTGAATTATCAAGCTCATATCACTCAGAACGCCGAGGCTCAGATCTATGCCTTGAACGCGTTGAACGCTTCTCCACTTGAGGGGATCAAGAACATCCCAGTTGTCTATGACTTCCCGGATGTTTTTCCAGAAGAACTTCCAAGAATACCCCCTGCTAGAGCTGTCGAGTTCATCATTGACTTGAAGCCTGGCACCACTCCAATTGCGAAGCGTCCTTACAAGATGCCTCCGCACCATCTTATCGAGCTTAAGGAAGAAATTGATAAATCCTTAAGGAAGGGTTTCATTCGTCCTAGTTCCTCTGCCTGGGGAGCACCGTCTCTTTTCGTCAAGAAGAAAGATGGTACAAATAGGTTGGTTCAAGACTACCGTCCTATCAACCAGGCAACCATTCAGAATAAATATCCGCTTCCCCGGATCAATGACTTATATGATCAACTTGCTGGATCATCGGTGTTCTCTAAACTCGACTTGAGGTTGGGTTATCACCAGATCCGTGTCCGTGAAGAGGATATTCCAAAGACCGCATTCGTTAATCGTTATGGCTCTTACGAGTACACCGTCATGTCTTTTGGCTTGACCAATGCTCCAGCTACGTTCTCCCGCTTAATGAATTACATATTCATGGACTACCTCGACAAGTTCGTCGTGGTATATCTGGATGATATCCTAGTATATTCGAAGAATAAGGAAGAACATGCCAAACATCTTCGCCTTGTTCTCGAGAGGCTTCGAGAGCACAAGTTATATGCCAAGTATTCCAAATGTGAATTCTTGTTTTCTGAAGTGACTTACCTTGGACATGTGATTTCCAAGGATGGTATTGCCGTTAACCCGGAGCGTGTTCAGGCTATCCTTCACTGGACTCCTC
The DNA here is from genome assembly GCA_011799875.1 of Thinopyrum elongatum. Taxonomy (NCBI): domain Eukaryota; kingdom Viridiplantae; phylum Streptophyta; class Magnoliopsida; order Poales; family Poaceae; genus Thinopyrum; species Thinopyrum elongatum. Next base: position 626,126,976 of record CM022298.1, read on the forward strand.
CGAAGAATGCCAAGCAAGTCTGAAGCTTCCTCGGTCTAGCCAGTTATTGTCGCCGATTCGTCGAGAACTTCTCCAAGAACGCCAAGCCCTTGACTAATCTGCTCCACAAAGGCGTTAAGTTTGAGTGGACAGACAAGTGTCATGAAAGTTTCCAGACCCTCAAGGACAAGCTTACTTCTGCTCCAGTGCTTGCTCCTCCTGATTCTCGCAAGGACTTTGTCATATACTGCGACGCCTCTCGTCAGGGATTAGGCTGTGTCCTAATGCAAGAACGAAGAGTGATTGCGTATGCTTCACGTCAATTGCGTCCGCATGAAGAAAATTATCCGGTGCATGATCTTGAACTTGCTGCAGTGATCTATGCATTAAAGTTATGGCGACATTACCTTCTGGGTAACCGGTGTGAGATTTATACCGATCACCAGAGTCTGAAATACTTGTTCACCCAACCGGATCTTAATCTCCGTCAGCAACGATGGTTAGAAACAATTACGGACTATGACTGCAGTATTTCATATACCCCGGGGAAGGCTAATGTAATGGCCGATGCCCTAAGCCGCAAGTCATATTGCAACAACCTCATGGTTAGGCGAGCTCAACCTCGTCTCTATGCAGAATTGAATCAGCTGAATCTGCGAATTGTTCCCCAAGGTTCTCTTAATAACCTTGTGGTACAACCAGACCTTCAGAAGGCTGTTAAGGAAGCACAAGCCAAAGATGCTGAAATTGACTTGATGAAGAAAGAGCTTCACCTTGATAAGTATCGGGATTTCTCAGTTGCTGAAGATGGAACATTATATTTTTGGGACCGCATCGTAGTACCTCACTTCGAGCTGTTGACTGACAAAGTCATGAAGGAGGCTCATGATACACCACTGACTATCCATCCGGGTAGCACTAAGATGTATCGCTATCTCCGACAGAGGTACTGGTGGTCCAGAATGAAGCAGGACATTGCTCGTTATGTTGCTGAATGTGACGTATGCCATCGCGTGAAAGCAGAACATCAGAAGCCTGCTGGAATTCTTCAACCACTCTCTATTCCTCTATGGAAGTGGGATAAAGTGCAGATGGATTTCATTATTGGTCTTCCCAAGTCTCAGAAAGGTCACGATGCTATTCTTGTCGTCATCAATCAACTTTCCAAGGTTGCTCATTTCCTACCTGTTAAGGAGACTATTACTGCTAGCCAGTTAGCAGAACTCTACATCTCCAGAATCATTTCACTCCACGGTATTCTGAAGGAGATCAGTTCGGACCGTGGCGGTCTTTTCACGTCCAAATTCTGGGAAAGTTTTCAAGAAGCTATGGGAACTCACATTACATGGAGTTCAGCTTATCATCCCCAATCCCAAGGCCAAGTTGAGCGCGTTAATCAAGTGCTTGAAGACATGCTTCGAGCTTGTGTTATATCCTTCGGTAAGAAATGGGAGGAATCTCTCCCGTATGCCGAGTTCTCTTATAACAACAGTTATCAAGCCAGCTTGAAAATGGCCCCCTTCAAAGTGCTTTATGGACGTAAGTGTCGAACCCCTCTGAACTGGTCAGAAACTGGGGAACGACCTCTCGTTGGACCAGACATTATTCAACACGCTGAAGAACAAGTCAGAATTGTCCGGGAGAATCTCAAAGCAGCTCAGGACCGCTGGAAGAGCAATTATGATCGCAAGTGATGGGGTCTGACTTATCAACCAGGTGATCAAGCTTATCTACGTGTCACTCCTATGAAGGGCACCCGTCGTTTCGGAATTAAGGGCAAGCTAGCTCCTCGCTATATTGGTCCCTTTCGCATCGTGGCTAGACGTGGACTAGTGGCTTATAAATTGGAGTTACCACCACAATTCTTCCATATCCATGATGTCTTCCACGTGTCGCAACTTCGCAAATGCCTCAAGGAATCTCCGCACCGCGTAGTGGATCACGAGATGCTTCAGTTGCAAGATGACTTATCTTATAAGGAGCATCCGATCCGCATCCTTGATGAAGCTGAATGTCGAACTCATCAGAAGACGACCAAGTTCCTGAAAGTGCAGTGGTCGAATCATAATGAAGATGAAGCCACTTGGGAACGCGAGGATCAGCTTCGGGAAGAATATCCCGACCTCTTTCCTTCTACCTCCTAAATTCTCGGGACGAGAATTTCTTTTAGAGGAGGAGAACTTGTAACACCCCTGTGTAACTACCACTGTGATCAGCTGCTAATATTGCCAAGTCATATCATTTGCAGTGCCTAAACATAGTGGTTATCCAAAGCAAATCAACTCCAGTCTGAAAATCAACTCAAATTCAAAAGTGCAAAAAAAAATTGCTCAAACACCTTTGGAGAAATGTTCACTAATTAGCAAATATTCCAGAAGCACTCATAAAAATATCACCAGTAGTACTTGGATTAATTAAATGGTTCAAACAAATTGAAACAGCACCAAAACAGCAATATTAAATCCATTTAAAATCATTTCAAATTCAAATGAAATCCAATTCTGTCCAAACAAGTTTTCGGTGATGGGTAATATTGCATTGCATTATTTGGACCAAGTTCCATAATTTTGCAAAAGTGCATAAGAGCCCTAACTAATTCAAAACAGAAAAGAATAAAAGAAAAAGAGAAACGGAAACAGAAAAATAAAAACGAGGCACTGTGCACTGGGCCTTAGTGCACAGTGCACAGTGCCCCGGCCCAGCAGGCCCACGTCACCTCTCTCCCTCGCGCTGTCGACCTCCCGCTGGCCGAGTGCGCGCACGGCGCTCCGGCGCTGACACGCCAGAGCCACCAACGAAACAGGGACGAGGAGAGGATAAGGTCGAGCTCCTCCATCCCCCCTGGCTCCCTCGGTCACTTCCCCGTCCTCTCCCTCGCTCGCGCCGTTCCTTTTCCCCTCAGATTCCCCTCGACCGAACGCCGCCATCGTCGCTGCTCGCCGTTGCCGTGGCCACCGTCCTTCTTGAGCCACCGTTTGCTGTCCAGAAGCTGCGCGGCGCCGTCCTGAACTTCCTCGTCGACGCGCATGAGCCGGAGCGACCTCGAGCCGCCGCCCATGGTCTTCTTCCCCTTCGGTCGCCGCCGACTTCCTCGACTCCGGCAGCGCCTCGGCAGCTCCTAAGCTTCCACGGGCTTTACTTAGCCGCGCGGTGAGCTCCTTCCTCCCTACTCTTCTCTCCTCGTGCTGCGTTCTTCGCCGTTGCCACCTTACCGCCATGGCCGCACCCTGGTCGCCGCCGGCGAGCTCATAGCCATCGCTGCAGTGCATCTCACGCCGCGTTAGTGGCACCACCGAGCTCCTGGTGGTCTCGCGCATCGCTCGCAAGCATCAGCTTGGCTCGGCCGAGCTTCAATGCTCGAACCCGAGCACGACCGAGCTTCAGTCGCCGCCGATGTGGACGCCGCCGTCGTTTTAAGTCACCTCCATCGAAAGCACTAGCACCACTCGACGCGCGCGAGCGTTAGCTCATGAACTCAAGTGACCGCGCGTGATTTGACCCTCTGAAGCGGATTTCCGGCCAAGTCCGGTGACCTTCCGCCGCTGGAGAGGTCGCCGACGCGTCGCCGATGTGGCCCGACAGGTGGGCCCCCTGAGTCACTGGCAGCTGGGCCCCGCGGGCCCAGTTGACCCAGTTGACTGGTCAACTGTGCTGACTGGGCACAGCCCAGCCACTGACATGTGGGCCCCCACGGTTAATTAAGCTAATAATGTTTAATTAAATTAAAGTTAATTAGTTATACTAATTGTCTCACTGACAGGCTGGGCCACCTCCTAATTAACCCTGTTAATTAATTTAACTCACTGTTAGTATAACAGAGGCTGACATGTGGGTCCCACTGGACCCACATGTCATGTTTGACCAGGTCAGCATCACTGTTGACCTGCTGATGTCAGCAACACGTCATGCTGATGTCATAATTCAATTCTAATAATAAAAATAATTCCAGAAAATCATTTAAACTTCGAAAATTAATAACTTTTAAACCGTAGCTCAGATCGAAAAAGTTAAAACATGAAAGTTGCTCAGAACGACGAGACGAGTCTGATCGTGCTGTCTGTTTCCTTGTCGGAACCTCCTACGTAGGAGAACTCGTAACTCCAAGCTCGATTCCGGTAGATGAATAGTGCACACACACCGGTTAATAAATCCTAGATTAATTCTAAAAATAACTAAAGTGACTTAGAAGCATACTTAGGCAACCTGCACTGCATCATAGCATCGCACGCACTGTGTTGCATCTGTTTGCATTATATTTACTTGTTTCCTTCCCCTCTTCTCTTTCGGTAGACCCCGACGTTGCCGTAGCTCCTGAGGCAGACGCCGCTCCGGAGTACGACTACGTCCCCGACGACCCTGCCCTTGCCGTCGAGCAGACAGGCAAGCACCCCCATTTTGAGCATTTCGATATCGCCCACTCTCTTCTCTCTTATGCTTGCATTAGAAGTTACTGCTGCTATTGTTGTCCTACATTTGCTGCATAGCCTGTTTTATTGTAGCCTACTTTTGATACCTGCCTGTTATCCTAAACTGTTTAGTATAGGATGGGTAGAGCCTGATCAGAGACCCACTTGTCCCGACTGCCCCGCTAGACTCTCAGAAGACCCGAGCAACGGGATTGAAGATTAGATCCTGGCACCGCACGTCACTTCCCCTAAGATGCTCGACACTACTGGGTTACTATCGAGTGCCGAGGGTGATACCTCGACAGCACTTATGATGATAACCTTGTAGGTTAGTTAATCGGTCATGGTAAGCGAGGGTGATTCCTCCTACACCACCCCCGATAACGACATCGTCTTGCAACTGTTCAAGTGTGGACCTCGAGGGTGATACCTCCTTCGTTCACCTGACGAGAACATCAGGTGGGACTCCATCGAGGGTGATTCCTCAGGGTTCCCCCTTGGTATCAGACACACGGAGACTTTGGATACTATGACTGATCACTGAACTTTGATACTAAAGACGGGCCGGCCCTGAGGGGTACCCGCGCGAGCATGAATGCGAAGTGATGTGGAGTCGGGTTGACCTGAGAGGTGCCCGCGAGATAACTATGAGGCGTGGCCGAGCATTCTTAGCCCTTGCCACAAGTCCTCGAGACGGGGCGACGGGATCACATCGATCGTGAGTCTCTGCTCGTTACCGCGCGCTCCTAATCCACTACGGTTTGGATATTTGATCCGAGTGGCCTCTGGCCTGATAGCACTAACCATCACGTGGGCATAGTATGGGCGTTCTGTGTCGTATACTTCAACCGAAGCTTAATAGACGTCAGCAACTGAGCGGCACACACTGGGTTGGACTGGGAACGCAACCGCGCTTGTATTAAGGGGTTGCTAGGTCTGCTCACCGTCGGTTTACGCAACGTGCAGGAGCATCCGGGGCGATGGCCCAAGACCCCTGGGGGCATAGGTTAGTCTGGCGTGCTGACCTCTTTGTTAAGTATTTGGTCGGGTTACGGCGTGTTGCTTAGCCGAGGCCGGGCATGACCCAGAAAAGTGTGTCCGGCCGGAGTTAAGCGAGCGTGGTGGGTAAGTTGGTGCACCCCTGCAGGGAAGAAACTTCTATTGATAGCCTGGCCTACGGTAACAGACACTCGGAGTTGTATCCCGATCGGTACAACTAGAACATGACATGTGATGAGAACTGGATAGTACGGCTCTCGGATTGCTTTCTCGCAGGAAGTCGAGGAAGAATCTCTCGCCAAGGTTGATGACATTACTGCTATAATTTACATTATGTTATTCTGTTCTCTTCTAATGCTGCGAGACCGTTGAAGATGCTGAAGATGCTAGTCTTCGATAGGACTAGGCTTTCCCCCTCTATTCTGGCATTTCTGCAGCCCAGTCAACATATACAGCCATCCTTTGAAAATGTTGCATATGTAGTGTAGATCCTTGCTTGCTGAGTACTTTGGATGAGTACTCACGTTTGCTTTATTTTCCTTTTTCCCCCTTTATTCCTTTGTCGCATCCAGACGTCGGAGCCCCGGAGCCAGTCGCCCCCGTCGACGACCACTTCTACTACCAGCCCGGAGAGTACTACTACAACGAGGAGCCGACTGACGACCAGGAGTAGGATCGGAGGGTCCAGGGCAGGAGGCCCACGCCTTTTCGATCGTAGTTTTTATTTTGCCCCGCCTCTGTGAAGGCTTATCCCTCTGTTTTGTAATATATATCTGTACCCAGATATCTGACGCTTCCGCTAACACTTGTATGCCATCGAGCTTGTAATATTAAGCTTGAATGATTTTATTTATGTTTTAGAGTTGTGTTGTGATATCTTCAAGGTAGTCATTAGGCTTGATCGTGTGCATTTGCGTGTATGATTAGTGCACGATTAAGCCGGGGTCGTCACAAAATGACCCCTGAAATTTTCCAAATTTTCACATGACAGTTGTATGAGTGCACGTTAAACATAGAAAAAATTTGAAGGCCGTAAGAGGAAGCTATCTCCCGTTTGTCATCAAACATGCATTGTTCCCTCTCGGAACCACAAGCCTTCTAGTGAGTTGCTCCGATTTGTGAGGGGTGTGTGTCCAAACTTTCGTCAAACAGGCCAATTTTTTTTACCACGTCATCTTGGTGGCATGACATTACATCAAGCAAGGTTTCATGTTTTTCTGATCATTTTTGAATTTTTTGGAATTAAAATGCCATGGCACTCCATGCATGTGTCCATGCCGTGAGACCAATATGTTTTAAAATTCCTTCTAATTTACTGCACATGGAATTAACTCGCACACAAGTACACAAATATGATTTTTCAAACCGTTATGGTTAGCCGTTGCATGTGGATGTAGTTCAAATTTGAATTACGGTCATTAAATGGCTAGAAAATCACTTAAATGTCTTTAAAAGGTCAAATGACCGCTGAAATTTTCCAAATTTTCACATGACAGTTATATTAGTATATGTTAAACGTAGAAAATTTTTGAGGGCCGTAGGAGGAAGCTATCTCCCATTCGTCATCAAACATGCATTGTTCCCACTCGGAACCACGAGCCTTCTAGTGAGTTGCTCCGGTTTGTGAGGGGTGTGTGTCCAAACTTTCGTCAAACAGGCCAATTTATTTACCACATCATCTTGGTGGCATGACATTACATCAAGCAAGGTTTCATGTTTTTCTGATCATTTGTTAATTTTTTGGAATGAAAATGCCATGGCACTCCATGCATGTGTCCATGCCGTGAGACCAATATGTTTGAAAATTCCTTCTAATTTACTGCACATGGAATTAACTCGCGCACAAGTACACAAATATGATTTTTCAAACCGTTATGGTTAGCCGTTGCATGTAGATGTAGTTCAAACTTGAATTACGGTTATTAAATGGCTAGAAAATCAATTAAATGTCTTTAAAAGGTCAAATAACCCCTGAAATTTTCCAAATTTTCACATGACAGTTGTATTAGTGCATGTTAAACATAGAAAAAAATTGAAGGCCGTAAGAGGAAGCTATCTCCCGTTCCTCATCAAACATGCATTGTTCCCTCTCAGTACCGCAAGCCTTCTAGTGAGTTGCTCCGATTTGTGAGGGGTGTGTGTCCAAACTTTCGTCAAACAGGCCAATTTTTTTACCACATCATCTTGGTGGCATGACATTACATCAAGCAAGGTTTCATGTTTTTCTGACCATTTTTGAATTTTTTGGAATTAAAATGCCATGGCACTACATCCATGTGTCCATGCCGTGAGACCAATATGTTTGAAAATTCCGTCTAATTTACTGCACATGGAATTAACTCACACACAAGTACACAAATATGATTTTTCAAACCATTATGGTTAGCCTTTGCATGTGGATGTAGTTCAAATTTGAATTACGGTCATTAAATGGCTAGAAAATCAATTAAATGTCTTTAAAAGGTCAAATGACCCCCGAAATTTTCAAAAATTTCACATGATAGTTGTATTAGTGCATGTTAAACGTAGAAAAAATTTGAAGGCCGTAAGAGGAAGCTATCTCCCGTTTGTCATCAAATATGCATTGTTCCCTCTCGGAACCACGATCCTTCTTGTGAGTTGCTTCGGTTTGTGAGGGTTGTGTGTCCAAATTTTCGTCAAACAGGCCAATTTTTTACCACATCATCTTGGTGGCATGACATTGCATCAAGCAAGGTTTCACGTTTTTCTGATCATTTTTTAATTTTTTGGAATTAAAATGCCATGGCAATCCATGTAAGTTTCCAAGCCATGAGACCATTATGTTTGAAAATACCTTCCAATTTACTGCACATGGAATTTACTCGCACACAAGTACACAAATATGCTTTTTCAAACCGTTATGGTTAGCTGTTGCATGTAGATGTAGTTCAAATTTGAATTACGATCATTAAATGGCTAGAAAATCACTTAAATGTCTTTAAAAGGTCAAATGACCACTGAAATTTTCCAAATTTTCTTATGACAGTTCTATTAGTGCATGTTAAATGTAGAAAAAATTGAAGGCCATAAGAGGAATCTATCTCCCGTTCGTCATCAAACATGCATTGTTCCCTCTCGGAACCACGAGCATTCTAGTGAGTTGCTCCGGTTTGCGAGGGGTGTGTGTCCAAACATTCCTCAAACAGGCCAATTTTTTTTACCACATCATCTTGGTGGCATGACATTACATCAAGCAAGTTTTCATGTTTTCCTGATCATTTTTTAATTTTTTGGAATTAAAATACCATGGCACTCCATGCACGTGTCCATGCCGTGAGACCAATATGTTTGAAAATTCCTTCTAATTTACTGAACATGGAATTAACTCGCATACAAGTACACAAATATGATATTTCAAACCTTTATGATTAGCCGTAGCATTTAGATGTTGTTCAAATTTGAATTATGGTCATTAAATGGCTAGAAAATCACTTAAATGTCTTTAAAAGGTCAAATGACCCCTGAAATTTTCCAAATTATCACATGACAGTTGTATTAGTGCACGTTAAACATAGAAAAAATTTAAAGGCCGTAAGAGGAAGCTATCTCCTGTTCGTCATCAAACATTCATTGTTCCCTCTCGGAACCACAAGCCTTCTAGTGAGTTGCTCCGATTTGTGAGGGGTGTGTGTCCAAACTTTTGTCAAATAGGCCAATTTTTTTACCACATCATCTTGGTGGCATGACATTACATCAAGCAAGGTTTCATGTTTTTCTGATCATTTTTTAATTTTTTGGAATGAAAATGCCATGGCACTCCATGCATGTGTCCATGCCGTGAGACCAATATGTTTGAAAATTCCTTCTAATTTACTGCACATGGAATTAACTCGCACACAAGTACACAAATATGATTTTTCAAACCGTTATGGTTAGCCGTTGCATGTAGATGTAGTTCAAATTTGAATTACGGTTATTAAATGGCTAGAAAATCACTTAAATGTCTTTAAAAGGTCAAATAACCCCTGAAATTTTCCAAATTTTCACATGACAGTTGTATTAGTGCATGTTAAACATAGAAAAAATTGAAGGCCGTAAGAGGAAGCTATCTCCCGTTCGTCATCAAACATGCATTGTTCCCTCTCAGTACCACAAGCCTTCTAGTGAGTTGCTCCGATTTGTGAGGGGTGTGTGTCCAAACTTTCGTCAAACAGGCCAATTTTTTTACCACATCATCTTGGTGGCATGACATTACATCAAGCAAGGTTTCATGTTTTTCTGATCATTTTTGAATTTTTTGGAATTAAAATGCCATGGCACTCCATGCATGTGTCCATGCCGTGAGACCAATATGTTTGAAAATTCTGTCTAATTTACTGCTCATGGAATTAACTCACACACAAGTACACAAATATGATTTTTCAAACCATTATTGTTAGCCTTTGCATGTGGATGTAATTCAAATTTGAATTACGGTCATTAAATGGCTAGAAAATCAATTAAATGTCTTTAAAAGGTCAAATGACCCCCGAAATTTTCCAAAATTTCACATGATAGTTGTATTAGTGCATGTTAAACGTAGAAAAAATTTGAAGGCCGTAAGAGGAAGCTATCTCCCGTTTGTCATCAAATATGCATTGTTCCCTCTCGGAACCACGATCCTTCTAGTGAGTTGCTTCGGTTTGTGAGGGGTGTGTGTCCAAATTTTCGTCAAACAGGCCAATTTTTTACCACATCATCTTGGTGGCATGACATTGCATCAAGCAAGGTTTCACGTTTTTCTGATCATTTTTTAATTTTTTGGAATTAAAATGCCATGGCAATCCATGTAAGTTTCCAAGCCGTGAGACCATTATGTTTGAAAATACCTTCCAATTTACTGCACATGGAATTTACTCGCACACAAGTACACAAATATGCTTTTTCAAACCGTTATGGTTAGCTGTTGCATGTAGATGTAGTTCAAATTTGAATTACGATCATTAAATGGCTAGAAAATCACTTAAATGTCTTTAAAAGGTCAAATGACCACTGAAATTTTCCAAATTTTCTTATGACAGTTCTATTAGTGCACGTTAAATGTAGAAAAAATTGAAGGCCATAAGAGGAATCTATCTCCCGTTCGTCATCAAACATGCATTGTTCCCTCTCGGAACCACGAGCCTTCTAGTGAGTTGCTCCGGTTTGTGAGGGGTGTGTGTCCAAACATTCCTCAAACAGGCCAATTTTTTTACCACATCATCTTGGTGGCATGACATTACATCAAGCAAGTTATCATGTTTTTCGGATCATTTTTTAATTTTTTGGAATTAAAATACCATGGCACTCCATGCACGTGTCCATGCCGTGAGACCAATATGTTTGAAAATTCCTTCTAATTTACTGCACATGGAATTAACTCGCATACAAGTACACAAATATGATATTTCAAACCTTTATGATTAGCCGTAGCATTTAGATGTTGTTCAAATTTGAATTATGGTCATTAAATGGCTAGAAAATCACTTAAATGTCTTTAAAAGGTCAAATAACCCCTGAAATTTTCCAAATTATCACATGACAGTTGTATTAGTGCACGTTAAACATAGAAAAAATTTAAAGGCCGTAAGAGGAAGCTATCTCCTGTTCGTCATCAAACATGCATTGTTCCCTCTCGGAACCACAAGCCTTCTAGTGAGTTGCTCCGATTTGTGAGGGGTGTGTGTCCAAACTTTTGTCAAATAGGTCAATTTTTTTACCACATCATCTTGGTGGCATGACATTACATCAAGCAAGGTTTCATGTTTTTCTGATCATTTTTTAATTTTTTGGAATTAAAATGCCATGGCACTCCATGCATGTGTCCATGCCGTGAGACCAATATGTTTGAAAATTCCTTCTAATTTACTGCACATGGAATTAACTCGCAGACAAGTACACAAATATGATTTTTCAAACCTTTATGATTAGCCGTTGCATGTAGATGTAGTTCAAATTTGAATTACGGGCATTAAAAGGCTAGAAAATCACTTAAGTGTCTTTAAAAGGTCAAATGACCCCTGAAATTTTCCAAATTTTCACACGACAGTTGTATTAGTGCACATTAAACATAGAAAAAATTTGAAGGCCGTAAGAGGAAGCTATCTCCCTTTCGTCATCAAACATGCATTGTTCCCTCTCGGAACCACAAGCCTTCTAGTGAGTTGCTCCGATTTGTGAGGGGTGTGTGTCGAAATTTCGTCAGACAGGCCAATTCTTTTACCACATCATCTTGGTGGCATGACATTACATCAAGCAAGGTTTCATGTTTTTCTGATCATTTTTTAATTTTTTGGAATTAAATTGCCATGGCACCCCATGCATGTGTCCATGCCGTGAGACCAATATGTTTGAAAATTCCTTCTAATTTACTGCACATGGAATTAACTCTCACACAAGTATACAAATATTATTTTTCAAACCGTTATGGTTAGCCGTTGCATGTGGATGTAGTTCAATTTTGAATTATTGTCATTAAAAGGCTAGAAAATCACGTAAATGTCTTTAAAAGGTCAAATGACCCCTTAAATTTTCCAAATTTTCACATGACAGTTGTATTAGTGCACGTTAAACATAGAAAAAATTTGAAGGCCGTAAGAGGAAGCTATCTCCTGTTCATCATCAAACATGCATTGTTCCCTCTTGGAACCACAAGCCCTCTAGTGAGTTGCTCCGATTTGTGAGGGGTGTGTGTCCAAACTTTTGTCAAATAGGCCAATTTTTTTACCACAGCATCTTGGTGGCATGACATTACGTCAAGCAAGGTTTCATGTTTTTCTGATCATTTTTAATTTTTTGGAATTAAAATGCCATGGCACTCCATGCATGTGTCCATGCCGTGAGACCAATATGTTCGAAAATTCCTTCTAATTTACTGCACATGGAATTTACTTGCAGACAAGTACACAAATATGATTTTTCAAACCGTTATGGTTAGCCGTTGCATGTAGATGTAGTTCAAATTAGAATTACGGTTATTAAATGGCTAGAAAATCACTTCAATGTCTTTAAAAGGTCAAATGACCCCTGAAATTTTCCAAATTTTCACATGACAGTTGTATTAGTGCACGTTAAACATAGAAAAAATTTGAAGGCCGTAAGAGGAAGCTATCTCCCGTTTGTCATCAAACATGCATTATTCCCTCTCGGAAGCACAAGCCTTCTAGTGAGTTGCTCCGATTTGTGAGGGGTGTGTGTCCAAACTTTCGTTAAACAGGCCAAATTTTTTTACCACATCATCTTGGTGGCATGAAATTACATCAAGCAAGGTTTCATGTTTTTCTGATCATTTTTGAATTTTTTGGAATTAAAATGCCATGGCACTCAACGCATGTGTCCATGCTGTGAGACCAATATGTTTGAAAATTCCTTCTAATTTACTGGACATGGAATTAACTCGCACACAAGTACACAAATATGATTTTTCAAACCGTTATGGTTAGCCGTTGCATGTGGATGTAGTTCAAATTTGTATTACGGTCATGAAATGGCTAGAAAATCACTTAAATGTCTTTAAAAGGTCAAATGACCCCTGAAATTTTCCAAATTTTCACATCACAGTTATATTAGTATATGTTAAACGTAGAAAAAATTTGAGGGCCGTAAGAGGAAGCTATCTCCCGTTCGTCATCAAACATGCATTGTTCCCTCTCGGAACCACGAGCCTTCTTGTGAGTTGCTCCGGTTTGTGAGGGGTGTGTGTCCAAACTTTCGTCAAACAGGCCAATTTATTTACCACATCATCTTGGTGACATGACATTACATCAAGCAAGGTTTCATGTTTTTCTGATCATTTGTTAATATTTTGGAATGAAAATGCCATGGCACTCCATGCATGTGTCCATGCCGTGAGACCAATATGTTTGAAAATTCCGTCTAATTTACTGCACATGGAATTAACTCGCACACAAGTACACAAATAAGATTTTTCAAACCGTTATGGTTAGCCTTTGCATGTGGATGTAGTTCAAATTTGAATTACGGTCATTAAATGGCTTGAAAATCAATTAAATGTCTTTAAAAGGTCAAATGACCCCTGAAATTTTCCAAAATTTCACATGATAGTTGTATTAGTGCACGTTAAACGTAGAAAAAATTTGAAGGCCGTAAGAGGAAGCTATCTCCTGTTCGTCATCAAATATGCATTGTTCCCTCTCGGAACCACAAGCCTTGAAGTGAGTTGCTCCGGTTTGTTAGGTGTGTGTGTCCAAACTTTCATCAAACAGGCCAATTTTTTTACCACATCATCTTGGTGGCATGACATTGCATCAAGCAAGGTTTCATGTTTTTCTGATGATTTTTTAATTTTTTGGAATTAAAATGCCATGGCACTCCATGCAAGTTTCCATGCTGTGAGACCATTATGTTTGAAATTACCTTCCAATTTACTGCACACGGAATTAACTCGCACACAAGTACAGAAATATGATTTTTCAAACCGTTATGGTTAGCCATTGCGTGTGGATGTAGTTCAAATTTGAATTACGATCATTAAATGGCTAGAAAATCACTTAAATGTCTTTAAAAGGTCAAATGACCCCTGAAATTGAAGGCCATAAGAGGAATCTATCTCCCGTTCGTCATCAAACATGCATTGTTCCCTCTCGGAACCACGATCCTTCTAGTGAGTTGCTCCGGTTTGTGAGGGGTGTGTTTCCAAACATTCCTCAAACAGGCCAATTTTTTTACCACATCATCTTGGAGGCATGAAATTACATCAAGCAAGTTTTCATGTTTTTCTGATCATTTTTTAATTTTTTGGAATTAAAATACCATGGCACTCCATGCACGTGTCCATGCCGTGAGACCAATATGTTTGAAAATTCCTTCTAATTTACTGCACATGGAATTAACTCGCATGCAAGTACACAAATATGATATTTCAAACCTTTATGATTAGCCGTAGCATTTAGATGTTGTTCAAATTTGAATTATGGTCATTAAATGGCTAGAAAATCACTTAAATGTCTTTAAAAGGTCAAATGACCCCTGAAATTTTCCAAATTATCACATGACAGTTGTATTAGTGCACGTTAAACATAGAAAAAATTTAAAGGCCGTAAGAGGAAGCTATCTCCTGTTCGTCATCAAACATGCATTGTTCCCTCTCGGAACCACAAGCCTTCTAGTGAGTTGCTCCGATTTGTGAGGGGTGTGTGTCCAAACTTTTGTCAAATAGGCCAATTTTTTTACCACATCATCTTGGTGGCATGACATTACATCAAGCAAGGTTTCATGTTTTTCTGATCATTTTTTAATTTTTTGGAATTAAAATGCCATGGCACTCCATGCATGTGTCCATGCCGTGAGACCAATATGTTTGAAAATTCCTTCTAATTTACTGCACATGGAATTAACTCGCAGACAAGTACACAAATATGATTTTTCAAACCTTTATGGTTAGCCGTTGCATGTAGATGTAGTTCAAATTTGAATTACGGTCATTAAAAGGCTAGAAAATCACTTAAGTGTCTTTAAAAGGTCAAATGACCCCTGAAATTTTCCAAATTTTCACACGACAATTGTATTAGTGCACATTAAACATAGAAAAAATTTAAAGGCCGTAAGAGGAAGCTATCTCCCGTTCGTCATCAAACATGCATTGTTCCCTCTCGGAACCACAAGCCTTCTAGTGAGTTGCTCCGATTTGTGAGGGGTGTGTGTCGAAATTTCGTCAAACAGGCCAATTCTTTTACCACATCATCTTGGTGGCATGACATTACATCAAGCAAGGTTTCATGTTTTTCTGATCATTTTTTAATTTTTTCGAATTAAAATGCCATGGCACCCCATGCATGTGTCCATGCCGTGAGACCAATATGTTTGAAAATTCCTTCTAATTTACTGCACATGGAATTAACTCTCACACAAGTATACAAATATTATTTTTCAAACCGTTATGGTTAGCCGTTGCATGTGGATGTAGTTCAAATTTGAATTATTGTCATTAAAAGGCTAGAAAATCACGTAAATGTCTTTAAAAGGTCAAATGACCCCTTAAATTTTCCAAATTTTCACATGACAGTTGTATTAGTGCACGTTAAACATAGAAAAAATTTGAAGGCCGTAAGAGGAAGCTATCTCCTGTTCATCATCAAACATGCATTGTTCCCTCTTGGAACCACAAGCCTTCTAGTGAGTTGCTCCGATTTGTGAGGGGTGTGTGTCCAAACTTTTGTCAAACAGGCCAATTTTTTTACCACATCATCTTGGTGGCATGACATTACGTCAAGCAAGGTTTCATGTTTTTCTGATCATTTTTAATTTTTTGGAATTAAAATGCCATGGCACTCCATGCATGTGTCCATGCCGTGAGACCAATATGTTCGAAAATTCCTTCTAATTTACTGCACATGGAATTTACTTGCACACAAGTACACAAATATGATTTTGCAAACCGTTATGGTTAGCCGTTGCATGTAGATGTAGTTCAAATTTGAATTACGGTTATTAAATGGCTAGAAAATCACTTCAATGTCTTTAAAAGTTCAAATGACCCCTGAAATTTTCCAAATTTTCACATGACAGTTGTATTAGTGCACGTTAAACATAGAAAAAATTTGAAGGCCGTAAGAGGAAGCTATCTCCCGTTTGTCATCAAACATGCATTATTCCCTCTCGGAAGCACAAGCCTTCTAGTGAGTTGCTCCGATTTGTGAGGGGTGTGTGTCCAAACTTTCGTTAAACAGGCCAATTTTATTTACCACATCATCTTGGTGGCATGAAATTACATCAAGCAAGGTTTCATGTTTTTCTGATCATTTTTGAATTTTTTGGAATTAAAATTCCATGGCACTCAACGCATGTGTCCATGCTGTGAGACCAATATGTTTGAAAATTCCTTCTAATTTACTGGACATGGAATTAACTCGCACACAAGTACACAAATATGATTTTTCAAACTGTTATGGTTAGCCGTTGCATGTGGATGTAGTTCAAATTTGAATTACGGTCATGAAATGGCTAGAAAATAACTTAAATGTCTTTAATAGGTCAAATGACCCCTGAAATTTTCCAAATTTTCACATGACAGTTATATTAGTATATGTTAAACGTAGAAAAAATTTGAGGGCCATAAGAGGAAGCAATCTCCCGTTCGTCATCAAACATGCATTGTTCCCTCTCAGAACCACGAGCCTTCTTGTGAGTTGCTCTGGTTTGTGAGGGGTGTGTGTCCAAACTTTCGTCAAACAGGCCAATTTATTTACCACATCATCTTGGTGGCATGACATTACATCAAGCAAGGTTTCATGTTTTTCTGATCATTTGTTAATATTTTGGAATGAAAATGCCATGGCACTCCATGCATGTGTCCATGCCGTGAGACCAATATGTTTGAAAATTCCGTCTAATTTACTGCACATGGAATTAACTAGCACACAAGTACACAAATAAGATTTTTCAAACCGTTATGGTTAGCCTTTGCATGTGGATGTAGTTCAAATTTGAATTACGGTCATTAAATGGCTAGAAAATCACTTAAATGTCTTTAAAAGGTCAAATGACCCCTGAAATTTTCCAAAATTTCACATGATAGTTGTATTAGTGCACGTTAAACGTAGAAAAAATTTGAAGGCCGTAAGAGGAAGCTATCTCCCGTTCGTCATCAAATATGCATTGTTCCCTCTCGGAACCACAAGCCTTGAAGTGAGTTGCTCCGGTTTGTTAGGGGTGTGTGTCCAAACTTTCATCAAACAGGCCAATTTTTTTACCACATCATCTTGGTGGCATGACATTGCATCAAGCAAGGTTTCATGTTTTTCTGATGATTTTTTAATTTTTTGGAATTAAAATGCCATGGCACTCCATGCAAGTTTCCATGCCGTGAGACCATTATGTTTGAAATTACCTTCCAATTTACTGCACATGGAATTAACTCGCACACAAGTACAGAAATATGATTTTTCAAACTGTTATGGTTAGCCATTGCGTGTGGATGTAGTTCAAATTTGAATTACGATCATTAAATGGCTAGAAAATCACTTAAATGTCTTTAAAAGGTCAAATGACCCCTGAAATTGAAGGCCATAAGAGGAATCTATCTCCCGTTCATCATCAAACATGCATTGTTCCCTCTCGGAACCACGATCCTTCTAGTGAGTTGCTCTGGTTTGTGAGGGGTGTGTTTCCAAACATTCCTCAAACAGGCCAATTTTTTTACCACATCATCTTGGTGGCATGAAATTACATCAAGCAAGTTTTCATGTTTTTCTGATCATTTTTTAATTTTTTGGAATTAAAATGCCATGGCACTCCATGCACGTGTCCATGCTGTGAGACCAATATGTTTGAAAATTCCATCTAATTTACTGCACATGGAATTAACTCACAGACAAGTACACAAATATGATATTTCAAACCGTTATGGTTAGCCGTTGCATTTAGATGTTGTTCAAATTTGAATTACGGTCATTAAATGGCTAGAAAATCACTTAAACGTCTTTAAAAGGTCAAATGACCCCTGAAATTTTCCAAATTATCACATGACAGTTTTATTAGTGCACGTTAAACATAGAAAAAATTTGAAGGCCGTAAGAGGAAGCTATCTCCTGTTCATCTTCAAACATGCATTGTTCCATCTCGGAACCACAAGCCTTCTAGTGAGCTGCTCCGATTTGTGAGGGGTGTGTGTCCAAATTTTTGTCAAATAGGCCAATTTTTTTACCACATCATCTTGGTGGCATGACATTACATCAAGCAAGGTTTCATGTTTTTCTGATCATTTTTTAATTTTTTGGAATTAAACTGCCATGGCACTCCATGCATGTGTCCATGCCGTGAGACCAATATGTTTGAAAATTCCTTCTAATTTGCTGCACATGGAATTAACTCGCACACAAGTACACAAATATGATTTTTCAAACCATTATGGTTAGACGTTGCATGTAGATGTAGTTCAAATTTGAATTATGGTCATTAAAAGGCTAGGAAATCACTTAAATGTCTTTAAAAGGTCAAATGACTCCTGAAATTTTCCAAATTTTCACATGACAGTTGTATTAGTGCACGTTAAACATAGAAAAAATTTGAAGGCCGTAAGACGAAGCTATCTCCCGTTCGTCATCAAACATGCATTGTTCCCTCTCGGAACCACAAGCCTTCTAGTGAGTTGCTCCAATTTGTGAGGGGTGTGTGTCCAAACTTTCCTCAAACAGGCCAATTTTTTTACCACATCATCTTGGTGGCAAGACATTACATCAAGCAAGTTTTCATGTTTTTCTGATCATTTTTTAATTTTTTGGAATTAAAATGCCATGGCACTCCATGCACGCGTCCATGCCGTGAGACCAATATGTTTGAAAATTCCTTCTAATTTACTGCACATGGAATTAGCTCGCATACAAGAACACAAATATTTATTTTCAAACCGTTATGGTTAGCCGTTGCATTTAGATGTTGTTCAAATTTGAATTATGGTCATTAAATGGCTAGAAAATCACTTAAACGTCTTTAAAAGGTCAAATGACCCCTGAAATTTTCCAAATTATCACATGACAGTTGTATTAGTTCACGTTAAACATAGAAAAAATTTGAAGGCCGTAAGAGGAAGCTATCTCCTGTTCGTCATCAAACATGCATTGTTCCCTCTCGGAACCACAAGCCTTTTAGTGAGTTGCTCCGATTTGTGAGGGGTGTGTGTCCAAACTTTTGTCAAACAGGCCAATTTTTTTACCACATCATCTTGCTGGCATGACATTACGTCAAGCAATATGTTTGAATTAAAATGCCATGGCACTCCATGCATGTGTCCATGCCATGAGACCATTATGTTTGAAAATACCTTCCAATTTACTGCACATGGAAATAACTCACACACAAGTACACAAATATGATTTTTCAAACCGTTATGGTTAGCGGTTGCATGTAGATGTAGTTCAAATTAGAATTACGGTCATTAAATGGCTAGAAAATCACTTAAATGTCTTTAAAAGGTCAAATGACCCCTGAAATCTTCCAAATTTTCACATGACAGTTGTTTTAGTGCATGTTAAATGTAGAAAAAAATTGAAGCCCGTAAGAGGAAGCTATCTCCCGTTCATCATCAAACATGCATTGTTCCCTCTCGGAACCATGAGCCTTCTAGTGAGTTGATCCGGTTTGTGAGGGGTGTGTCTCCAAACATTCCTCAAACAGGCCAATTTTTTAACAACATCATCTTGGTGGCATGACATTAAATCAAGCAAGGTTTCATATTTTTCTGATCATTTTTTAATTTTTTGGAATTAAAATGCCATGGCACTCCATGCATGTGTCCATGCCATGAGACCAATATATTTGAAAATTCATTCTAATTTACTGCACATGGAATTAACTAGCACACAGGTACAAAAATATGATTTTTCAAACCCTTATGGTTAGCCGTTGCATGTGGATGTAGTTCAAATTTGAATTATGGTCATTTAATGGCTAGAAAATCACTTAAATATCTTTAAAAGGTCAAATGACCCCTGAAATTTTCCTAATTTTCACATGACAGTTGGATTAGTGCACGTTAAAGGTCAAAAAAATTTAAGGGCCGTAAGAGGAAGCTATCTCCAGTTCGTCATCAAACATGCATTGTTCCCTCTCGGAACCACGAGCCTTCTAGTGAGTTGCTCTGGTTTGTGAGGGGTGTGTGTCCAAACATTCCTCAAACAGGCCAATTTTTTTACCACATCATCTTGGTGGCATGACATTACATCAAGCAAGGTTTCATGTTTTTCTGATCATTTTTTAATTTTTTGGAATTAAAATGCCATGGCACTCCATGCATGTGTCCATGCCGTGAGACCAATATGTTTGAAAATTCCTTCTAATTTACTGCACATGGAATTAACTCTCACACAAGTACACAAATATGATTTTTCAAACTGTTATGGTTAGCCGTTGTATGTGGATGTAGTTCAAATTTGAGTTATGGTCATTAAATGGCTAAAAATCACTTAAATATCTTTAAAATGTCAAATGACCCCTGAAATTTCCAAATTATCACTTGACAGTTTTATTAGTATACGTAAAACATAGAAAAAATTGAGGGCCGTAAGAGGAAGCTATCTCCCGTTCGTTATCAAACATGCATTGTTCCCTCTCGGAACCACGAGCCTTCTAGTGAGTTGCTCCGGTTTGTGAGGGGTGTGTGTCCAAACATTCCTCAAACAGGCCAAATTTTTTACCACATCATCTTGGTGGCATGACATTACATCAAGCAAGGTTTCATGTTTTTCTGATCAGTTTTTAATTTTTTGGAATTAAAATGCCATGGCACTCCATGCATGTGTCCATTCCGTGAGACCAATATGTTTGAAAATTCATTCTAATTTACTGCACATGGAATTAACTCGCACACAAGTACACAAATATAATTTTTCAAACCGTTATGGTTAGACGTTGCATGTGGATGTAGTTCAAATTTGAATTACGGTCATTAAATGGCTAGAAAATCACTTAAATATCTTTAAAATGTCAAATGACCCCTGAAATTTCCAAATTTTCATATGACAGTTGTATTAGTGCACGTTAAACATAGAAAAAATTTGAAGGCCGTAAGAGGAAGCTATCTCCCATTCGTCATCAAACATGCATTGTTCCCTCTCGGAACCACGAGCCTTCCAGTGAGTTGCTGTGGTTTGTGAGGGGTGTGTGTCCAAACTTTCATCAAACAGGCCAATTTTTTACCACATCATCTTGGTGGCATGACATTACATCAAGCAAGGTTTCATGTTTTTCTGATCATTTTTTAATTTTTTGGAATTAAAATGCCATGGCACTCCATGCATGTGTCAATGCCGTGAGACCATTATTTTTGAAAATTCCTTCTAATTTACTACACATGGAATTAACTCGCACACAAGTACACAAATATGATTTTTCAAACCGTTATGGTTAGCCGTTGCATCTAGATGTAGTTCAAATTTGAATTACGGTCATTAAACGGCTAGAAAATCACATAAATGTCTTTAAAAGGTCAAATGACCCCTGAAATTTTCCAAATTTTCACATGACAGTTGTATTAGTGCACGTTAAACATGGAAAAAATTTGAAGGCCGCAAGAGGAAGCTATCTCCCGTTCGTCATCAAACATGCATTGTTCCCTCTCGGAACCACCAGCCTTCTAGTGAGTTGCTCCGATTTGTGAGGGGTGTGTCTCCAAACTTTCGTCAAACAGGCCAATTTTTTTAGCACATCATCTTGGTGGCATGACATTACATCAAGCAAGGTTTCATGTTTTTCTGATCATTTTTTAATTTATTGGAATTAAAATGCCATGGCACTCCATGCATGTGTCAGTGCTGTGAGACCAATATGTTTGAAAATTCTTTTAATTTATTGCACATGGAATTAACTTGCACACAAGTACACAAATATGATTTTTCATACCGTTATGGTTAGCTGTTGCATGTGGATGTAGTTCAAATTTGAATTACGGTCGTTGAATGGCTAGAAAATCACTTAAATATCTTTAAAAATTAAAATGACCCCTGAAATTTCCAAATTTTCACATAACAGTCGTATTAGTGCAAGTTAAACATAGAAAAAAATTGAAGGCCATAAGAGGAAGCTATCTCCTGTTCGTCATCAAACATGCATTGTTCCCTCTCGGAACCATGAGCCTTCTACTGAGTTGCTCCAGTTTGTGAGGTGTGTGTGTGCAAACTTTTGTCAAACAGGCCAATTCTTTTACCACATCATCTTGGTGGCATGACATTATATCAAGCAAGGTTTCATGTTTTTCTGATCATTTTTTAAATTTTTGGAATTAAAATGCCATGGCACTCCATGCATGTGTCCATGCCGTGAGACCATTATGTTTGAAAATTCCTTCTAATTTACTACACATGGGATTAACTCGCACACAAGTACACAAATATGATTTTTCAAACCGGTATGGTTAGCCGTTGCATGTAGATGTAGTTCAAATTTGAATTACGGTCATTAAATGGCTAGAAAATCACTAAAATTTCTTTAAAACGTCAAATGACCCCTGAAATTTTCCAAATTTTCACATGACAGTTGTATTAGTGCATGTTAAACATAGAAAAAATTCAAAGGCCGTAAGAGGAAGCTATCTCCCGTTCGTCATCAAACTTGCATTGTTCCCTATCGGAACCACAAGCCTTCTAGTGAGTTGCTCCGATTTGTGAGGGGTGTGTGTCCAAACTTTCGTCAAACAGGCCAATTTTTTTACCACATCATCTTGGTGGCATGACATTATATCAAGCAAGGTTTCATGTTTTTCTGATCTTTTTTAATTTTTTGGAATTAAAATGCCATGGCACTCCATGCGTGTGTCCATGCCGTGAGACCAATATGTTTGAAAATTCCTTCTAATTTACTGCACATGAAATTAACTCGCGCACAAGTACATAAATATGATTTTTCAAACTGTTATGGTTAACCGTTACATGTAGATGCAGTTCAAATTTGAATTACGGTCATTAAATGGCTAGAAAATCACTTAAATGTCTTTAAAAGGTCAAATGACCCCTAAAATTTTCCAAATTTTCACATGACAGTTGTATTAGTTCATGTTAAACATAGAAAAAAATTTGAAGGCCATAAAAGGAAGCTATCTTACGTTCGTTATCAAATATGCATTGTTCCCTCTCAGAACCACAAGCCTTCTAGTGACTTGCTCTGATTTGTGAGGGGTGTGTGTCCAAACTTTCATCAAACAGGCCAATTTTTTACCACATCATCTTGGTGGCATGACATTACATCAAGCAAGGTTTCATGTTTTTCTGATCATTTTTTAATTTTTTGGAATTAAAATGCCATGGCACTCCATGCATGTGTCCATGCCGTGAGACCATTATGTTTGAAAATACCTTCCAATTTACTACACATGGAAATAACTCGTACACAAGTACACAAATATGATTTTTCAAACCGTTATGGTTAGCTATTGCATGTAGATGTAGTTCAAATTAGAATTACGGTCGTTAACTGGATAGAAAATCACTTAAATATCTTTAAAAGGTCAAATGACCCCTGAAATTTTCCATATTTTCACATGACAGTTGTATTAGTGCACGTTAAATGTAGAAAAAAATTAAAGGCCTTAAGAGGAAGCTATCTCCCATTCGTCATCAAACATGCATTGTTCCGTCTCGGAACCACGAGCCTTCTAGTGAGTTGCTCCTGTTTGTGAGGGGTGTGTGTCCAAACATTCCTCAAACAGGCCAATTTTTTTACCAAATCATCTTGGTGGCATGACATTACATCAAGCAAGGTTTCATGTTTTTCTAATCATTTTTTTTTTGGAATTAAAATGCCATGGCACTCCATGCATGTGTCCATGCCGTGAGACCAATATGTTTGAAAATTCCTTCTAATTTACTGCACATGGAATTAACTCGCACACAAGTACACAAATATGATTTTTCAAACCGTTATGGTTAGCCGCTGCATGTAGATGTAGTTCAAATTTGAATTACGGTCATTAAATCGCTAGAAAATCACTTAAATGATTTTAAAAGGTCAAATGACTCCTGAAAGTTTCCAAATTTTCACATGACAGTTGTATTAGTGCATGTTAAATGTAGAAAAAAATTGAAGGCCGTAAGAGGAAGCTATCTCCAGTTCGTCATCAAACATGCATTGTTCCCTCTTGGAAACACAAGCCTTCTAGTGAGTTGCTTCGATTTGTGAGGGGTGTGTGTCCAAACTTTCGTCTAACAGGCCAATTTTTTTTCCACATCATCTTGGTGGCATGACATTACATCAAACAAGGTTTCATGTTTTTCTGATCATTTTTCAATTTTTTGAATTAAAATGCCAAGACACTCCATGCATGTGTCCATCCCGTGAGACCAATATGTTTGAAAATTCCTTCTAATTTACTGCACATGGAATTAACTCTCTCACAAGTACGCAAATATGATTTTTCAAACCGTTATGGTTAGCCGTTGCATGTAGATGTAGTTCGAATTTGAATTACAGTAATTAAATGGCTAGAAAATCACTTAAATATCTTTAAAAGGTCAATTGACCCCTAAAATTTTCCAAATTTTCACATGACAGTTCTATTAGTGCACGTTAAACATTGAAAAAATTAGAAGGCCGTAAGAGGAAGCTATCTCCCGTTCGTCATCAAACATGCATTGTTCCCTCTCGGAAACACAAGCCTTCTAGTGAGTTGCTCTGATTTGTGAGGGGTGTATGTCCAAACTTTCGTCAAACAGGCCAATTTTTTTACCACATCATCTTGGTTGCATGACATTACATCAACCAAGGTTTCATGTTTTTCTGATCATTTTTTCATTTTTTGGAATTAAAATGCCATGGCACTCCATGCAATTGTCCATGCC
The DNA here is from genome assembly GCA_011799875.1 of Thinopyrum elongatum. Classification (NCBI taxonomy): domain Eukaryota; kingdom Viridiplantae; phylum Streptophyta; class Magnoliopsida; order Poales; family Poaceae; genus Thinopyrum; species Thinopyrum elongatum. The sequence continues at coordinate 626,151,625 of CM022298.1, forward strand.
GTGAGACCATTATGTTTGAAAATACCTTCCAATTTACTGCACATGTAATTAACTCGCACACAAATACAGAAATATATTTTTTCAAACCGTTATGGTTAGCTGTTGCATGTAGATGTAGTTCAAATTTGAATTACGGTTATTAAATGGCTAGAAAATCACTTAAATGTCTTTAAAAGGTCAAATGACCCCTGAAATTTTCCAAATTTTCACATGACAGTTGTATTAGTGCATGTTAAATGTAGAAAAAAATTGAAGGCCGTAAGAGGAAGCTATCTCCCGTTCGTCATCAAACATGCATTGTTCCCTCTCGGAACCACGAGCCTTCTAGTGAGTTGCTCCGGTTTGTGAGGGGTGTGTGTCCAAATATTCCTCAAACAGGCCAATTTTTTTACCACATCATCTTGTTGGAATGACATTACATAAAGCAAGGTTTCATGTTTTTCTGATCATTTTTTAATTTTTTGAAATTAAAATGCCATGGAACTCCATGCATGTGTCCATGCCGTGAGACCATTATATTTGAAAATTCCTTCTAATTTACTGCAAATGGAATTAACTCGCACACAAGTATATAAATATGATTTTTCAAACCGTTATGGTTAGCCGTTGCATGTAGATGTAGTTCAATTTTGAATTACGGTCATTAAATGGCTAGAAAATCACTTAAATGTCTTTAAAAGGTCAAATGACCCCTGAAATTTTCTAAATTTTCACATGATAGTTGTATAAGTGCACGTTAAACACAGAAAAAAATTGAAGGCCGTAAGAGGAACCTATCTCCCGTTCGTCATCAAACATGCATTATTCCCTCTCGGAACCACAAGCCTTCTAGTGACTTGCTCCGATTTGTGAGGGGTGTGTGTCCAAACTTTCGTATAACAGGCTAATTTTTACCACATCATCTTGGTGGCATGATATTACATCAAGCAAGGTTTCATGTTTCTCTGATCATTTTATAATTTTATGGAATTAAAATGCCATGGCACTCCATGCATGTGTCCATGTCGTGAGACCAATATGTTTGAAAATTCCATCTAATTTACTGCACATCGAATTAACTCGCACACAAGTACATAAATATGATTTTTCAAACCGTTATGGTTAGCCGTTGCATGTAGATGTAGTTCTAATTTGAATTACGGTCATTTAATGGCTAGAAAATCACATAAATGTCTTTAAAAGGTCAAATGACCCCTGAAATTTTCCAAGTTTTCACATGACAGTTGTATTAGTGCACGTTAAACGTAGAAAAACTTTGAATGTTGTAAGAGGAAGCTATCTCCCGTTCATCATCAAACATGCATTGTTCCCTCTCGGAACCACGAGCCTTCTAGTGAGTTGCTCCGGTTTGTGAGGGGTGTGTGTCCAAACTTTTGTCAAATAGGCCAATTTGTTTACCACATCATCTTGGTGGCATGACATTATATCAAGCAAGGTTTCATGTTTTTCTGATCTTTTTTAATTTTTAGGAATTAAAATGCCATGGCACTCCATGCATGTGTCCACGCCGTGAGACCAATATGTTTGAAAATTCCTTCTAATTTACTGCACATGGAATTAACTCGCACACAAGTACAAAAATATGATTTTTCAAACTATTATGGTCAGCCGTTGCATGTAGATGCAGTTCAAATTTGAATTACGGTCATTAAATGGCTAGAAAATCACTTAAATGTCTTTAAAAGGTCAAATGACCCCTAAAATTTTCCAAATTTTCACATGACAGTTGTATTAGTTCATGTTAAACATAGAAAAAAAATTGAAGCCATAAGAGGAAGCTATCTTACGTTCGTTATCAAATATGCATTGTTCCCTCTCAGATCCACAAGCCTTCTAGTGACTTGCTCCGATTTGTGAGGGGTGTGTGTCCAAACTTTCGTCAAACAGGCCAATTTTTTACCACATCATCTTGGTGGCATGACATTACATCAAGCAAGGTTTCATGTTTTTCTGATAATTTTTTAATTTTTTGGAATTAAAATGCCATGGCACTCCATGCATGTGTCCATGCCGTGAGACCATTATGTTTGAAAATACCTTCCAATTTACTGCACATGGAAATAACTCGCACACAAGTACACAAATATGATTTTTTAAACCGTTATGGTTAGCTGTTGCATGTAGATGTAGTTCAAATTAGAATTACGGTCATTAAATGGATAGAAAATCACCTAAATATCTTTAAAAGGTCAAATGACCCCTGAAATTTTCCATATTTTCACATGACAGTTGTATTAGTGCACGTTAAATGTAGAAAAAAAATTAAAGGCCGTAAGAGGAAGCTATCTCCCATTCGTCATCAAACATGCATTGTTCCGTCTCGGAACCACGAGCCTTCTAGTGAGTTGCTCCTGTTTGTGAGGGGTGTGTGTCCAAACATTCCTCAAACAGGCCAATTTTTTTACCAAATCATCTTGGTGGCATGACATTACATCAAGCAAGGTTTCATGTTTTTCTAATCATTTTTTTATTTTTTTGGAATTAAAATGCCATGCCACTCCATGCATGTGTCCATGCCGTGAGACCAATATGTTTGAAAATTCCTTCTAATTTACTGCACATGGAATTAACTTGCACACAAGTACACAAATATGATTTTTCAAACCGTTATGGTTAGCCGCTGCATGTAGATGTAGTTCAAATTTTAAAAGGTCAAATGACTCCTGAAATTTTCCAAATTTTCACATGACAGTTGTATTAGTGCACGTTAAACATAGAAAAAATTGGAAGGCCGTAAGAGGAAGCTATCTCCAGTTCGTCATCAAACAAGCATTGTTCCCTCTCGGAAACACAAGCCTTCTAGTGAGTTGCTCCGAGTTGTGAGGGGTGTGTGTCCAAACTTTCGTCTAACAGGCCAATTTTTTTTCCACATCATCTTGGTGGCATGACATTACATCAAACAAGGTTTCATGTTTTTCTGATAATTTTTTAATTTTTTGAATTAAAATGCCATGGCACTCCATGCATGTGTCCATCCCGTGAGAGCTATATGTTTGAAAATTCCTTCTAATTTACTGCACATGGAATTAACTCTCTCACAAGTATGCAAATATGATTTTTCAAACTCTTATGGTTAGCCGTTGCATGTAGATGTTGTTCGAATTTGAATTACAGTAATTAAATGGCTAGAAAATCACTTAAATATCTTTAAATGGTCAATTGACCCCTAAAATTTTCCAAATTTTCACATGACAGTTGTATTAGTGCACGTTAAACATTGAAAAAATTAAAAAGGCCGTAAGAGGAAGCTATCTCCCGTTCGTCATCAAACATGCATTGTTCCCTCTCGGAAACACAAGCCTTCTAGTGAGTTGCTCCGATTTGTGAGGGGTGTGTGTCCAAACTTTCGTCAAACAGGCCAATTTTTTACCACATCATCTTGGTTGCATGACATTACATCAAGCAAGGTTTCATGTTTTTCTGATCACTTTTCAATTTTTTGGAATTAAAATGCCATGGCACTCCATGCATGTGTCCATGCCGTGAGACCATTATGTTTGAAAATACCTTCCAATTTACTGCACATGGAATTAACTCGCACACAAATACACAAATATGATTTTTCAAACCGTTATGGTTAGCTGTTGCATGTAGATGTAGTTCAAATTTGAATTACGGTCATTAAATGGCTATAAAATCACATAAATGTCTTTAAAAGGTCAAATGAACCCTGAAATTTTCCAAATTTTCACATGACAGTTGTATTAGTGCACGTTAAATGTAGAAAAAAATTGAAGGCCGTAAGAGGAAGCTATCTCCCGTTCATCATCAAACATGCATTGTTCCCTCTCGGAACCACGAGCCTTCTAGTGAGTTGCTCCGGTTTGTGAGGGGTGTGTGTCCAAACATTCCTCAAATAGGCCAATTTTTTTTACCATATCATCTTGTTGGCATGACATTACATCAAGCAAGGTTTCATGTTTTTCTGATCATTTTTTAATTTTTTGAAATTAAAATGCCATGGAACTCCATGCATGTGTCCATGCCGTGAGACCATTATATTTGAAAATTCCTTCTAATTTACTGCAAATGGAATTTACTCGCACACAAGTACATAAATATGATTTTTCAAACCATTATGGTTAGCCGTTGCATGTAGATGTAGTTCAAATTTGAATTACGATCATTAAATGCCTAGAAAATCACTTAAATGTCTTTAAAAGGTCAAATGACCCCTGAAATTTTCTAAATTTTCACATGACAGTTGTATAAGTGCATGTTAAATACAGAAAAAATTTTAAGGCCGTAAGAGGAACCTATCTCCCGTTCGTCATCAAACATGCATTATTCCCTCTCGGAACCACAAGCCTTCTAGTGAGTTGCTCCGATTTGTGAGGGGTGTGTGTCCAAACTTTCGTCTAACAGGCTAATTTTTACCACATCATCTTGGTGGCATGATATTACATCAAGCAAGGTTTCATGTTTTTCTGATCATTTTTTAATTTTATGGAATTAAAATGCCATGGCACTCCATGCATGTGTCCATGCCGTGAGACTAATATGTTTGAAAATTCCTTCTAATTTACTGCACATCGAATTAACTCACACACAAGTACATAAATATAATTTTTCAAACCGTTATGGTTAGCCGTTGCATGTAGATGTAGTTCAAATTTGAATTACGGTCATTTAATGGCTAGAAAATCACTTAAATGTCTTTAAAAGGTCAAATGACCCCTTAAATTTTCCAAATTTTCACATGACAGTTTTATTAGTGCACGTTAAAAGTAGAAAAACTTTGAAGGTTTTAAGAGGAAGCTATCTCCCGTTCATCATCAAACATGCATTGTTCCCTCTCGGAACCACGAGCCTTCAAGTGAGTTGCTCCGGTTTGTGAGGGGTGTGTGTCCAAACTTCGGTCAAATAGGCCAATTTTTTTACCACATCATCTTGGTGGCATGACATTACATCAAGCAAGGTTTCATGTTTTTCTGATCATTTTTTAATTTTTGGAATTAAAATGCCATGGTACTCCATGCATGTGTCCATGACGTGAGACCATTATGTTTGAAAATACCTTCCAATTTACTGCACATGGAATTAACTCGCACACAAGTACACAAATATGATTTTTCAAACCATTATGGTTAGCTGTTGCATGTAGATGTAGTTCAAATTAGAATTACGGTCATTAAATGGCTAGAAAATCACTTAAATGTCTTAAAAGGTCCAATGACCCCTGAAATTTTCCATATTTTCACATGACAGTTGTATTAGTGCATGTTAAACATAAAAAAAATTGAAGGCCGTAAGCGGAAGCTATCTCTTGTTCGTCATCAAACATGCATTGTTCCCTCTCGGAAACACAAGGCTTCTAGTGAGTTGCTCCGATTTGTGAGGGGTGTGTGTCCAAACTTTCGTCAAACAGGCCAATTTTTTTACCCCATCATCTTGGTGGCATGACATTACATCAAGCAAGGTTTCATGTTTTTCTGATCATTTTTTAATTTTTTGGAATTAAAATGCCATGGCACTCCATGCATGTGTCCATGCCGTGAGACCAATATGTTTGAAAAGTCCTTCTAATTTACTGCACATGGAATTAACTTGCACACAAGTTCACAAATATGATTTTTCAAACAGTTATGGTTAGCCGTTGCATGTGGATGTAGTTCAAATTTGAATTACAGTCGTTAAATGGCTAGAAAATCACTTAAATATAATTAAAAGGTCAAATGACCCCTGAAATTTCCAAATTTTCACATGACAGTTGTATTAGTGCACGTTAAACGTAGAAAAAATTTGAAGGCAGTAAGAGGAAGCTATCTCCCGTTCGTCATCAAACATGCATTGTTCCCTCTCGGAACCATGAGCCTTCTAGTGAGTTGCTCCAGTTTGTGAGGGGTGAGTGTCCAAACTTTCGTCAAACAGGCCAATTCTTTTACCACATCATCTTGGTGGCATGACATTACATCAAGCAAGGTTTCATGTTTTTCTGATCATTTTTTAATTTTTTGGAATTAAAATGCAATGGCACTCCATGCATGTGTCCATGCCGTGAGACCATTATGTTTGAAAATTCCTTCTAATTTACAACACATGGAATTAACTCGCACACAAGTTCACAAATATGATTTTTCAAACCGTTATGCTTAGCCGTTGCATGCAGATGTAGTTCAAATTTGAATTACGGTCATTAAATGGCTAGAAAATCACATAAATGTCTTTAAAAGGTCAAATGACCCCTGAAATTTTCCAAATTTTCACATGACAGTTGTATTAGTGCACGTTAAACATAGAAAAAATTCGAAGGCCGTAAGAGGAAGCTATCTCCCGTTCATCATCAAACATGCATTGTTCCCTCTCGGAAACACAAGGCTTCTAGTGAGTTGCTCCGATTTGTGAGGGGTGTGTGTCCAAACTTTCGTCAAACTGGCCAATTTTTTCACCACATCATCTTGGTGGCATGACATTACATCAAGCAAGGTTTCATGTTTTTCTGATCTTTTTTAATTTTTTGGAATTAAAATGCCATGGCACTCCATGCATGTGTCCATGCCTTGAGACCAATATGTTTGAAAATTCCTTCTAATTTACTGCACATGGAATTAACTGGCATACAAGTACACAAATATGGTTTTTCAAACTGTTATGGATAGCTGTTGCATGTAGATGTAGTTCAAATTAGAATTACGGTCATTAAATGGCTAGAAAATCACTTAAATATCTTTAAAAGGTCAAATGACCCCTGAAATTTTCCATATTTTCACATGACAGTTGTATTAGTGCAGGTTAAATGTAGAAAAAAATTGAAGGCCGTAAGAGGAAGCTATCTCCCGTTCGTCATCAAACATGCATTGTTCCATCTCGGAACCACGAGCCTTCAAGTGAGTTGCTCCGGTTTGTGCGGGGTGTGTGTCTAAACATTCCTCAAACAGGCCAATTTTTTTACCACATTATCTTGGTGGCATGACATTACATCAAGCAAGGTTTCATGTTTTTCTGATCATTTTTTAATTTTTTGGAATTAAAATGCCATGGCACTCCATGCATGTGTCCATGCCGTGAGACAAATAAGTTTGAAAAGTCCTTCTAATTTACTGCACATGGAATTAACTCGCACACAAGTACACAAATATGATTTTTCAAACCGTTATGGTTAGCCACTGCATGTAGATGTAGTTCAAATTTGAATTACTGTCATTAAATGGCTATAAAATCACTTAAATGTCTTTAAAAGGTCAAATGACCCCTGAAATTTTCCAACTTTTCACATGACAGTTGTATTGGTGCACGTTAAACATAGAAAAAATTTGAAGGCCGTAAGAGGAAGCTATCTCCCGTTCGTCATCAAACATGCATTGTTCCCTCTCAGAACCACAAGCCTTCTAGTGACTTGCACCGATTTGTGGGGGGTGTGTGTCCAAACTTTCGTCAAATAGGCCAATTTTTTTACCACATCATCTTGGTGGCATGACATTACATCAAGCAAGGTTTCATGTTTTTCTGATCATTTTTTAATTTTTTGGAATTAAAATGCCATGGCACTCCATGCATGTGACCATGTCGTGAGACCATTATGTTTGAAAATTCCTTCTAATTTACTGCACATGGAATTAACTTGCACACAAGTACACAAATATGATTTTTCAAATAGTTATGGTTAGCCATTGCATGTGGATATAGTTCAAATTTGAATTACGGTCGATAAATGGCTAGAAAATCACTTAAATATATTTAAAAGGTCAAATGACCCCTGAAATTTCCAAATTTTCACATGACAGTTGTATTAGTGCACGTTAAACATAGAAAAAAATTAAAGGCCGTACGATGAAGCTATCTCCCGTTCGTCATCAAACATGCATTGTTCCCTCTCGGAAACACAAGCCTTCTAGTGAGTTGCTCCGATATGTGAGGGGTGTGTGTCCAAACTTTCGTCAAACAGGCCAATTTTTTTACGACATCATCTTGGTGGCATGAAATTACATCAAGCAAGGTTTCCTGTTTTTCTGATCATTTCTCAATTTTTTGGAATTAAAATGCTATGGCACTCCATGCATGTGTCCATGCCGTGAGACCAATATGTTTGAAAATTCCTTCTAATTTACTTCACCTGGAATAAACTCGCACACAAGTACACAAATATGATTTTTCAAACCGTTATGGTTAGCCATTGCATGTAGATGTAGTTCAAATTTGAATTACGTCATTAAATGGCTAGAAAATCACCTAAATGTCTTTAAAAGGTCAAATGACCCCTGAAATTTTCCAAATTTTCACATGACAGTTGTATTAGTGCATGTTGAACATAGAAAAAATTTGAAGCCGCAAGAGGAAGCTATCTCCCGTTCGTCAACAAATATGCATTGTTCCCTCTCAGAACCACCAGCCTTCTAGTGAGTTGCTCCGATTTGTGAGGGGTGTGTGTCCAAACTTTCGTCAAACAGGCCAATTTTTTTACCACATCATCTTGGTGGCATGGCATTACATCAAGCAAGGTTTCATGTTTTTCTGATCATTTTTTAATTTTTTGGAATTAAAATGCCACGGCACTCCATGCATGTGTCCATGCCGTGAGACCAATATGTTTGAAAATTCCTTCTAATTTACTGCACATGGAATTAACTTGCACACAAGTACACAAATATGATTTTTAAAACCGTTATGGTTAGCCGTTGCATGTGGATGTGGATGTAGTTCAAATTTGAATTACGGTCGTTAAATGGCTAGAAAATCACTTAAATATCTTTAAAAGGTCAAATGACCCCTGAAATTTCCAAATTTTCGCATGACAGTTGTATTAGTGCACGTTAAACGTAGAAAAAATTTGAAGGCCGTAAGAGGAAGCTATCTCCCGTTTGTCATCAAACATGCATTGTTCCCTCTCGGAACCATGAGCCTTCTAGTGAGTTGCTCTAGTTTGTGAGGGGTGTGTGTCCAAACTTTCGTCAAACAGGCCAATTCTTTTACCACATCATCTTGGTGGCATGACATTACATCAAGCAAGGTTTCAAGTTTTTCTGATCATTTTTTAATTTTTTGGAATTAAAATGCCATGGCACTCCATGCATGTGTCCATGCCGTGAGACCATTTTGTTTGAAAATTCTTTCTAATTTACTACACATGGAATTAACTCGCACACAAGTACACAAATATGATTTTTCAAACCGTTATGGTTAGCCGTTGCATGTAGATGTAGTTCAAATTTGAATTACAGTCATTAAATGGCTAGAAAATCACTTAAATGTCTTTAAAAGTTCAAACGACCCCTGAAATTTTCCAAATTTTTACATGACAGTTGTATTAGTGCACGTTAAACATAGACAAAATTCGAAGGCCGTAAGAGGAAGCTATCTCCCGTTCATCATCAAACATGCATTGTTCCCTCTCGGAAACACAAGGCTTCTAGTGAGTTGCTCCGATTTGTGAGGGGTGTGTGTCCAAACTTTCGTCAAACAGGCCAATTATTTTACCACATCATCTTGGTGCCATGACATTACATCAAGCAAGGTTTCATGTTTTTCTGATCTTTTTTAATTTTTTGGAATTCAATGCTATGGCACTCCATGCATGTGTCCATGCCGTGCGACCAATATGTTTGAAAATTCCTTCTAATTTACTGCACATGGAATTATCTTGCACACAAGTACACAAATATGATTTTTCAAACTGTTATGGTGAGCCGTTGCATGTAGATGCAGTTCAAATTTGAATTACGGTCATTAAATGGCTAGAAAATCACCTAAATGTCTTTAAAAGGTCAAATGACCCATAAAATTTTCCAAATTTTCACAAGACAGTTGTATTAGTACACGTTAAATGTAGAAAAAATTTGAAGGCCGTAAGAGGAAGCTATCTCTCGTTCGTCATCAAACATGCATAGTTCCCTCTCGGAAACACGAGCCATCTAGTGAGTTTCTCCGGTTTGTGAGGGGTGTGTGTCCTAACTTTCGTTAAACAGGCCAATTTTTTTACCACATCATCTTGGTGGCATGACATAACAGCAAGCAAGGTTTCATGTTTTTCTGATCATTTTTTAATTTTTTGGAATTAAAATGCCATGGCACTCCATGCATGTGTCCATGCCGTGAGACCATTATGTTTGAAAATACCTTCCAATTTACTGCACATCGAATTAACTCACACACAAGTACATAAATATGATTTTTCAAACCGTTATGGTTAGCTGTTGCATGTAGATGTAGTTCAAATTTGAATTACGATCATTAAATGGCTAGAAAATCACATAAATGTCTTTAAAAGGTCAAATGACCCCTGAAATTTTCCAAATTTTCACATGACAGTTGTATTAGTGCACGTTAAACATAGAAAAAATTTGAAAGCCATAAGAGGATGCTATCTCCCATTCGTCATCAAAGATGCATTGTTCCCTCTCAGAAACACAAGCTTTGTAGTGAGTTGCTCCGATTTGTGCGGGGTGTGTGTCCAAACTTTTGTCAAACAGGCCAATTTTTTTACCACATCATCTTGGTGGCATGACATTACATCAAGCAAGGTTTCACGTTTTTCTGATCTTTTTTAATTTTTTGGAATTAAAATGCCATGGCACTCCATGCATGTGTCCATACCTTGAGACCAATATGTTTGAAAATTCCTTCTAATTTACTGCACATGGAATTAACACGCACACAAGTACATAAATATAATTTTTCAAACTGTTATGGTTAGCCGTTGCATGTAGATGCAGTTCAAATTTGAATTATGGTCATTAAATGGCTAGAAAATCACTTTAATGTCTTTAAAAGGTCAAATGACCCCTAAAATTTTCCAAATTTTCACATGATAGTTGTATTAGTGCATGTTAAACATAGAAAAAAATTGAAGGCCATAAGAGGAAGCTATCTTACGTTCGTTATCAAACATGCATTGTTCGCTCCCAGAATCACAAGCTTCTAGTGACTTGCTCCGATTTGTGAGGGGTGTGTGTCCAAACTTTTGTCAAACAGGCCAATTTTTTTACCACATCATCTTGGTGGCATGACATTACATCAAGCAAGGTTTCATGTTTTTCTGATAATTTTTTAATTTTTTGGAATTAAAATTCCATGGCACTCCATGCATGTGTCCATGCCGTGAGACCATTATGTTTGAAAATACCTTCCAATTTACTGCACATGGAATTAACTCGCACACAAGTACACAAATATGATTTTTCAAACCGTTATGGTTAGCTGTTGCATGTAGATGTAGTTCAGATTAGAATTACGGTCATTAAATGGCTAGAAAATCACTTAAATATCTTTAAAAGGTCAAATGACCGCTGAAATTTTCCATATTTTCACATGACAGTTGTATTAGTGCATGTTAAATGTAGTAAAAAAATTAAAGGCCGTAAGAGGAAGCTATCTCCCGTTCGTCATCAAACATGCATTGTTCCGTCTCGGAACCACGAGCCTTCTAGTGAGTTGCTCCGGTTTGTGAGGGGTGTGTGTCTAAACATTCCTCAAACAGGCCAATTTTTTTACCACATTATTTGGTGGCATGACATTACATCAAGCAAGGTTTCATGTTTTTCTGATCATTTTTTAATTTTTTGGAATTAAAATGCCATGGCAATCCATGCATGTGTCCATGCCGTGAGACAAATATGTTTGAAAATTCCTTCTAATTTACTGCACATGGAATTAACTCGCACACATGTACACAAATATGATTTTTCAAACCATTATGGTTAGCCGCTGCATGTAGATGTAGTTCAAATTTGAATTACGGTCATTAAATGGCTATAAAATCACTTAAATATCTTTAAAAGGTCAAATGACCCCTGAAATTTTCCAACTTTTCACATGACAGTTGTATTGGTGCACGTTAAACATAGAAAAAATTTGAAGGCCGTAAGAGGAAGCTATCTCCCGTTCGTCATCAAACATGCATTGTTCCCTCTCAGAACCACAAGCCTTCTAGTGACTGGCACCGATTTGTGGGGGGTGTGTGTCCAAACTTTCGTCAAATAGGCCAATTTCTTACCTCATCTTCTTGGTGGCATGACATTACATCAAGCAAGGTTTCATGTTTTTCTGATCATTTTTTAATTTTTTGGAAATAAAATGCCATGGCACTCCATGCATGTGTCCATGTCGTGAGACCATTATGTTTGAAAATTCCTTCTAATTTACTGCACATGGAATTAACTTGCACACACATACACAAATATGATTTTTCAAACAGTTATGGTTAGCCGTTGCATGTGGATATAGTTCAAATTTGAATTACGGTCGTCAAATGGCTAGAAAATCACTTAAATATATTTAAAAGGTAAAATGACCCCTGAAATTTCCAAATTTTCACATCACAGTTGTATTAGTGCATGTTAAACATAGAAAAAATTTGAAGGCCGTACGATGAAGCTATCTCCCGTTCGTCGTCAAACATGCATTGTTCCCTCTCGGAAACACAAGCCTTCTAGTGAGTTGCTCCGATTTGTGAGGGGTGTGTGTCCAAACTTTCGTCAAACAAGCCAATTTTTTTACCACATCATCTTGGTGGCATGACATTACATCAAGCAAGGTTTCCTATTTTTCTGATCATTTTTCAATTTTTTGGAATTAAAATGCTATGGCACTCCATGCATGTGTCCATGCCGTGAGACCAATATGTTTGAAAATTCCTTCTAATTTAATGCACATGGAATTAACTCGCACACAAGTACACAAATATGATTTTTCAAACCGTTATGGTTAGCCGTTGCATGTAGATGTAGTTCAAATTTGAATTACGGTTATTAAATGGCTAGAAAATCACCTAAATTTCTTTAAAAGGTCAAATGACCCCTGAAATTTTCCAAATTTTCACATGACAGTTGTATTAGTGCACGTTAAACATAGAAAAAATTTGAAGGCCGCAAGAGGAAGCTATCTCCCGTTCGTCATCAAACATGCATTGTTCCCTCTCGGAACCACAAGCCATCTAGTGAGTTGCTCCGATTTGTGAGGGGTGTGTGTCCAAACTTTCGTCAAACAGGCCAATTTTTTTACCACATCATCTTGGTGGCATGACAATACATTAATCAAGGTTTCATGTTTTTCTGATCATTTTTTAATTTTTTGGAATAATAATGCCATGGCACTCCATGCATGTGTCCATGCCGTGAGACCAATATGTTTGAAAATTTCTTCTAATTTACTGCACATGGAATTAACTTGCACACAAGTACACAAATATGATTTTTCAAACCATTATGGTTAGCCGTTGCATGTGGATGTAGTTCAAATTTGAATTACGGTCGTTAAACGGCTAGAAAATCACTTAAATATCTTTAAAAGGTCAAATGACCCCTGAAATTTCCAAATTTTCACATGACAGTTGTATTAGTGCACGTTAAACGTAGAAAAATTTGAAGGCCGTAAGAGGAAGCTATCTCCCGTTCGTCATCAAACATGCATTGTTCCCTCTCGGAACCATGAGCCTTCTAGTGAGTTGCTCCTGTTTTTGAGGGGTGTGTGTCCAAACTTTCGTCAAACAGGCCAATTCTTTTACCACATTATCTTGGTGGCATGACATTACATCAAGCAAGGTTTCAAGTTTTTCTGATCATTTTTTAATTTTTTGGAATTAAAATGCCATGGCACTCCATGCATGTGTCCATGCCGTGAGACCATTATGTTTGAAAATTCCTTCTAATTTACTACACATGGAATTAACTCGCACACAAGTACACAAATATGATTTTTCAAACCGTTATGGTTAGCCGTTGCATCCTGATGTAATTCAAATTTGAATTACGGTCATTAAATGGCTAGAAAATCACTTAAATGTCTTTAAAAGGTCAAATGACCCCTGAAATTTTCCAAATTTTCACATGACAGTTGTATTAGTGCACGTTAAACATAGACAAAATTCAAAGGCCGTAAGAGGAAGCTATCTCCCGTTCGTCATCAAACATGCATTGTTCCCTCTCGGAAACACAAGCCTTCTAGTGAGTTGCTCCGATTTGTGAGGGGTGTGTGTCCAAACTTTCGTCAAACAGGCCAATTTTTTTACCACATCATCTTGGTGGCATGACATTACATCAAGCAAGGTTTCATGTTTTTCTGATCATTTTTCAATTTTTTGGAATTAAAATGCCATGGCACTCCATGCATGTGTCCATGCCGTGAGGCCAATATGTTTGAAAATTCCTTCTAATTTACTGCACATGGAATTAACTCGCACGCAAGTGCACAAATATGATTTTTCAAACCGTTTTGGTTAGCCGTTGCATGTAGATGTAGTTCAAATTTGAATTACGATCATTAAATGGCTAGAAAATCACCTAAATGTCTTTAAAAGGTCAAATGACCCCTGAAATTTTCCAAATTTTTAAATGACAGTTATATTAGTGCACGTTAAACATAGAAAAAAATTGAAGGCCGCAAGAGGAAGCTATCTCCCATTCGTCATCAAATATGCATTGTTCCCTCTCGGAACCACAAGCCATCTAGTGAGTTGCTCCGATTTGTGAGGGGTGTGTGTCCAAACTTTCGTCAAACAGGACATTTTTTTTAGCACATCATCTTGGTGGCATGACAATACATTAATCAAGGTTTCATGTTTTTCTGATCATTTTTTAAATTTTTGGAATAATAATGCCATGGCACTCCATGCATGTGTCCATGCCGTGAGACCAATATGTTTGAAAATTCCTTCTAATTTACTGCACATGGAATTAACTTGCACACAAGTACACAAATATGATTTTTCAAACCATTATGGTTAGCCGTTGCATGTGGATGTAGTTCAAATTTGAATTACGGTCGTTAAATGGCTAGAAAATCACTAAAATATCTTTAAAAGGTCAAATGACCCCTGAAATTTCCAAATTTTCACATGACAGTTGTATTAGTGCATGTTAAACGTAGAAAAATTTAAAGGCCGTAAGAGGAAGCTATCTCCCGTTCGTCATCAAACATGCATTGTTCCCTCTCGGAACCATGAGCCTTCTAGTGAGTTGCTCCAGTTTTGTAGGGGTGTGTGTCCAAACTTTCGTCAAACAGGCCAATTCTTTTACCACATCATCTTGGTGGCATGACATTACATCAAGCAAGGTTTCAAGTTTTTCTGATCATTTTTTAATTTTTTGGAATTAAAATGCCATTGCACTCCATGCATGTGTCCATGCCGTGAGACCATTATGTTTGAAAATTCCTTCTAATTTACTACACATGGAATTAACTCGCACACAAGTACACAAATATGATTTTTCAAACCGTTATGGTTAGCCGTTGCATGTTGATGTAGTTCAAATTTGAATTACGGTCATTAAATGGCTAGAAAATCACTTAAATGTCTTTAAAAGGTCAAATGACCCTTGAAATTTTCCAAATTTTCACATGACAGTTGTATTAGTGCACGTTAAACATAGACAAAATTCGAAGGCCGTAAGAGGAAGCTATCTCCCGTTCGTCATCAAACATGCATTGTTCCCTCTCGGAAACACAAGGCTTCTAGTGAGTTGCTCCGATTTGTGAGGGGTGTGTGTCCAAACTTTCGTCAAACAGGCCAATTTTTTTACCACCTCATCTTGGTCGCATGACATTACATCAAGCAAGGTTTCATGTTTTTCTGATCTTTTTTAATTTTTTGGAATTAAATGCTATGGCACTCCATGCATGTGTCCATGCCGTGAGACCAATATGTTTGAAAATTCCTTCTAATTTACTGCACATGGAATTATCTTGCACACAAGTACACAAATATGATTTTTCAAACTGTTATGGTTAGCCGTTGCATGTAGATGCAGTTCAAATTTGAATTACGGTCATTAAATGGCTAGAAAATCACCTAAATGTCTTTAAAAGGTCAAATGACCCATAAAATTTTCCAAATTTTCACATGACAGTTGTATTAGTACATGTTAAATGTAGAAAAAATTTGAAGGCCGTAAGAGGAAGCTATCTCTCGTTCGTCATCAAACATGCCTAGTTCCCTCTCGGAAACACGAGCCATCTAGTGAGTTGCTCCGGTTTGTGAGGGGTGTGTGTCCAAACTTTCGTCAAACAGGCCAATTTTTTTACCACATCATCTTGGTGGCATGACATTACAGCAAGCAAGGTTTCATGTTTTTCTGATCATTTTTTAATGTTTTGGAATTAAAATGCCATGGCACTCCATGCATGTGTCCATGCCGTGAGACCATTATGTTTGAAAATACCTTCCAATTTACTGCACATCAAATTAACTCGCACACAAGTACATAAATATGATTTTTAAAACCGTTATGGTTAGCTGTTGCATGTAGATGTAGTTCAAATTTGAATTACGGTCATTAAATGGCTAGAAAATCACATAAATGTCTTTAAAAGGTCAAATGACCCCTGAAATTTTCCAAATTTTCACATGACAGTTGTATTAGTGCACGTTAAACATAGAAAAAATTTGAAAGCCATAAGAGGATGCTATCTCCCATTCGTCATCAAACATGCATTGTTCCCTCTCAGAAACACAGGCCTTCTAGTGAGTTGCTCCGATTTGTGAGGGGTGTGTGTCCAAACTTTTGTCAAACAGGCCAATTTTTTTACCACATCATCTTGGTGGCATGACATTACATCAAGCAAGGTTTCATGTTTTTCTGATCATTTTTCAATTTTTTGGAATTAAAATGCCATGGCACTCCATGCATGTGTCCATGCCGTGAGGCCAATATGTTTGAAAATTCCTTCTAATTTACTGCACATGGAATTAACTCGCACGCAAGTGCACAAATATGATTTTTCAAACCGTTTTGGTTAGCCGTTGCATGTAGATGTAGTTCAAATTTGAATTACGATCATTAAATGGCTAGAAAATCACCTAAATGTCTTTAAAAGGTCAAATGACCCCTGAAATTTTCCAAATTTTCACATGACAGTTATATTAGTGCACGTTAAACATAGAAAAAAATTGAAGGCCGTAAGAGGAAGCTATCTCCCGTTCGTCATCAAACATGCATTGTTCCCTCTCGTAACCACCAGCCTTCTAGTGAGTTGCTCCGATTTGTGAGGGGTGTGTGTCCAAACTTTCGTCCAACTGGCCAATTTTTTTACCATATCATCTTGGTGGCATGACATTACGTCAAGCAAGGTTTCATGTTTTTCTGATCATTTTTTTATTTTTTGGAATTAAAATGCCATGGCACTCCATGCATGTGTCCATGCCGTGAGACCAATATGTTTGAAAATTCCTTCTAATTTACTGCACACGGAATTAACTTGCTCACAAGTACACAAATATGAATTTTCAAACCGTTATGGTTAGCCGTTGCATCCTGATGTAATTCAAATTTGAATTACGGTCATTAAATGGCTAGAAAATCACTTAAATGTCTTTAAAAGGTCAAATGACCTCTGAAATTTTCCAAATTTTCGCATGACAGTTGTATTAGTGCATGTTAAACATAGAAAAAAATTGAAGGCCATAAGAGGAAGCTATCTCCCATTCGTCATCAAACATGCATTGTTCCCTCTCGGAAACACAAGCCTTCTAGTGAGTTGCTCCGATTTGTGAGGGGTGTGTGTCCAAACTTTCGTCAAACAGGCCAATTTTTTTACCACGTCATCTTGGTGGCATGACATTACATCAAGCAAGGTTTCATGTTTTTCTGATCATTTTTCAATTTTTTGGAATTAAAATGCCATGGCACTCCATGCATGTGTCCATGCCGTGAGGCCAATATGTTTGAAAATTCCTTCTAATTTACTGCACATGGAATTAACTCGCACGCAAGTGCACAAATATGATTTTTCAAACCGTTTTGGTTAGCCGTTGCATGTAGATGTAGTTCAAATTTGAATTACGATCATTAAATGGCTAGAAAATAACCTAAATGTCTTTAAAAGGTCAAACGACCCCTGAAATTTTCCAAATTTTCACATGACAGTTATATTAGTGCACGTTAAACATAGAAAAAAATTGAAGGCCGCAAGAGGAAGCTATCTCCCGTTCGTCATCAAACATGCATTGTTCCCTCTCGGAACCACAAGCCATCTAGTGAGTTGCTCCGATTTGTGAGGGGTGTGTGTCCAAACTTTCGTCTAATAGGGCAATTTTTTTACCACATCATCTTGGTGGCATGACATTATATCAAACAAGGTTTCATGTTTTTCTGATCATTTTTTAATTTTTTGGAATTAAAATGCCATGGCACTCCATGCATGTGTCCATGCCGTGAGACCATTATGTTTGAAAACTCCTTCTAATTTACTACACATGGAATTAACTCGCACACAAGTACACAAATATGATTTTTCAAACCGTTATGGTTAGCCGTTGCATCTAGATGTAATTCAAATTTGAATTACGGTCATTAAATGGCTAGAAAATCACTTAAATGTCTTTAAAAGGTCAAATGACCTCTGAAATTTTCCAAATTTTCGCATGTTAAACATAGAAAAAAATTGAAGGCCATAAGAGGAAGCTATCTCCCATTCGTCATCAAACATGCATTGTTCCCTCTCGGAAACACAAGCCTTCTAGAGAGTTGCTCCGATTTGTGAGGGGTGTCTGTCCAAACTTTCGTCAAACAGGCCAATTTTTTTACCACATCATCTTGGTGGCATGACATTACATCAAGCAAGGTTTCCTGTTTTTCTGATCATTTTTCAATTTTTTGGAATTAAAATGCCATGGCACTCCATGCATGTGTCCATGCCATGAGACCAATATGTTTGAAAATTCCTTCTAATTTACTGCACATGGAATTAACTTGCACACAAGTACACAAATATGATTTTTCAAACTATTATGGTTAGCCGTTGCATGTGGATGTAGTTCAAATTTGAATTATGGTCGTTAAATGGCTAGAAAATCATTTAAATATCTTTAAAAGTTCAAATGACCCCTGAAATTTCCAATTTTTCACATGACAGTTGTATTAGTGCACGTTAAATGTCGAAAAAATATGAAGGCCGTAAGAGGAAGCTATCTCCCGTTTGTCATCAAACATGCATTGTTCCCTCTCGGAACCACGAGCCTTCTAGTGAGTTGCTCCAGTTTGTGAGGGGTGTGTGTCCAAACTTTCGTCAAACAGGCCAATTCTTTTACCACATCATCTTGGTCGCATGACATTACATCAAGCAAGGTTTCATGTTTTTCTGATCATTTTTTAATTTTTTGGAATTAAAATGCCATGGCACTCCATGCATGTGTCCATGCCGTGAGACCATTATGTTTGAAAATTCCTTCTAATTTACTACACATCGAATTAACTCGCACACAAGTACACAAATATGATTTTTCAAACAGTTATGGTTAGCCGTTGCATGTAGATGTTGTTCAAATTTGAATTACGGTCATTAAATGGCTAGAAAATCACTTAAATGTCTATAAAAGGTCAAATGACCCCTGAAATTTTCCAAAATTTCACATGACAGTTTTATTAGTGCACGATAAACATAGAAAAAATTCGAAGGCCATAAGAGGAAGCTATCTCCCGTTCGTCATCAAACATGCATTGTTCCTTCTCGGAAACACAAGGCTTCTAGTGAGTTGCTCCGATTTGTGAGGGCTGTGTGTCCAAACTTTCGTCAAACAGGCCAATTATTTTACCACATCATCTTGGTGGCATGACATTACATCAAGCAAGGTTTCATGTAATTTTTTGCAATTAAAATGCCATGGCACTCCATGCATGTGTCCATGCCGTGAGACCAATATGTTTGAAAATTCCTTCTAATTTACTGCACATGGAATTAACTCGCACACAAGTACACAAATATGATTTTTCAAACTGTTATGGTTAGCCATTGCATCTAGATGCAGTTCAAATTTGAATTACGGTCATTAAATGGCTAGAAAATCACTTAAATATCTTTAAAAGGTCAAATGACCCCTAAAATTTTCCAAATTTTCACATTACAGTTGTATTAGTACACGTTAAATGTAGAAAAAATTTGAAGGCCATAAGAGGAAGCTATCTCCCGTTCGTCATCAAACACGCATTGTTCCCTCTCGGAAACACAAGGCTTCTAGTGAGTTGCTCCGATTTGTGAGGAGTGTGTGTGTCCAAACTTGCATCAAACAGGCCAATTTTTTTACCACATCATGTTGGTGGCATGACATTACATCAAGCAAGGTTTCATGTAATTTTTTGGAATTAAAATGCCATGGCACTCCATGCATGTGTCCATGCCGTGAGACCATTATGTTTGAAAATACCTTCCAATTTACTGCACATCGAATTAAGTCGCACACAAGTACACAAATATGTTTTTTCAAACCTTTATGGTTAGCTGTTGCATGTAGATGTAGTTCAAATTTGAATTACGGTCATTAAATGGCTAGAAAATCACATAAATGTCTTTAAAAGGTCAACTGACCCCTGAAATTTTCCAAATTTTCACATGACAGTTGTATTAGTGCACGTTAAACATAGAAAATTTTTGAAGGCTGTAAGAGGATGCTATCTCCCGTTTGTCATCAAAGATGCATTGTTCCCTCTCGGAAACACAAGCCTTCTAGTGAGTTGCTCCGATTTGTGAGGGGTGTGTGTCCAAACTTTCGTCAAATAGGACAATTTTTTTACCACATCATCTTGGTGGCATGACATTACATCAAGCAAGGTTTCATGTTTTTCTGATCATTTTTCAATTTTTTGGAATTAAAATGCCATGGCACTCCATGCATGTGTCCATGCCGTGAGACCAATATATTTGAAATTCCTTCTAATTTACTGCACATGGAATTAACTTGCACACAAGTACACAAATATGATTTTTCAAACCATTATGGTTAGCCGTTGCATGTAGATGTAGTTCAAATTTGAATTACGGTCATTAAATGGCTAGAAAATCACTTAAATGTCTTTAAAAGGTTAAATGACCCCTGAAATTTTCCAAATTTTCACATGACAGTTGTAATAGTGCACGTTAAACATAGAAAAAATTTGAAGGCCGCAAGAGGAAGCTATCTCCCGTTCGTCATCAAACATGCATTGTTCCCTCTCGGAACCACCAGCCTTCTAGTGAGTTGCTCTGATTTGTGAGGGGAGTGCGTCCAAACTTTCGTCAAACAGGCAAATTTTTTTACCACATCATCTTGGTGGCATGACATTACATCAAGCAAGGTTTCATGTTTTTCTGATCATTTTTTAATTTTTTGGAAATAAAATGCCATGGCACTCCATGCATGTGTCCATGCCGTGAGACCAATATGTTTTAAAATTCCCTCTAATTTACTGCACATGGAATTAACTTACGCACAAGTACACAAATATGATTTTTCAAACCGTTATGGTTAGCCGTTGCATGTGGATGTAGTTCAAATTTGAATTACGGTCGTTAAATGGCTAGAAAATCACTTAAATATAATTAAAAGGTCAAATGACCCCTGAAATTTCCAAATTTTCACATGACAGTTGTAATAGTGCACGTTAAACATAGAAAAAATTTGAAGGCCGCAAGAGGAAGCTATCTCCCGTTCATCATCAAACATGCATTCTTCCCTCTCGGAAACACAAGCCTTCTAGTGAGTTGCTCCGATTTGTGAGGGGTGTGTGTCCAAACTTTCGTCAAACAGGCCAATTCTTTTACCACATCATCTTGGTGGCATGACATTACATCAAGCAAGGTTTCATGTTTTTCTGATCATTTTTTAATTTTTTGGAATTAAAATGCCATGGCACTCCATGCATGTGTCCATGCCGTGAGACCAATATGTTTGAAAATTCCTTCTAATTTACTGCACATGGAATTAACTCGCACACAAGTACACAAATATGATTTTTCAAACTGTTATGGTTAGCCATTGCATCTAGATGCAGTTCAAATTTGAATTACGGTCATTAAATGGCTAGAAAATCACTTAAATATCATTAAAAGGTCAAATGACCCCTAAAATTTTCCAAATTTTCACATTACAGTTGTATTAGTACACGTTAAATGTAGAAAAAATTTGAAGGCCATAAGAGGAAGCTATCTCCCGTTCGTCATCAAACACGCATTGTTCCCTCTCGGAAACACAAGGCTTCTAGTGAGTTGCTCCGATTTGTGAGGAGTGTGTGTGTCCAAACTTGCATCAAACAGGCCAATTTTTTTACCACATCATGTTGGTGGCATGACATTACATCAAGCAAGGTTTCATGTAATTTTTTGGAATTAAAATGCCATGGCACTCCATGCATGTGTCCATGCCGTGAGACCATTATGTTTGAAAATACCTTCCAATTTACTGCACATCGAATTAACTCGCACACAAGTACACAAATATGTTTTTTCAAAGCGTTATGGTTAGCTGTTGCATGTAGATGTAGTTCAAATTTGAATTACGGTCATTAAATGGCTAGAAAATCACATAAATGTCTTTAAAAGGTCAATTGACCCCTGAAATTTTCCAAATTTTCACATGACAGTTGTATTAGTGCACGTTAAACATAGAAAAATTTTGAAGGCTGTAAGAGGATGCTATCTCCCGTTCGTCATCAAAGATGCATTGTTCCCTCTCGGAAACACAAGCCTTCTAGTGAGTTGCTCCGATTTGTGAGGGGTGTGTGTCCAAACTTTCGTCAAATAGGACAATTTTTTTACCACATCATCTTGGTGGCATGACATTACATCAAGCAAGGTTTCATGTTTTTCTGATCATTTTTCAATTTTTTGGAATTAAAATGCCATGGCACTCCATGCATGTGTCCATGCCGTGAGACCAATATATTTGAAATTCCTTCTAATTTACTGCACATGGAATTAACTTGCACACAAGTACACAAATATGATTTTTCAAACCATTATGGTTAGCCGTTGCATGTAGATGTAGTTCAAATTTGAATTACGGTCATTAAATGGCTAGAAAATCACTTAAATGTCTTTAAAAGGTTAAATGACCCCTGAAATTTTCCAAATTTTCACATGACAGTTGTAATAGTGCACGTTAAACATAGAAAAAATTTGAAGGCCGCAAGAGGAAGCTATCTCCCGTTCGTCATCAAACATGCATTGTTCCCTCTCGGAACCACCAGCCTTCTAGTGAGTTGCTCTGATTTGTGAGGGGAGTGCGTCCAAACTTTCGTCAAACAGGCAAATTTTTTTACCACATCATCTTGGTGGCATGACATTACATCAAGCAAGGTTTCATGTTTTTCTGATCATTTTTTAATTTTTTGGAAATAAAATGCCATGGCACTCCATGCATGTGTCCATGCCGTGAGACCAATATGTTTTAAAATTCCCTCTAATTTACTGCACATGGAATTAACTTACGCACAAGTACACAAATATGATTTTTCAAACCGTTATGGTTAGCCGTTGCATGTGGATGTAGTTCAAATTTGAATTACGGTCGTTAAATGGCTAGAAAATCACTTAAATATAATTAAAAGGTCAAATGACCCCTGAAATTTCCAAATTTTCACCTGACAGTTGTAATAGTGCACGTTAAACATAGAAAAAATTTGAAGGCCGCAAGAGGAAGCTATCTCCCGTTCGTCATCAAACATGCATTCTTCCCTCTCGGAAACACAAGCCTTCTAGTGAGTTGCTCCGATTTGTGAGGGGTGTGTGTCCAAACTTTCGTCAAACAGGCCAATTCTTTTACCACATCATCTTGGTGGCATGACATTACATCAAGCAAGGTTTCATGTTTTTCTGATCATTTTTTAATTTTTTGGAATTAAAATGCCATGGCACTCCATGCATGTGTCCATGCCGTGAGACCAATATGTTTGAAAATTCCTTCTAATTTACTGCACATGGAATTAACTCGCACACAAGTACACAAATATGATTTTTCAAACTGTTATGGTTAGCCATTGCATCTAGATGCAGTTCAAATTTGAATTACGGTCATTAAATGGCTAGAAAATCACTTAAATATCTTTAAAAGGTCAAATGACCCCTAAAATTTTCCAAATTTTCACATTACAGTTGTATTAGTACACGTTAAATGTAGAAAAAATTTGAAGGCCATAAGAGGAAGCTATCTCCCGTTCGTCATCAAACACGCATTGGTCCCTCTCGGAAACACAAGGCTTCTAGTGAGTTGCTCCGATTTGTGAGGAGTGTGTGTGTCCAAACTTGCATCAAACAGGCCAATTTTTTTACCACATCATGTTGGTGGCATGACATTACATCAAGCAAGGTTTCATGTAATTTTTTGGAATTAAAATGCCATGGCACTCCATGCATGTGTCCATGCCGTGAGACCATTATGTTTGAAAATACCTTCCAATTTACTGCACATCGAATTAACTCGCACACAAGTACACAAATATGTTTTTTCAAAGCGTTATGGTTAGCTGTTGCATGTAGATGTAGTTCAAATTTGAATTACGGTCATTAAATGGCTAGAAAATCACATAAATGTCTTTAAAAGGTCAATTGACCCCTGAAATTTTCCAAATTTTCACATGACAGTTGTATTAGTGCACGTTAAACATAGAAAAATTTTGAAGGCTGTAAGAGGATGCTATCTCCCGTTCGTCATCAAAGATGCATTGTTCCCTCTCGGAAACACAAGCCTTCTAGTGAGTTGCTCCGATTTGTGAGGGGTGTGTGTCCAAACTTTCGTCAAATAGGACAATTTTTTTACCACATCATCTTGGTGGCATGACATTACATCAAGCAAGGTTTCATGTTTTTCTGATCATTTTTCAATTTTTTGGAATTAAAATGCCATGGCACTCCATGCATGTGTCCATGCCGTGAGACCAATATATTTGAAATTCCTTCTAATTTACTGCACATGCAATTAACTTGCACACAAGTACACAAATATGATTTTTCAAACCATTATGGTTAGCCGTTGCATGTAGATGTAGTTCAAATTTG
This sequence comes from Thinopyrum elongatum, assembly GCA_011799875.1. Classification (NCBI taxonomy): domain Eukaryota; kingdom Viridiplantae; phylum Streptophyta; class Magnoliopsida; order Poales; family Poaceae; genus Thinopyrum; species Thinopyrum elongatum. The sequence goes on from CM022298.1 coordinate 626,176,300, forward strand.
AATTACGGTCATTAAATGGCTAGAAAATCACTTAAATGTCTTTAAAAGGTTAAATGACCCCTGAAATTTTCCAAATTTTCACATGACAGTTGTAATAGTGCATGTTAAACATAGAAAAAATTTGAAGGCCACAAGAGGAAGCTATCTCCCGTTCGTCATCAAACATGCATTGTTCCCTCTCGGAACCACCAGCCTTCTAGTGAGTTGCTCTGATTTGTGAGGGGAGTGCGTCCAAACTTTCGTCAAACAGGCAAATTTTTTTACCACATCATCTTGGTGGCATGACATTACATCAGGCAAGGTTTCATGTTTTTCTGATCATTTTTTAATTTTTTGGAAATAAAATGCCATGGCACTCCATGCATGTGTCCATGCCGTGAGACCAATATGTTTTAAAATTCCCTCTAATTTACTGCACATGGAATTAACTTACGCACAAGTACACAAATATGATTTTTCAAACCGTTATGGTTAGCCGTTGCATGTGGATGTAGTTCAAATTTGAATTACGGTCGTTAAATGGCTAGAAAATCACTTAAATATAATTAAAAGGTCAAATGACCCCTGAAATTTCCAAATTTTCACATGACAGTTGTAATAGTGCACGTTAAACATAGAAAAAATTTGAAGGCCGCAAGAGGAAGCTATCTCCCGTTCGTCATCAAACATGCATTGTTCCCTCTCGGAACCACCGGCCTTCTAGTGAGTTGCTCTGATTTGTGAGGGGAGTGCGTCCAAACTTTTGTCAAACAGGCAAGTTTTTTTACCACACCATCTTGGTGGCATGACATTACATCAAGCAAGGTTTCATGTTTTTCTGATCATTTTTTAATTTTTTGGAAATAAAATGCCATGGCACTCCATGCATGTGTTCATGCCGTGAGACCAATATGTTTTAAAATTCCCTCTAATTTACTGCACATGGAATTAACTTACGCACAAGTACACAAATATGATTTTTCAAACCGTTATGGTTAGCCGTTGCATGTGGATGTAGTTCAAATTTGAATTATGGTCGTTAAATGGCTAGAAAATCACTTAAATATAATTAAAAGGTCAAATGACCCCTGAAATTTCCAAATTTTCACATGACAGTTGTATTAGTGCACGTTAAACGTAGAAAAAATTTGAAGGCAGTAAGAGGAAGCTATCTCCCGTTCGTCATCAAACATGCATTGTTCCCTCTCGGAACTATGACCTTCTAGTGAGTTGCTCCAGTTTGTGAGGGGTGAGTGTCCAAACTTTCTTCAAACAGGCCAATTCTTTTACAACATCATCTTGGTGGCATGACATTACATCAAGCAAGGTTTCATGTTTTTCTGATCATTTTTTAATTTTTTGGAATTAAAATGCCATGGCACTCCATGCATGTGTCCATGCCGTGAGACCATTATGTTTGAAAACTCCTTCTAATTTACAACACATGGAATTAACTCGCACACAAGTACACAAATACGATTTTTCAAACCGTTATGGTTAGCCGTTTCATGTAGATGTAGTTCAAATTTGAATTACGGTCATTAAATGGCTAGAAAATCACTTAAATGTCTTTAAAAGGTCAAATGACACCTGAAATTTTCCAAATTTTCACATGACAGTTGTATTAGTGCACGTTAAACACAGAAAAAATTGGAAGGCCGTAAGAGGAAGCTATCTCCCGTTCGTCATCAAACATGTATTGTTCCCTCTCGGAAACACAAGGCTTCTAGTGAGTTGCTCCGATTTGTGAGGGGTGTGTGTCCAAACTTTCGTCAAACAGGCCAATTTTTTTACCACATCATCTTGGTGGCATGACATTACATCAAGCAAGGTTTCCTGTTTTTCTGATCATTTTTCAATTTTTTGGAATTAAAATGCCATGGCACTCCATGCATGTGTCCATGCCATGAGACCAATATGTTTGAAAATTCCTTCTAATTTACTGCACATGGAATTAACTTGCACACAAGTACACAAATATGATTTTTCAAACTATTATGGTTAGCCGTTGCATGTGGATGTAGTTCAAATTTGAATTATGGTCGTTAAATGGCTAGAAAATCATTTAAATATCTTTAAAAGTTCAAATGACCCCTGAAATTTCCAATTTTTCACATGACAGTTGTATTAGTGCACGTTAAATGTCGAAAAAATATGAAGGCCGTAAGAGGAAGCTATCTCCCGTTCGTCATCAAACATGCATTGTTCCCTCTCGGAACCACCAGCCTTCTAGTGAGTTGCTCTGATTTGTGAGGGGAGTGCGTCCAAACTTTCGTCAAACAGGCAAATTTTTTTACCACATCATCTTGGTGGCATGACATTACGTCAAGCAAGGTTTCATGTTTTTCTGATCATTTTTTAATTTTTTGGAATTAAAATGCCATGGCACTCCATGCATGTGTCCATGCCGTGAGACCAATATGTTTGAAAATTCCCTCTAATTTACTGCACATGGAATTAACTTACGCACAAGTACACAAATATGATTTTTCAAACCGTTATGGTTAGCCGTTGCATGTGGATGTAGTTCAAATTTGAATTACGGTCGTTAAATGGCTAGAAAATCACTTAAATATAATTAAAAGGTCAAATGACCCCTGAAATTTCCAAATTTTCACATGACAGTTGTATTAGTGCACGTTAAACGTAGAAAAAATTTGAAGGCAGTAAGAGGAAGCTATCTCCTGTTGGTCATCAAACATGCATTGTTCCCTCTCGGAACCATGACCTTCTAGTGAGTTGCTCCAGTTTGTGAGGGGTGAGTGTCCAAACTTTCGTCAAACAGGCCAATTCTTTTACAACATCATCTTGGTGGCATGACATTACATCAAGCAAGGTTTCATGTTTTTCTGATCATTTTTTAATTTTTTGGAATTAAAATGCCATGGCACTCCATGCATGTGTCCATGCCGTGAGACCATTATGTTTGAAAACTCCTTCTAATTTACAACACATGGAATTAACTCGCACACAAGTACACAAATATGATTTTTCAAACCGTTATGGTTAGACGTTTCATGTAGATGTAGTTCAAATTTGAATTACGGTCATTAAATGGCTAGAAAATCACTTCAATGTCTTTAAAAGGTCAAATGACCCCTGAAATTTTCCAAATTTTCACATGACAGTTGTATTAGTGCACGTTAAACATAGAAAAAATTGGAAGGCCGTAAGAGGAAGCTATCTCCCGTTGGTCATCAAACATGTATTGTTCCCTCTCGGAAACACAAGGCTTCTAGTGAGTTGCTCCGATTTGTGAGGGGTGTGTGTCCAAACTTCCGTCAAACAGGCCAATTTTTTTACCACATCATCTTGGTGGCATGACATTACATCAAGCAAGGTTTCATGTTTTTCTGATCTTTTTTAATTTTTTGGAATTAAAATGCCATGGCACTCCATGCATGTGTCCATGCCGTGAGACCAATATGTTTGAAAATTCCTTCTAATTTACTGCACATGGAATTAACTCGCACACAAGTACACAAATATGATTTTTCAAACTGTTATGGTTAGCCGTTTCATGTAGATGCAGTTCAAATTTGAATTACGGTCATTAAATGGCTAGAAAATCACTTAAATGTCTTTAAAATGTCAAATGACCCCTGAAATTTTCCAAATTTTCATATGACAGTTGTATTAGTTCATGTTAAACATAGAAAAAAATTTGAAGGCCATAAGAGGAAGCTATCTTACATTCGTTATCAAACATGCATTGTTCCCTCTCAGAACCACAAGCCTTCTAGTGACTTGCTCCGTTTTGTGAGGGGTGTGTGTCCAAACTTTCGTCAAATATGCCAATTTTTTTTACCACATCATGTTGGTGGCATGACATTACATCAAGTAAGGTTTCATGTTTTTCCGATCATTTTTTAAATTTTTGGAATTTAAACGCCATGGTACTCCATGCATGGGTCCATGCCATGAGACCAATATGTTTGAAAATTCCTTCTAATTTACTGCACATGGAACTAACTCGCACACAAGTACACAAATATGATTTTTCAAACCGTTATGGTTAGCCGTTGCATGTGGATGTAGTTCAAATTTGAATTACAATCATTAAATGGCTAGAAAATCACTTAAATGTCTTTAAAAGGTCAAATGACCCCTGAAATTTTCCAATTTTTCACATGACAGTTGTATTAGTGCACGTTAAACGTAGAAAATATTTGAAGGACGTAAGAGGAAGCTATCTCCCGTTCGTCATCAAACATGCATTGTTCCCTCTCGGAACCACGAGCCTTCTAGTGAGTTGCTCCGGTTTGTGAGGGGTGAGTGTCCAAACTTTCGTCAAACAGGCCAATTTTTTTACCACATCATCTTGGTGGCATGACATTACATCAAGCAAGGCTTCATGTTTTTTTGATAATTTCTTAATTTTTTGGAATTAAAATGCCATGGCACTCCATGCATGTGTCCATGCCGTGAGACCATTATGTTTGAAAATACCTTCCAATTTACTGCACATGGAATTAACTCGCACACAAGTACACAAATATGATTTTTCAAGCCGTTATGGTTAGCTGTTGCATGTAGATGTAGTTCAAATTTGAATTAAGGTCATTAAATGGCTAGAAAATCACTTAAATGTCTTTAAAAGGTCAAATGACCCCTGAAATTTTCCAAATTTTCACATGACAGTTGTATTAGTGCACGTTAAATGTAGAAAAAAATTGAAGGCCGTAAGAGGAAGCTATCTCCCGTTCGTCGTCAAACATGCATTGTTCCCTCTCGAAACCACGAGCCTTCTAGTGAGTTGCTCCGGTTTGTGAGGGGTGTGTGTCCAAACATTCCTCAAAAAGGCCAATTTTTTTACCACATCATCTTGTTGGCATGACATTACATGAAGCAAGGTTTCATGTTTTTCTGATCATTTTTTAATTTTTTGGAATTAAAATGCGATGGCACTCCATGCATGTGTCCATGCCGTGAGACCATTATATTTGAAAATTCCTTCTAATTTACTGCAAATAGAATTAACTCACACACAAGTACATAAATATGATTTTTCAAACCGTTATGGTTAGCCGTTGCATGTAGATGTAGTTCAAATTTGAATTACGGTTATTAAATGGCTAGAAAATCACTTAAATGCCTTTAAAAGGTCAAATGACCCCTGAAATTTTCTAAATTTTCAAATGACATTTGTATAAGTGCACGTTAAACACAGAAAAAATTTGAAGGCCGTAAGAGGAACCTATCTCCCATTCGTCATCAAACATGCATTGTTCCCTCTCGGAACCACAAGCCTTCTATTGAGTTGCTCCGATGTGCGAGGGGTGTGTGTCCAAACTTTCATCTAACAGGCTAATTTTTTACCACATCATCTTGGTGGCATGATATTACATCAAGCAAGGTTTCATGTTTTTCTGATCATTTTTTAATTTTATGGAATTAAAATGCCATGGCACTCCATGAATGTGTCCATGCCATGAGACCAATATGTTTGAAAATTCCTTCTAATTTACTGCACATCGAATTAACTCACACACAAGTACATAAATATGATTTTTCAAACCGTTATGGTTAGCCGTTGCATGTAGATGTAGTTCAAATTTGAATTACGGTCATTTAATGGCGGGAAAATCACTTAAATGTCTTTAAAAGGTCAAATGACCCCTGAAATTTTCCAAATTTTCACATGACAGTTATATTAGTGCATGTTAAACGTAGAAAAACTTTGGAAGTTGTAAGAGGAAGCTATCTCCCGTTCGTCATCAAACGTGCATTGTTCCCTCTCGGAACCACGAGCCTTCTAGTGAGTTGCTCCGGTTTGTGAGGGGTGTGTGTCCAAACTTTTGTCAAATAGGCCAATTTTTTTACCACATCATCTTGGTGGCACGACATTACATCAAGCAAGGTTTCAAGTTTTTCTGATCATTTTTTAATTTTTGGAATTAAAATGCCATGGCACTCCATGCATGTGTCCATGACGTGAGACCATTATGTTTGAAAATACATTCCAATTTACTGCACATGGAATTAACTCGCACACAAGTACACAAATATGATTTTTCAAACCGTTATGGTTACCTGTTGCCTGTAGATATAGTTCAAATTTGAATTACGGTCATTAAATGGCTAGAAAATCACATAAATATCTTTAAAAGGTCAAATGACCCCTGAAATTTTCCAAATTTTCACATGACAGTTGTATTAGTGCATGTTAAATGTAGAAAAAATTGAAGGCCGCAAGAGGAAGCTATCTCCCGTTCGTCATCAAACACGCATTATTCCCTCTCGGAACCACGAGCCTTCTAGTGAGTTGCTCCGGTTTGTGAGGGGTGTGTGTCCAAACATTCCTCAAGCAGGCCAATTTTTTTACCACATCATCTTGGTGGCATGACATTACATCAAGCAAGGTTTCATGTTTTTCTGATCATTTTTTAATTTTTTGGAATTAAAATGCCATGGCACTCCATGCATGTGTGCATGCCGTGAGACCAATATGTTTGAAAATTCCTTCTAATTTACTACACATGGAATTAACTCGCATACAAGTACAAAAATATGATTCTTCAAACCATTATGGTTAGCCGTTGCATGTAGATGTAGTTCAAATTTGAATTACGGTCATTAAAAGGCTAGAAAATGACTTAAATGTCTTTAAAAGGTCAAATGACACCTGAAATTTTCCAAATTTTAACATGACAGTTGTATTAGTGCATGTTAAACATAGAAAAAATTTGAAGGCCGTAAGAGGAAGTTATCTCCCGTTCGTCATCAAACATGCATTGATCCCTCTCGGAACCACAAGCCTTCTAGTGAGTTGCTCCGATTTGTGTGGGGTGTGTGTAAAAACTTTCGTCAAACATGCCAATTTTTTACCACATCATCTTGGTGGCATGACATTACATCAAGTAAGGTTTCATGTTTTTCTGATCACTTCTTAATTTTTTGGAATTAAAATGCCATGCCACTCCATGCATGTGTCCATGCCGTGAGACCAATATGTTTGTAAATTCATTCTAATTTACTGCACATGGAATTAACTCATGCACAAGTACAGAAATATGATTTTTCAAACCATAATTGTTAGCCGTTGCATGTGGATGTAGTTCAAATTTGAATTACGATCATTAAATGGCTACAAAATCAATTAAATGTCTTTAAAAGGTCAAATGACACCTGAAATTTTCCAAATTTTCACACGACAGTTGTATTAGTGCACGTTAAACGTAGAAAGAATTGAAGGCCATAAGAGGAAATTATCTCCCGTTCGTCATCAAACATGCATTGTTCCCTCTCGGAACCACGAGCCTTCTAGTGAGTTGCTCCTGTTTGTGAGGGGTGTTTGTCCAAACTTTCGTTAAACAGGCCAATTTTTTTACCACATCATCTTGGTGGCATGACATTACATCAAGCAAGATTTCATGTTTTTCTGATCATTTTTTAATTTTTTGGAATTAAAATGCCATGGCACTCCATGCATGTGTCCATGCCGTGAGAGCATTATGTTTGAAAATACCTTCCAATTTACTGCACATGGAATTAACGCGCACACAAGTACACAAATATGATTTTTCAAACCGTTATAGTTAGCCGTTGCAAGTACATGTAGTTCAAATTTGAATTGCGGGCATTAAATTGCAAGAAAATCACTTAAATGTCTTTAAAAGGTCAAATGACCCCTGAAATTTTCCAAATTTTCACATGACAGTTGTATTAGTGCACGCTAAACATAGAAAAAATTTGAAGCCCGTAAGAGGAAGCTATCTTCCGTTCGTCATCAAACATGCATTGTTCCCTCTCGGAACCACAAGCCTTCTAGTGAGTTGCTCCGATTTGTTAGGGGTGTGTGTCCAAACTTTCATCAAACAGGCCAATTTTTTTACCACATCATCTTGGTGGCTTGACATTACATCAAGCAAGGTTTCATATTTTTCTCATCATTTTTTAATTTTTTGAAATTAAAATGCCATAGCACTCCATGCATGTGTCCATTCCGTGAGACCAATATGTTTAAAAATTCCTTCTAATTTACTGCACATGGAATTAACTCGCACACAAGTACACAAATATGATTTTTCAAACCTTTATGGTTAGCCGTTGCATTTAGATGTAGTTCAAATTTGAATAACGGTCATTAAATGGTTAGAAAATCACTTAAATGTCTTTCAAAAGTCAAATGACCCCTGAAATTTTCCAAATTTTCACATGACAGTTGTATTAATGCATGTTAAACATAGAAAAAATTGAAGGCCGTAAGAGGAAGCTATCTCCCGTTCGTCGTCAAACATGCATTGTTCCCTCTCGGAAACACAAGCCTTCTAGTGAGTTGCTCCGATTTGTGAGGGGTGTGTGTCCAAACTTTCGTCAAACAGGCCAATTTTTTTACCACATCATCTTGGTGGCTTGACATTACATCAATCAAGGTTTCATATTTTTCTCATCATTTTTTAATTTTTTGGAATTAAAATGCCATGGCACTCCATGCGTGTGTCCATGCCGTGAGACCAATATGTTTGAAAATTCCTTCTAATTTACTGCACATGGAATTAACTCGCACACAAGTACACAAATATGATTTTTCAAACTGTTATGGTTAGCCGTTGCATGTGGATGTAGTTCAAATTAGAATGATGGTCGTTAAATGGCTAGAAAATCATTTAAATATCTTTAAAAGTTCAAATGACCCCTGAAATTTCCAAATTTTCACATGACAGTTGTATTAGTGCACATTAAACGTAGAAAAAATTGAAGGCCGTAAGAGGAAGCTATCTCCCGTTTGTCATCAAACATGCATTGTTCCCTCTCGGAACCACGAGCCTTCTAGTGAGTTGCACCAGTTTGTGAGGGGTGTGTGTCCAAACTTTCGTCAAACTGGCCAATTCTTTTACCACATCATCTTGGTGGCATGACATTACATCAAGCAAGGTTTCATGTTTTTCTGATCATTTATTAATTTTTTGGAATTAAAATGCCATGGCACTCCATGCATGTGTCCATGCCGTCAGACCATTATGTTTGAAAATTCCTTCTAATTTACTACACATGGAATTAACTCGCACACAAGTACACAAATATGATTTTTCAAACAGTTATGGTTAGCCATTGCATGTAGATGTAGTTCAAATTTGAATTACGGTCATTAAATGGCTAGAAAATCTCTTAAATGTCTATAAAAGGTCAAATGACCCCTGAAATTTTCCAAATTTTCACATGTCAATTGTATTAGTGCACGATAAACATAGAAAAAATTCGAAGGCCATAAGAGGAAGCTATATCTCGTTCGTCATCAAACATGCATTGTTCCTTCTCGGAAACACAAGGATTCTAGTGAGTTGCTCCGATTTGTGAGGGGTGTGTGTCCAAACTTTCGTCAAACAGGCCAATTATTTTACCACATCATCTTGGTGGTATGACATTACATCAAGCAAGGTTTCATGTAATTTTTTGCAATTAAAATGCCATGGCACTCCATGCATGTGTCCATGCCGTGAGACCAATATGTTTGAAAATTCCTTCTAATTTACTGCACATGGAATTAACTCGCACACAAGTACACAAATATGATTTTTCAAACTGTTATCGTTAGCCATTGCATGTAGATGCAGTTCAAATTTGAAGTACGGTCATTAAATGGCTAGAAAATCACTTAAATATCTTTAAAAGGTCAAATGACCCCTAAAATTTTCCAAATTTTCACATTACAGTTGTATTAGTACACGTTAAATGTAGAAAAAATTTTAAGGCCGTAAGAGGAAGCTATCTCCCGGTCGTCATCAAACACGCATTGTTCCCTCTCGGAAAGACAAGGCTTCTAGTGAGTTGCTCCGATTTGTGAGGGGTGTGTGTGTCCAAACTTGCATCAAACAGGCCAATTTTTTTACCACATCATGTTGGTGGCATGACATTACATCAAGCAAGGTTTCATGTAATTTTTTGGAATTAAAATGCCATGGCACTCCATGCATGTGTCCATGCCGTGAGACCATTATGTTTGAAAATACCTTCCAATTTACTGCACATCGAATTAACTCGCACACAAGTACACAAATATGTTTTTTCAAACCGTTATGGTTAGCTGTTGCATGTAGATGTAGTTCAAATTTGAATTACGGTCATTAAATGGCTAGAAAATCACATAAATGTCTTTAAAAGGTCAATTGACCCCTGAAATTTTCCAAATTTTCACATGACAGTTGTATAAGTGCACGTTAAACATAGAAAAAATTTGAAGGCTGTAAGAGGATGCTATCTCCCGTTCGTCATCAAAGATGCATTGTTCCCTCTCGGAAACACAAGCCTTCTAGTGTGTTGCTCCGATTTGTGAGGGGTGTGTGTCCAAACTTTCGTCAAATAGGACAATTTTTTTACCACATCATCTTGGTGGCATGACATTACATCAAGCAAGGTTTCATGTTTTTCTGATCATTTTTCAATTTTTTGGAATTAAAATGCCATGGCACTCCATGCATGTGTCCATGCCGTGAGACCAATATATTTGAAATTCCTTCTAATTTACTGCACATGGAATTAACTTGCACACAAGTACACAAATATGATTTTTCAAACCATTATGGTTAGCCGTTGCATGTAGATGTAGTTCAAATTTGAATTACGGTCATTAAATGGCTAGAAAATCACTTAAATGTCTTTAAAAGGTCAAATGACCCCTAAAATTTTCCAAATTTTCACATGACAGTTGTATTAGTGCACGTTAAACATAGAAAAAATTTGAAGGCCGCAAGAGGAAGGTATCTCCCGTTCGTCATCAAACATGCATTGTTCCCTCTCGGAACCACCAGCCTTCTAGTGAGTTGCTCTGATTTGTGAGGGGAGTGTGTCCAAACTTTCGTCAAACAGGCCAATTTTTTTACCACATCATCTTGGTGGCATGACATTACATCAAGCAAAGTTTCATGTTTTTCTGATCATTTTTTAATTTTTTGGAATTAAAATGCCATGGCACTCCATGCACGTGTCCATGCCGTGAGACCAATATGTTTGAAAATTCCCTCTAATTTACTGCACATGAAATTAACTTACGCACAAGTACACAAATATGATTTTTCAAACCGTTATGGTTAGCCGTTGCATGTGGATGTAGTTCAAATTTGAATTACGGTCGTTAAATGGCTAGAAAATCACTTAAATATAATTAAAAGGTCAAATGACCCCTGAAATTTCCAAATTTTCAAATGACTGTTGTATTAGTGCACGTTAAACGTAGAAAAAATTTGAAGGCAGTAAGAGGAAGCTATCTCCCGTTCGTCATCAAACATGCATTGTTCCCTCTCGGAACCATGACCTTCTAGTGAGTTGCTCCAGTTTGTGGGGGGTGAGTGTCCAAACTTTCGTCAAACAGGCCAATTCTTTTACAACATCATCTTGGTGGCATGACATTACATCAAGCAAGGTTTCATGTTTTTCTGATCATTTTTTAATTTTCTGGAATTAAAATGCCATGGCACTCCATGCATGTGTCCATGCCGTGAGACCATTATGTTTGAGAACTCCTTCTGATTTACAACACATGGAATTAACTCGCACACAAGTACACAAATATGATTTTTCAAACCGTTATGGTTAGCCGTTGCATGTAGATGTAGTTCAAATTTGAATTACGGTCATTAAATGGCTAGAAAATCACTTAAATGTCTTTAAAAGGTCAAATGACCCCTGAAATTTTCCAAATTTTCACATGACAGTTGTATTAGTGCACGTTAAACATAGAAAAAATTCGAAGGCCGTAAGAGGAAGCTATCTCCCGTTCGTTATCAAACATGTATTGTTCCCTCTCGGAAACACAAGGCTTCTAGTGAGTTGCTCCGATTTGTGAGGGGTGTGTGTCCAAACTTTCGTCAAACAGGCCAATTTTTTTACCACATCAGCTTGGTGGCATGACATTACATCAAGCAAGTTTCATGTTTTTCTGATCTTTTTTAATTTTTTGGAATTAAAATGCCATGGCACTCCATGCATGTGTCCATGCCGTGAGACCAATATGTTTGAAAATTCCTTCTAATTTACTGCACATGGAATTAACTCACACGCAAGTACACAAATATGATTTTTCAAACTGTTATGGTTAGCCATTTCATGTAGATGCAGTTCAAATTTGAATTACGGTCATTAAATGGCTAGAAAATCACTTAAATGTCTTTAAAATGTCAAATGACCCCTGAAATTTCCCAAATTTTCACATGACAGTTGTATTAGTGCATGTTAAACATAGAAAAAAAAAGTGAAGGCCATAAGAGGAAGCTATCTTACATTCGTTATCAAACATGCATTATTCCCTCTCGGAACCACAAGCCTTCTAGTGAGTTGCTCCGATTTGTGAGGGGTGTGTGTCCAAACTTTTGTCAAATATGCCAATTTTTTTTACCACATCATGTTGGTGGCATGACATTACATGAAGTAAGGTTTCATGTTTTTCTGATTATTTTTTAAATTTTTGGAATTTAAATGCCATGGCACTCCATGCATGGGTCCATGCCATGAGACCAATATGTTTGAAAATTCCTTCTAATTTACTGCACATGGAACTAACTCGCACACAAGTACACAAATATGATTTTTCAAACCGTTATGGTTAGCCGTTGCATGTGGATGTAGTTCAAATTTGAATTACGGTCATTAAATGGCTAGAAAATCACTTAAATGTCTTTAAAAGGTCAAATGACCCCTGAAATTTCCAAATTTTCAAATGACTGTTGTATTAGTGCACGTTAAACGTAGAAAAAATTTGAAGGCAGTAAGAGGAAGCTATCTCCCGTTCGTCATCAAACATGCATTGTTCCCTCTCGGAACCATGACCTTCTAGTGAGTTGCTCCAGTTTGTGGGGGGTGAGTGTCCAAACTTTCGTCAAACAGGCCAATTCTTTTACAACATCATCTTGGTGGCATGACATTACATCAAGCAAGGTTTCATGTTTTTCTGATCATTTTTTAATTTTCTGGAATTAAAATGCCATGGCACTCCATGCATGTGTCCATGCCGTGAGACCATTATGTTTGAGAACTCCTTCTGATTTACAACACATGGAATTAACTCGCACACAAGTACACAAATATGATTTTTCAAACCGTTATGGTTAGCCGTTGCATGTAGATGTAGTTCTTATTAGAATTACGGTCATTAAATGGCTAGAAAATCACTTAAATGTCTTTAAAATGTCAAATGACCCCTGAAATTTTCCAAATTTTCACATGACAGTTGTATTAGTGCACGTTAAATGTAGAAAAAAATTGAAGGTCGTAAGAGGAAGCTATCTCCCGTTCGTCATCAAACATGCATTGTTCCGTCTTGGAACCATGAGCCTTCTAGTGAGTTGCTCTGGTTTGTGAGGGGTGTGTATCCAAACATTCCTCAAACAGGCCAATTTTTTTACCAAATCATCTTGGTGGCATGACATTACATCAAGCAAGGTTTCATGTTTTTCTGATCATTTTTTAATTTTTTGGAATTAAAATGCCATGGCACTCCATGCATGTGTCCATGCCATGAGACTAATATGTTTGAAAATTCCTTCTAATTTACTGCACATGGAATTAACTCGCACACAAGTACACAAATATTATTTTTCAAACCGTTATGGTTAGCCGTTGCATATAGATGTAGTTCAAATTTGAATTACGGTCATTAAATGGCTAGAAAATCACTTAAATGTTTTTAAAAGGTCAAATGACTCCTGAAATTTTCCAAATTTTCACATGACAGTTGTATTAGTGCACGTTAAACATAGAAAAAAATTTAAGGCCGTAAGAGGAAGCTATCTCCCGTTCGTCATCAAACATGCATTCTTCCCTCTCGGAAACACAAGCCTTCTAGTGAGTTGCTCCGATTTGTGAGGGGTGTGTGTCCAAACTTTCGTCTAGCAGGCCAATTTTTTTTCCACATCATCTTGGTGGCATGACATTACATCAAACAAGGTTTCATGTTTTTCTGATCATTTTTTAATTTTTTGGAATTAAAATGCCATGGCACTCCATGCATGTGTCCATGCCGTGAGACCAATATGTTTGAAAATTCCTTCTAATTTACTGCGAATGGAATTAACTCTCACACAAGTACGCAAATATGATTTTTCAAACCGTTATGGTTAGCCGTTGCATGTAGATGTAGTTCGAATTTGAATTACAGTCATTAAATGGCTAGAAAATCACTTAAATATCTTTAAAAGGCCAATTGACCCCTGAAATTTTCCAAATTTTCACATGACAGTTGGATTAGTGCACGTTAAACATTGAAAAAATTAGAAGGCCGTAAGAGGAACCTATCTCCCGTTCGTCATCAAACATGCATTGTTCCCTCTCGGAAACACCGGCCTTCTAGTGAGTTGCTCCGATTTGTGAGGGGTGTGTGTCCAAACTTTCGTCAAACAGGCCAATTTTTTTACCACATCATCTTGGTCGCATGACATTAAATCAAGCAAGGTTTCATGTTTTTCTGATCATTTTTTAATTTTTTGGAATTAAAATGCCATGGCACTCCATGCATGTGTCCATGCCATGAGACCATTATGTTTGAAAATAAATTCCAATTTACTACACATGGAATTAACTCGCACACAAGTACACAAATATGATTTTTCAAACCGTTATGGTTAGCTGTTGCATCTAGATGTAGTTCAAATTTGAATTAAGGTCATTAAATGGCTAGAAAATCACTTAAATATCTTTAAAAGGTCAAATGACCCCTGAAATTTTCCAAATTTTCACATGACAGTTGTATTAGTGCACGTTAAATGTAGAAAAAAATTGAAGGCCGTAAGAGGAAGCTATCTCCCATTCGTCATAAAACATGCATTGTTCCCTCTCGGAAGCACAAGCCTTCTAGTGAGTTGCTCCGATGTGTGAGGGGTGTGTGTTCAAACTTTCGTCTAACAGGCTAATTTTTTACCACATCATCTTGGTGGCATGATATTACATCAAGCAAGGTTTCATGTTTTTCTGATCATTTTTTAATTTTATGGAATTAAAATGCCATGGCACTCCATGAATGTGTCCATGCCGTGAGACCAATATGTTTGAAAATTCCTTCTAATTTACTGCACATCGAATTAACTCGCACACAAGTACATAAATATGATTTTTCAAACCGTTATGGTTAGCCGTTGCATGTAGATGTAGTTCAAATTTGAATTACGGTCATTTAATGGCTAGAAAATCACTTAAATGTCTTTAAAAGGTCAAATGACCCCTGAAATTTTCCAAATTTTCTCATGATAGTTGTATTAGTGCACGTTAAACGTAGAAAAACTTTGAAGGTTGTAAGAGGAAGCTATCTCCTGTTCGTCATCAAACATGCATTGTTCCCTCTCGGAACCACGAGCCTTCTAGTGAGTTGCTCAGGTTTGTGAGGGGTGTGTGTCCAAACTTTTGTCAAATAGGCCAATTTTTTTACCACATCATCTTGGTGGCATGACATTACATCAAGCAAGGTTTCAAGTTTTACTGATCATTTTTTAATTTTTGGAATTAAAATGCCATGGCACTCCATGCATGTGTCCATGACGTGAGACCATTATCTTTGAAAATACATTCCAATTTACTGCACATGGAATTAACTCGTGCACAAGTACACAAATATGATTTTTCAAACCGTTATGGTTACCTGTTGCCTGTAGATATAGTTCAAATTTGAATTACGGTCATTAAATGGCTAGAAAATCACATAAATGTCTTTAAAAGGTCAAATGACCCCTGAAATTTTCCAAATTTTCACATGACAGTTGTATTAGTGCACGTTAAATGTAGAAAAAAATTGAAGGTCATAAGAGGAAGCTATCTCCCGTTCTTCATCAAACAAGCATTGTTCCCTCTCGGAACCACGAGCCTTCTAGTGAGTTGCTCCTGTTTCTGAGGGGTGTGTGTCCAAACATTCCTCAAGCAGGCCAATTTTTTTACCACATCATCTTGGTGGCATGAAATTACATCAAGCAAGGTTTCATGTTTTTCTGATTATTTTTTAATTTTTTGGAATTAAAATGCCATGGCACTCCATGCATGTGTGCATGCCGTGAGACCAATATGTTTGAAAATTCCTTCTAATTTACTACACATGGAATTAACTCGCATACAAGTACAAAAATATGAATTTTCAAACCGTTATGGTTAGCCGTTGCATGTAGATGTAGTTCAAATTTGAATTACGGTCATTAAATGGCTAGAAAATCACATAAATGTCTTTAAAATGTCAAATGACCCCTGAAATTTTCCAAATTTTCACATGACAGTTGTATTAGTGCATGTTAAACATGGAAAAAATTTGAAGGCCGTAAGAGGAAGCTACCTCCCGTTCGTCATCAAAGATGCATTGATCCCTCTCGTAACCACAAGCCTTCTAGTGAGTTGCTCCGATTTGTGAGGGGTGTGTGTAAAAACTTTCGTCAAACATTCCAATTTTTTTACCACATCATCTTGGTGGCATGACATTACATCAAGTAAGGTTTCACGTTTTTCCGATCACTTCTTAATTTTTTGGAATTAAAATGCCATGCCACTGCATGCATGTGTCCATGCCGTGAGACCAATATGTTTGAAAATTCCTTCTAATTTACTGCACATGGAATTAACTCACGCACAAGTACAGAAATATGATTTTTCAAACCATAATTGTTAGCCGTTGCATGTGGATGTAGTTCAAATTTGAATTACGATCATTAAATGGCTACAAAATCAATTAAATGTCTTTAAAAGGTCAAATGACCCCTGAAATTTTCCAAATTTTCACACGAAGGTTGTATTAGTGCACGTTAAACGTAGAAAAAATTGAAGGCCGTAAGAGGAAGTTATCTCCCGCTCGTCATCAAACATGCATTGTTCCCTCTCGGAACCACGAGACTTCTAGTGAGTTGCTTCGGTTTGTGAGGGGTGTTTGTCCAAACTTTCGTTAAACAGGCCAATTTTTTTACCACATCATCTTGGTGGCATGACATTACATCAAGCAAGATTTCATGTTTTTCTGATCATTTTTTAATTTTTTCTAATTAAAATGCCATGGCACTCCATGCATGTGTCCATGCCGTGAGAGCATTATGTTTGAAAATACCTTCCAATTTACTGCACATGGAATTAACTCCCACACAAGTACACAAATATAATTTTTCAAACCGTTATGGTTAGCCATTGCAAGTACATGTAGTTCAAATTTGAATTGCGGTCATTAAATGGCTAGAAAATCACTTAAATGTCTTTAAAAGGTCAAATGACCCCTGAAATTTTCCAAATTTTCACATGACAGTTGTATTAGTGCACGTTAAACATAGAAAAAATTTGAAGCCCGTAAGAGGAAGCTATCTCCCGTTCGTCATCAAACATGCATTGTTCCCTCTCGGAACCACAAGCCTTCTAGTGAGTTGCTCCGATTTGTGAGGGGTGTGTGTCCAAACTTTCTTCAAACAGGCCAATTTTTTTACCACATCATCTTGGTGGCTTGACATTACATCAATCAAGGTTTCATATTTTTCTCATCATTTTTTAATTTTTTGAAATTAAAATGCCATAGCACTCCATGCATGTGTCCATTCCGTGAGACCAATATGTTTAAAACTTCCTTCTAATTTACTGCACATGGAATTAACTCGCACACAAATACACAAATATGATTTTTCAAACCTTTATGGTTAGCCGTTGCATGTAGATGTAGTTCAAATTTGAATAACGGTCATTAAATGGTTAGAAAATCACTTAAATGTCTTTCAAAAGTCAAATGACCCCTGAAATTTTCCAAATTTTCACATGACAGTTGTATTAATGCATGTTAAACATAGAAAAATTTGAAGGCCGTAAGAGGAAGCTATCTCCCGTTCGTCATCAAACATGCATTGTTCCCTCTCGGAACCACAAGCCTTCTAGTGAGTTGCTCCGATTTGTGAGGGGTGTGTGTCCAAACTTTCGTCAAACAGGCCAATTTTTTTACCACATCATCTTGGTGGCATGACATTACATCAAGCAAGGTTTCATATTTTTCTGATCATTTTTTAATTTTTTGGAACTAAAATGCCATGGCACTCCATGCATGTGTCCATGCCGTGAGACCAATATGTTTGAAAATTCTTTCTAATTTACTGCACATGGAATTAACTCGCACACAAGTACACAAATATGATTTTTCAAACCGTTATGATTAGCCGTTGCATGTCGATGTAGTTCAAATTTGAATTACGGTCATTAAATGGCTAGAAAATCACTTAAATGTCTTTAAAAGGTCAAATGACCTCTGAAATTTTGCAAATTTTCACATGACAGTTGTATTAGTTCACGTTAAACATAGAAAAAATTTGAAGGCCGTAAGAGGAAGCTATCTCCCGTTCGTCATCAAACATGCATTGTTCCCCCTTGGAACCACGAGCCTTCTAGTGAGTTGCTCCGGTTTGTGAGGGGTGTGTGTCCAAACTTTCGTCAAACAGGCCAATTTTTTTACCACATCATCTTGGTGGCATGACAGTACATCAAGCAAGGTTTCATGTTTTTCAGATCTTTTTTAATTTTTTGGAATTAAAATGCCATGGCACTCCATGCATGTGTCCATGCCGTGAGACCATTATGTTTGAAAATTCCTTCTAATTTACTGCACATGGAATTAACTCACACACAAGTACACAGATATGATTTTTCAAACCGTTATGGTTAGCAATTGCATGTAGATGTAGTTAAATTTCAAATACGGTCATTAAATGGCTAGAAAATCACTTAAATGTATTTAAAAGGTTAAATTACCCTTAAAATTTTCCAAATTTTCACATGACAGTTGTATTAGTGCACGATAAACATAGAAAAATTTTGAAGGCCATAAGAGGAAGCTATCTCCCGTTCGTCATCAAACATGCATTGTTCCCTCTCGGAACCACGAGCCTTCTAGTGAGTTGCTCCGGTTTGTGAGGGGTGTGTGTCCAAACTTTCGTCAAACAGGCCAATTTTTTTACCACATCATCTTGGTGGCATGACATTACATCAAGCAAGGTTTCATGTTTTTCTGATCATTTTTTAATTTTTTTGGAATTAAAATGCCATGGCACTCCATGCATGTGTCCATGCCGTGAGACCAATAAGTTTGAAAATTTCTTCTAATTTACTGCACATGGAATTAACTCGCATAGAAGTACACAAATATGATTTTTCAAACCATTATGGTTAGCCGTTGCATGTAGATGTAGTTCAAATTTGAATTATGGTCATTAAATGGCTAGAAAATCACTTAAATATCTTTAAAAGGTCAAATGACCCCTGAAATTTTCCAAATTTGCACATGATAGTTGTATTAGTGCATGTTAAACATAGAATAAATTTGAAGGCCTTAAGAGGAAGCTATCTCCTGTTCGTCATCAAACATGCATTGCTCACTCTCGGACCCACAAGCCTTCTAGTGAGTTGCTCCGATTTGTGAGGGGTGTGTGTCCAAACTTTCGTCAAACAAGCCAATTTTTTTACAACATCATATTGGTGGCATGACATTACATCAAGCAAGGTTTCATGTTTTTCTGATCATTTTTCAATTTTTTGGAATTAAAATGCCATGGCACTCCATGCATGTGTCCATGCCGTGAGACCAATATGTTTGAAATTCCTTCTAATTTACTGCACATGGAATTAACTTGCACACAAGTACACAAATATGATTTTTCAAACCATTATGGTTAGCCGTTGCATGTAGATGTAGTTCAAATTTGAATTATGGTCATTAAATGGCTAGAAAATCACTTAAATGTCTTTAAAAGGTCAAATGACCCCTGAAATTTTCCAAATTTTCACATGACAGTTGTATTAGTGCACGTTAAACATAGAAAAAATTTGAAGGCCGCAAGAGGAAGCTATCTCCCGTTCGTCATCAAACATGCATTGTTCCCTCTCGGAACCACCAGCCTTCTAGTGAGTTGCTCTGATTTGTGAGGGGAGTGTGTCCAAACTTTCGTCAAACAGGCCAATTTTTTTACCACATCATCTTGGTGGCATGACATTACATCAAGCAAGGTTTCATGTTTTTCTGATCATTTTTTAATTTTCTGGAATTAAAATGCCATGGCACTCCATGCATGTGTCCATGCCGTGAGACCATTATGTTTGAGAACTCCTTCTAATTTACAACACATGGAATTAACTCGCACACAAGTACACAAATATGATTTTTCAAACCGTTATGGTTAGCCGTTGCATGTAGATGTAGTTCAAATTTGAATTACGGTCATTAAATGGCTAGAAAATCACTTAAATGTCTTTAAAAGGTCAAATGACCCCTGAAATTTTCCAAATTTTCACATGACAGTTGTATTAGTGCACGTTAAACATAGAAAAAATTCGAAGGCCGTAAGAGGAAGCTATCTCCCGTTCGTTATCAAACATGTATTGTTCCCTCTCGGAACCACAAGGCTTCTAGTGAGTTGCTCCGATTTGTGAGGGGTGTGTGTCCAAACTTTCGTCAAACTGGCCAATTTTTTTACCACATCATCTTGGTGGCATGACATTACATCAAGCAAGTTTCATGTTTTTCTGATCTTTTTTAATTTTTTGTAATTAAAATGCCATGGCACTCCATGCATGTGTCCATGCCGTGAGACCAATATGTTTGAAAATTCCTTCTAATTTACTGCACATGGAATTAACTCACACGCAAGTACAGAAATATGATTTTTCAAACTGTTATGGTTAGCCATTTCATGTAGATGCAGTTCAAATTTGAATTACGGTCATTAAATGGCTAGAAAATCACTTAAATGTCTTTAAAATGTCAAATGACCCCTGAAATTTCCCAAATTTTCACATGACAGTTGTATTAGTGCATGTTAAACATAGAAAAAAAATTGAAGGCCATAAGAGGAAGCTATCTTACATTCGTTATCAAACATGCATTGTTCCCTCTCAGAACCACAAGCCTTCTAGTGACTTGCTCCGATTTGTGAGGGGTGTGTGTCCAAACTTTTGTCAAATATGCCAATTTTTTTTACCACATCATGTTGGTGGCATGACATTACATGAAGTAAGGTTTCATGTTTTTCTGATTATTTTTTAAATTTTTGGAATTTAAATGCCATGGCACTCCATGCATGGGTCCATGCCATGAGACCAATATGTTTGAAAATTCCTTCTAATTTACTGCACATGGAACTAACTCGCACACAAGTACACAAATATGATTTTTCAAACTGTTATGGTTAGCCGTTGCATGTGGATGTAGTTCAAATTTGAATTACGGTCATTAAATGGCTAGAAAATCACTTAAATGTCTTTAAAAGGTCAAATGACCCCTGAAATTTTCCAATTTTTCACATGACAGTTGTATTAGTGCACGTTAAACGTAGAAAAAATTTGAAGGACGTAAGAGGAAGCTATCTCCCGTTCGTCATCAAACATGCATTGTTCCCTCTCGGAACCACGAGCCTTCTAGTGAGTTGCTCCGGTTTGTGAGGGGTGTGTGTCCACACTTTCGTCAAACAGGCTAATTTTTTTACCACATCATCTTGGTGGCATGACATTACATCAAGCAAGGTTTCATGTTTTTTTGATAATTTTTTAATTTTTTGGAATTAAAATGCCATGGGACTCCATGCATGTGTCCATGTCGTGAGACCATTATGTTTGAAAATAGCTTCCAATTTACTGCACATGGAATGAACTCGCACACAAGTACACAAATATGATTTTTCAAACCGTTATGGTTAGCTGTTGCATGTAGATGTAGTTCTTATTAGAATTACGGTCATTAAATGGCTAGAAAATCACTTAAATGTCTTTAAAATGTCAAATGACCCCTGAAATTTTCCAAATTTTCACATGACAGTTGTATTAGTGCACGTTAAATGTAGAAAAAAATTGAAGGTCGTAAGAGGAAGCTATCTCCCGTTCGTCATCAAACATGCATTGTTCCGTCTTGGAACCATGAGATTTCTAGTGAGTTGCTCCGGTTTGTGAGGGGTGTGTATCCAAACATTCCTCAAACAGGCCAATTTTTTTACCAAATCATCTTGGTGGCATGACATTACATCAAGCAAGGTTTCATGTTTTTCTGATCATGTTTTAATTTTTTGGAATTAAAATGCCATGGCACTCCATGCATGTGTCCATGCCATGAGACTAATATGTTTGAAAATTCCTTCTAATTTACTGCATATGGAATTAACTCGCACACAAGTACACAAATATTATTTTTCAAACCGTTATGGTTAGCCGTTGCATATAGATGTAGTTCAAATTTGAATTACGGTCATTAAATGGCTAGAAAATCACTTAAATGTTTTTAAAAGGTCAAATGACACCTGAAATTTTCCAAATTTTCAAATGACAGTTGTATTAGTGCATGTTAAACATAGAAAAAAATTTAAGGCCGTAAGAGGAAGCTATCTCCCGTTCGTCATCAAACATGCATTCTTCCCTCTCGGAAACACAAGCCTTCTAGTGAGTTGCTCCGATTTGTGAGGGGTGTGTGTCCAAACTTTCGTCTAACAGGCCAATTTTTTTTCCACATCATCTTGGTGGCATGACATTACATCAAACAAGGTTTCATGTTTTTCTGATCATTTTTTAATTTTTTGGAATTAAAATGCCATGGCACTCCATGCATGTGTCCATGCCGTGAGACCAATATGTTTGAAAATTCCTTCTAATTTACTGCGAATGGAATTAACTCTCACACAAGTACGCAAATATGATTTTTCAAACCGTTATGGTTAGCCGTTGCATGTAGATGTAGTTCGAATTTGAATTACAGTCATTAAATGGCTAGAAAATCACTTAAATATCTTTAAAAGGCCAATTGACCCCTGAAATTTTCCAAATTTTCACATGACAGTTGTATTAGTGCACGTTAAACATTGAAAAAATTAGAAGGCCGTAAGAAGAACCTATCTCCCGTTCGTCATCAAACATGCATTGTTCCCTCTCGGAAACACAAGCCTTCTAGTGAGTTGCTCCGATTTGTGAGGGGTGTGTGTCCAAACTTTCGTCAAACAGGCCAATTTTTTTACCACATCATCTTGGTCGCATGACATTAAATCAAGCAAGGTTTCATGTTTTTCTGATCATTTTTTAATTTTTTGGAATTAAAATGCCATGGCACTCCATGCATGTGTCCATGCCATGAGACCATTATGTTTGAAAATAAATTCCAATTTACTACACATAGAATTAACTCGCACACAAGTACACAAATATGATTTTTCAAACCGTTATGGTTAGCTGTTGCATCTAGATGTAGTTCAAATTTGAATTAAGGTCATTAAATGGCTAGAAAATCACTTAAATGTCTTTAAAAGGTCAAATGACCCCTGAAATTTTCCAAATTTTCACATGACAGTTGTATTAGTGCACGTTAAATGTAGAAAAAAATTGAAGGCCGTAAGAGGAAGCTATCTCCCATTCGTCATAAAACATGCATTGTTCCCTCTCGGAACCACAAGCCTTCTAGTGAGTTGCTCCGATGTGTGAGGGGTGTGTGTTCAAACTTTCGTCTAACAGGCTAATTTTTTACCACATCATCTTGGTGGCATGATATTACATCAAGCAAGGTTTCATGTTTTTCTGATCAATTTTTAATTTTTTGGAATTAAAATGCCATGGCACTCCATGAATGTGTCCATGCCGTGAGACCAATATGTTTGAAAATTCCTTCTAATTTACTGCACATCGAATTAACTCGCACACAAGTACATAAATATGATTTTTCAAACCGTTATGGTTAGCCGTTGCATGTAGATGTAGTTCTAATTTGAATTACGGTCATTTAATGGCTAGAAAATCACTTAAATGTCTTTAAAAGGTCAAATGACACCTGAAATTTTCCAAATTTTCTCATGATAGTTGTATTAGTGCACGTTAAACATAGAAAAACTTTGAAGGTTGTAAGAGGAAGCTATCTCCTGTTTGTCATCAAACATGCATTGTTCCCTCTCGGAACCACGAGCCTTCTAGTGAGTTGCTCCGGTTTGTGAGGGGTGTGTGTCCAAACTTTTGTCAAATAGGCCAATTTTTTTACCACATCATCTTGGTGGCATGACATTACATCAAGCAAGGTTTCAAGTTTTACTGATCATTTTTTAATTTTTGGAATTAAAATGCCATGGCACTCCATGCATGTGTCCATGACGTGAGACCATTATGTTTGAAAATACATTCCAATTTACTGCACATGGAATTAACTCGTGCACAAGTACACAAATATGATTTTTCAAACCGTTATGGTTACCTGTTGCCTGTAGATATAGTTCAAATTTGAATTACGGTCATTAAATGGCTAGAAAATCACTTAAATGTCTTTAAAAGGTCAAATGACCCCTGAAATTTTCCAAATTTTCACATGACAGTTGTATTAGTGCACGTTAAATGTAGAAAAAAATTGAAGGTCATAAGAGGAAGCTATCTCCCGTACTTCATCAAACAAGCATTGTTCCCTCTCGGAACCACGAGCCTTCTAGTGAGTTGCTCCTGTTTCTGAGGGGTGTGTGTCCAAACATTCCTCAAGCAGGCCAATTTTTTTACCACATCATCTTGGTGGCATGACATTACATCAAGCAAGGTTTCATGTTTTTCTGATTATTTTTTAATTTTTTGGAATTAAAATGCCATGGCACTCCATGCATGTGTGCATGCCGTGAGACAAATATGTTTGAAAATTCCTTCTAATTTACTACACATGGAATTAACTCGCATACAAGTACAAAAATATGAATTTTCAAACCGTTATGGTTAGCCGTTGCATGTAGATGTAGTTCAAATTTGAATTACGGTCATTAAAAGGCTAGAAAATCACTTAAATGTCTTTAAAAGGTCAAATGACCCCTGAAATTTTCCAAATTTTAACATGACAGTTGTATTAGTGCATGTTAAACATAGAAAAAATTTGAAGGCCGTAAGAGGAAGCTATCTCCCGTTCGTCATCAAAGATGCATTGATCCCTCTCGTAACCACAAGCCTTCTAGTGAGTTGCTCCGATTTGTGAGGGGTGTGTGTAAAAACTTTCGTCAAACATTCCAATTTTTTTACCACATCATCTTGCTGGCATGACATTACATCAAGTAAGGTTTCACGTTTTTCCGATCACTTCTTAATTTTTTGGAATTAAAATGCCATGCCACTCCATGCATGTGTCCATGCCGTGAGACCAATATGTTTGAAAATTCCTTCTAATTTACTGCACATGGAATTAACTCACGCACAAGTACGGAAATATGATTTTTCAAACCATAATTGTTAGCGGTTGCATGTGGATGTAGTTCAAATTTGAATTACGATCATTAAATGGCTACAAAATCAATTAAATGTCTTTAAAAGGTCAAATGACCCCTGAAATTTTCCAAATTTTCACACGAAGGTTGTATTAGTGCACGTTAAACGTAGAAAAAATTGAAGGCCGTAAGAGGAAGTTATCCCCCGCTCGTCATCAAACATGCATTGTTCCCTCTCGGAACCACGAGCCTTCTAGTGAGTTGCTTCGGTTTGTGAGGGGTGTTTGTCCAAACTTTCGTTAAACAGGCCAATTTTTTTACCACATCATCTTGGTGGCATGACATTACATCAAGCAAGATTTCATGTTTTTCTGATCATTTTTTAATTTTTTCTAATTAAAATGCCATGGCACTCCATGCATGTGTCCATGCCGTGAGAGCATTATGTTTGAAAATACCTTCCAATTTACTGTACATGGAATTAACTCCCACACAAGTACACAAATATAATTTTTCAAACCGTTATGGTTAGCCATTGCAAGTACATGTAGTTCAAATTTGAATTGCGGTCATTAAATGGCTAGAAAATCACTTAAATGTCTTTAAAAGGTCAAATGACCCCTGAAATTTTCCAAATTTTCACATGACAGTTGTATTAGTGCATGTTAAACATAGAAAAAATTTGAAGCCCGTAAGAGGAAGCTATCTCCCGTTCGTCATCAAACATGCATTGTTCCCTCTCGGAACCACAAGCCTTCTAGTGAGTTGCTCCGATTTGTGAGGGGTGTGTGTCCAAACTTTCGTCAAACAGGCCAATTTTTTTACCACATCATCTTGGTGGCTTGACATTACATCAATCAAGGTTTCATATTTTTCTCATCATTTTTTAATTTTTTGAAATTAAAATGCCATAGCACTCCATGCATGTGTCCATTCCGTGAGACCAATATATTTAAAAATTCCTTCTAATTTACTGCACATGGAATTAACTCACACACAAATACACAAATATGATTTTTCAAACCTTTATGGTTAGCCGTTGCATGTAGATGTAGTTCAAATTTGAATAACGGTCATTAAATGGTTAGAAAATCACTTAAATGTCTTTCAAAAGTCAAATGACCCCTGAAATTTTCCAAATTTTCACATGACAGTTGTATTAATGCATGTTAAACATAGAAAAATTTGAAGGCCGTAAGAGGAAGCTATCTCCCGTTCGTCATCAAACATGCATTGTTCCCTCTTGGAACCACAAGCCTTCTAGTGAGTTGCTCCGATTTGTGAGGGGTGTGTGTCCAAACTTTCGTCAAACAGGCCAATTTTTTTACCACATCATCTTGGTGGCATGACATTACATCAAGCAAGGTTTCATATTTTTCTGATCATTTTTTAATTTTTTGGAACTAAAATGCCATGGCACTCCATGCATGTGTCCATGCCGTGAGACCAATATGTTTGAAAATTCTTTCTAATTTACTGCACATGGAATTAACTCGCACACAAGTACACAAATATGATTTTTCAAACCGTTATGATTAGCCGTTGCATGTAGATGTAGTTCAAATTTGAATTACGGTCATTAAATGGCTAGAAAATCACTTAAATGTCTTTAAAAGGTCAAATGACCTCTGAAATTTTGCAAATTTTCACATGCAGTTGTATTAGTTCACGTTAAACATAGAAAAAATTTGACGGCCGTAAGAGGAAGCTATCTCCCGTTCGTCATCAAACATGCATTGTTCCCCCTTGGAACCACGAGCCTTCTAGTGAGTTGCTCCGATTTGTGAGGGGTGTGTGTCCAAACTTCCGTCAAACAGGCCAATTTTTTTACCACATCATCTTGGTGGCATGACATTACATCAAGCAAGGTTTCATGTTTTTCTGATCATTTTTTAATTTTTTTGGAATTAAAATGCCATGGCACTCCATGCATGTGTCCATGCCGTGAGACCAATAAGTTTGAAAATTTCTTCTAATTTACTGCACATGGAATTAACTCGCATAGAAGTACACAAATATGATTTTTCAAACCATTATGGTTAGCCGTTGCATGTAGATGTAGTTCAAATTTGAATTATGGTCATTAAATGGCTAGAAAATCACTTAAATATCTTTAAAAGGTCAAATGACCCCTGAAATTTTCCAAATTTGCACATGATAGTTGTATTAGTGCATGTTAAACATAGAATAAATTTGAAGGCCTTAAGAGGAAGCTATCTCCTATTCGTCATCAAACATGCATTGCTCACTCTCGGACCCACAAGCCTTCTAGTGAGTTGCTCCGATTTGTGAGGGGTGTGTGTCCAAACTTTCGTCAAACAAGCCAATTTTTTTACAACATCATATTGGTGGCATGACATTACATCAAGCAAGGTTTCATGTTTTTCTGACCATTTTTTAATTTTTTGGAATTAAAATGCCATGGCACTCCATGCATGTGTCCATGCCGTGAGACCAATATGTTTGAAAATTCCTTCTAATTTACTGCACATGGAATTAATTCGCATAGAAGTACACAAATATGATTTTTCAAACCGTTATGGTTAGCCGTTGCATGTAGATGTAGTTCAAATTTGAATTACGGTCATTAAATGGCTAGAAAATCACTTAAATGTCTTTAAAAGGTCAAATGACACCTGAAATTTTCCAAATTTTCACATGACAGTTGTATTAGTGCATGTTAAACATAGAAAAAAATTGAAAGCCGTAAGAGGAAGATATCTCCCATTCGTCATCAAACATGCATTGTTCCCTCTCGGAACCACAAGCCTTCTAGTGAGTTGCTCCGTTTTGTGAGGGGTGTGTGTCCAAACTTTCATCAAATAGGCCAATTTTTTTACCACGTCATCTTGGTGGCATGACATTACATCAAGCAAGGTTTCATGCTTTTTGATCATTTTTTAATTTTTTGGAATTAAAATGCCATGTTACTCCATGCATGTGTCCATGCCGTGAGACCAATAATATGTTTGAAAATTCCTTCTAATTTACTACACATGGAATTAACTCGCACACAAGTACACAAATATGATTTTTCAAACCGTTAAGGTTAGCCGTTGCATGTGGATGTAGTTCAAATTTGAATTACGGTCATTAAATGGCTAGAAAATCACTTAAATGACTTTAAAAGGTCAAATGACCCCTGAAATTTTCCAAATTTTAACATGAAAGTTGCATTAGTGCATGTTAAACGTAGAAAAAATTTGAAGGCCGTAAGAGGAAGCTATCTCCCGTTCGTCATCAAACATGCATTGTTCCCTCTCGGAACCACGAGCCTTCTAGTGAGTTGCTCCGGTTTGTGAGGGGTGTGTGTCCAAACATTCCTCAAGCAGGCAAATTTTTTTACCACATCATCTTGGTGGCATGACATTACATCAAGCAAGGTTTCATGTTTTTCTGATCATTTTTTAATTTTTTTGGAATTAAAATGCCATGGCACTCCATGCATGTGTCCATGCCGTGAGACCAATAAGTTTGAAAATTTCTTCTAATTTACTGCACATGGAATTAACTCGCATAAAAGTACACAAATATGATTTTTTAAACCATTATGGTTAGCCGTTGCATGTAGATGTAGTTCAAATTTGAATTATGGTCATTAAATGGCTAGAAAATCACTTAAATATCTTTAAAAGGTCAAATGACCCCTGAAATTTTCCAAATTTGCACAAGATAGTTGTATTAGTGCATGTTAAACATAGAATAAATTTGAAGGCCTCAAGAGGAAGCTATCTCCTGTTCGTCATCAAACATGCATTGCTCACTCTCGGACCCACAAGCCTTCTAGTGAGTTGCTCCGTTTTGTGAGGGGTGTGTGTCCAAACTTTCGTCAAACAGGCCAATTTTTTTACAACATCATCTTGGTGGCATGACATTACATCAAGCAAGGTTTCATGTTTTTCTGATCATTTTTTAATTTTCTGGAATTAAAATGCCATGGCACTCCATGCATGTGTCCATGCCGTGAGACCAATATGTTTGAAAATTCCTTCTAATTTACTGCACATGGAATTAACTCGCATAGCAGTACACAAATATGATTTTTCAAACCGTTATGGTTAGCCGTTGCATGTGGATGTAGTTCAAATTTGAATTACGGTCATTAAATGGCTAGAAAATCACTTAAATGTCTTTAAAAGGTCAAATGACCCCTGAAATTTTCCAAATTTTCACATGACAGTTGTATTAGTGCATGTTAAACATAGAAAAAAATTGAAGGCCGTAAGAGGAAGATATCTCCCATTCGTCATCAAACATGCATTGTTCCCTCTCGGAACCACAAGCCTTCTAGTGAGTTGCTCCGTTTTGTGAGGGGTGTGTGTCCAAACTTTCGTCAAATAGACCAATAATATGTTTGAAAATTCCTTCTAATTTACTACACATGGAATTAACTCGCACACAAGTACACAAATATGATTTTTCAAACCGTTAAGGTTAGCCGTTGCATGTGGATGTAGTTCAAATTTGAATTACGGTCATTAAATGGCTAGAAAATAACTTAAATGTCTTTAAAAGGTCAAATGACCCCTGAAATTTTCCAAATTTTCACATGAAAGTTGCATTAGTGCATGTTAAACGTAGAAAAAATTTGAAGGCCGTAAGCGGAAGCTATCTCCCGTTCGTCATCAAACATGCATTGTTCCTTCTCGGAACCACGAGCCTTCTAGTGAGTTGCTCCGGTTTGTGAGGGGTGTGTGTCCAAACTTTCGTCAAACAGGCCAATTTTTTACCACATCATCTTGGTGGCATGACATTACATCAAGCATGGATTCATGTTTTTCTGATCATTTTTTAATTATTTGGAATTAAAATGCCATGGCACTCCATGCATGTGTCCATGCCGTGAGAACAATAAGTTTGAAAATTCCTTCTAATTTACTGCACATGGAACTAACTTGCATAGAAGTACACAAATATGATTTTTTTTTCAAACCGTTATGGTTAGCCTTTGCATGTAGATGTAGTTCAAATTTGAATTACGGTCATTAAATGGCTAGAAAATCACTTAAATGTCTTTAAAAGGTTAAATGACCCCTGAAATTTTCCAAATTTTTACATGAGAGTTGTATTAGTGCACGTTAAACATAGAAAAAATTTGAAGGCCGTAAGAGGAAGCTATCTCCCGTTCGTCATCAAACATGCATTGTTCCCTCTCGGACGCACAAGCCTTCTAGTGAGTTGCTCCGATTTGTGAGGGGTGTGTGTCCATACTTTCGTCAAACAGGCCAATTTTTTTACCACATCATCTTGGTGGCATGACATTACATCAAGCAAGGTTTCATGTTTTTCTGATCATTTTTTAATTTTTTGGAATTAAAATGCCATTGCACTCCACGCATGTGTCCATTCCGTGAGACCAATATGTTTGAAAATTCCTTCTAATTTACTGCACATGGAATTAACTCACACACAAGTACACAAATTTTATTTTTCAAACCATTAAGGTTAGCCGTTGCATGTAGATGTAGTTCAAATTTGAATTACGGTCATTAAATGGCTAGAAAATCACTTAAATGTCTTTAAAAGGTCAAATGACCCCTGAAATTTTCGAAATTTTCACATGACAGTTGTATTAGGGCATGTTAAACATAGAAAAAATTGAAGTCGTAAGAGGAAGATATCTGCCATTCGTCATCAAACATGCATTGTTCCCTCTCGGACCCACAAGCCATCTAGTGAGTTGCTCCGTTTTGTGAGGGGTGTGTGTCCAAACTTTCGTCAAACAGGCCAATTTTTTTACAACATCATCTTGGTGGCATGACATTACATCAAGCAAGGTTTCATGTTTTTTTGATCTTTTTTTAATTTTTTGGAATTAAAATGTCATGGCACTACATGCATGTGTCCATGTCGTGAGACCAATATGTTTGAAAATTCCTTCTAATTTACTGCACATGGAATTAACTCGCACACAAGTACACAAATATGATTTTTCAAACCGTTATGGTTAGCCGTTGCATGTAGATGTAGTTCAAATTTGAATTACGGTCATTAAATGTCTAGAAAATCACTTAAATGTATTTAAAAGGTCAAATGAGCCCCGAAATTTTCCAAATTTTCAAATGACAGTTGTATTAGTGCATGTTAAACATAAAAAAAATTGAAGGTCGTAAGAGGAAGCTATCTCCCGTTCGTCATCAAACATGCATTGTTCCCTCTCGGAACGACGAGCCTTCTAGTGAGTTGCTCCGTTTTGTGAGGGGTGTGTGTCCAAACTTTCGTCAAATAGGCCAATTTGTTTACCACATCATCTTGGTGGCATGACATTACATCAAGCAAGGTTTCATGTTTTCCTGATCATTTTTTATTTTTTTGGAATTAAAATGCTATGGCACTCCACGCATGTGTCCATGCCGTGAGACCATTATGTTTGAAAATTCCTTCTAATTTACTGCACATGGAATTAACTCGCACACAAGTACACAAATATGATTTTTCAAACCGTTATGGTTAGCCGTTACATGTGGATGTGGTTCAAATTTGAATTACGGTCATTAAATGGCTAGAAAATCACTTAAATGTCTTTAAAAGGGTAAATGACCCATGAAATTTTGCAAATTTTCACATGGCAGTTGTATTAGTGCACGTTAAATGTAGAAAAAAATTGAAGGCCGTAAGAGGAAGCTATCTCCCGTTCGTCATCAAACATGCATTAATCCCTCTTGGAACCATGAGCCTTCTAGTGAGTGGCTCCGGTTTGTGAGGGGTGTGTGTCCAAACTTTCGTCAAACAGGCCAATTTTTTTACCACAGAATCTTGGTGGCATGACATTACATCAAGCAAGGTTTCATGTTTTTCTGATCATTTTTGAATTTTTTTGGAATTAAAATGCCATGGCACTCCATGCATGTGTCCATTCCGTGAGACCAATATGTTTGAAAATTCCTTCTAATTTACTGCACATGGAATTAACTCGCACACATGTACACAAATATGATTTTTGAAACCATTACGGTTAGCCGTTGCATGTGGATGTAGTTCAAATTTGAATTACGGTCATTAAATGGCTAGAAAATCACTTAAATGTCTTTAAAAGGTCAAATGACCCCTGAAATTTTCCAAATTTTCACGTGACAGTTGTATTTGTGCACGTTAAACGTAGAAAAAAACTGAAGGCCATAAGAGGAAGCTATCTCCCGTTCGTCATCAAACATGCATTGTTCCCTCTCGGAACCACGAGCCTTCTAGTGAGGTTCTCCGGTTTGTGAGGGGTGTGTGTCCAAACTTTCGTCAAACAGGCCAATTTTTTTACCACATCATCGTGGTGGCATGACATTACATCAAGCAAGGTTTCATGTTTTTCTGATCATTTTTTAATTTTTTGGAATTAAAATGCCATGGCACTCCCGGCATGTGTCCATGCCGTGAGAGCAGTATATTTGAAAATTCCTTCTAATTTACTGCACATGGAATTAACTCGCATAGAAGTACACAAATATGATTTTTCAAACCGTTATGGTTAGCCGTTGCATGTAGATTTAGTTCAAATTTGAATTACTGTCATTAAATGGCTAGAAAATCACCTAAATGTCTTTAAAAGGCCAAATGACCCCTGAAATTTTCCAAATTTTCACATGACAGTTGTATTAGTGCATGTTAAATATAGAAAAAATTTGAAGGCCGGAAGAGGAAGCTATCTCTCGTTCGTCATCAAACATGCATTGTTCCCTCTCAGAGACACAAGCCTTCTAGTGAGTTGCTCCGATTTGAGAGTGGTGTGTGTCCAAACTTTCGTCAAATAGGCCAATTTTTTTACCACATCATCTTGGTGGCATAACATTACTTCAAGCAAGGTTTCACGTTTTTCTGATCATTTTTTAATTATTTGGAATTAAAATGCAATGGCACTGCATGCATGTGTCCATTCCGTGAGACCAATATGTTTGACAACACCTTCTAATTTACAACACATGGAATTAACTCGCACACAAGTACACAAATATGATTTTTCAAACCGTTATGGTTAGCCGTTGCATGTGGATGTAGTTCAAATTTGTATTACGGTCATTAAATGGCTAGAAAATCACCTAAATGTCTTTAAAAGGTAAATGACCCCTGAAATTTTCCAAATTTTCACATGACAGTTTTATTAGTGCACGTTAAACGTATAAAAAATTTGAAGGCCGTAAGAGGAAGCTATCTCCCGTTTGTCATCAAACATGCATTGTTCCCTCTCGGAACCACGAGCCTTCTAGTGAGTTGCTCCGGTTTGTGAGGGGTGTGTGTCCAAACTTTCGTGAAATAGGCCAATTTTTTTACCACATCATCTTGGTGGCATGACATTACATCCAGCAAGGTTTCATGTTTTTCTGATCATTTATTAATTTTTTCGAATTAAAATGCCATGGCACTCCATGCATGTGTCCATGCCGTGAGACCATTATGTTTGAAAATTCCTTCTAATTTACTGCACATGGAATTAACTCGCACACAAGTACACAAATATGAATTTTCAAACCGTTATGGTTAGCCGTTGCATGTGGATGTAGTTGAAACTTGAATTACGGTCATTAAATGGCTAGAAAATCACTAAAATGTCTTTAAAAGGTCAAATGACCCCTGAAATTTTCCAAATTTTCACATGACAGTTCTATTTAGTGCACGTTAAACATAGAAAAAATTTGAAGGCCGTAAGAGGAAGCTATCTCCCATTCGTCATCAAACATGCATTGTTCCCTCTCGGAACCACAAGCCTTCTAGGGAGTTGCTCCGATTTGTGAGGGGTGTGTGTCCAATCTTTCGTCAAACAGGACAATTTTTTTACCACATCATCTTGGTGGCATGACATTACATCAAGCAAGGTTTCATGTTTTTCTGATCATTTTTTAATTTTTTGGAATTAAAATGCCATGGAACTCCATGCATGTGTCCATGCCGTGAGACCAATATGTTTGAAAATTCCTTCTAATTGACTGCACATGGAATTAACTCACACACAAGTACACAAATATGATTTTTCAAACCGTTATATTTAGCCGTTGCATGTGGATGTAGTTCAAATTAGAATTACGGACATTAAATGGCTAGCAAATCACTTAAATGTCTTTAAAAGGTCAAATGACCCCTGAAATTTTCCAAATTTTCATATGACAGTTGTATTAGTGCACGTTAAACATAGAAAAAATTTGAAGGCCGTAAGAGGAAGCTATCTCCCGTTCGTCATCAAACATGCATTGTTTCCTCTCGGAACCACGAGCCTTCTAGTGAGTTGCTCCGGTTTGTGAGGGGTGTGTGTCCAAACTTTCGTCAAACAGGCCAATTTTTTTACCACATCATCTTTGTGGCATTACATTACATCAAGCAAGGTTCCTTGTTTTTCTGATCATTTTTTAATTTTTTCGAATTAAAATGCCATGGCACTCCATGCATGTGTCCATACCGTGAGACCAATATGTTTGAAAATTCCTTCTAATTTACTGCACATGGAATTAACTCGCACACAAGTACACAAATATGATTTTTCAAATCGTTATGGTTAGCCATTGCATGTAGATGTAGTTCAAATTTGAATTACGGTCATTAAATGGCTAGAAAATCACTTAAATGTCTTTAAATGGTCAAATGACCCTTGAAATTTTCCAAATTTTCACATGACAGTTGTATTAGTGCATGTTAAACATAGAAAAAATTTGAAGGCCGTAAGAGGAAGCTATCTCCCGTTCGTCATCAAACATGCATTGTTCCCTCTTGGAACCACAAGCCTTCTAGTGAGTTGCTCCGATTTGTGGGGGGTGTGTGTCCAAACTTTCGTCAAACAGGCCAATTTTTTTACCACATCATCTTGTTGGCATGAGATTACAACAAGCAAGGTTTCATGTTTTTCTGATCATTTTTTAATTTTTTGGAATTAAAATGCTATGGCACTCCATGCATGTGTCCATTCCGTGAGACCAATATTTTGAAAATTCCTTCTAATTTACTACACATGGAATTAACTCACACACAAGTACATAAATATGATTTTTCAAACCATTATGGTTAGCCGTTGCATGTAAATGTAGTTCAAATTTGAATTACGGTCATTAAATGGCTAGAAAATCTCTTAAATGTCTTTAAATGGTCAAATGACCCCTGAAATTTTCCAAATTTTCACATGACAGTTGTATTAGTGCACGTTAAACATATAAAAAATTTGAAAGCCGTAAGAGGAAGCTATCTCCCGTTCGTCATCAAACATGCATTGTTCCCTCTCGGAACCACAAGCCTTCTAGGGAGTTGCTCCGATTTGTGAGGGGTGTGTGTGCAAACTTTCGTCAAATAGGCCAATTTTTTTACAACATCATCTTGGTGGCATGACATTACATCAAGCAAGGTTTCATGTTTTTCTGATCATTTTTTAATTTTTTGGAATTAAAATGCCATGGAACTCCATGCATGTGTCCATGCAGTGAGACCAATATGTTTGAAAATTCTTTCTAATTGACTGCACATGGAATTAACTCACACACAAGTACACAAATATGATTTTTCAAACCGTTATGGTTAGCCGTTGCATGTGGATGTAGTTCAAATTAGAATTACGGACATTAAATGCCTAGAAAATCACTTAAATGTCTTTAAAAGGACAAATGACCCCTGAATTTTTTCAAATTTTTACATGACAGTTGTATTAGTGCATGTTAAACGTAGAAAAAATTTCAAGGCCGTAAGAGGAAGCTATCTCCCGTTCGTCATCAAACATGCATTGTTCCCTCTCGGAACCACAAGCCTTCTAGTGAGTTGCTACGATTTGTGAGGGGTGTGTGTCCAAACTTTCGTCAAACAGGCCAATTTTTTTACCACATCATCTTGGTGGCATGACATTATATCAAGCAAGGTTTCATGTTTTTCTGATCATTTTTTAATTTTTTGGAATTAACATGCCATGGCACTCCATGCATGTGTCCATGCCGTGAGACCAATATGTTTGAAAATTCCTTCTAATTTACTGCACATGGAATTAACTCGCACACAAGTACACAAATATGAATTTTCAAACCGTTATGGTTAGCCGTTGCATGTGGATGTAGTTGAAACTTGAATTACGGTCATTAAATGGCTAGAAAATCACTAAAATGTCTTTAAAAGGTCAAATGACCCCTGAAATTTTCCAAATTTTCACATGACAGTTCTATTTAGTGCACGTTAAACATAGAAAAAATTTGAAGGCCGTAAGAGGAAGCTATCTCCCATTCGTCATCAAACATGCATTGTTCCCTCTCGGAACCACAAGCCTTCTAGGGAGTTGCTCCGATTTGTGAGGGGTGTGTGTCCAATCTTTCGTCAAACAGGACAATTTTTTTACCACATCATCTTGGTGGCATGACATTACATCAAGCAAGGTTTCATGTTTTTCTGATCATTTTTTAATTTTTTGGAATTAAAATGCCATGGCACTCCATGCATGTGTCCATGCCGTGAGACCAATATGTTTGAAAATTCCTTCTAATTGACTGCACATGGAATTAACTCACACACAAGTACACAAATATGATTTTTCAAACCGTTATATTTAGCCGTTGCATGTGGATGTAGTTCAAATTAGAATTACGGACATTAAATGGCTAGCAAATCACTTAAATGTCTTTAAAAGGTCAAATGACCCCTGAAATTTTCCAAATTTTCATATGACAGTTGTATTAGTGCACGTTAAACGTAGAAAAAATTTGAAGGCCGTAAGAGGAAGCTATCTCCCGTTCGTCATCAAACATGCATTGTTTCCTCTCGGAACCACGAGCCTTCTAGTGAGTTGCTCCGGTTTGTGAGGGGTGTGTGTCCAAACTTTCGTCAAACAGGCTAATTTTTTTACCACATCATCTTTGTGGCATTACATTACATCAAGCAAGGTTCCTTGTTTTTCTGATCATTTTTTAATTTTTTCGAATTAAAATGCCATGGCACTCCATGCATGTGTCCATACCGTGAGACCAATATGTTTGAAAATTCCTTCTAATTTACTGCACATGGAATTAACTCGCACACAAGTACACAAATATGATTTTTCAAATCGTTATGGTTAGCCATTGCATGTAGATGTAGTTCAAATTTGAATTACGGTCATTAAATGGCTAGAAAATCACTTAAATGTCTTTAAATGGTCAAATGACCCTTGAAATTTTCCAAATTTTCACATGACAGTTTTATTAGTGCATGTTAAACATAGAAAAAATTTGAAGGCCGTAAGAGGAAGCTATCTCCCGTTCGTCATCAAACATGCATTGTTCCCTCTTGGAACCACAAGCCTTCTAGTGAGTTGCTCCGATTTGTGGGGGGTGTGTGTCCAAACTTTCGTCAAACAGGCCAATTTTTTTACCACATCATCTTGTTGGCATGAGATTACAACAAGCAAGGTTTCATGTTTTTCTGATCTTTTTTTAATTTTTTGGAATTAAAATGCTATGGCACTCCATGCATGTGTCCATTCCGTGAGACCAATATTTTGAAAATTCCTTCTAATTTACTACACATGGAATTAACTCGCACACAAGTACATAAATATGATTTTTCAAACCATTATGGTTAGCCGTTGCTTGTAAATGTAGTTCAAATTTGAATTACGGTCATTAAATGGCTAGAAAATCTCTTAAATGTCTTTAAATGGTCAAATGACCCCTGAAATTTTCCAAATTTTCACATGACAGTTGTATTAGTGCACGTTAAACATATAAAAAATTTGAAAGCCGTAAGAGGAAGCTATCTCCCGTTCGTCATCAAACATGCATTGTTCCCTCTCGGAACCACAAGCCTTCTAGGGAGTTGCTCCGATTTGTGAGGGGTGTGTGTGCAAACTTTCGTCAAATAGGCCAATTTTTTTACAACATCATCTTGGTGGCATGACATTACATCAAGCAAGGTTTCATGTTTTTCTGATCATTTTTTAATTTTTTGGAATTAAAATGCCATGGAACTCCATGCATGTGTCCATGCAGTGAGACCAATATGTTTGAAAATTCTTTCTAATTGACTGCACATGGAATTAACTCGCACACAAGTACACAAAAATGATTTTTCAAACCGTTATGGTTAGCCGTTGCATGTGGATGTAGTTCAAATTAGAATTACGGACATTAAATGCCTAGAAAATCACTTAAATGTCTTTAAAAGGACAAATGACCCCTGAATTTTTTCAAATTTTTACATGACAGTTGTATTAGTGCATGTTAAATGTAGAAAAAATTTCAAGGCCGTAAGAGGAAGCTATCTCCCGTTCGTCATCAAACATGCATTGTTCCCTCTCGGAACCACAAGCCTTCTAGTGAGTTGCTACGATTTGTGAGGGGTGTGTGTCCAAACTTTCGTCAAACAGGCCAATTTTTTTACCACATCATCTTGGTGGCATGACATTATATCAAGCAAGGTTTCATGTTTTTCTGATCATTTTTTAATTTTTTGGAATTAACATGCCATGGCACTCCATGCATGTGTCCATGCCGTGAGACCAATATGTTTGAAAATTCCTTCTAATTTACTGCACATGGAATTAACTCGCACACAAGTACACAAATATGATTTTTCAAACCGTTATGGTTAGCAGTTGCATGTAGATGTAGTTCAAATTTGAATTACGGCCATTAAATGTCTAGAAAATCTCTTAAATGTCTTTAAAAGGTCAAATGACCCCTGAAATTTTCCAAATTTTCACATGACAGTTGTATTAGTGCACGTTAAACATAAAAAAAATTGAAGGCCGTAAGAGGAAGCTATCTCCCGTTCATCATCAAACATGCATTGTTCCCTCTCGGAACCACAAGCCTTCTAGGGAGTTGCTCCGATTTGTGAGGGGTGTGTGTCCAAACTTTCGTCAAACAGGCCAATTTTTTTACCACATCATCTTGGTGGCATGACATTACATCAAGCAAACTTTCATGTTCTTTTGATCATTTTTTAATTTTTTGGAATTAAAATGCCATGGCACTCCATGCATGTGTCCATGCCGTGAGACCAATATGTTTGAAAATTCCTTCTAATTTACTGCACATGGAATTAACTCACACGCAAGTACACAAATATGATTTTTCAAACCGTTATGTTTAGCCGTTGCATGTGGATGTATTTCAAATTAGGATTACGGACATTAAATGGCTAGAATATCACTTAAATGTCTTTAAAAGGTCAAATGACCCCTGAAATTTTCCAAATTTTCACAAGACAGTTGTATTAGTGCACGTTAAACGTAGAAAAAATTTGAAGGCCGTAAGAGGAAGCTATCTCCCGTTGGTCATCAAACATGCATTGCTCCCTCTCGGATCCACGAGCCTTCTAGGGAGTTGCTCCGGTTTGTGAGGGGTGTGTGTCCAAACTTTCGTCAAACAGGCCAGTTTTTTTACCACATCATCTTTAAGGCATGACATTACATCAAGCAAGGTTCCATGTTTTTCTGATCATTTTTTAATTTTTTTGAATTAAAATGCCACGGCTCTCCATGCATGTGTCCATACCGTGAGACCAATATGTTTGAAAATTCCTTCTAATTTACTGCACATGGAATTAACTCGCACACAAGTACACAAATATGATTTTTCAAAAAGTTATGGTTAGCCCTTGCATGTAGATGTAGTTCAAATTTGAATTACGGTCATTAAATGGCTAGAAAATCACTTAAATGTCTTTAAATGGTCAAATGACCCCTGAATTTTTTCCAAATTTTCACATGACAGTTGTATTAGTGCATGTCAAACATAGACAAAATTTGAAGGCCGTAAGAGGAAGCTATCTCCCGTTCGTCATCAAACATGCATTGTTCCCTCTCGGAACCACAAGCCTTCTAGTGAGTTGCTCCGATTTGTGAGGGGTGTGTGTCCAAACTTTCATCAAACAGGCCAATTTTTTTACCACATCATCTTGCTGGCATGACATTACATCAAGCAAAGTTTTATGTTCTTCTGATCATTTTTTAATTTTTTGGAATTAAAATGCCATGGCACTCCATGCATGTGTCCATGCCGTGAGACCAATATGTTTGAAAATTCCTTCTAATTTACTGCACATGGAATTAACTCACACGCAAGTACACAAATATGATTTTTCAAACCGTTATGGTTAGCCGTTGCATGTGGATGTAGTTCAAATTAGAATTACGGACATTAAATGGCTAGAAAATCACTTAAATGTCTTTAAAAGGTCAAATGACCCCTGAAATTTTCCAAATTTTCACATGACAGTTGTATTAGTGCACGTTAAACGTAGAAAAAATTTGAAGGCCGTAAGAGGAAGCTATCTCCCGTTCGTCATCAAACATGCATTGCTCCCTCTCGGAACCACGAGCCTTCTAGTGAGTTGCTCCGGTTTGTGAGGGGTGTGTGAGTCCAAACTTTCGTCAGTCCAGTTTTTTTACCACATCATCTTTGTGGCATGACATTACATCAAGCAAGGTTCCATGTTTTTCTGATCATTTTTTAATTTTTTCGA
The DNA here is from genome assembly GCA_011799875.1 of Thinopyrum elongatum. Lineage (NCBI taxonomy): Eukaryota > Viridiplantae > Streptophyta > Magnoliopsida > Poales > Poaceae > Thinopyrum > Thinopyrum elongatum. The sequence goes on from CM022298.1 coordinate 626,216,772, forward strand.
ATTAAAATGCCATGGCACTCCATGCATGTGTCCATACCGTGACACCAATATGTTTGAAAATTCCTTCTAATTTACTGCACATGGAATTAACACGCACACAAGTACACAAATATGATTTTTCAAACCGTTATGGTTAGCCATTGCATGTAGATGTAGTTCAAATTTGAATTACGGTCATTAAATGGCTAGAAAATCACTTATATGTCTTAAAATGGTCAAATGACCCCTGAATTTTTTCCAAATTTTCACATGACAGTTGTATTAGTGGACGTTAATCATAGAAAAAATTTGAAGGCCGTAAGAGGAAGCTATCTCCCGTTCGTCATCAAACATGCATTGTTCCCTCTCGGAACCACAAGCCTTCTAGTGAGTTGCTCCGATTTGTGAGGGGTGTGTGTCCAAACTTTCGTCAAACGGGCCAATTTTTTTATCACATCATCTTGGTGGCATGACATTACATCAAGCAAAGTTTCATGTTCTTCTGATCATTTTTTAATTTTTTGGAATTAAAATGCCATGGCACTCCATGCATGTGTCCATGCCGTGAGACCAATATGTTTGAAAATTTCTTCTAATTTACTGCACATGGAATTAACTCACACGCCAGTACACAAATATGATTATTCAAACCGTTATGGTTAGCCGTTGCATGTGGATGTAGTTCAAATTAGAATTACGGACATTAAATGGCTAGAAAATCACATAATGTCTTTAAAAGGTCAAATGACCCCTGAAATTTTCCAAATTTTCACATGACAGTTGTATTAGTGCACGTTAAACGTAGAAAAAATTTGAAGGCCGTAAGAGGAAGCTATCTCCCGTTCGTCATCAAACATGCATTGCTCCCTCTCGGAACCACGAGCCTTCTAGTGAGTTGCTCCGGTTTGTGAGGGGTGTGTGTCCAAACTTTCGTCAAACAGGCTAATTTTTTTACCACATCATCTTTGTGGCATGACATTACATCAAGCAAGGTTCCATGTTTTTCTGATCATTTTTTAATTTTTTCGAATTAAAATGCCATGGCACTCCATGCATGTGTCCATATCGTGAGACCAATATGTTTGAAAATTCCTTCTAATTTACTGCACATGGAATTAATTCGCACACAAGTACACAAATATGATTTTTCAAACCGTTATGGTTAGCCGTTGCATGTAGATGTAGTTCAAATTTGAATTACGGTCATTAAATAGCTAGAAAATCACTTAAATATCTTTAAATGGTCAAATGACCCCTGAATTTTTCCAAATTTTCACATGACAGTTGTATTAGTGCACGTTAAACATAGAAAAAAATTGAAGGCCGTAAGAGGAAGCTATCTCCCATTCGTCATCAAACATGCATTGTTCCCTCTCGGAACCACAAGCCTTCTAGTGAGTTGCTCCGATTTGTGAGGGGTGTGTGTCCAAACTTTCGTCAAATAGGCCAATTTTTTTACCACATCATCTTGGTGGCATGACATTACATCAAGCAAGGTTTCATGTTTTTCTGATCATTTTTTAGTTTTTTGGAATTAAAATGCCATGGCACTCCATCCATGTGTCCATGCCGTGAGACCAATATGTTTGAAAATTCCTTCCAATTTACTACACATGGAATTAACTCACACACAAGTACACAAATATTTTTTTTGAATGTTAGGATAGTAGGAAAGGCTCCTACTGCATATATATTAAAAAGGCAAGAACAGTTACATGGTGGTATTTACAAGGGGGGGATCAGACCCTATACATAAACCCTATGGTTGCTGTGGTAGACTTTGCAAAAAGGAAGAGACCACATGTCTCTTATTATAAGGTAATCTATATCTAATGTTGTCAAAGTCATTCCTGAACCTATTGAACCATGAAGCAATGGAGGGTGACACATGTCTAAAGTAGTTATTGTTGCGTTCCTTCCAAAGACTCCAGGCTGCAGTCAAAAATATCTCTATGATCATTTTGCGGGGATTTTGTATCTTCAAGTTTTCTACCAGGGTCAACCGATCACCTTGTGTCGTCCATGAAATGTTTAGTAGGGGCCAGCATTTTTTGCTGAAGGTGCAATGAAAGAATAGGTGTTCCACATTTTCTTTGATGTGTAGTCCACACAGCAGGCAGTCAAGATTTGTGCCGATATTGTAAGGTCTTCTTTTTAGCATGTTCCTTGTGTTGAGCCGATCGGAGAGCAAGAACCACCCAAAGACTTTGATTTTGGGTGGACATTTAGTCTTCCAGAGCCATTTAAATGTCACGTGGGCTACCACATGCCGAAAAAAGAATTGATAGTATGTCGTAGTTTTGAACACAGGTGAGCCCCAGCAATAAGACCAAATATCATTCTGTTCTTCCAACGTCACCGCAGCCACATCCATCTGGAGGAGCTTGAGCTCGTCGTGGGCTTGCAGTGAGAGTGGCAGTTGAAAGGTTGCATGAAGGGTGGGGGCCGTCAAAAAGCCCTGGACAGATGAATCTTCATCAATGGCATATGAGAGGGCTCGCGGGTATTGTTCGGCCAAGATGGTCTGGTTCCAATTGTCTTTCCAGAAGAGCACAGAAGTACCACTTTTAACTTGTACTTGGGTGATACCACGATAGATCGGCATAAGGTTTATGAGGTCACGCCACCAGAAAGAGCCACAAGCATCTGTCGCATGTGGGATTGACTCATCATAGTATGTATCCCATACTAGCCGAACCCAAGGTATATCCATTTTGTTGTAGAACTTGTGCAGAAACTTGAGCAGCAGTGCATCGTTTTGTACTTTGAGGTCCAGTATACCTAACCCACCGCTCTTTTTTGGTCTACAGACCATGTCCCAAGCCGCCAAAGAATTCGGTTTGTCTCCATCGGCCGTTCATTTATTCCATAGGCAGTGTCTACGAATTTTGTCTAGTTGAGCAATAATTTTGGGTGGCAGTCGTCGTGTCCCCATGGGATAGATGGCTAGCGAGGTGATGAGTGAGTTTAGTAGGGCGAGCTTTCCAGCATAAGACATGAGGGACATCGCAGCCGTGATCTTCCTCTCAGCTTTGCACACAAACGGTGTCAGATCGAGAACCGAGGGCCGGGTGGTGCCTAGAGGCAGGCCAAGTTAAGTGAAAGGCATGCTGGCTTGTGTACATCCAAATAGATTGGCCAGGTCATTGCATTTGCTCGCCGGTGTGTTGATGGGCACGAGTGTAGACTTGTGAAAGTTGATTTTCAGACCAATAGATGTGGCATAGTCTTCAAGGATCTGTTTGATCTTGGCCACCTGGTCAAGACAGGCAGGTAAAACAATTATTGTATCGTCGGCATACTGGATCACAGGGTATTTGGCGTCACCTTTTGGAGGGATGGGATGTTTAATCAAGTTGTGTTTGAGCGCTTCATTGATGGCACTCTGTAGTAAATCGGTTGCAAGGACGAAGATCAGAGGAGACATGGGATCCCCTTGGCGTACTCCACATTTACATTGGAATTGTCGTCCAGGTACGCCATTTAGCAACACAGAAGATTTGCCCGATGAGAAGATACTCTCCATCCAAGCAAGCCATTTGGGTGGGAAACCCATTTTCTTCATGATTAGTAGCATGGCAGAGTGTTCAATAGTATCGAAAGCCTTGGCAAAATCTAGTTTGAGAAGGACAATTTCTCTCTTGGAGGATTGACATTGGTGTATGTATTCGAAAGCCCAGGCAAGGCAGTCATGAATAGATTTACCATGGAGGAATCCATATTGGTTTCTGTGCACAACTTGGAGGATAATTTTCTGAAGCCGATTGGCCAAAATTTTAGTGACCAGCTTCAGGCAGCAGTTAAGGAGGGTAATAGGCCGAAAGTCATTGACAGATTCTGGCGAGTTGACCTTTGGGATCAGCGTGATATAACCTGCATTAATGCTCTCCAAGTTAAGGCCACCTTGATGAAACTCATCACATAGAAGGTAGAAATCATGCTTGATGATTGGCCAGCATGCTTTTAAGAAGGCTCCATTAAAGCCATCAGGGCCTGGGGCTCGATCGGGTGGCATTTCAGAAACCACATCATCAATTTCTTTGTGTGTGAAAGGTGCAATGAGTTCAGTGAAGTTCACGTCAGCCCGCAACAAGTTGTCTAAGTCGAATTTCATAGGTTGAGGGTTTGCTTGTCCCATTCAGGCCTTAAAAGTTTCAAAAAGGATGGACTCTTTCCCAGCATGATCATCTATCTCCACTCCATCAACAGTTTTTAGTGAATTAATGCAGTTTTTTCTGTAGTGTTCCGTGGCAACGGTTTGAAAAAACTTGGAGTTTTCGTCTCCAAACTGAATCCATCTGATCGTGCATCTCTTTTTCCAATATTCTTTTTGGTATTGCAGGAGTCGAATCAAATGCTTTTTGAGGATGTTTCGAAAGTTTCTTTCCGGGGTGGTAAGTGTCCGACGATCCTCGATATTATCAATCTCCAAAAGGGCTTTGTTGGTGTTTTCCATGGCTACTTTAAGGCAGGAAATTTTCTTACTCCATTGCTTGAGAGCATAACGAACAACCTTAAGCTTTTGTCCTATCCTTGCCACGCAGTTGGAGTGCTTATTAAATCTGATGGGTTTATTCCAGGCTTGATCGACAACTTCCATGAACCCAGGGTGAGCGATCCAGTATGATTCAAACCTGAAAATTTTACTCTTTGGGATCGTTGTTTGGATGACCACAGAACATGGCGTATGGTCAGAGACTGGTTTACCTAATGGATACACCATGGTGTTAGGGAAAGAAGTAGTCCAATTAAGCGTGGTGAAAAACCAATCGAGTTGCTCGAGGAGTGGTTGAAGCTGCATATTTGACCAAGTGTAGGCACGACCCTTGATGGGTAATTCAGTGAGGTTTTGTTCATGAATAAAATCATTAAAAGTGAACATGTTATGTACAATGGCCCCTGGTTTGTTACGATTATCTGGTGAGAGAATATAATTGAAATCGCCAAGTAACAGCCAGTCTTCTGATGGGGGGATATTCAAATCAAATAGCCAATTAGTAAATGTTACACGAGGTTCGCCCTGGCAAGGTCCATACACATTGATGAGCTTCCAACAATGACTGGATTGCGTGGAGGTGAATTCAACGCCTAACGCAAATTGCTCAGATAAAAAGACCCGGCCCGTAAAGATGCTACTATTCCTGACTGTGATAATCCCACCAGACGCCCCTTGTGAGGGGATGAAAGCAAACTGATCAAAATGCCGAGGGAATATAGATTTTAAGACGGTAGTATCAAAGGATGGCATCTTAGATTCTTGCAAGCAAAGGACGGTAGTATCAAATATGATTTTTCAAACCGTTATGGTTAGCCGTTGCATGTGGATGTAGTTCAAATTTGAATTACGGTCATTAAATGGCTAGAAAATCTCTTAAATGTCTTTAAAAGGTCAAATGACCCCTGAAAATTTCCAAATTTTCACATGACAGTTGTATTAGTGCACGTTAAACATAGAAAAAATTTGAAGGCCGTAAAAGGAAGCTATCTCCTGTTCGTCATCAAACATGCATTATTCCCTCTCGGAACCACAAGCCTTCTAGTGTGTTGCTCCGATTTGTGAGGGGTGTGTGTCCAAACTTTCGTCAAATAGGCCAATTTTTTTACCACATTATCTTGGTGGCATGACATTACATCAAGCAAGGTTTCATGTTTTTCTGATAATTTTTTAATTTTTTGGAATTAAATTGTCATGGCACTACATGCATGTGTCCATGCCGTGAGACCAATATGTTTGAAAATTCCTTCTAATTTACTGCACATGGAATTAACTCAAACACAAGTACACAAATATGATTTTTCAAATCGTTATGGTTAGCCGTTGCATGTGGATGTAGTTCAAATTAGAATTACGGACATTAAATGGCTAGAAAATCACTTAAATGTCTTTCAAAGGTCAAATGACCCCTGAAATTTTCCAAATTTTCACATGACAGTTGTATTAGTGCACGTTAAACATAGAAAAAATTTGAAGGCCGTAAGAGGAAGCTATCTCCCGTTCGTCATGAAACATGCATTGTTCCCTCTCGGAACCACGAGCTTTCTAGTGAGTTGCTCCGGTTTGTGAGGGGTGTGTGTCCAAACTTTCGTCAAACAGGCCAATTTTTTTACCACATCATCTTGGTGGCATGACATTACATCAAGCAAGGTTTCATGTTTTTCTGATCATTTTTTAATTTTTTGGAATTAAAATGCCATGGCACTCCATGCATGTGTCCATGCCGTGAGACCAATATGTTTGAAAATTCATTCTAATTTATTGCACATGGAATTAACTCGCACACAAGTACACAAATATGATTTTTCAAACCGTTATGGTTAGCCGTTGCATGTGGATGTAGTTCAAACTTGAATTGCGGTCATTAAATGCCTAGAAAATCACTTAAATGTCTTTAAAAGGTCAAATGACCCCTGAAATTTTCCAAATTTTTACATGACAGTTGTATTAGTGCATGTTAAACATAGAAAAAATTTGAAGGCCGTAAGAGGAAGCTATCTCCCGTTCGTCATCAAACATACATTGTTCCCTCTCGGACCCACAAGCCTTCTAGTGAGTTGCTCCGATTTGTAAGGAGTGTGTCTCCAAACTTTCGTCAAACAGGCCAATTTTTTACCACATCATCTTGGTGGCATGACATTACATCAAGCAAGGTTTCATGTTTTTCTGATCATTTTTTAATTTTTTGGAATTAAAATGCCATGGCACTCCATGCATGTGTCCATTCCGTGAGACCAATATGTTTGAAAATTCCTTCTAATTTACTACACAAGGAATTAACTCGCCCACAAGTACACAAATATGATTTTTCAAACCGTTATTGTTAGCCGTTGCATGTAGATGTTGTTCAAATTTGAATTACGGTCATTAAATGGCTAGAAAATCACTTAAATGTCTTTAAAAGGTCAAATGACCCCTGAAATTTTCCAAATTTTCACATGGCAGTTGTATTAGTGCATGTTAAACATAGAAAAAATTTGAAGGCCGTAAGAGGATGATTTCTCCCGTTCATCATCAAACATGCGTTGTTCCCTCAGAACCACAAGCATTCTAGTGAGTTGCTTCGATTTGTGATGGGTGTGTGTCCAAACTTTCATCAAACAAGCCAATTTTTTTACCACATCATCTTGGTGGGATGACATTACATCAAGCAAGGTTCCATGTTTTTCTGATCATTTTTTAATTTTTTGGAATTAAAATGCCATGGCACTACATGCTTGTTTCCACGCCGTGTGACTAATATGTTAGAAAATTCCTTCTAATTTACTGCACATGGAATTAACACGCACACAAGTACAAAAATATGGTTTTTCAAACAGTTATGGTTAGCCGTTGCATGTTGATGTAGTTCAAATTTGAATTACGGTCATTAAATGGCTAGAAAATCACTTAAATGTCTTTAAAAGGTCAAATGACCCCTGAAATTTTCCAAATTTTCACATGACAGATGTATTAGTGCACGTTAAACATAGAAAAAAATTGAAGGCCATAAGAGGAAGCTATCTCCCGTTCGTCATCAAACATGCATTGTTCCCTCTCGGAACCACAAGCCTTCTAGTGAGTTGCTCCGATTTGTGAGGGGTGTGTGTCCAAACTTTCATCAAACAGGCCAATTTTTTTACCACATCATCTTGGTGGCATGACATTACATCAAGCAAGGTTTCATGTTTTTCTGATCATTTTTTTAATTTTTTGGAATTAAAATGAAATGGCACTCCATGCATGTGTCCATTCCGTGAGACCAATATGTTTGAAAATTCCTTCTAATCTAATGCACATGGAATTAACTCGCACACAAGTTCACAAATATGATTTTTCAAACCGTTATGGTTAGCCGTTGCATGTAGATGTAGTTCAAATTTGAATTACGGTCATTAAATGGCTAGAAAATCTCTTAAATTTCTTTAAAAGGTCAAATGACCCCTGAAATTTTCCAAATTTTCACATGACAGTTGTATTAGTGCACGTTAAACGTAGAAAAAATTTGAAGGCCGTAAGAGGAAGCTATCTCCCATTCGTCATCAAACATGCGTTGTTCCCTCTCAGAACCACAAGCCTTCTAGGGAGTTGCTCCGATTTGTGAGGGGTGTGTGTCCAAACTTTCGTCAAACAGGCCAATTTTTACCACATCATCTTGGTGGCATGACATTACATCAAGCAAGGTTTCATGTTTTTCTGATCATTTTTTAATTTTTTGGAATTAAAATGCCATGGCACTCCATGCATGTGTCCATGCCGTGAGACCAATATGTTTGAAAATTCCTTCTAATTTACTGCACATGGAATTAACTCACTCACAAGTACACAAATATGGTTTTTCAAACCGTTATGGTTAGCCGTTGCATGTGGATGTAGTTCAAATTAGAATTACGGTCATTAAATGGCTAGAAAATCACTTAAATATCTTTAAAAGGTCAAATGACCCCTGAAATTTTCCAAATTTTCACATGACAGTTCTATTAGTGCATGTTAAACTTAGAAAAAATTTGAAGGCCATAAAGGCAAGCTATCTCCTATTCGTCATCAAACATGCATTGTTCCCTCTCGGAACCACAAGCCTTCTAGTGAGTTGCTCCGATTTGTGAGGGGTGTCTGTCCAAACTTTCGTCAAATAGGCCAATTTTTTTACCACATCATCTTGGTGGCATGACATTACATCAAGCAAGGTTTCATGTTTTTCAGATCATTTTTTAATTTTTTTCGAATTAAAATGCCATGGCACTCCATGCATGTGTCCATGCCGTGAGACCAATCTGTTTGAAACTTCCTTCTAATTTACTGCACATGGAATTAACTCACACACAAGTACACAAATATGATTTTTCAAATCGTTATGGTTAGCCGTTGCATGTGGATGTAGTTCAAATTAGAATTATGGACATTAAATGGCTAAAAAATCACTTAAATGTCTTTAAAAGGTCAAATGACCCCTGAAATTTTCAAAATTTTCACATGACAGTTGTATTAGTGCACGTTAAACGTAGAAAAAATTTGAAGGCCGTAAGAGGAAGCTATCTCCCGTTCGTCATCAAACATGCATTGTTCCCTCTCGGAACCACGAGCTTTCTAGTGAGTTGCTCCAGTTTGTGAGGGGTGTGTGTCCAAACCTTCGTCAAACAGGCCAATTTTTTTTCCACATCATCTTGGTGGCATGACATTACATCAAGGATGGTTTCATTTTTTCTGATCATTTTTTAATTTTTTGGAATTAAAATGCCATGGCACTACATGCATGTGTCCATGCCGTGAGACCAATATGTTTGAAAATTCCTTCTAATTTACTGCACATGGAATTAACTCAAACACATGTACACAAATATGATTTTTCAAATCGTTATGGTTAGCCGTTGCATGTGGATGTAGTTCAAATTAGAATTATGGACATTAAATGGCTAGAAAATCACTTAAATGTCTTTAAAAGGTCAAATGACCCCTGAAATTTTCCAAATTTTCACATGGCAGTTGTATTAGTGCACGTTAAACGTAGAAAAAATTTGAAGGCCGTAAGAGGAAGCTATCTCCCGTTCGTCAACAAACATGCATTGTTCCATCTCGGAACCACGAGCTTTCTAGTGAGTTGCTCCGGTTTGTGAGGGGTGTGTGTCCAAACTTTCGTCAAACAGGCCAATTTTTTTACCACATCATCTTGGTGGCATGACATTACATCAAGCAAGGTTTCATGTTTTTCTGATCATTTTTTAATTTTTGGAATTAAAATGCCATGGCACTCCATGCATGTGTCCATGCCGTGAGACCAATATGTTTGAAAATTCCTTCTAATTTATTGCACATGGAATTAACTCGAACACAAGTACACAAATATGATTTTTCAAACCGTTATGGTTAGCCGTTGCATGTGGATGTAGTTCAAACTTGAATTGCGGTCATTAAATGCCTAGAAAATCACTTAAATGTCTTTAAAAGGTCAAATGACCCCTGAAATTTTCCAAATTTTCACATGACAGTTGTATTAGTGCACATTAAACATAGAAAAAATTTGAAGGCCATAAGAGGAAGCTATCTCCCGTTCGTCATCAAACATGCATTGTTCCCTCTCGGAACCACAAGCCTTCTAGTGAGTTGCTCCGATTTGTAAGGAGTGTGTGTCCAAACTTTCGTCAAACAGGCCAATTTTTTACAACATCATCTTGGTGGCATGACATTACATCAAGCAAGGTTTCATGTTTTTCTGATCATTTTTTAATTTTTTGGAATTAAAATGCCATGGCACTCCATGCATGTGTCCATTCCGTGAGACCAATATGTTTGAAAATTCCTTCTAATTTACTACACAAGGAATTAACTCGCCCACAAGTACACAAATATGATTTTTCAAACCGTTATTGTTAGCCGTTGCATGTAGATGTTGTTCAAATTTGAATTACGGTCATTAAATGGCTAGAAAATCACTTAAATGTCTTTAAAAGGTCAAATGACCCCTGAAATTTTCCAAATTTTCACATGGCAGTTGTATTAGTGCATGTTAAACATAGAAAAAATTTGAAGGCCGTAAGAGGATGATATCTCCCGTTCATCATCAAACATGCGTTGTTCCCTCAGAACCACAAGCATTCTAGTGAGTTGCTTCGATTTGTGATGGGTGTGTGTCCAAACTTTCATCAAACAAGCCAATTTTTTTACCACATCATCTTGGTGGGATGACATTACATCAAGCAAGGTTCCATGTTTTTCTGATCATTTTTTAATTTTTTGGAATTAAAATGCCATGGCACTACATGCTTGTTTCCACGCCGTGTGACTAATATGTTAGAAAATTCCTTCTAATTTACTGCACATGGAATTAACACGCACACAAGTACAAAAATATGGTTTTTCAAACAGTTATGGTTAGCCGTTGCATGTTGATGTAGTTCAAATTTGAATTACGGTCATTAAATGGCTAGAAAATCACTTAAATGTCTTTAAAAGGTCAAATGACCCCTGAAATTTTCCAAATTTTCACATGACAGATGTATTAGTGCACGTTAAACATAGAAAAAAATTGAAGGCCATAAGAGCTTTCTAGTGAGTTGCTCCAGTTTGTGAGGGGTGTGTGTCCAAACCTTCGTCAAACAGGCCAATTTTTTTTCCACATCATCTTGGTGGCATGACATTACATCAAGGATGGTTTCATTTTTTCTGATCATTTTTTAATTTTTTGGAATTAAAATGCCATGGCACTACATGCATGTGTCCATGCCGTGAGACCAATATGTTTGAAAATTCCTTCTAATTTACTGCACATGGAATTAACTCAAACACATGTACACAAATATGATTTTTCAAATCGTTATGGTTAGCCGTTGCATGTGGATGTAGTTCAAATTAGAATTATGGACATTAAATGGCTAGAAAATCACTTAAATGTCTTTAAAAGGTCAAATGACCCCTGAAATTTTCCAAATTTTCACATGGCAGTTGTATTAGTGCACGTTAAACGTAGAAAAAATTTGAAGGCCGTAAGAGGAAGCTATCTCCCGTTCGTCAACAAACATGCATTGTTCCATCTCGGAACCACGAGCTTTCTAGTGAGTTGCTCCGGTTTGTGAGGGGTGTGTGTCCAAACTTTCGTCAAACAGGCCAATTTTTTTACCACATCATCTTGGTGGCATGACATTACATCAAGCAAGGTTTCATGTTTTTCTGATCATTTTTTAATTTTTGGAATTAAAATGCCATGGCACTCCTTGCATGTGTCCATGCCGTGAGACCAATATGTTTGAAAATTCCTTCTAATTTATTGCACATGGAATTAACTCGAAAACAAGTACACAAATATGATTTTTCAAACCGTTATGGTTAGCCGTTGCATGTGGATGTAGTTCAAACTTGAATTGCGGTCATTAAATGCCTAGAAAATCACTTAAATGTCTTTAAAAGGTCAAATGACCCCTGAAATTTTCCAAATTTTCACATGACAGTTGTATTAGTGCACATTAAACATAGAAAAAATTTGAAGGCCATAAGAGGAAGCTATCTCCCGTTCGTCATCAAACATGCATTGTTCCCTCTCGGAACCACAAGCCTTCTAGTGAGTTGCTCCGATTTGTAAGGAGTGTGTGTCCAAACTTTTGTCAAACAGGCCAATTTTTTACCACATCATCTTGGTGGCATGACATTACATCAAGCAAGGTTTCATGTTTTTCTGACCATTTTTTAATTTTTTGGAATTAAAATGCCATGGCACTCCATGCATGTGTCCATTCCGTGAGACCAATATCTTTGAAAATTCCTTCTAATTTACTACACATGGAATTAACTCGCACACAAGTACACAAATATGATTTTTCAAACCGTTATGGTTAGCCGTTGCATGTAGATGTTGTTGAAATTTGAATTACGGTCATTAAATGGCTAGAAAATCACTTAAATGTCTTTAAAAGGTCAAATGACCCCTGAAATTTTCCAAATTTTCACATGACAGTTGTATTAGTGCATGTTAAACATAGAAAAAATTTGAAGGCCATAAGAGGAAGCTATCTCCCGTTCGTCATCAAACATGCATTGTTCCCTCTCGGAACCACAAGCCTTCTAGTGAGTTGCTCCGATTTGTGAGGGGTGTGTGTCCAAACTTTCGTCAAACAGGCCAATTTTTTTACCACATCATCTTGGTGGCATGACATTACATCAAGCAAGGTTTCATGTTTTTCTGTTCATTTTTTTAATTTTTTGGAATTAAAATGAAATGGCACTCCATGCATGTGTCCATTCCGTGAGACCAATATGTTTGAAAATTCCTTCTAATTTAATGCACATGGAATTAACTCGCACACAAATACACAAATATGATTTTTCAAACCCTTATGGTTAGCCGTTGCATGTAGATGTAGTTCATATTTGAATTACGGTCATTAAATGGCTAGAAAATCTCTTAAATATCTTTAAAAGTTCAAATGACCGCTGAAATTTTCCAAATTTTCACATGACAGTTGTATTAGTGCACGTTAAACGTAGAAAAAATTTGAAGGCCGTAAGAGGAAGCTATCTCCCATTCGTCATCAAACATGCATTGTTCCCTCTCGGAACCACAAGCCTTCTAGGGAGTTGCTCCGATTTGTGAGGGGTGTGTGTCCAAACTTTTGTCAAACAGCACAATTTTTACCACATCATCTTGGTGGCATGACATTACATCAAGCAGGGTTTCATGTTTTTCTGATCATTTTTTAATTTTTGGAATTAAAATGCCATGGCACTCCATGCATGTGTCCATGCCGTGAGACCAATATGTTTGAAAATTCCTTCTAATTTACTGCACATGCAATTAACTCACTCACAAGTACACAAATATGGTTTTTCAAACCGTTATGGTTAGCCGTTGCATGTGGATGTAGTTCAAATTAGAATTACGGTCATTAAATGGCTAGAAAATCACTTAAATGTCTTTAAAAGGTCAAATGACCCCTGAAATTTTCCAAATTTTCACATGACAGTTGTATTAGTGCACATTAAACTTAGAAAAAATTTGAAGGCCGTAAAAGGAAGCTATCTCCTGTTCGTCTTCAAACATGCATTGTTCCCTCTCGGAACCACAAGCCTTCTAGTGAGTTGCTCCGATTTGTGAGGGTTGTGTGTCCAAACTTTCGTCAAATAGGCCTATTTTTTTACCACATCATCTTGGTGGCATGACATTACATCAAGCAAGGTTTCATGTTTTTCTGATCATTTTTTAATTTTTTCGAATTAAAATGCCATGGCACTCCATGCATGTGTCCATGCCGTGAGACCAATATGTTTGAAACTTCCTTCTAATTTACTACACATGGAATTAACTCACACACAAGTACACAAATATGATTTTTGAAATCATTATGGTTAGCCGTTGCATGTGGATGTAGTTCAAATTAGAATTACGGACATTAAATGGCTAAAAAATCACTTAAATGTCGTTAAAATGTCAAATGACCCCTAAAATTTTCAAAGTTTTCACATGACAGTTGTATTAGTGCACGTTAAACATAGAAAAAATTTGAAGGCCGTAAGAGGAAGCTATCTCTCGTTCGTCATCAAACATGCATTGTTCCATCTCGGAACCACGAGCATTCTAGTGAGTTGCTCCAGTTTGTGAGGGGTGTTTGTCCAAACCTTCGTCAAAAAGGCCAATTTTTTTTCCACATCATCTTGGTGGCATGACATTACAACAAGCATGGTTTCATTTTTTCTGATCATTTTTTAATTTTTTGGAATTAAAATGCCATGGCACTCCATGCATGTGTCCATGCCGTGAGACCATTATGCTTGAAAATTTCTTTCTAATTTACTGCACATAGAATTAACTCGCACGCAAGTACACAAATATGATTTTTTAAACCGTTATGGTTAGCCGTTGCATGTAGATGTAGTTCAAATTTCAATTACGGTCATTAAGTGCCTAAAAAATCACTTAAATGTCTTTAAAAGGTCAAATAACCCCTGAAATTTTCCAAATTTTCACATGATAGCTGTATTAGTGCACGTTAAACATACAAAAAATTTGCAGGCCGTAAGAGGAAGCTATCTCCCGTTCGTCATCAAACATGCATTGTTCCCTCTCGGAAGCACAAGCCTTCTTGTGAGTTGCTCCGATTTGTGAGGGGTGTGTGTCTAAACTTTCGTCAAACAGGCCATTTTTTTACCACATCATCGTGGTGGCATGACATTACATCAAGCAAGGTTCATGTTTTTCTGATCATTTTTTAATTTTTTGGAATTAAAATGCCAAGGCACACCATGCATGTGTCCATGCCGTGAGACCAATATGTTTGAAAATTCCTTCTAATTTACTGCACATGGAATCAACCCACTCACAAGTACACAAATATGATTTTTCAAACCGTTATGGTTAGCCATTGCATGTGGATGTAGTTCAAATTTGATTTACGGTCATTAAATGGCTAGAAAATCACTTAAATGTGTTTAAAAGGTCAAATGATCCCTGAAATTTCACATGATAGTTGTATTAGTGCACGTTAAACGTAGAAAAAATTTGAAGGCCGTAAGAGGAGGCTATCTCCCGTTCGTCATCAAACATGCATTGTTCCCTCTCGGAACCACGAGCCTTCTAGCGAGTTGCTCCGGTTTGTGAGGGGTGTGTGTCCAAACTTTCATCAAACAGGCCAATTTTTTTACCACATCATCTTCGTGGCATGACAATACATCAAGCAAGGTTTCATGTTTTTCTGATCATTTTTTAATTTTTTGGAATTAAAATGAAATGGCACTCCATGCATGTGTCCATGCCGTGAGGCCATTATGTTTGAAAATACCTTCCAATTTACTGCACATGGAATTAACTTGCACAAAAGTACACAAACATGATTTTTCAAACCGTTATGGCTAGTTGTTGCATATAGATGAAGTTCAAATTTGAATTACGGTCATTAACTGGCTAGATAATCACTTAAATGTCTTTAAAAGGTCAAATGACCCCTGAAATTATCCAAATTTTCACATGATAGTTGTATTAGTGCACGTTAAATGTAGAAAAAAATTAAAGGCCGTAAGAGGAAGCTATCTCCCATTCGTCATCAAACATGCATTGTTCCCTCTCGGAACCACGAGCCTTCTAGTGAGTTGCTCCGGTTTGTGAGGGGTGTGTGTCCAAACATTCCTCAAAAAGGCCAATTTTTTTACCACATCATCTTGGTCGCATGACATTACATCAAGCAAGGTTTCACGTCTTTCTGATCATTTTTTAATTTTTTGGAATTAAAATGCCATGGCACTCCATGCATGTGTCCATGCCGTGAGACCAATATGTTTGAAAATTCCTTCTAATTTACTGCACACGGAATTAACTCGCACACAAGTACACAAATATGATTTTTCAAACCGTTATGGTTAGCCGTTGCATGTAGATGTAGTTCAAATTTGAATTATGGTCATTAAATGGCTAGAAAATCACTTAAATGTCTTTAAAAGGTCAAATGACCCCTGAAATTTTGCAAATTTTCACATGACAGTTGTATTAGTGCATGTTAAACATAGAAAAAATTTGAAGGCCGTAAGAGGAAGCTATCTCCCGTTCGTCATCAAACATGCATTATTCCCTCTCAGAACCACAAGCCTTCTAGTGAGTTGCTCCGATTTATGAGGGGTGTGTGTCCAAACTTTCGTAAAACAGGCCATTTTTTTACCACATCATCTTGGTGGCATGACTTTACATCAAGCAAGGTTTCATGTTTTTCTGATAATTTTTTATTTTTTGGTATTAAAATGCCATGGCACTCCATGCATGTGTCCACGCCGTGAGGCCATTATGTTTGAAAATACCTTCCAATTTACTGCACATGGAATTAACTTGCAAACAAGTACACAAACATGATTTTTCAAACCGTTATGGCTAGTTGTTGCATATAGAAGTAGTTCAAATTTTAATTACGGTCATTAAATGGCTAGAAAATCACTTAAATGTCTTTAAAAGGTCAAATGACCCCTGAAATTTTGCAAATTTTCACATGACAGTTGTATTAGTGCATGTTAACCATAGAAAAAATTTGAAGGCTGTAAGAGGAAGCTATCTCCCGTTCGTCATCAAACATGCATTGTTCCCTCTCGGAACCACAAGCCTTCTAGTGTGTTGCTCCGATTTGTGAGGGGTGTGTGTCCAATCTTTCGTCAAATAGGCCAATTTTTTTACCACATTATCTTGGTGGCATGACATTACATCAAGCAATGTTTCATGTTTTTCTGATCATTTTTTAATTTTTTGGAATTAAATTGTCATGGCACTACATGCATGTGTCCATGCCGTGAGACCAATATGTTTGAAAATTCCTTCTAATTTACTGCACATGGAATTAACTCAAACACAAGTACACAAATATGATTTTTCAAATCGTTATGGTTAGCCGTTGCATGTGGATGTAGTTCAAATTAGAATTACGGACAATAAATGGCTAGAAAATCACTTAAATGTCTTTAAAAGGTCAAATGACCCCTGAAATTTTCCAAATTTTCACAAGACAGTTGTATTAGTGCATGTTAAACGTAGAAAAAATTTGAAGGCTGTAAGAGGAAGCTATCTCCCGTTCGTCATCAAACATGCATTGTTCCCTCTCGAAACCACGAGCTTTCTAGTGAGTTGCTCCGGTTTGTGAGGGGTGTGTGTCCAAACTTTCGTCAAACAGGCCAATTTTTTTACCACATCATCTTGGTGGCATGACATTGCAACAAGCAAGGTTTCATGTTTTTCTGATCATTTTTTAATTTTTTGGAATTAAAATGCCATGGCACTCCATGCATGTGTCCATGCCGTGAGAACAATATGTTTGAAAATTCCTTCTAATTTATTGCACATGGAATTTACTCGCACACAAGTAAACAAATATGATTTTTCAAACCGTTATGGTTAGCCGTTGCATGTGGATGTAGTTCAAATTTGAATTGCGGTTATTAAATGGCTAGAAAATCACTTAAATGTCTTTAAAAGGTCAAATGACCCCTGAAATTTTCCAAATTTTCACATGACAGTTGTATTAGTGCACGTTAAACATAGAAAAAATTTGAAGGCCGTAAGAGGAAGCTATCTCCCGTTCGTCATCAAACATGCATTTTTCCCTCTCGGACCCACAAGCCTTCTAGTGAGTTGCTCCGATTTGTAAGGAGTGTGTGTCCAAACTTTCGTCAAACAGGCCAATTTTTTACCACATCATCTTGGTGACATGACATTACATCAAGCAAGGTTTCATGTTTTTCTGATCATTTTTTAATTTTTTGGAATTAAAATGCCGTGGCACTCCATGCATGTGTACATTCCGTGAGACCAATATGTTTTAAAATTCCTTCTAATTTACTACACATGGAATTAACTCGCACACAAGTACACAAATATGATTTTTCAAACCGTTATGGTTAGCCGTTGCATGTAGATGTTGTTCAAATTTGAATTATGGTCATTAAATGGCTAGAAAATCATTTAAATGTCTTTAAAAGATCAAATGACCCCTAAAATTTTCCAAATTTTCACATGGCAGTTGTATTAGTGCATGTTAAACATAGAAAAAATTTGAAGGCCGTAAGAGGATGATATCTCCCGTTCATCATCAAACATGCGTTGTTCCCTCTCGGAACCACAAGCATTCTAGTAAGTTGCTTCGATTTGTGATGGGTGTGTGTCCAAACTTTCATCAAACAGGCCAATTTTTTTACCACATCATGTTGGTGGGATGACATTACATCAAGCAAGGTTTCATGTTTTCTGATCATTTTTTAATTTTTTGGAATTAAAATGCCATGGCACTCCATGCATGTTTCCACGCCGTGAGACTAATATGTTAGAAAATTCCTTCTAATTTACTGCACATGGAATTAACTCGCACACAAGTACACAAATATGATTTTTCAAACCGTTATGGTTAGCCGTGGCATGTGGATGTAGTTCAAATTTGAATTACGGTCATTAAATGACTAAAAAATCACTTAAATGTCTTTAAAAGGTCAAATGACCCCTGAAATTTTCCAAATTTTCACATGACAGTTGTATTAGTGCATGTTAAGCATAGAAAAAATGATGTGGTAAAAATGTGAAGGCCGTAAGAGGAAGCTATCTCCCGTTCGTCATCAAACATGCATTGTTCCCTCTCGGAACCACAAGCCTTCTAGTGTGTTGCTCCGATTTGTGAGGGGTGTGTGTCCAATCTTTCGTCAAATAGGCCAATTTTTTTACCACATTATCTTGGTGGCATGACATTACATCAAGCAATGTTTCATGTTTTTCTGATCATTTTTTAATTTTTTGGAATTAAATTGTCATGGCACTACATGCATGTGTCCATGCCGTGAGACCAATATGTTTGAAAATTCCTTCTAATTTACTGCACATGGAATTAACTCAAACACAAGTACACAAATATGATTTTTCAAATCGTTATGGTTAGCCGTTGCATGTGGATGTAGTTCAAATTAGAATTACGGACAATAAATGGCTAGAAAATCACTTAAATGTCTTTAAAAGGTCAAATGACCCCTGAAATTTTCCAAATTTTCACAAGACAGTTGTATTAGTGCACGTTAAACGTAGAAAAAATTTGAAGGCTGTAAGAGGAAGCTATCTCCCGTTCGTCATCAAACATGCATTGTTCCCTCTCGAAACCACGAGCTTTCTAGTGAGTTGCTCCGGTTTGTGAGGGGTGTGTGTCCAAACTTTCGTCAAACAGGCCAATTTTTTTACCACATCATCTTGGTGGCATGACATTGCAACAAGCAAGGTTTCATGTTTTTTTGATCATTTTTTAATTTTTTGGAATTAAAATGCCATGGCACTCCATGCATGTGTCCATGCCGTGAGAACAATATGTTTGAAAATTCCTTCTAATTTATTGCACATGGAATTTACTCGCACACAAGTAAACAAATATGATTTTTCAAACCGTTATGGTTAGCCGTTGCATGTGGATGTAGTTCAAATTTGAATTGCGGTTATTAAATGGCTAGAAAATCACTTAAATGTCTTTAAAAGGTCAAATGACCCCTGAAATTTTCCAAATTTTCACATGACAGTTGTATTAGTGCACGTTAAACATAGAAAAAATTTGAAGGCCGTAAGAGGAAGCTATCTCCCGTTCGTCATCAAACATGCATTTTTCCCTCTCGGACCCACAAGCCTTCTAGTGAGTTGCTCCGATTTGTAAGGAGTGTGTGTCCAAACTTTCGTCAAACAGGCCAATTTTTTACCACATCATCTTGGTGACATGACATTACATCAAGCAAGGTTTCATGTTTTTCTGATCATTTTTTAATTTTTTGGAATTAAAATGCCGTGGCACTCCATGCATGTGTACATTCCGTGAGACCAATATGTTTGAAAATTCCTTCTAATTTACTACACATGGAATTAACTCGCACACAAGTACACAAATATGATTTTTCAAACCGTTATGGTTAGCCGTTGCATGTAGATGTTGTTCAAATTTGAATTATGGTCATTAAATGGCTAGAAAATCATTTAAATGTCTTTAAAAGGTCAAATGACCCCTAAAATTTTCCAAATTTTCACATGGCAGTTGTATTAGTGCATGTTAAACATAGAAAAAATTTGAAGGCCGTAAGAGGATGATATCTCCCGTTCATCATCAAACATGCGTTGTTCCCTCTTGGAACCACAAGCATTCTAGTAAGTTGCTTCGATTTGTGATGGGTGTGTGTCCAAACGTTCATCAAACAGGCCAATTTTTTTACCACATCATGTTGGTGGGATGACATTACATCAAGCAAGGTTTCATGTTTTCTGATCATTTTTTAATTTTTTGGAATTAAAATGCCATGGCACTCCATGCATGTTTCCACGCCGTGAGACTAATATGTTAGAAAATTCCTTCTAATTTACTGCACATGGAATTAACTCGCACACAAGTACACAAATATGATTTTTCAAACCGTTATGGTTAGCCGTGGCATGTGGATGTAGTTCAAATTTGAATTACGGTCATTAAATGACTAAAAAATCACTTAAATGTCTTTAAAAGGTCAAATGACCCCTGAAATTTTCCAAATTTTCACATGACAGTTGTATTAGTGCATGTTAAGCATAGAAAAAATGATGTGGTAAAAATGTGAAGGCCGTAAGAGGAAGCTATCTCCCGTTCGTCATCAAACATGCATTGTTCCCTTTCGGAACCACGAGCCTTCTAGTGAGTTTCTCCGGTTTGTGAGGGGTGTGTGTCCAAACTTTCGTCAAACATGCCACTTTTTTTACCACATCATCTTGGTGGCATGACATTGCATCAAGCATGGTTTCATTTTTTCTGATCATTTTTTAATTTTTTGGAATTAAAATGCCATGGCACTACATGCATGTGTCCATGCCGTGAGACCAATATGTTTGAAAATTCCTTCTAATTTACTGCACATGGAATTAACTCACACAGAAGTACACAAATATGATTTTTCAAACCGTTATGGTTAGCCGTTGCATGTAGATGTAGTTCAAATTTGAATTACGGTCATTAAATGGCTAGAAAATCACTTAAATGTCTTTAAAAGGTCAAATGACCCCTGAAATTTTCCAAATTTTCACATGACAGTTGTATTAGTGCACGTTAAGCATAGAAAAAATTTAAAGGCCATAAGAGGAAGCTATCTCCCGTTCGTCATCAAACATGCTTTGTTCCCACTCGGAACCACAAGCCTTCTAGTGAGTTGCTCCGATTTGTGAGGGGTGTGTGTCCAAACTTTCGTCAAACAGGCCAATTTTTTTACCACATCATCTTGGTGGCATGACATTACATCAAGCAAGGTTTCATGTTTTTCTGATCCTTTTTTTTATTTTTTGGAATTAAAATGAAATGGCACTCCATGCATGTGTCCATTCCGTGAGACCAATATGTTTGAAAATTCCTTCAAATTTAATGCACATGGAATTAACTCGCACACAAGTACACAAATATGATTTTTCAAACCGTTATGGTTAGCCGTTGCATGTAGATGTAGTTCAAATTTGAATTACGGTCATTAAATGGCTAGAAAATCACTTAAATGTCTTTAAAAGGTCAAATGACCCCTGAAATTTTCCAAATTTTCACATGACAGTTGTATTAGTGCACGTTAAGCATAGAAAAAATTTAAAGGCCATAAGAGGAAGCTATCTCCCGTTCGTCATCAAACATGCTTTGTTCCCACTCGGAACCACAAGCCTTCTAGTGAGTTGCTCCGATTTGTGAGGGGTGTGTGTCCAAACTTTCGTCAAACAGGCCAATTTTTTTACCACATCATCTTGGTGGCATGACATTACATCAAGCAAGGTTTCATGTTTTTCTGATCCTTTTTTTTATTTTTTGGAATTAAAATGAAATGGCACTCCATGCATGTGTCCATTCCGTGAGACCAATATGTTTGAAAATTCCTTCAAATTTAATGCACATGGAATTAACTCGCACACAAGTACACAAATATGATTTTTCAAACCGTTATGGTTAGCCGTTGCATGTAGATGTAGTTCAAATTTGAATTACGGTCATTAAATGGCTAGAAAATCTCTTAAATATCTTTAAAAGGTCAAATGACCCCTGAAATTTTCCAAATTTTCACATGACAGTTGTATTAGTGCACGTTAAACGTAGAAAAAATTTGAAGGCCGTAAGAGGAAGCTATCTCCCATTCGTCATCAAACATGCATTGTTCCCTCTCGGAACCACAAGCCTTCTAGATAGTTGCTCCGATTTGTGAGGGGTGTGTGTCCAAACTTTCGTCAAACAGGCCAATTTTTACCACATCATCTTGGTGGCATGACTTTACATCAAGCAGGGTTTCATGTTTTTCCGATCATTTTTTAATTTTTTGGAATTAAAATGCCATGGCACTCCATGCATGTGTCCATGCCGTGAGACCAATATGTTTGAAAATTCCTTCTAATTTACTGCACATGGAATTAACTCACTCACAAGTACACAAATATGGTTTTTCAAACCGTTATGGTTAGCCGTTGCATGTGGATGTAGTTCAAATTTGAATTGCGGTTATTAAATGGCTAGAAAATCACTTAAATGTCTTTAAAAGGTCAAATGACCCCTGAAATTTTCCAAATTTTCACATGACAGTTGTATTAGTGCACGTTAAACATAGAAAAAATTTGAAGGCCGTAAGAGGAAGCTATCTCCCGTTCGTCATCAAACATGCATTTTTCCCTCTCGGACCCACAAGCCTTCTAGTGAGTTGCTCCGATTTGTAAGGAGTGTGTGTCCAAACTTTCGTCAAACAGGCCAATTTTTTACCACATCATCTTGGTGACATGACATTACATCAAGCAAGGTTTCATGTTTTTCTGATCATTTTTTAATTTTTTGGAATTAAAATGCCGTGGCACTCCATGCATGTGTACATTCCGTGAGACCAATATGTTTGAAAATTCCTTCTAATTTACTACACATGGAATTAACTCACACACAAGTACACAAATATGATTTTTCAAACCGTTATGGTTAGCCGTTGCATGTAGATGTAGTTCAAATTTGAATTACGGTCATTAAATGCCTAGAAAATCACTTAAATGTCTTTAAAAGGTCAAATGACCCCTGAAATTTTCCAAATTTTCACATGACAGTTGTATTAGTGCACGTTAAGCATAGAAAAAATTTAAAGGCCATAAGAGGAAGCTATCTCCCGTTCGTCATCAAACATGCTTTGTTCCCACTCGGAACCACAAGCCTTCTAGTGAGTTGCTCCGATTTGTGAGGGGTGTGTGTCCAAACTTTCGTCAAACAGGCCAATTTTTTTACCACATCATCTTGGTGGCATGACATTACATCAAGCAAGGTTTCATGTTTTTCTGATCCTTTTTTTTATTTTTTGGAATTAAAATGAAATGGCACTCCATGCATGTGTCCATTCCGTGAGACCAATATGTTTGAAAATTCCTTCAAATTTAATGCACATGGAATTAACTCGCACACAAGTACACAAATATGATTTTTCAAACCGTTATGGTTAGCCGTTGCATGTAGATGTAGTTCAAATTTGAATTACGGTCATTAAATGGCTAGAAAATCTCTTAAATATCTTTAAAAGGTCAAATGACCCCTAAAATTTTCCAAATTTTCACATGACAGTTGTATTAGTGCACGTTAAACGTAGAAAAAATTTGAAGGCCGTAAGAGGAAGCTATCTCCCATTCGTCATCAAACATGCATTGTTCCCTCTCGGAACCACAAGCCTTCTAGATAGTTGCTCCGATTTGTGAGGGGTGTGTGTCCAAACTTTCGTCAAACAGGCCAATTTTTACCACATCATCTTGGTGGCATGACTTTACATCAAGCAGGGTTTCATGTTTTTCCGATCATTTTTTAATTTTTTGGAATTAAAATGCCATGGCACTCCATGCATGTGTCCATGCCGTGAGACCAATATGTTTGAAAATTCCTTCTAATTTACTGCACATGGAATTAACTCACTCACAAGTACACAAATATGGTTTTTCAAACCGTTATGGTTAGCCGTTGCATGTGGATGTAGTTCAAATTTGAATTGCGGTTATTAAATGGCTAGAAAATCACTTAAATGTCTTTAAAAGGTCAAATGACCCCTGAAATTTTCCAAATTTTCACATGACAGTTGTATTAGTGCACGTTAAACATAGAAAAAATTTGAAGGCCGTAAGAGGAAGCTATCTCCCGTTCGTCATCAAACATGCATTTTTCCCTCTCGGACCCACAAGCCTTCTAGTGAGTTGCTCCGATTTGTAAGGAGTGTGTGTCCAAACTTTCGTCAAACAGGCCAATTTTTTACCACATCATCTTGGTGACATGACATTACATCAAGCAAGGTTTCATGTTTTTCTGATCATTTTTTAATTTTTTGGAATTAAAATGCCGTGGCACTCCATGCATGTGTACATTCCGTGAGACCAATATGTTTGAAAATTCCTTCTAATTTACTACACATGGAATTAACTCGCACACAAGTACACAAATATGATTTTTCAAACCGTTATGGTTAGCCGTTGCATGTAGATGTTGTTCAAATTTGAATTATGGTCATTAAATGGCTAGAAAATCATTTAAATGTCTTTAAAAGGTCAAATGACCCCTAAAATTTTCCAAATTTTCACATGGCAGTTGTATTAGTGCATGTTAAACATAGAAAAAATTTGAAGGCCGTAAGAGGATGATATCTCCCGTTCATCATCAAACATGCGTTGTTCCCTCTTGGAACCACAAGCATTCTAGTAAGTTGCTTCGATTTGTGATGGGTGTGTGTCCAAACGTTCATCAAACAGGCCAATTTTTTTACCACATCATGTTGGTGGGATGACATTACATCAAGCAAGGTTTCATGTTTTCTAATCATTTTTTAATTTTTTGGAATTAAAATGCCATGGCACTCCATGCATGTTTCCACGCCGTGAGACTAATATGTTAGAAAATTCCTTCTAATTTACTGCACATGGAATTAACTCGCACACAAGTACACAAATATGATTTTTCAAACCGTTATGGTTAGCCGTGGCATGTGGATGTAGTTCAAATTTGAATTACGGTCATTAAATGACTAAAAAATCACTTAAATGTCTTTAAAAGGTCAAATGACCCCTGAAATTTTCCAAATTTTCACATGACAGTTGTATTAGTGCATGTTAAGCATAGAAAAAATGATGTGGTAAAAATGTGAAGGCCGTAAGAGGAAGCTATCTCCCGTTCGTCATCAAACATGCATTGTTCCCTTTCGGAACCACGAGCCTTCTAGTGAGTTTCTCCGGTTTGTGAGGGGTGTGTGTCCAAACTTTCGTCAAACATGCCACTTTTTTTACCACATCATCTTGGTGGCATGACATTGCATCAAGCATGGTTTCATTTTTTCTGATCATTTTTTAATTTTTTGGAATTAAAATGCCATGGCACTACATGCATGTGTCCATGCCGTGAGACCAATATGTTTGAAAATTCCTTCTAATTTACTGCACATGGAATTAACTCACACAGAAGTACACAAATATGATTTTTCAAACCGTTATGGTTAGCCGTTGCATGTAGATGTAGTTCAAATTTGAATTACGGTCATTAAATGGCTAGAAAATCACTTAAATGTCTTTAAAAGGTCAAATGACCCCTGAAATTTTCCAAATTTTCACATGACAGTTGTATTAGTGCACGTTAAGCATAGAAAAAATTTAAAGGCCATAAGAGGAAGCTATCTCCCGTTCGTCATCAAACATGCTTTGTTCCCACTCGGAACCACAAGCCTTCTAGTGAGTTGCTCCGATTTGTGAGGGGTGTGTGTCCAAACTTTCGTCAAACAGGCCAATTTTTTTACCACATCATCTTGGTGGCATGACATTACATCAAGCAAGGTTTCATGTTTTTCTGATCCTTTTTTTTATTTTTTGGAATTAAAATGAAATGGCACTCCATGCATGTGTCCATTCCGTGAGACCAATATGTTTGAAAATTCCTTCAAATTTAATGCACATGGAATTAACTCGCACACAAGTACACAAATATGATTTTTCAAACCGTTATGGTTAGCCGTTGCATGTAGATGTAGTTCAAATTTGAATTACGGTCATTAAATGGCTAGAAAATCTCTTAAATATCTTTAAAAGGTCAAATGACCCCTAAAATTTTCCAAATTTTCACATGACAGTTGTATTAGTGCACGTTAAACGTAGAAAAAATTTGAAGGCCGTAAGAGGAAGCTATCTCCCATTCGTCATCAAACATGCATTGTTCCCTCTCGGAACCACAAGCCTTCTAGATAGTTGCTCCGATTTGTGAGGGGTGTGTGTCCAAACTTTCGTCAAACAGGCCAATTTTTACCACATCATCTTGGTGGCATGACT
The DNA here is from genome assembly GCA_011799875.1 of Thinopyrum elongatum. Taxonomy (NCBI): domain Eukaryota; kingdom Viridiplantae; phylum Streptophyta; class Magnoliopsida; order Poales; family Poaceae; genus Thinopyrum; species Thinopyrum elongatum. The sequence continues at coordinate 626,242,991 of CM022298.1, forward strand.
TTACATCAAGCAGGGTTTCATGTTTTTCCGATCATTTTTTAATTTTTTGGAATTAAAATGCCATGGCACTCCATGCATGTGTCCATGCCGTGAGACCAATATGTTTGAAAATTCCTTCTAATTTACTGCACATGGAATTAACTCACTCACAAGTACACAAATATGGTTTTTCAAACCGTTATGGTTAGCCGTTGCATGTGGATGTAGTTCAAATTAGAATTACGGTCATTAAATGTCTATAAAATCACTTAAATGTCTTCAAAAGGTCAAATGACCCCTGAAATTTTCCAAATTTTCACATGACAGTTGTATTAGTGCACGTTAAACTTAGAAAAAATTTGAAGGCCGTAAAAGGAAGCTATCTCCTCTTCGTCATCAAACATGCATTGTTCCCTCTCAGAACCACAAGCCTTCTAGTGAGTTGCTCCGATTTGTGAGGGGTGTGTGTCCAAACTTTCGTCAAATAGGCCAATTTTTTTACCACATCATCTTGGTGGCATGACATTACATCAAGCAAGGTTTCATGTTTTTCTGATCATTTTTTAATTTTTTGGAATTAAAATGCCATGGCACTCCATGCATGTGTCCATGCCGTGAGACCAATATGTTTGAAAATTCCATCTAATTTACTGCACATGGAATTAACTCACACACAAGTACACAAATATGATATTTCAAATCGTTATGTTTAGCCGTTGCATGTGGATGTAGTTCAAATTAGAATTACGGACATTAAATTGCTAAAAAATCACTTAAATGTCGTTAAAAGGTCAAATGACCCCTGAAATTTTCAAATTTTTCACATGACAGTTGTATTACTGCACGTTAAACGTAGAAAAAATTTGAAGGCCATAAGAGGAAGCTATCTCCCGTTCGTCATCAAACATGCATTGTTCCCTCTCGGAACCACGAGCATTCCAGTGAGTTGCTCCAGTTTGTGAGGGGTGTGTGTCCAAAGCTTCGTCAAACAGGCCAAATTTTTTTCCACATCATCTTGGTGGCATGACATTACATCAAGCATGGTTTCATTTTTTCTGATCATTTTTTAATTTTTTGGAATTAAAATGCCATGGCACTCCATGCATGTGTCCATGCCGTGAGACCATTATGCTTGAAAATTTCTTTCTAATTTACTGCACATGGAATTAACTCGCACACAAGTACACAAATATGATTTTTTAAACCGTTATGGTTAGCCGTTGCATGTACATGTAGTTCAAATTTGAATTACGGTCATTAAGTGCCTAAAAAATCACTTAAATGTCTTTAAAAGGTCAAATAACCTCTGAAATTTTCCAAATTTTCACCTGACAGTTGTATTAGTGCATGTTAAACATACAAAAAATTTGCAGGCCGTAAGAGGAAGCTATCTCCCGTTCGTCATCAAACATGCATTGTTCCCTCTCGGAAGCACAAGCCTTCTTGTGAGTTGCTCCGACTTGTGAGGGGTGTGTGTCCAAACTTTCGTCAAACAGGCCAATTTTTTTACCACATCATCATGGTGGCATGACATTACATCAAGCAAGGTTCATGTTTTTCTGATCATTTTTTAATTTTTTGGAATTAAAATGCCATGGCACACCATGCATGTGTCCATGCCGTGAGACCAATATGTTTGAAAATTCCTTCTAATTTACTGCACATGGAATCAACTCACTCACAAGTACACAAATATGATTTTTCAAACCATTATGGTTAGCCGTTGCATGTGGATGTAGTTCGAATTTGAATTACGGTCATTAAATGGCTAGAAAATCACTTAAATGTGTTTAAAAGGACAAATGACCCCTAAAATTTCACATGATAGTTGTATTAGTGCATGTTAAACGTAGAAAAAATTTGAAGGCCGTAAGAGGAGGCTATCTCCCGTTCGTCATCAAACATGCATTGTTCCCTCTCGGAACCACGAGCCTTCTAGTGAGTTGCTCCTGTTTGTGAGGGGTGTGTGTCCAAACTTTCGTCAAACAGGCCAATTTTTTTACCACATCATCTTCGTGGCATGACATTACATCAAGCAAGGTTTCATGTTTTTCTGATCATTTTTTAATTTTTTGGAATTAAAATGAAATGGCACTCCATGCATGTGCCCATACCGTGAGGCCATTATGTTTGAAAATACCTTCCAATTTACTGCACATGGAATTAACTTGCACACAAGTACACAAACATGATTTTTCAAACCGTTATGGCTAGTTGTTGCATATAGATGTATTTCAAATTTGAATTACGGTCAATAACTGGCTAGATAATCACTTAAATGTCTTTAAAAGGTCAAATGACCCCTGAAATTTTCCAAATTTTCACATGATAGTTGTATTAGTGCACGTTAAATGTAGAAAAAAATTGAAGGCCGTAAGAGGAAGCTATCTCCCATTCGTCATCAAACATGGATTGTTCCCTCTCGGAACCACGAGCCTTCTAGTGAGTTGCTCCGGTTTATGAGGGGTGTGTGTCCAAACATTCCTCAAACAGGCCAATTTTTTTACCACATCATCTTGGTCGCATGACATTACATCAAGCAAGGTTTCACGTCTTTCTGATCATTTTTTAATTTTTTGGAATTAAAATGCCATGGCACTCCATGCATGTGTCCATGCCGTGAGACCAATATGTTTGAAAATTCCTTCTAATTTAATGCACATGGAATTAACTCGCACACAAGTACACAAATATGATTTTTCAAACCGTTATGGTTAGCCGTTGCATGTAGATGTAGTTCAAATTTGAATTACGATCATTAAATGGCAAGAAAATCACTTAAATGTCTTTAAAAGGTCAAATGACCCCTGAAATTTTGCAAATTTTCACATGACAGTTGTATTAGTGCATGTTAGACATAGAAAAAATTTGAAGGCCGTAAGAGGAAGCTATCTCCCGTTCGTCATCAAACATGCATTATTCCCTCTCGGAACCACAAGCCTTCTAGTGAGTTGCTCCGATTTATGAGGGGTGTGTGTCCAAACTTTCGTAAAACAGGCCATTTTTTTACCACATCATCTTGGTGGCATGACATTACATCAAGCAAGGTTTCATGTTTTTCTGATCATTTTTTAATTTTTTGGTATTAAAATGCCATGGCACTCCATGCATGTGTCCACGCCGTGAGGCCATTATGTTTGAAAATACCTTCCAATTTACTGCAGATGGAATTAACTTGCACACAAGTACACAAACATGATTTTTCAAACCGTTATGGCTAGTTGTTGCATATAGATGTAGTTCAAATTTGAATTACGATCATTAAATGGCTAGGAAATCACTTAAATGTCTTTAAAAGGTCAAATGACCCCTGAAATTTTCCAAATTTTCACATGACAGTTGTATTAGTGCATGTGAAATGTAGAAAAAAATTGAAGGCCTTAAGAGGAAGCTATCTCCCATTCGTCATCAAACATGCATTGTACCCTCTCGGACCCACGAGCCTTCTAGTGAGTTGCTCCGGTTTGTGTGGGGTGTGTGTCCAAACATTCCTCAAACAGGCCAATTTTTTACCACATCATCTTGGTGGCATGACATTACATCAAGCAAGGTTTCATGTCTTTCTGATCATTTTTTAATTTTTTGGAATTAAAATGCCATGGCACTCCATGCATGTGTCCATGCCGTGAGACCAATATGTTTGAAAATTCCTTCTAATTTACTGCACACGGAATTAACTCGCACACAAGTACACAAATATGATTTTTCAAAACGTTATGGTTAGCCGTTGCATGTAGATGTAGTTCAAACTTGAATTACGGTCATTAAATGGCTAGAAAATCACTTAAATGTCTTTAAAAGGTCAAATGACCCTGAAATTTTGCAAATTTTCACATGACAGTTGTATTAGTGCACGTTAAACATAGAAAAAATTTGAAGGCTGTAAGAGGAAGCTATCTCCCGTTAGTCATCAAACATGCATTGTTCCCTCTCGGAGCCACAAGCCTTCTAGTGAGTTGCTCCGATTTGTGAGGGGTGTGTGTCCAAACTTTCGTCAAACAGGCCAATTTTTTTACCACATCATCTTGGTGGCATGACATTACATCAAGCAAGGTTTCATGTTTTTCTGTTCATTTTTTAATTTTTTGGAATTAAAATGCCATGGCACTCCATGCATGTGTCCATGCCATGACTCCAATATGTTTGAAAAATCCTTCTAATTTACTGCACATGGAATTAACTCACACACAAGTACACAAATTTGATTTTTCAAACCGTTATGGTTAGCCGTTGCATGTAGATGTAGTTCAAATTTGAATTACAATCATTAAATGGCTAGAAAATCACTTAAGTGTCTTTAAAAGGTCAAATGACCCCTGAAATTTTCCAAATTTTCACATGACAGTTGTATTAGTGCACGTTAAACGTAGAAAAAATTTGAAGGCCGTAAGAGGAAGCTATCTCCCATTCGTCATCAAACATGCATTGTTCCCTCTCAGAACCACGAGCCTTCTAGTGAGTTGCTCCGATTTGTGAGGGGTGTGTGTCCAAACTTTCGTCAAATAGGCCAATTTTTTTACCACATTATCTTGGTGGCATGACATTACATCAAGCAAGGTTTCATGTTTTTCTGATCATTTTTTAATTTTTTGGAATTAAAATGCCATGGCACTCCATGCATGTGTCCATGCCGTGAGACCAATATGTTTGAAAATTCCTTCTAATTTACTGCACATGGAATTAACTCACACACAAGTACACAAATATGATTTTTCAAACCATTATGGTTAGCCGTTGCATGTGGATGTAGTTCAAATTTGAATTACGGTCATTAAATGGCTAGAAAATCACTTAAATGTCTTTAAAAGGTTAAATGACCCCTGAAATTTCACATGACAGTTGTATTAGTGCATGTTAAACATAGAAAAAATTTGAAGGCCATAAGAGGAGGCTATCTCCCGTTCATCATCAAACATGCATTGTTCCCTCTCGGAACCACGAGCCTTCTAGTGTGTTGCTCCAGTTTGTGAGTGGTGTGTGTCCACACTTTCGTCAAACATGCCAATTTTTTTACCACATCATCTTCGTGGCACGACATTACATCAAGCAAGGTTTCATGTTTTTCTGATAATTTTTTAATTTTTTGGAATTAAAATGCCATGGCACTCCATGCATGTGTCCATGTCGTGAGACCATTATGTTTGAAAATTCCTTCCAATTTACTGCACATGGAATTAACTCGCACACAAGTACACAAATATGATTTTTCAAACCATTATGGTTAGCTGTTGCATGTAGATGTAGTTCGAATTTGAATTACGGTAATTAAATGGCTAGAAAATCACTTAAATGTCTTTGAAAGGTCAAATGACCCCTGAAATTTTCCACTTTTTCACATGTCAGTTGTATTAGTGCACGTTAAATGTAGAAAAAAATTGAAGGCCGTAAGGGGAAGCTATATCCCGTTCGTCATCAAACATGCATTGTTCCCTCTCAGAACCACGAGCCTTCTAGTGAGTTGCTTCGGTTTTTGAGGGGTGTGTGTCCAAACTTCTGTCAAACATGCCAAATTTTTTACCACATCATCTTGGTGGCATGACATTACATCAAGCAAGGTTTCATGTGTTTCTGATCTTTTTTTTTGGAATTTAAATGCCATGGTATTCCATGCTTAATTGTGTCATAGCCGTTAGACCAATATGTTTGAAAATTCCTTCCAACTTACTGCACATGTAATTAAATCGCACACAAGTACACAAAATATGACTTTTCAAACCGTTATGGTTAGTTGTTGCATGTACATGTAGTTCAAATTTGAAGTACGGTCATTAAATGGCTAGAAAATCACTTAAATGTCTTAAAAAGGTCAAATGACCCCTGAAATTTTCCAAAATTTGACATGACAGTTGTATTAGTACTACAAATTTTCTCATACATTTAAAACACAATCCGTTGCGACTTTACTCCAAATTCGACTTTCACAGCTAATAAAAAATATCAACAACATCACACACAGTTTTTTGTAGGAACCGTTTGTGATGAAAATTCCTGGGTCTATTTAAGTCTTCCTCCTTAAGCTCTTCTGCTCCAGTGCCGGCAACCCCCGAATCCATGAATCCCGATCCCCATTCCCGCAACCCCTTCCTGCAAAGATGATGCCGTGGAAACGCTTTGTGAAGGCCCGTACGATGACCACGTCCTCCTCGAGCGCCACCGCATGCGCTGACAGCGCGGCCGCCTACGCCGAGAGTGCCACCGCATCCGCATTGAGCACGGCCGCATCCGCCGAGAGGGCATCTGCGGCAGCGACAGGGCAGCTGCAGTAGCCGAGACAGCTGCAGCTACTGCTGCGACGGCGGCTGCAAACGCCGAGAGCGCTCGAGATGCCGTCCGTGCCGCTGATGTCGCCCTGGCCCGGGTTGAGGCCATCCATGCCAAGATCGAGGACGCACACGCCAAGATATTCCAGGCTACCTCAGAATCTAGCATGCAACCCATGTCCGAAAAGGCGGCGGTGGCCATGGAGCACCAACGCGAGCTGGAGATGCAGGAGGCGGCGGAGATCGAGGAGCGCCGGGAGGAGGAGTTGCGCATGGCCGAGGTCGAGGTAGAGAAGAGTCTGTCCGTCGAGGAATCAGTGGAGGAGTACCAACAAGAGCTCTGGCGCAGCCACTACTACGAGTACTACAACCTTGAGGGCGGCGCCGAGGATGAGGACGAGGACGCGGTCGACTTCAGCAGGGGGGACGCGAAGTCCACCAACGGCGGCATGTTGCCAGGACAAGTCATCGATGTCTCATCTCACATCGGCGATGCGTAGGCCGGCATGGCGGCGGATTTGTTAAAATTATGCGTACTTAGGCTTTGTTTTTAATGCTGGTTTTTTGTTAGAGCAATGTTTCGGTTAACTGACTCTGTTTAATTACTAAAATTGCTCAATTCAGTAAGTGTGGTCTGTGTGCTGTACGCTCTTTTGTGTGCCCAAATTAGCAAGTGATGTTAAATTATGCAATGACATACCCGGGGAAATTTCCACCGAAATTTGAATTATCAAACTCATCCCATGTGCGTAAAGCAGAAGAATCGTTTGCGATGCACACAATCGTTCAAAGTGAATGGTGTCCGGCGGCACCGCGCGCAAATTTTCCCTCCACATTTCGCAATTTTTGGCCTACCGCCGAAATATCTACCCCCGCCCCCCTTCCCCACCCCCTTTTCTCCCCGACCACAAGTCACATTTCCCCTGTTTCCTCCTTCCTTCCTTCCTTCCTTCCTTCCTAAGCTATAGCCGCTTCCTCGCTCTTACCGTCTCACATCCTACCACCGGGGTCGCAATGGTCTTCTTCAATGACCTCTCCAACGGTTCCTCCTCCGACGACGACTCCTTCACCACCCAGGTATGCATCTCTTCTCTCTCTCGGGCTATGACTTGGAATGAAGGATTTTAACCCGGCGGTCGATTTGAGTCATTTCTTCCTCTTGGAGCTCCCTAGGACCATTAGTTGCAACGAATGGAGCGGGGTGGCTGAAGATCTGTCTGCTCATTGTCACCATCAATCTCCATGCGTGAAGCTAGTTGCGTTTGAATCTGTGTATAGTGGGAGGAAGTTTCTGGCATGTGCAGAGAAGGTTAGACCCTCTTTCGTTGTTACAAATCATTTGTTAGATGTGATTTAGACACTGTCACGGTCCCAACCCATTCATACCACGCCTTCAACCAAACGCATCCTAAGACAGTGTCACAGTTTGTTCCTAGTATCTAAAAATGTTGCCCTCTCATCAGCGATGCCATTAGAAAATTATTTGGCACCGCTTCAGCAGTTTGTGCAGCCAACTTTGGTCCACACATCCGAGCAGCCAAGTAGTAAAATACTAAATCTTTATGGCACGAAGGAACTGGGCATCGGCTCGCCAGTGCAGCGCATCGGTGCGAAATGTAGCAACACTTGTCTTTACACCGGTTTTGGCATACATAGTGGACGGCCTAAGTGCAGGGCACCGGTGCGAAATGTAGCAACAGTTGTCTTCACACTGGTTTTGGCATACATAGTGGATGGCCTTAGTGCTATTAGTTATATGTTACTAAATTTGTGCATGTACACACCTGTTAGTATCAATTTGCTGTCATCCAAACACTGTCGCTATGCTATTGCAGTTATATTTAGCTTCCTCATAAAATGTTCAATTTATTATTTATAGTACATGTAACACCCCAAAAATTTAATCATGTTTTTACTAAGTAAAAATTTGGCCATAAATAAAATTTTGAATTATACTAGGTCTTTATTTAATTTCAGAACCTTTTTTGTTTTCTGATTTCAAAATTCTTCCCTCCATATAGAAATTTTTGGAAATAATATTGTGTCTTGGGAAGTTCTCTTAAAACATTTCAATTATAGTTTAATAACAGTAAGAATTATTTTCATAATAAAAATTGCCCCAAAACAATTCTTTTAATAGCTATTCCTATATTTTAAATGCCTCTGTTGCACTACAACTAATTTAAATAATTCTTTTTAATTTCCACAAAAAATTAGGAGAGGTCATATGATGCCTACATATCACTTTTATGCAAAAACCCAACTTGGTGTTTTGAAAATTTTGAGTAAACCATCCTCTTTTCAATTATGTCCATTTCTTGAGTTTGAACTACAACCCAATTTTTTGTTGCCTCAAAAATTCTGAAATTTTTCCCACTCATAGTCCTTCCAACCAAAACCTTAAGTCCATGAGATCAGCTCCAATTGCCTCTATTTAGTTCACCAAATATTCCCCTACATTTTTTGTCCAGAATTGAAATTTCCCCAAACTTGCACTAGCAAGTTTTGCATTTTGCAAAACCAACTTCACCACTATATTTATCTTCTAAAGATACCTCCACCTGCCAAATTACATGTCTATCTGAATCACCTAGGTCACCCTAACATTCTGTCGAGCACCTTGAGCTCATGACAGAATTTGGGCATCTTTCTAAATTGCATTGCACTCTAGCCCCTTTAGCCAAACCAGCATGTCCATTATTCCTCTCATGGTCAGAAGCTTCCTCCTGCTAAGTTGTAGCTTGTTTGGATGCATGTTGATGCCACTGGCATTTAGTCGAGCAGGTGGTGCGCGTGTCTAGAGCCCGGCCAGGGTGCGTGTATCGCAGCCACTGGCATCGAGCCGCCGCGGCCCCCTGCTACCTCTCCAGTCCTCGCAACCGCCCAGGGAGCACCAACAGAAACCCACCGACCCCGCCGACACTCCCTCTTGTCGTCTGGCGCCGACCACTGCCGCCCACGCCGGCCACAACCAACACCGTGTCAGGCAAGCCACCGCCCAAGACACACGACTCGATCCCGAGCCAACCAGCGCGTCCCTGGCATAAATCCGGGCGGCCACCGCACCCACCTAACTCCACCGACCTCACAACGCTCTCACCGGACTCGGAGGCGCCATGAATGATCGCCGCTGTCGTGCTTATCCACGGGAGCCGCAGAACCGCCAAGCTCCGCCTATAAGAGGCCACCAGAGCATGTTTCCAACACCATCAGCCCCTCCCCTCCCTCTCTGAGCTCTCCCAAACAGAAGAACGACCGAAAGTGGTCGTCTTCCTCACCTCCGACCGAGGCAACCGCCGCTGCTGTTCGGTCGATTCTAACACCACCCGAGCTTCCCCCTCTCCACTCTTTGCATAAGAAGCCCCCTCGTGGTTCCACAAACCCATCCCCACCTCCAATTCAACCGGAGAAGGCTGTCTTCCTCGCCTCCGACAACGACGGCCGCCGCCACTGTCGTGTTGGTTCCGACGAATTCATAGCTCATCTCCTTCCACTCTCTTCACCAACGGGATCCTCTTTGTCCCACGACTATTTTTTTCCTCTCAATTCTACTCGGGAGCCACCGTAGACGGAAGCCCCATCCCGTCCGACGACTGCCGCCGCGAAGCTCACCGCCGACCACTCCGTATGATCCGGCGACCGTGGAGGATACCCCTGAGATCACCTCGGCCTCCTGAGCTCACCGGTGGTCTCGGTTTCTCGAATGGCACCGCCGTTCACCGGCGAGGGTCACTGGAGCACTGCTCTGTTTTGCCGCGAGAAGACGACGCAGGCAGTCTGGTCAAGCATGACAGGTGGGCCCGGTGGGACCCACCGTCAGTCACCCAGCCTCGCCACCTCAGCGTAAGTGGAGACGGGTTGCTCTGAACCCGTGTTCCAGTGAGGAAGGCGCACTCAACGCGGGCGCCATCAACGTCATCGCCTCGCTGGCCGCGGCTGGGCTCGGCCGAGTGACGCCAACGGCTAAATCCCGCACAGGGCACACTGCTGCTTTTACTCTTTTTCTTTTCTTCAGTGGTAACCAAATAATTCCATAGTAGCCATTTCTACTCCAAACTGGGTGATTCAAATTTCTGTAGGTTCCTAAAATCATGCTATATTATTCCGGCCTAGGTGAACATTTTTTCTAAACTTCATCTCTACTGAATTAATTAAATAGTCCATTTCTTTATTAATCTCAATGTAGTAATTCCCTAGGATAATCATAGTAACTCCAAATAAATTTATTATTTTTCTATTATTTTTAATTTTTCATCTAGTTTATTTTAGTATTTATTTGAAAAATATTTGAAACAACTTTTAGTACTGTTTTTGAATTATGTGGTAATTGCTATAATCTTTAAAATAGGAAAAATGGAGGGAAGAAACTTTTCAAACTTTTGGAGTGCACCCAATATTTCTGCATGCTCAAGGCAAGCATTTTGAACACTTGATATGGTGAATTGCATAGTATTACTTGCATCATGATTATGTTGAATTCAAATAAAACTTGCACATGGCTATACTTGCATGCATGATCCCCTGACAATATTTTGTCTCTGTTCAAATATGAAATATGAGTATGCATGGTTATTTCACCTGTCACATAGGCCATATTGGTCTGGACTAATCTGCAGGAAGTATCAGTCACGAGAAAAGTGATCGTGATACTAAAATCTCGTTGTGACGAGAATGATTATTGAGGGCATGTTGGGGCATGCCAGGTGGGACCCTGTTGGGTACTACCGAGAAAGTTTGTTGGGCTGACGACTGCAGGACCAACTTAAACCTCCTGAGTCGACCGTAGATCGAGTCTTGTTCCGGTAACCCCCCATACTTGATTCGTGCTGCCACTTGTCCCTGCCACAGGTGGGGTATGGTTTAGTAAGTTGTTAACCCCTTTCCATGCACACCCGACATAGAGGGCTACGATGAGGGTTTCCACGATCATGGACTAAATCCTGTCATCGAGTCAGGGGCATGGGTGTATCCAGTTGTGACCGAGAGGGGGGCACCCCTTGGAATCCGTGCGTATTAATAGTGATCCCATGCAGGATGTTGGTCTCTCCATCTTAGAGTTTTTCTTGAACGATGCTTTGGGTGATTCCTGGCATCCGGAAAGTTAATCTGGTGTGTGCTGGTCAGGTGTGTTTTCAACCCAAAGAACGTAATGGGAATTAGTCAGTGTCACGGTACTGACTAAAGAAATCCTTTACTTGTGGGTAAAGAGTACACCCTCTGCAGAGTTTAAACCTATTCGAATAGCCGTGTCCGTGGTTAAGGACTACAGTCTGGGTTGGTCAAGTGTCGGTCTTAGTGTCAGTCTCCGGAGGAAAATAATTATGACAAGCCTGAAATATTTTGCAGGATAATTATTAACACCCTGAGGCTACCTTGAATATTATGCTATGCACGTTAATATTATTATGGTTATGCATATTATTGAGGACTAACCCGTTTCTCTTATTTTGCATTTCTTGAGTGTCTCAGGGGCTGGCTAGACTACCCCGGGCACTCAATTTTATTTTCAAGACCTCTCGTGGCGTCCCTCGAGTTAACAGGCGGTTTATCACGCCACTACTCCTGTGGACACCCGATTGGCCTTTCTCTTCAAGTCCGACCGTGGCATCACTTGACACCCGACTGGCATTTCTTTTCAAGACCTCTCGTGGCGTCGCCTGAGTTCTCGGATGATCCTACTCGTCCGATTTCTCTTTTATACACCTGTTTGGCATTTCTCTTCAAGACCTACCATGGTGTCAGTTTAGACATCCGACCGACATTTCCTTTATTTTATTTTCCTTTAACTTTCCTTGTTTATCACTAATATTTTTATATATATCCAGTTATTTGCACATGCTAATATGTTATCATGCCATGATTTAATTCCCGACAACATGCCTTTAAGTCCATCATGAGCATACGCATATAATTTTTAATTCAACTTGATCACATAATATCTGCTGCATTCGGTATATCATCTGTTCATGATGTTTGCGAGTACATTCAAACATACTCACAGGCTTGTCCCTGGCTATTTACTTGGCCAGGTCAGGGTTTCTTCGAGGAGTACCACCGCGACGTCCATGCGGAGCCTAGGATTAGCGGCCACGCGGATAGGAGTTATCCGGGTCAGCTGTTCCTGTGGGAATGGAGCACCATCGGCGTTGGAGAACCACGAGTCATTTCCGTCATTCACCACCGGAATCACTATTGTATCATTAGACCTTTATGGTCTTGTATCCAATTCTTGTAATAGCTTGGTAATCAGTAATAAGGACGTGTCCACCAGTAACAGTAATCCTGGGCTGGTGGTAACACGAGGGGTTAAATTTCTGGGATATGTTTTGTCCCCGAAATCCGGCCCAGACAGTACATGAGTAAGAACTTGTAGCGTTGTTGTAGTTAATTATAGCTTCTGATGTTTCAGAATTTGGTTGTTGTCTCAGTAGCAATTAATTCATTTGCACATTGATCTTTTTGACAAGATATGTCATAATTAACCTGTTTCTTCAGTTTTTTCAAAATAAATATTGGTGATTTTCTATGTTGCTATAAACCCATTTCCCCTACAATTGTTACTGATCTAGTTTTAAATATTATAGGATGAACAGAAGTGTTCTTACTTGGAATGGGTTGATCAAGAGTGGCCAAAGTCTTTGAAGATGTGCCTAGGAAAGCTCTGGAGCATGTATGAGAAAGAGAACAGAAGTAGGCTTAGAGAAAGTGTTGTCAACGCTGAAGAATATTTGAAGATGCGGGATAAAAAGAGGAAGGTGGAGAATGAGCTCATATTTTTTAAATCAGACTTTGCTAAGATGGTGTTGGCGAAGGAGGAGGCACTTTCCCAGTTGGCCAGTGCAAAACAGGTTCTTACTAAACTGAAAGCAGAGGTGGATAAGACGAGCCTGGATGATCTCGATTAGGGAAATGAATATATTGTTCTTATGAAGCTGAACTAGCTATATGTTGTACTGTGCTATTTTCAGGTAGCTATCGTACTGTGATGTTAAAATATATTTATGTGCCTGATATGAAATTGGCAAACAGTTGTTCGATATGAAATGTGAATTTGCGTAATACTGGAATTATTAATTGTAAACTAATAAACCTGCTAAATGGGTCATGGAACTTTGCAAACGTTTCTAGCAGTAAAAGCGCTTGTGATGGATAGCCCAATACCACACAGTTTTCTTCATCAAATCGTGTGTGATGTAGTTGAATAAAAGCAAACAGTTAACAAGGCAGAGCGTGTGTGATAGTTACACCTATCAAACACGAGCCTATACATAAAACTCTATGGGATGTACAGACGAACAGAAATGTTTTCCCTGGATTAACTGTGTGGGATGTACATACGAACGGAAACATTTTCCCTGGATGACTGTGTGGGATGTACATAAGAACGGAAACGTATTCCTTGGATTGACTGTGTGGAATGTACATAACAGACAGAAACGTTTGTTTGGGACTGACTGTGTGGGATGTACATACGAACGGAAACGATTAGGTTTCGATGCCTCGCCCGATCGCACATGAGCTCATTTTGCCCCAGCCTGTGTGCCAGGAGGGCCTATCCCTAATGGTTTCTGGGTCATGTGGGAAGGACCCCCTATCACCCACACTCATTTGGCGATGGTTCCAAATGCCGTCGCGGAAAGGGGTTAAAAACTGTTTTTATAGCACCTCGCTGTACCAGTGTGCTGCAGATATTTAATCTCCAGGTGTGGTTGATTTGACAACTCAACTGCTAATACTTACAAATATTCTTTGGCTCCCCGTGTGTCGCATCTATAAATTTGGGTTGAATACTCTACCCTCGAGAACTGTTGTGATCCCCTATACTTGTGGGTTATCACTGTTCCAAGTAAATTTGCATGTGCCAAACTCTAAATCTTCAAATAATAATCTATTTTGTATGCCCAAATCGCTCATGTAGCGACAGGGGGCTGTCAGTATCTTCCATGCTAGGTGGGTTATTCTCACGATGAGTGTTTATTCACTTGTCATTCACGAGAAAGTGGCTGGTAATTGGGATGCCCAGTCCTGTGATCAAAAATCAAAATCAAAATATAAAAATGAAACAACTCCCCCGGATTGTTGTTGGTATGGAGGGCACCCGAGGATTCGGCTAGCTATGGCTTGTGTTTGTTGGTGGAGGGGGAGTAAAAACTTTACCATTTTGTTTGGGAACCGCCTATAATGTGTCCAACATGGAAGATAGTGAGATCTCTCAGTTGTTATGTTGACAATGAAAGCATAACTTCTCAAAATTATATTCATCTTTTTTTTAAAAGCCTTGAGCTCTGGCACCTCTGTAAATCCCTGCTTCCCTCTGTGAAGGGCATATCTATTTACTTTTATTGTTGAGTCATCACCTTCTTATTAAAAGCACCAGCTGGAGAGCACTATTGTCATTTATATGCTTTTTTTAATCGATGTTGAGTATGAGTGTGACTAGATCTGTTTTGCCATGAATTACAATGTCTAGTCAGTGCTTGAACTTCAGCGGTGCTCTGCATTTATGTTTTACAGCCTCAGAAAGGGCTAGTGAGATACCATCATATCATATTGTATCATGATTGTTTTGAAAAAGTGTTGTCATCCGAGATATCTTGTTATTGAAATGTGAGACCTAAGTGTTATTGCGAATATGGTTAGTTCATAATCTTTGCTGAAAACCTGAACATCAGTTAGACATATTTGCAACAACAAGATCAAATAGAGTTTGTAAAAGTTTTTCTTTGTCACTTTCAGTTTATCAATGAATTGCTTGATGACAAGCAATGGGTTAAGCTTGGGGGAGTTGATACGTCTCCATCATATCTACTTTTCCAAACTCTTTTGCCCTTGTTTTGGACTCTAATTAGCATGATTTGAATGGAACTAACCCGGACTGATGTTGTTTTCAGCAGAATTTCCATGGTGTTGTTTTTGTGTAGAAATCAAAGTTCTCAGATTGACCTGAAAATTTACGGAGAATTTTTGTGGAATGTATAAAAATACTGGCGGGAAAATATACCAGAGGGAGGCCACAAGCTCAGGGGCCGCGCTGACCCCCCCCCCCCCCCAGGGCGTGCTTGGTGAGCTTGTGGCCCCCCTGAACCTCAGGCAACCCTAAATCCAACTCCATATATACCTATTCACGGAGAGAAAAAAATTAGAGAGATGGATTAATCATGTTTCACGATACAGAGCTGACGCCACCTCCTGTTCTTCATCAGGAAGGCTGATCTGGAGTCCGTTCGGGGCTCCGGAGGGTGGAAATTGACGCCGTCGTCATCATCAACCTTCCTCCATCACCAATTTCATGATGCTCACCGCCGGTAGTGAGTAATTCCTTCGTAGGCTTGCTGGACGGTGATGGGTTGGATGAGATTTATCATGTAATCGAGTTAGTATTGTTAGGGATTGATGCCTAATATCTACTATGTAATGCTTGTCACTAGGGCCCGAGTGCCATGATTTCAGATCTGAACCTAATATGTTTTCATGAATATATATGTGTTCTTGATCCTATCTTGCAAGTTATACGCACCTATTACGTGTTATGATCCGCATACCCCAAGGTGACAATAATTGGGATTCTTTCTGGTGATTACCGTAGTTTGAGGAGTTCATGTATTCACTAAGTGCTAATGCTTTGTTCCGGTTCTCTATTAAAAGGAGGCCTTAATATCCCTTAGTTTCCTTATGGACCCCGCTGCCACGGGAGGGTAGGACAAAAGATGTCATGCAAGTTCTTTTCCATAAGGACGTATGATCATATACGGAATACATGCCAACATTACATTGATGAATTGGAGCTAGTTGAGCGTTGCTCTAGGTTATAACTGCTACATGATGAATATTATCCAACACAATTATCCATCGATGATCCAATGCCTACGAGCTTTTCACATATTGATCTTTGCTAAGTTACTTTTGCCGTGCTGCTATTACAATCACTACAAAACTGTTACTGTTACTATTGCCACTGTTACCATTACTTCCATACTACTTTGCTACTAAATACTTTGTTGCAGATATTAAGTCTTTCAGGTGCGGTTGAATTGACAACTCAACTGCTAATAGTTGTGAATATTCTTTGGCTCCCCTTGTGTCAAATCAATAAATTTTGGTTGAATACTCTACCCTTGAAAACTGTTGCGATCCCCTATACTTGTGGGTTATCACACAACGCGACTGCCCAATGTGGTTATCAATTGGTGAAGTTTGGCCATTTCTGCCGACACTGCCCATGACCTCGCTCTCCTGGCTCTCTCTAGTATTTATCTAATAATAAAGCACACAATGCTTCTGCAAGCTCACCGTTGTGCACTTTTTGCAAAAAAGTCCTTGTGTTTTCTGATAATTCAACCCGTAGTCCTTTTTTAAGTGGATATGGGAAAATGTTTCATTCTTACAAGAAGGACCCTACATTTTTTTAGTATCCAACCCATGATCCGGTGGCTAATTTGTGCAGAGGGGTCAAGCGCTGCGCGAAGAAGAGAAAGGGGATCGCGGGCGGAGCTGTTGGTGGCGGAGGAGATCCTCACCGGCGGCGGTCGAGCGTGGACGTGTGATACATCTCCAACGTATCTATAATTTATGAAGTATTCATGCCATGTTTATAACAATTCTATATGGTTTTGGTATGATCTGAATGGAACTAACCCGGACTGATACTGTTTTCAGCAGAACTATCGTGGTGTTGTTTTTTGTGCAGAAACAAAAGTTCTCGGAATGGGCTCAAAATTTACGGTGATTTTTTATGGACATGAAGAGACCCATGGAGCGCTGGAGCCAGGCTAGAAGAGCCATGAGGGCATGACAAGCCTGGGGGGCATGCCCCCCGAGCTTGTCGCTCCCTCGTGGGCCCCCTTGGCATGAGATCGATGCCAAAAATTCCTATAAATACCCCAACCTCGGAAAATAACCCTAGATGAGAAGTTCCGCCACCGCAAGCCTCTACATCCAGGAAAACTCAATAGGGACCCTGTGCCGGCACCCTGCCGGCGGGGGAAATCATCACCAGAGGCCATCTTCATCATTCCGGTGGCCACCATGATGAGGATGGAGTAGTTCACCCTCGGGGCTGAGGGTATGTACCAGTAGCTTTGTGTTTGATCTCTCTCTCTCATGCTCTTGATTTGGCACAATCTTGATGTACCGTAAGCTTTGTTAATATAGTTGGATCATATGGTGTTTCTCCCTCTCTATCTTGTTGTGATGAATTGAGTTTTTACCTTTGAGGTTTCACTATTATTGGATTGAATACTTTGTTGGATTTGAGAACACTTGACGTATGTCTTGCACATGAATACCCGTGGTGACAATGGGATGTTCTATTGATTCACTTGATATATGTTTTGGTACTCAACTCACGGATTCCCGAGGTGACATTGTGGTAATCTATGCATAGGGGTTTATGCACATTTTCGTCCTACTTTCTTTGTTTGAAATCTTGGGGCACTCTCTGAAGTTCTTTGTGTTGGATTGAATATTATGACTCTGAAGTTGTTTGATGCATATTGTATAATTGACTCACGGATACTTGTGGTGACATTGGAGTATCTAGGTGACATTAGAGTTGGTTGATGCATATCATATGATGTTATTCTAGTATGAACTCTAGGGCTATTTGTGACACTTATAGGAATAGCTCAATAGATTGATCGGAAAGGATAACTTTGAGGTGATTTCGTACCCTACAAACAATTTCTTCTTATGTTCTCCGCTAGAAAGAACTTTGGAGTGACTCTTTGTCGCACGTTGAGGGATTGTTATATGATTCAATTATGTTAGCACTGTTGAGAGATTGCACTAGTGAAAGTATGAAGCCTAGGCATTGTTTCTATACATTGCAATACCATTTGTGCTTCGTTTTATCACTTGCTATCTTGCTGTTTTTATATTTTCAGATTGCAAAAACCTATATCTACTATCCATACTACACTTGTATCACCATCTCGTCGCCGAACTAGTGCACCTATATAATTTTCCATTGTATTGGGTGTGTTGGGGACACAAGAGATTTCTTGTATTTGATTGCAGGGTTGTTTGAGAGAGACCATCTTCATCCTACGCCTCCCATGAATTGATAAACCTTAGGTCATCCACTTGAGGGAAATTTGCTACTGTCCTACAAAACTCTGCGCTTGGAGGCCCAACACGAGTCTACAAGAACAAGTTGTGTAGTAGACATCAAGCTCTTTTCTGGTGCCGTTGTCGGGGAGGTGAGTGCTTGAAGGTATATCTTTAGATCTTCCAATCGAATCTTTTAGTTTCTTGTTTTATCACTAGTTTGGTTTACAAAAGAAAACTACAAAAAAATGGAACTGAGGTTGCCTCATATTATTCGTCTTTATCATGTCTTTCTTCAAAATGATGGATCAGAAAATTGTGCTCAATTGATAGAGGAAGAATTCAATAAAATGTTTGGCATAAAATCCATGAATGATAAGCATGATTGCAATGTTGTTAGTATGAATTATATGAATATCCATAATACTAATGATGATTGCACTAGTCATGACAAAAATGTTTCTTATAAGCATGTCAATTTGTGTGGAGTGCATAAAGTTTGTGAAGACGTGCCTTATAGGGATGATAGATTTTGTAAGAAGCATAAACATCATAGAACAATTTTTTTGCTCAAAGTGATAGATGAATTTGCTACAAAATTATGTTCTCTTTATCCTATTACTTGTGAACTTTGCAGCAAAGTTGGTCACCTTAATTTCCAATGCATGCTTTTTCATGATCGAATTGTGTCCAAATATTGCAATAACTTGATCACCCTTGAACTTTATAGTGAACTTTGTCTATTTTTGGGGTGTGAAGAATTGTGACATAAAAATAGTTGGTTTGAAGCATTCATATTCACAGATCATGCTGAAACTAATTTGAAATAAATCTATATGTTTTGTATGGTAAATTGCAATGAGAATGCTTATATTGCTAACTATAGAAAGACATGAAAACCAATAGAATATAAAAGGGATACTAATGAAAGGGTAAATATTTCGGCTTTCCCTCCTCTTGTCTCTCATGCTGAAATAGGTGACGAGAAGGAGCTCCCTATTCAACCAATCTCATCAATAAGAAGCTCGAATTTTTTTATTAAACATACACATGATGTGGTGAAGAAGAAGAAAAGAAGAAAGAGTAGAGGTAAAAAGGTATCCCTCCCAAATGATGTTGCTCCTATTATTGTTGTGCCTCATGAGAATGAATCAAAAATAATTGTGGAAGATGATACACTTGATGATGATATTGCTTCTTTGTCTTATGTCACAATATCCGAAGGAACTATTGAGGATGATTTTGTTATGCATATTACTAGTTGTGATGATTATGATTGGGAAAATAATGATACTTATTATAATCTTGAAAATCTTTTTGGCACCAACTTAGAAAATTATGATGATAATAATTGTTATACTATTGGTGCTATTCATACTATTAATGATGAGAGTGATTATGCTTATGATATTCCAAGCCACAAGCTTGGGGATGCTATGTTTGATGAGAATGACATATTTGAGAATTTATTTGCTGCAATTAATGTTCGTCCCAAGCTTGGGGATGCTATGCTTAATGAAGATGATTTTTTTTGTCCCCCTACTTTGAATGATCAAATTTGTTATGATGATTGCATGCCTCCTTTTTATGATGATTGCAATATTTATGAAAGTCGGTTTGGAAGAGTGTAAACTTTAGATAATTCTTAGACCACTATTTTGGAGGGTGTTGGATCTTATTACAATGATAAAAGTGGATTTGGAGATGTCATGACTTTATTTAGTAATAATTCCACTATCTTGGAAGAGGTTTCTATTGACTATTATGAGAACAAAGTTGCTACTTATGATGATTATTGTGATGATACTTATGTTATAAAAAGTAGTGATACTCATTGTCATAATTTTGAATATACTTTTACTGAATATTACTCTCTTAATGTGGAAACAATTTATACGATTCGAGTTTCATATGATACTCCCACTATTATGAATGAGAATAAAATTGCTGATGTGGAGAGTAATAAATTTTCTATGCTTGTGGATCATAAAAAGAATGCTTTATGTGTTAGCTATATTGATGGATCCATTCATGATGCTACTAAAAATTACTATGAGAGAGGAACATATGATTCATGATGCTCTCGTTATGTTTCAATTCTTTACTGCTATGTGAGCATCATTGAAATCATCATGCCTAGCTAAAAAGGCATTAAAGAAAAGCGCTTGTTGAGAGACAACCCAATATTTATACCTACTGTTTTAGTGTGTTCACATGATTAAGCAACTGCATTAATCATGTTTTATAGCTTTTGTTTCAATAAAGTGCCAAGTAGAGCCATTGGGATAGTGCAGATGATAGTTGATTTGATTCCGTGCAAAAACAGAAACTTTTGCGTCCAGTGCAGAAATTCCCTAATTTTAATGGAACGTGATTTTGATCTGAAATTTTTACACATGTGTCAGGGTACACAAACAGGGGTGTATGTTTCCCCTGACTTGTGCACAGACGGCAGAATGCCATCCCGGCAGCACCAAGCATCCAAGTCAAGACCAATCCAGAGGGATAGCTCTTTGAGGGATCAAAGGGTGGATCAAGATGACCAAGACAAGCCAAGGGAGCAAGATACCACTAAGGGAAAGCCTCCCTTGCCAGGAAGGCGAGCCTGGTCAGGTCAAGGCCACCCCGAAGACAAGTCCCAAGAATTCCCCGGCAAGGCTTGCCGGGGCCGCTGGCGGCCTATCGCCCCGCCAAGCCTCCACCGCTCCACCGCAGCACAACGCAAGTCACCCATCGGTGCAGTGTCGAGCCCCCGAATAGCTGAGTGGCTGCCATTAGGCATGTGGCAGACATTTAGAAGGAAAATCACCTCCAAATGACACCCGTCCAGAGGTGTGTCAAGCAGACAGATGGAAGATGACTAAGCGGCGTGGTAGGCATGCCGGGCTGCATCCATAGCGTGACACCTAGCAGTGCATTTAATGCGCTTTGTCCTAACTGCCAGAGTTAGGTATGATAGCACTGTTGGCTATCTAATCACTGGACAATGACTGTTTTGCCATTGTGGTTACCCCTTGACCTATAAAAGGAGGCCCATGGCAACCTTAGAAAGGATTCGGACCCTCGTGTATCCATACGCGCGTAGCTGCTCTCTCCCCAAGGCAACCTTGCCGGGCTTAAGCACCGCGTCTCCACCACCATCCTCTCATCAATCCACCGAAGCAGGAGTAGGGTTTTACGCCTCACGGCGGCCCAAACCTGGGTAAAAATCACCAGCGTCACCACTGTCGTGTGGTTCTACGGCCTCCGCTCTTTGTGCATTGCGAACACTCCCCCCGCCGAACCACAAAGGGGCCGATGGCCCCATAGGTGATCGTGTTCCGCCATGATATCTTTGGCGCGCCAGGTAGGGGGGCTACATGCGCGAACCTGAGGTCGTAAGCAGTGCGTCAATCTTCATCATCACCTCTTCATCGGTAGCTTCATCGTCCATGGCGCCCAAGAGAAAGTCCGGCGCAACAGCTCGGGAAAGAGGCGACCAAACTCCTTCGTCCGTCCTGCTCAGTTTCTGTCACCCGTCCCCGCCGCAGCTACAGCAGCGGCGGAGGCGAGAGATGGCGGCGACACGACGCCCCCGAACGGCTCGGGCAGCATGGCCACCATGCAGCCCCCGTTCAGAGAAGAGGCGAGGTGATAAGGTACATGGTTTCTCCCTCCACCACTTTCACCTGTTAACGATCGAGCCACACTGGGTTTTAGCGTCGTCAACGTTGACAAGCCCACGCGAATGATACGTCTCCGTCGTATCTACTTTTCCTAATGTTTTTCCTCTTGCTTTGGACTCTAATTTGCATGATTTGAATGAAACTAACCCGCACTGATGCTGTTTTCAGCAGAACTACCATGGTGTTGTTTTTGTGCAGAAATAAAAGTTCTCGGATTGGAACGAAACTTTGCGAGGAATTATTATACAATAAAAGATAATTTCTAGAGCCAAGAACCACCGGAGGGGGGCACCTAGGTGGGCACAACCCACCAGGGTGCCCCCCTCCAGGCACGCCCAGGTGGGTTGTCCCCACCTGGTGGCCCCGCAGACCCTAACTCCGACGCTATAAATTCACATTTTTGGAGAAAAAATTAGGGAGAAATAATTATCACATTTCACGAGACGGAGCCGTCGCCACCTCCTGTTCTTCATCGGGAGGCTAGATCTGGAGTCCGTTTGGGGCTCCGGAGAGGGGGATCTTCGATCTTCGTCATCACCAACCCTTCTCCATCGCCAATTCCATGATGCTCCCCACCGGGAGTGAGTAATTCCTTCATAGGCTCGCTGGTCAGTGAGGAGTTGGATGAGATTCATCATGTAATTGAGTTAGTTTTGTTAGGGCTTGATCCCTAGTATCCATTATGTTCTGAGATTGATGTTGCTATGACTTTGCCATGCTTAATGCTTGTCACTTTGGGCCCGGGTGCCATGATTTCAGATCTGAACCGTTTATGTTATCACCATTATATCTATGTTCTAGGTCCAATCTTGCAAGTTATAGTCACCTACTACGTGTTATGATCCGGCAACCCCGGAGTGACAGAAGTCAGGACCCCACTGCTTTGTTCCGGTGACAGAAGTCGGTGATGACAGTAGTTTGAGGAGTTCATGTATTCACTATGTGTCAATGCTTTGTTCCGGTTCTCTATTAAAAGGAGGCATTAATATCCCTTAGTTTCCAATAGGACCCCACTGCCACGGGAGGATAGGACAAAAGATGTCATTCAAGTTCTTTCCATAAGCACATATGACTATTTACGGAATACATGCCTACATTATATTTATGAACTGGAGCTAGTGCCGTATCGCCCTAGGTTATGACTGTTATATGATGAATATCATCCAACGAATTCATCGATCCAATGCCTATGAATTTCTCTCATATTGTTCTTGCTAAGTTACTACTGCTATTGTTACTGTTACACTTGCTACAAAATCATTGCTACCACTGTTACCGATTCTATTGCTGTTGCTACTACTATCAAAACTATCATACTACTTTGCTACTGATCACTTTGCTGCAGATAATTAATCTCTAGGTGTGGTTGAATTGACAACTCAGCTGCTAATACTTGCAAATATTCTTTGGCTCCCCTTGTGTCGAATCAATAAATCTGGGTTGAATACTCTACCCTCGAAAACTGTTGCGACCCCCTATACTTGTGGGTTATCAACGGAACTTGGTCCAGCATTTGCCCCGCTAGGGGAAAATCCTGAGTAGAGCGCCGGTGCAAATCCGTTGACTAACGCCCCGGCGAGCATGCTCTGGCAAGGCCATCCGCATCAGCATGACCTTTGTGCCAACCGCCGTAATGTCATTAAAAGTGTAAAGGGGAAGGAGAGAGAAACCGGCCCTACCTTTCACCGTGTATTATCGCCCGCAAGAGATCTGCGATCCCCTTCGGCCCTTTTCGGGGATCTGAAAATGACACGCGAGTGCCATCCTCCCAAGACATACGGACATGATGAACGACCGCAACGGAAGGAGGAAAGCATGGACAAAAGCTAAGTCAATATATCCATTGATTTTCTCCCCAGAAGTTCGCATTTGCTTATCCCTCGGACAATCAATGTTTTTCGTATGGTTAGATCTTTTCGTGTAATGGCACCTTGCTGTATTTGTCTGTGCCCCCACTTTGTTTTGAGCCTGCTCAACGAGGTGGGCAGCTACGTCAAAGACTCCTAAGGAAAAACCTGCCGGACATATCCTCGCCAGCTGGAGGCTAAGGACCCGCTCCTCACAACAATCGCGGCAGCATGCTACTGGCGGGCAACCAAAATGCACAAAAAGAAACTAACCATACGGACATCCATGGATAAAATGCAAAAGGGATAGCATGCACTTGAAATTAATTAGACATCAGTTCAGTACGAACAAAAGTAGTACGGGGCCTAAACACGAGACATACATAATGTTTTATTACAGGGCAACACAGCGGCGGGAATAATTTAGGGTTGTGCTTGGCGGCCTTGTGAAGCCCTGGGACGGAGAGGACCTTGTCGGCGAAGGGACCGGCTTTCTCTTCGGCAGTGGAAACATCAGCGCCTGCCGGAAGCCTCCTGAAGCCGTCGGCAAGGTCGAGGTCGGGGTGGCAATAGGCGAGGTTGCTCACGACCATGAAGAGGGCATCACAGGCAAGCTTTCGGGACTCGCTTGCAAAACAAGCGGCTCTTCCTTCCTCGTGTGTCCTCAGCCCTTCGATCAATCCATCGAAGAAGAGCGCTAGCTTGATGCTTGGGACCTCGTGTCTGCTAACTAAGAAGACTGGGTTCTCCATGCCCATCATTGAGATCTGGGCCGTGAGGCATTCAGCGATGTCGACCATGCTTTTGATCCAAAGGTCACGCTGCTGAACTTGGTTCGCCAATTTGTCCTCCGCATCCTTCCGGAGAATCCTCGTGTTTTCCAAGTCCTTCACCAGCTGCTTCTCGTGAGCTCCGGCAGACTCGATCGTGCTTTCCAAGGTGCCAAGCCTTGCCTTCATGTCAATGATGGTGCCGTTGGCAGTACCAAGGTCCTGGCTCTTAGAGGAAAGCTGCGGTTGCACCTCCTTCAGAAGGGTTTCTGCCTTCTGGGCCTCCTCCTTGAGAGCCACAATTTCCTTGGTACTCCCGGCAAGATCCTCCGTCAGCTTGGCCACCTGTTGGTCAAGATCAGCTTTGGCAATGGAGGTGGCGGCAAGATCATCAGCAGTCTTCTTCAGTTGGGCAGCTGAGTCAAGGGTGAGCCCGTCCAGGGCTGCCTTGTACTTATCCTCCAGCTCCTTGGTGCACTGCTAGACAAGGGCCTCCAGTTCTTCGTCCTTGCTGCGGAGGGTGGCCTCAAGGTTCCCTTCCCGGGAAGAGACACACTTCTCCTTGGCGTCCAAAAGCGCTGCACGCTCCGCCAAACGGACTTCCCGGGCAGCGACGTCCTCTTTCACCATGGTTATCACCTCTTGTTGCCGCAGGAGGATTTGGAACTGCTTGCCGTGCCACTCGCGCAGCTCACTGCCCTTATCCCTCAGCTTCTGATCCATGCTGTTGGCGGAGTTGCACTACTCCTTAAGCGCTTGCCATTTCTGGCCGTACCTGCTCTGCATTTCCTTGATGCTTGTCGCCACGGACTCCAGAAAGGACAGGTCCATGACTGCACTAACGGAGTCATCGGCTTCTTCAACTCACGGGTAGAATGGTGCCATGATACACTGGATCTCCTCATCAAGATCCGCGCTCACTGCTGCGGAAGAACCGGGGGCTCCAAGTCCAGGTTGGGCAAGGACCAGTGCCAGACTGCTCGAAGATGGCTGCATGGCCGCGGCCGAGGCGCCAAATTGGGGAGGGGGGCTCATGGTCTGAAGGGGAACCTTCTCTTCGACCATTACCCCCAGGACTGGCACGCTGCCGGGGGCCTCCTCCGGGACCTCTTGGATATCCCTGGCAGTGTGTTCCTGGCCCTCCGCGGCAGCAATCTTGGCAGCCTCCTCAGCGGCATCCTTGCCGATGCTGGCCACCTCCTCCAACAACTCAAGCTCCTCAACTACTGAGGCTGCAAGCAAAGGCAACAAGCAATAATGAGGAGGCAGAAGCATTGGAGAGCCAGAAACTTGAAGCAAAATGATGAAAGCAACAGAAGACAGATGGACGAACGGATTACCTAGAGTTGTTTGCCGTGGAGGGGCTTGGGTTTCCCCGGCAGCGTCAGTTGCCGGGACGCGACCTTCGCCCTCTTCCTCAGTAACAATAGTATCGACTTGGGCCGATCCGTCCGCAGGAGCCCTCGCCGGAGACCTCTCGGCTTGGGTACCAGGTGGGGTGGACTCCTCCTGGAGAGCCTCACCTAAGGGGACCTCCCACTCTCCCTTGGCTGGAGATGGGGGGGCGTTCCTCCGCGCCACCCTTGGCAGGGGAAATCCGTCCGGTGCTTTCATGCCGGGGGCTGAGCTGGGGGCTTGGTGCTGAATCATTCGTGCTACTTCCCGCCAAGCCCGTGCCCTCCGAGGGCCCTGACGGCTCCACGTGCTTGGATCATTTGGCCCAGTGGACAAGGGTTTCTTCTTCCTCTTCTTCCGTGTCGAAGACAACGAACAAGATTGGTTCAGCGAACCAACGAATGCGCAAGACACCAACAAGAAAGGAAAGAATTTTCCTTATTCTGGGTCCATGAGCATGGAGCCCAGCACGAACTCCAAAGGCGGTGGGGTCGCTCTGCCCCTCTTCAGGGTCGGAGGAGCAGTGCTTCCCGGCAGCTTCGAGCCCTTTGAGGATGCCGGGGGCTCCGGTGAGGGTGAGCTGCGTGAGGAGCTCGAGCTTGATTCAGAGCTGGGGTCGACCCCTATGATTGCACACCACTTGGTGGGAGGGGTCTTGGCCCCAGAAAGGCAGGATGAATGGCGGCGCACCACGTCCGGCCCCTCGCCTTCGAGATGATCTTCTTCTCCCTCTTGGCGACAGGTGCCGGAGCAGGGGCCGCTGTTCCTCGGGTGGGCCACCTACGAGTGCGCTGTTCCAAGTCTAGTTCCGGGGCTAGAGGGCCTGTTGCGAGCCATTCTTCTTCTGGCTGCTCCACTTCCTCAGCCTCATCCCCTTCTTGGGCCTCCGCCACCGCAGCATAGAGGGCTTCGATCCCGCTAGGCTCATTCCCGGCAGCCTCCTCCGCGGCCTGCCGCTCGCTCTTGCCATGGGAAGAACCTTCGTCTTCGGCCTCCTCCTCCCCATCTTCCTCCCCTCTTCCGAGCCTTGCCTTCCGGCAGTCCGGAGCGCCTTGTCCTCCTCGATCCGCCTCTTGATATACTCTGCTTCTACCTTAGAGGTGCGCTTGAACATGTTGTTCTCCACCCTGGTAGCCCTTTCCACCAAGTTGGAAGCCCACTCGAGCTCTGCATCAAGCTCCAGCAATTGCCAATCAACTGCAACTCCATGCGCATTACAATCTGGCATCCACTTCAAAATCTGGTCTAGGGCGGAGTTGATGTTCAGCGGAATGACCTTTGTTGGCAATTTGAATGGCCCGAGACTGCCGAACAATTGTTCGCACAACCAGGCGTGGCCATAAACCATCAAATTGTTGGTGAGGCCTGGGTACAGGCCTATCCTGTCCCCTGCATCTCCGTACCGCCAGGCAAACCTGTCCCGTTGCTGCTGCAGCACAAGGCGGTGTCGGAGGAAGTCAGCCCCCACTAGTTCGATGGTTAGCCCGGCAGCCTTGAGGCGGGCGATCCTGTTCAAAGATGGGCGAAGCCTATTGTCGGTAAGGCCTAACCTCCCCCATTCCTTGCCGTGTACGACGCACTCTGTCCGTGCCCGGCAGTAGTCTGGAGCATCCGCATCCTGAATCCAACACCAATATGCTCTCCATTCTTCCCATCTACCATGCTGCTGACCAGGAAGATAATCCCAAACATTCCTCGCCACCCGGCGGATCCAGCTTATGTTTCCTGAGCGGAGATTCTTGTCCTCAACCCGCGGGACAAAGAAGTGCCTGAACAGATCCACGTTGGGGGCAACTCCAATGAAATTCTCGCACAGATGGGCGAAGATCTCCATGCACGCCATTGCATTCGGTGTGAAATCCAAGAGATGGAATCCATATATTACCATCATCACCTCAAAGAAATCCGAGAAAGGGGGGCTGAGGCCCAGATGAAATATGCGCAGAAAAAGCGGTACGAATTAGGTGGGTCCTCTTCCCCCTCCGCCTAAACTGCGGGAGCACCATGCCCCTTTGGGTCTTCCCTCCCCGACATGTACGCATACCTCACAACCAGGGTGTTGCTGTCCAAGCACGATGGGAAGAAACTACATCTTCTCACCGCTTTCGGTCCAGCTCTGCCGCCTTTTTCTTTTTCCCCTCCGCCGCGGCTTCCTTCGCGGTGGCCGGCCGCTTCCCCCTTTTGGCAGCCTTCTTCCCCATCCTCCAGGGCTGTGCGAAAGGTGGAAGGCTAGGTGGGAGATCGGAGGCGAATGTGGGCACGGAGGCAGTCGCTTGGCTTGAGGAGGAAGATGATGGAGGAAGAAACGGACGCAAATGAGCGCCTCTTCCTCGGGGTTTTCTCTTTTAAGAGAAACAAACATGGGGGAAGGGGCAACTCTTCGCTACTTTCTCTCAGGAAGTTACAGTTTTACATTAACTGCTATAGTCCCACGGCCCCACGACCTGCGGTAATTACGCGGAGTGGATGTTGATTCGACTGGTCATCAGAACCGCTGCACGCGCAACGCCTTTTTGCCACGTGTCCGTGCACCGTTTGGGGCCTAACCCAACGTGCCCGGCGACACGTATCGTTCAGGCCCGGGGGCTTCTGTCGGGGTACACAAACAGGGGTGTAAGTTTCCCCTAACTTGTGCACGGACGGCAGAACGCCATCCCGGCAGCACCAAGTATCCAAGTAAAGACCAAGCCAGAGGGATAGCTCTTTGAGGGACCAAAGGGCGGATCAAGAAGACCAAGGCAAGCCAGGGGAGCAAGATACCACTAAGGGAAAGCCTCCCTTGCCAGGCAAGCGAGCCTGGTAAGGTCGAGGCCACCCTGAAGACAAGTCCCAAGAATTCCTCGGCAAGGCTTGTTGGGGCCGCTGGCGGCCTATTGCCCCGGCAAGGCTCCACCGCTCCACCGTAGCACAACGCAAGTCACCCATCGGTGCGGTGTCGAGCCCCCGAATAGTTGAGTGGCTACCATTAGGCACGTGGCAGTCATTTAGAAGGAAAATCACCTCCAAATGACACTCGTCCAGAGGCGTTTCAAGCAGACAGATGGAAGATGACTAAGCGGCGCGGTAGGCTTGTCGGGCTGCATCCACAGCGTGACACCTAGTAGTGCATTTAATGCGCTTTTTCCTAACTGCCAGAGTTAGGTATGGTAGCATTGTTGGCTATCTAATCACTGGATAATGACTCTTTTGCCATTGTGGTTACCCCTTGACCTATAAAAGGAGGGCCATGGCAACCTTAGAAAGGATTCGGACCCTCGTGTATCCATACGGGCGTAGCTACTCTCTCCCCAAGGCAACCTTGCAGGTTGAGCACCGCATCTCCACCGCCATCCTCTCATCAATCCACTAGAGCAGGAGTACGGTTTTACGCCTCACGGCATCCCAAACCTGGGTAAAAATCACCAGCGTCACCACTGCCGTGCGGTTCTACAGCCTCCGCTCTTTGTGCATTGCGAACGTTCCCCTCGCCGAACCACAAAGGGGCCAATGGCCCCCTAGGTGATCGTGTTCCGCCATGACAACATGTTTGATCTACAAATTCGCTATGTTGTCCTGATTTTTTCAGAATTTTTAGAGTTGCAGAAGTATGGTCATTGTTCAGATCATTACAGACTGTTCTATTTTTGACAGATTATGTTTTTATTGCATAGTTTGCTTATTTTAGTGTTTCCATAGCTTATATTAAGTGACATAAATTGTGGAAATGATAGGGTACGGTAGGCATTATGTGGAAACAATTATGAATCTTTTCTTTGACAGTACCCAAGTGAATGATTCGCTCATTATCATACTAACCTATCTCACGAAGTTCCGTTAAGTTTTGTGTGATTGAAGTTTTTAAGTTTTGGGTGAGATATCGATATGAGGAGAATAAGGAGTGGTGATACCCTGAGCTTGAGGATGACCAATGCACCCCCAAGGTAATATTCAAGGAAGATCCAAGCAACTAAGCTTGGAGATGCCCCGGAAGGCATCCCCTCTTTCGTCTTCAACATTATCGGTAACTTCACCTGGAGCTATATTTTTATTCATCAAATGAATTGTGTTTTGCTTGGAGTGTCATTTTTATTTAGTTGTATTTGCTTGGTGTCATTTAGAATAATGTTTTGTACCTTTTATTTCAATAAAAGTGTCGAGGATAGCCTTCACCATGCTTAGTTTGCAAGTATATGAGTTGCTGTTTCACAACAGAAAGTTGCACGCTGTTGCGTGAATTCTCTAGAAAAGTCAGAATGTCGTAAAATATTTATTTTTGTGACAATAAGATATGATAAATTTTCTACAGTGTGGTAAATTTTCAATTTTTTTTAGTTAAATAGGTATGGATCCTTCTTTGTCCTTTATAGACTGTCCTGTTTAGACAGATTGCTGTTATGATTGCATTGTTTGCATATGTTTGCTTGTTTAATGATTCTATTTGAGGATATGAGTATTAAATATGCAGAGGCATTTATTATGAAATGTTTAATTATAATTTTAGTGATTTGTTATAGTAGGGAATGATAAGTTTTGCATTGATTTATACTAACGTATCTTACGAGTTCTTGTTGAGTTCTGTGTGGATGAAGTTTTTAAGAATTAGGGAAACCGTGATATGAGAGGGATGAAGAAGACATAAGAGCTCAAACTTGGGGATGCCCAAGGCATCCCAAGTTAATATTCCAAGAAGTCTCAAGTATCAAAGCTTGGGGATGCCCCGGTAGGCATCCCACCCTTCTTCATCAACAATTATAAGTTAGTCTCGGTTGAGCCTAAGTTTTTGCTTCTTCACACATTGTGTGCTTCCTTGGTGTGTCCTTTTATTTTCATTTTGCTTGATGTTTGAATAAAATACTTAAGATCTGAAATTTTAAAATAAGAGATAGTCCACACATAGCTACCTATTTACCTGACTAACTCATTGATCTTCACTTATATCTTTTGGAGCAGTTTGCCATTCATTCTTGTCCTTCACTTATATCCATTGAGTAAATTGTTAAATGAATTGAATATCATATATCCCAATTTCTATATGTTGCATATGCTTGTCCCATGGGGCCTATCTTGGCTTCCCTCTGTGAAGGGCCTATCTTTTACTTTATGTATTTAATTTTATGCAAGAGTCAATAGTGTTCTTCTCTATTCTGTTTTTATTTTTTCTCTTTGCAAGCATCATGTGGTGGGAAAAGATCCAGACACATATATAAAGTTGAAAATAGGTGATCATGAGTTATTATTGCTGACAATTATCTCTATGATAAATAAGTTGGGAGGCGAAACATTAAGCCCCTATCTTTCTCTGTGTTTGATGAAAGCCTATTTGTTCTAAAAATATGCTTTGCGTGTTAGCAATCATGGAAGACTATATGATAGTTGAGTATGTGGAATTTGCTAAATCAAAGCTCTTGCATAGACCCTTCCTGAAAATAAGATGAATTGCAATTGTTTGATGACTGAGAACATAGTTTGTTAGTTTTCAAGAAAGTTTATGGTCTATACTTTAACATGTGAATAGCTTGCTACTTGATGATGAGAAGTCTTATGAGATGAGATACTGTTTATGATATACAATAATGCTAGAAAAAGTGATTGGAATTATCATTGGTCAAATTTATGCATGTGCTAGCACTCACACTTCATAAATTATTTCTTTTATCATTTACCTACTCGAGGACGAGCAGGAATTAAGCTTGGGGATGCTGAGATGTCTCCAACGTATCTATAATTTATGAAGTATTCATGCCATGTTTATAATAATTATATATGGTTTTGGTATGATTTGAATGGAACTAACCCGGACTGACGCTGTTTTCAGCAGAACTACTGTGGTGTTGTTTTTGGTGCAGAAATAAAAGTTCTAGGAATGGGCTAAAAATTTATGGTGATCTTTTATGGACCAGAAGAGAGCCACAGAGCACTGGAGCCAGGCCAGGAGAGCCACGAGGGCACGCCAAGCCTGGGGGGAGTGCCCCCGAGCTTCCCGCTCCCTCGTGGGCCCCCTTGGCATGAGATCGACGCCAAAAATTCCTATAAATACCCCAACCTCCGAAAAGAACCCTAGATGAGAAGTTCCACCACCGCAAGCCTGTATATCCACAAAAACTCAACTGGGAACCAGTTCCGGCACCCTGCCAGAGGGGGAAATCATCACCGAAGGCCATCTTCATCATCCCGGTGACCACCATGATGAGGAGGTTGTAGTTCACCCTCGGGGCTGAGGGTATGTACCAGTAGCACTACAAAAAAACCACTTCCGTGATGATACGTATTTGTCACAGTAGGTCACGTTTTCTGTCATGCATGTACGTCCATGATGATTTTATGACAGAATCAGGATAGTCATACATGTGCTGTCGTAGAAGTGTTCCATGACAATACCAAAATTATCATCACGGAAGTGTCCACTTCCATGACGATAAATGGCTCGTCATGGAAGTGTTTTCGTCCAAGGTAACCGACACATGGCATCCACCATAATGGGTCGCCGTTAAGCTATCAGGTTCCGGTTTGGATCCGATAACCCATTAATAGCCCCGACCAATGGGGATTTTCCACATGTAAAATTCTCATTCGCCGGAGGATCCATGTGTCGGCTCAATGTTGGGACAGATGTCATCCACTCATTGTACGGGAGGTGCCTATGATATGTTGGCACGTGCAAGGCCCAACAGTGGCCCATTTAGGTGAAAGAGGCCAGCCCAGTCAAAATTAGCAGGCCGGCCCATATAGGGCCTACTTGTGTCTGGTCCTTTAAGCCCACGGCCCATACGAGATGTGCCAATTTGGCCCGTCAACGGCCCGTTAACTATTTGACACCATTGCAGCCCATCATCAGTTCGAGCCCGTTAACAGCCCGCTATATATTTGGGCTCAATATCGGCCCCATGTGGTTTTGGCCTGTTAACGGCCCATTGAAGGGATGGGCCAATTTTCAGGATGTACGTCTATCGGCCTTTTAGCGACCCATTTAAGTGTTGGGCCAATTTCCAGCCTGGTGTGTCTTTCAGCCCGTTAACGGCCCATAAATGAGTTGGGCCATTTGTAGTTGGACCTGAGTTTTGGCCTCTTAACGGCCCATGCTCTTCATGACCAATACCAGTCCAGTTTCTCTTTCAGCCTGCTAAAGGCCCACACCACAGTTGGGCCATATAAAGTCCGACCTGACTTTCGGCCTCTTAGCGGCCCATGCTCTTCATGGTCCAGTACGAGCCCGCTGTCTCTTTCGGCCTGCTGAAGGCCCAAAATACAGTTGGGCCATAAATAGCCCAACCTTAGTATCGGCCTGTTAATGGCCCGTGAAGTCGAATGGGCCCACTTATTGCCTGCTTCGATGTCGGCCTTTTAACGACCCGGGAGGTAACATGGCTGAGCATTAACTGTTGGCTCATTTCAATTATAGCGGCCCAATAGTGCTTTCGGCCTAGTTATGGCCCATTAACTTAATGGGTCCGCTAAAGCTCAAACATGTCAGTTGGCCCAAATAGATAATGTCGATTCCAGCCCAGCTATAATTTCAGCCCATTACGACGAGCAATTATGGACAGGACAAAAACCGATCAATCAAAGGCCTATGAGAATTTTGGCCCATGCGTGTCCATTAGGGAATCCCATTAAGGGCAGTGGGCCGCTTCCTTCATGTAGGGCCCATGACTGTTCGTGCTAACTAATAATTTCACTGCTTTTTTGCCTTCCTAGCGACCAGTTAGCTGGAATGCGAGGCGCGCTAAGCAAACGTACGGCATACAAGGAAAAATGTTACACATCCAGCATATATTACATGAAATTACATCCACTGGGCAATCAAAGATTGATGCCAGTGCAAATAAATGAGCAGAACTTAACGATCTACAACCTCACAATCTGCAACCTCAGCGCGGATGACGCCCATAAGCATGTGAGCAAGTTCTTCCTTCTTTGCTACACTGTCTCTGAAAACATTGATCAGTTGTTGTTGCGCAAGAATGTGCACCTCTGATTCCTCCATGATTTCCATGATTGCTTCAGCCAGTAATTCATTCACAAACATACATTTTTTTTCATTGGATTAGAGACAGAGGAAACTCAACAGATTCAGATGGCGATTTTGGCAGGCTTGTATTATTGATAGTGGAGAGTGTCTCGACCACTGCATCATAACATAAATTAGGAGGGGAACCGAACAGATTAATCAAGAGTTATTGCCATATTACCAAGCCTAGATTTATTGGAAAGAAACAATGGGGTTGCCTTGCTGTTTTCAGAGTTTGTCTTCTTGTCTTCAGCAGCCTGCACCAAATTAACACACTAGCATTGCTATCATTGGCCAGGTCAGATAATATGAAAGCAACATTGACACAACGAACATTTGGTCAACCAGACCACACCAGTCTACACCAAATTAACACAATATGGCATAGCTATCATTAGCCAGGCAAGGTAATAGGAAAGCAACATTGACACAATGAATGATTGGGCAACCAGAACAACACTACAATTTAGTAATGTGCATGATATGAGATAGTACACTCATGCAGCTCAGTATGCAAAACTACTAGGCAGTTTTCCTTACAAAAATCAACATTGTCGCCTTTAATTATACATTTTTCTACAGGTAAATTTAGATCAGATAAAGGTTGGATTCACGCCGATTAACAAAATACATGCTGATGTAAAAATTTAGTGATATACAACAGGTACTTACATCAGCATTGGAGCACAGAGAATTCCCGCAAGATACTTTCCT
Organism: Thinopyrum elongatum; assembly: GCA_011799875.1. NCBI lineage: Eukaryota > Viridiplantae > Streptophyta > Magnoliopsida > Poales > Poaceae > Thinopyrum > Thinopyrum elongatum. Next base: position 626,277,653 of record CM022298.1, read on the forward strand.
CGAACACGATCCCAGTTTAGAAAGTCTTCTATCGTTTAAGCTTATTTTCTAAAAGAGAGATGGGTAAGAAACATGTAGAAGATATGATCTGAATGCTATAAAATTTCATGATGTGAGGAAATGCACATGCTATTTAGAATGGAGTTGACATATTTTTGCTGGACTGGAGTGGACTAGTTCTTTGGCCACTTGAATTTGCTTATTACTAGTAGGAGTTGGGTTTCTCTGTGCTGGAGAAGTATATATGAACACTGGAGTTGGTTTACTATCTCCTGGTGTTTTGATCTTTTGCAAAGACCTTGTTTGTAACCCTTCAGATTCTAACATAGCCATCTTCCCCCTTGCATGCCTTATATAGAAGAATGGTGCTTCAGTTATAAAACATGCTACGGCAGAGAGATGGAATAGGTACTGAAGAATAGAAAGGCATGACATATTGACATGTATACCCTCCATCCGGAAATAAATGGATGTGTCTAGGCGTATTTCAGTTCTAGATACATCCATTTTTATCCATTTCTGCGACATGTAATCCGGACGGAGGGAGTACGATGTAAGAGCTAGGGATATGACAGGACAACAGAGTAAAAAAAACCCTAGTGGAATGTAAAACTATATGATAGCAGAATACATACAGAAAAACACTAAGGCAACATATGCGTGTATGATTGGGAAACTAAGATGGCATTGCAACAGACCACTAGAACAGCACTTCAATGAAAAAAAACATGGTATGGTAGACAGATGAAGTACATACTGATGAATAACAATGCATAAGATATTTAGAAGCATGATGTCCAAACTAAGCAGATGGCATTGCAACAGAGTAGAATGACAGTACTTGAATTTGAAAACATGTTATCATGAATGGAATAGGTACTGAAAAACAGGAAGGCATGACATATTTACATGCATGATTAGCAGGCTAAGCACATGGCATTGCAACAGAGTAGATGCACTCCAGGACATTATATGCATGTTGTACCCATATCACAGGCCAAGTTAGAGCAAGGACCTTGTGGGGTGAATAGGATTTGGCATCTTTTTGCAAGTCTTCTGAAGAACTGCCTTTACATGTTCCATCATATTGGGTATCATTGACATCAAGTTTGTTGGCCGTTACATTGCTCCGTGAGGTTCTTGTGGATATATCAGTGTGTGCAATTATATGTGACATGCATGGAAGACAACTAGTAGTTAGATTTATGTAATGAGTGCCTGTAGCAGACGACATAAATAGTAGGACTGGGCTTAACTAGCAGCAACAGGTCTCAAAAACTAAAGGGAGAACACAGATGAAAGCTACAGAATATGTATCATTTGTACTCGTGATTAACAAGATGGCACACAAAAGTATTAAACAACAACATAGGTAATACTAGAAGTGGTATAATCACCAGCCTGTGGGATAACATTGGCTGATGGATGATAACTATGGAACAACGTTACCTAAAGAACAAGTCTCTTATATGAATTATGGAACAGGGTTAACTCCTGAACAAGACTCTTAAGAGATCAGCATCAATATACAGTGAAATGTGATAATCTATTTTCCATGCTTAGATGAATAACAAAGCCATTAATGTTGCACACAAGTAAGATGAGGGTACAACCTATCTGGCCGCCATCCATAGGAGTGATCATCATGTGCTGACTTGTCGATGGCCCTGCAGTTGTTGTGGCGGTCCATGTTGGGCACGCACATTCGATGTAGGGAACTATTGAGTGGGGACTATAGCTCCCTTCTGGTGTATGCTTCCATTGTTGGAGCAGCTGCGGTGAGAAGGAAGACGGAGTGGCTAAAGATGCAGAAAACACAAAATGTTAAGAACGACACATATCTCTGATCTGAAGAAATACCCTAAGAGATTAACAGTAAGGTACGAGAGTAGTCACACATCTGTTGACTGAAAACTAAATTGGGGTCACATGATTTTATTTTATTTTGGTACTGTCCGATCTACGCCGGATGGCTTGATGGCCGTCTTGTGCCTCCCGGCTGACACTATTCAGAATCTTCCCAGAAGAGCCAGCGACCACCGGCAGAGCAGCCTGCCTCCGCCGTCCCTGGCCGCGAGAGCTCCGACCAAACCCCCGCTCCCCGCCCCACCGCAATGCCGTGGTTGCGCCGGCCCCGGCTAATCCACAAAGACTCACCATCATCCAGATCCGGCGGCGGCAGTACCATCAACCCACGCAACTCTAAGATAGCCACCTAAGCGCTGCTTCCGCGGCGAACTTGCGCCCCCGCACCCTTACGTTAGACACCAACCAACCGGCAGCCTAGGAGCTCCGCCGCCTCAAGGGGTGTTGCTTCCCATTGGGAATTGATTGGCCCAAAATAAAAATTCAGACAACTGACGCCTAAATAAAGTGATTTAAGATGAGTGTACGACCTATCTTGCGGCCCGGTGAAGTAGGCAGCTCCAGCTACCGAGTTGGTGAGGCCGGCGCGATTACGGTGGCTACCGATGGCAGGAAAGCAGAGATGTCGTGATGGTCGATGGCTATGGGGAAGCAGCGCCGGGGCCCTGGACGCTTCCGAAGTTGGAGCTGCTCCAGCGCCGTGCATAACAGCGGGAGTGAATCGGCTCCGGGATGGTTCACGCGGCCGTCGTCGAGGTAGCTCCGGCAGCATGGAGTAAGAGGCACATGACCCAGTGCACGACGGCAAACGGATAGCGTCTCCGGCATTGGGGAGGCTGGCCGCGGTGAATTTGGTGCGGTGGGGGCGCCATGGAGGAGGGGCTGAGGTTTCGCAGCTGGGGAGAAGGGAGCTTCCGGGGAGAAGGTGATTTGGTGCCCACGATGTATGAATGGGGAATTGGGAGGGGGAACCATGTCTTACGGACGAATTTGTCTGAAATGTGGGGGGGAGTTACAGTTCTACCCCTGCCTTTAGGCTTCTGGGCTTGGGTCTGTGTACTGAGGGTCGGGGATAGTAGAGTAACTTTGCTTCTCCCAAATAGTGGGCGCGAACGATTTCGGGCGAGGAGGGCGTGTTTTGAAATAGTGAGCGCGAGCGATTTCGGGCGAGGAGGGCTTGTTTTGAAATAGTGGGCGCGAGCGATTTCGGGCGAGGAGGGCGTGTTTTGAAATAGTCCGCGCGAGCGATTTCGGGCGAGGAGGGCGTGTTTTGAAATAGTCCGCAAGAGCGATTTCGGGTGAGGAGAGGGTGTTTTGCCGCCCATGGTTTATGAATTATTCTGCACCTGTCATTTTGGCGAGGAGAAGGCGCGCTTGGATGAAGTTACGAACCTACCCTCGATGTACAACGGGCCAATTGATGCATGTCCCACATAGGCCGGTAATTTCGTGTCTCCCATTTATTTGCTCGGGCGAATTCCACCGAGCAGAGGGTGTTTAGCGGTTCATTCAAATTTTGGGAGAACGAGCATCCACGTCTACCTTACCAAGTCGATTCGAATCAAATTCCGAAATATTAGCCTGCCACTTCTTTTTTAGATGGTAAGATGATGCTCGGGACTAATGTGTTTTTACATGCTCGTTGCTAACGATTTACTATATGACAAATAGTTGACCCACTCAAAGACGGGAATCAAACCCAAAATGAAATAGCTCATTCACCAGGTCAAAATAGTGAACTAAATCCAAAATTGAACACCTCAATTGAGTAGCATGTTGTATTGTATTATAGTAGTCCATGAACATGTTGAAAGTCAAATTAATGAACTTGTTTGATACGCATATCTCTGTTCATGTGTGGATTGCAGACAACATGTTCTCCAATTCAAATATTTGAATGCAATTTTATATCGAAACATGGTTTATATCAGCCTTAGATGCATAAACGCGACCTCCCCCTCTCACGGACTCCTGTTCTCTCTCTCACCGACAATCTTCAATTCTATTGCACGCATCCAAACACAAACCTTGTCGGTCCCTCTCCCTCTCTCTCTATCTCTCTCTCTCTGTGGGGGGGAGGGGGATCTTTCTAGTTCACATGCACACTCCATGTATAGGTCTCTCTGGCACACTATGTATGATTATCTAGTCCAAGCTAAATATCTTGGGTGCACTCATCGTACACACACAAATTCCCTAGTTTGTTGCCCGTAACTCTCTCACGCACCACTCTGCCGTCTCGAAGCTCTTCCCTCTCTCTCTGAAACTCTCCATCTCCCTGGGTCACACATACACATGCATATCTCACTCGCACTCTATAGACCCATCTAAAACTCTCTCTCTCTCCCTCGTTCTCTCTCCATCTCACAAGCACACACACACAATCTCATGCCTAGCTAAGTATGATTGTCTCTCACTCAATTGTAGGCACACGCAGTCCCCCCTATATATATAACTAATACTTAGTCTCCATCACAAACATGTGCATTGTCTCTTTCCCTCACTTGGTCTATCTCGATTTCTCTCGGGGCATCTTTCTATCGCACACACACCTCGTCCCTCGATCTCCCACCGATATAGTCCCCTCACGATCTCGAGGGGATCTCTCTATCACAAACACACCCTCTCTCCCTCCCCATGTGTCCATCTTCTCCATGCGTCCCTCTCGACCTTTGTCCCTTGTTGGCCAGACCTCTATTGGACATGTGCTATTGGGGTGTCTCTCTCTGTTGCAAACAATCACGCACTAGCTATCTTAGTGTATCTCCTCACCTTGCTTTTCTATCTCGGAGATGCATGTGTGATATGTTTGCATAAGAAACGAACACACACACTCTTTCTCTATTTTATCGTTTGTTGTCCCTCTCTCTTTCACACACACACTCTTTTTGCACACTCACTCATTCTCCTTCACACGCACTTGATCTCTCTCGACTTAGGCACTCTCTTCGGTCCATAGCATATAGATTTATTGAAAAGTCAAACATCACAAAGTTTGACCATCACTACAAAAAAAGACACTTCCGTGACATTTTGGGCCGAACGAAAAAAATCTCTGTCATGCTTATGACACTTCTATGACGATAGTTGTGACAAAACCCGGTATCATCATAGATGTGGTGGGCCCCTACTTCTATGACAAAAAATCATGACAGAAAATGGGCTTTTTGTCCTGGGTGGGCCGGAGACGCAGCTGCATGACATTCTTTGGGCCGTCCATGACGGAAAAAACCGTGGTAGAAACAAGGGCGAGGAAAATTTCGGGGAGTTCCCGGTTACGGTGGGTGGTCGGGGCCGAGCGATGCACGGAGGTTTGCGCGTTTCTCTTGTACACTACGCGCGTATGTGCGAGGCGTTGGGCTCTAACTGAACCCGAGTGAGGCGTTCGCTTACTGAACCTGAGCAATTGCACTGGCTACGCGTTACTGAACCCGAGCAATCGATTGATCCCTGGCTGTTAACTGAACCCGATCGAGCGATTCCTTCGCTACTACTGCTAACTGAAGCCGATTGAACCTATTGCCTCTTGATGAACAGTGAGCGTTGTTGGGGGTTGGATGAACAGTTCCCGGTGGGGGTTGGATGAATAGGACCCCGTGTTAGTAGAGGCCGTTGCCGCTAGATGAACAGGACCCTGATCGAGAGAAGGCCGCCACACACCCGAGCCGGTTGGGGGTGGATGAACATGACCCCGTGGAGGGCTAGTTGAACAGGACCCCATGTGGAGGGCTGGTTGAACAGTAGCCGGTGGAGGCTGGATGAATAGGACTCCATGGAGGGCTGGCTGAACAGAAGCCGGTGGAGGCTGGATGAACAGGAGGCCGTGGAGAAAGGAGGGAGACGCCGTGAATGAACAGTAGCAGGTGGAGACTGGAGGAGGTCGACGGTGGATGAACAGTAGCTCGTGGAGTCCCGTTTTGTAGTACGCCACACCCCTCCTGATGAACAAGACCCCGTTTCGACCATAGGAGGTGGAAGAGAAGTCCGTTTCCTCCGTTTGCGGTACGCCACACCCCTCCCGATGAACAGGACCCCGTTTCGACCGTAGGAGGTCGAAGAGAAAGTCCGTTTCCTTTGTTTTGTGGTCGCTAGACCCCTCCCGATGAACAGGATCCCGTTTCAACCGTAGGCGGTCGAACAGAAGGCCGTTTCCTCCGTTCTGGCTATTCCATCCAAGCCGGTTGGCTCCCGATGAACAGGACGCATTCCGTTGCCTCCCGATGAACACGACGTAGTTTCTCCATTCCGACCCAGCCGGTTGGCTGCTGATGAACAGGACGCCGCTGCTGCCCTCCGCTGCCTCTCCATGTACACGAGCCCTGGCCGTACGTATGTGTGAGTAGGCATTCGAGAGCCCGCCCGTATGTACATACATGGCCATATTTACTTTCTTGCACACTGGCTGTACATACGTGTACACGATATAGACGGGACTGCGTGACATGCTATGTCTGCGCCTCTACTACGACACGTGCCCTTCCTTACTCGGCCACGGTTCATCGCTGCAGCCTGCAGACAGACCGATCGACCAGTATGTACGTACATGTTTGCAACCAGACAGACAACCCTACGTACGATTTGACCGGGTTGGTCCCAGCTATGAGGGAGGTAAGGAGGCACTTCCTTGCGTGCGAAGATATAGCTGGTGGGTCCCAGCTGTCAGGGGGAGAATCATATTTTTTGCCCGTAATATGGACGCACTTCCTTGCGTGCGAAGATGTAGCTGGTGGGTCCCAGCAGTCAGGGGGAAATGTTTTTTTCACAAAATACGGTGGCCTGTCTGGTGGGTCCCTGCTGTCAGGTGGAGGAATCATTATTTTGCGCGTAATAAGGAGGCACTTCCTTGCTGCGGCCGTGGACCCAGCTGTCAGCCTCTCCACGTATAGTCCTCTTCCGATGGAAGTTGTTCCTTGACCACATTGACCACGGTGCGCCGAGAGCACCAAGGCGGTGGACGACGACGAGGCCTAGGAAGGGGACGATGCGGAGCCGGGGAAGACACGGCAGTGGATGCCCACGCGGAGAGGAGTACGAGGGTTGACTGTTTTGGCTGCGGTTTGAGGCTGCCATCGCCGCAGAATAACAGGGGTTGTGGGTGAGTAGAGGGATGGCCTGGCCAGAGGTTGGAGTAGGGTGGGGCGGTGAGGCCTGCACGGCAGCAGAGCCGGCCACGGGAGGCAGGAGCAGGCGACACGACCGGCGCTGGTTTGGGCGGCTGGAGCAAGAAGACCAGAGGTTGAAGAAGCACTACGGCCATTGGATGGACATCATACGGTCACTGGAGCTAGAATCGTTCATATTGACTAAGTTGACAAAGCCCTCCGTCCGCGTCAACTTAGTAGGCCCACAAGTCAGCCTCCCACTATGGTGGGTCCCAGCTAGCAGGGGGAGTATTCATTTTTTTGTGCGTAATAAGGGCGCACCCGAGCTGTTAGCGGGAGGAACTTTTTTTCGTGAAATACAGAGGCCCTTCCGGTGGGTCCCAGCTGTCAGGTGGAGGAATCATTATTTTGCGCGTAATAAGGAGGCACTTCCTTGCGTGCAGCCGTGAACCTAGCTGTCAGCCTCTCCACATACAGTCCTCTTCCGATGGATCTCGTTCGTTGACCACGCCGCCGAGAGCACCAGGGCAGTGGACGACGGCGAGGCCCCAGAATGGAATGACCCGGAGAAGCCCCACTGTTTTCGCGTAATAAGGAGGCACTTGCTTGTGAGGGTCCCTACAGTCAGCCTCTCCACTTACATCCCTCTTCCGATGGCTATTGTTTGTTGACCATATTGACCACACCGCGCCGAGAGCACAAACGCAGTGGACGAGGGCGAGGCCCAGGAAGGGAATAACCCAGAGCCGGCGAAGCCACAACAGCGGATGCCCATGCTGAGGGGAGTACGAGGGCTGACTCGTCGGCTGCGGGGTGAGGCTAACATCGCCGAAAAACAATAGGATGTGCGGGTGGGTAGAGGGATGGCCTGGCGGCAGCACAGCCGGCCACGGGAGGAGGGAGCAGGCAGTCCCACCGGTGCTGGTTTGGGCGGCTGGAGCAGAAAGATCAAAGATTGAAGAAGCACGATGGCCGTTGAATGGACATCCAACAGTCACTGCTGTGTGTTGACTAATTTGACAAAGCCTTGCATACGCGTCAATTTTTTTTAGGACAGCGTCATCGTCAACCTAGTAGGCCCAGAAGTCAGCCTCCAAATCTATGGAAAACAGCATACAGCCCATTAGCCACTATTTTCAACAATTTACAGCCCATTTGCTAATTCTTAAGGATATTTTGAATCCCATATTCTTTTTATTAGCATTACAGACCATATTCTGGGCACTGCTAAAAAATTCAATGAAATTTTGCATATTTCGGTGGGGTCCGAACTCTTTTAATCACGAAATTTCGAGTCACGTTAAAAATAATTTTTTAAAAATTATATCAAAATAAAATTCAAAAAAAATTGTTCGCAAAAAAATGAATGAAATTTAAAATCTTGACTAGCAAGATGCCCGTGCATTGCATGGAACATCAAGATGCATTTGTATGAGTAGTTTATCTTGTGGGAGAAAAGGATGAACAAGGGAAGGCCTTATCTGCAAATGTGGAGAGGAGTGTGGGTAAATTGTCATAGTTACCTTCCTGTCCGTTAGATATAGATCGGACGGCCTATATTGCAGGATGGCAGGCACACCATCATCACCAACTCTGCTTTTTATAAGAGTAGAGAAATCCAGAAAAAATGATATTTGAATGTAATTGCCGGTTGGCTTTGGTTTAAGAATTTACAGCCCATTTCTTACTACTTATAGCCCATTTTCTGGGGAAGCCCATTTCTTACTACTTACATCCCTCCTCGTCTTGAAAGATTTGCAGCCCAGCAGGGCTGAGAAAAGCAAGTAGGCCTCGGTTGGGTATTCTCCAAAAAAAAAGAACTGGGCTAGCCATTTTCAGAAAGAAAAAAGATATCAACTGGGCTCGTCATGTGCTTTAATAAAAGCGTAAGCGTGGGCTAGACGGGCCACAGCCCCCGCACAGCGCGCAGTTGTGCTCCGTCTCTAAAACTAAAAAACAACTGGGCGAGCTACTAGGTCCCTGGTGTTATCCGCTCATTGTGCAATTTTCTCGTTTATTGACTACATTGACAATGGCGTGGGACCTAGTTGTCAAACAATTAGGAGGAAGTATTTTTTTTGGCTTGTAATAACGAGGCACCTGCTTGCGTAACGCAATGACCCTGGTGGGTCCCTACTGTCAGCCTCTCCACGTACAGTCATCTCCTGATTCCTCTCGGTTGTTGACCATGTTGACAAGGCCAGACGGCGGCGGGCACAGCGAGCGAACCAAGGCGGAGAATGACGGCGAGGGCTCGGACGGGAACAAACAGGAGCCGTGGAAGATGCGGCAGTGTAGTGGCAGGCGGAGGGGAGTATGAGGGCAACAACATGTAACTCAAGCTTACAAACGGTACAAAAAGCCCAAGGATTAATTGTTCATCAAATTTAGACAAAACCCAGATTGAACATGGCAATAACATCTAACCCAACCACTGTTTTTCACAGTCACAAACAAATGGATTGGTCTGATCCATAAAATCAACATCCTGTGCAAAAAAAATTATTGGAGGATGACTACAAGTTGTTGTAAATAGAAGCCGAGCACGTTCAGAAGCCCATTTGTCCACCTGAAACTTCTCTTTTTGCTGTTCAATATGTCTGTCCGTGAGAAATCTCTTGTTGAAAAACTTAAGCCTCATGTACAATACTAACCTCGCATTCAACAGGAAGAATGTGACAAAGCTTCTGTTTGCCTAGTTGGATGCATATCCCCTTCCATTGTTATTGTCCTCAAACGAATGTCATGAGAACTAAGAAAATCCTGGTGCTTATTACGCCATCGATTAGTTATATATTTTTCTCCATGTGTTAGTGCCTAAGTAGACATGAAGATTGAAAACAGTTAAGGTCTGAAAAAAGAGTTTGTCAAAAGAGCGACAGCTGAACGGTTAATTCTAGTACAATATATACGGGCTTTCAATGTGCATGAAATCATCACCTTTATATATAAATTCTCCGGACATTGAAATCATCGCAGCAAGCCAATAATTATGTTCAGATCATAATTAAACATTCTGATATATAAGATCTTGACAGAATCCAGCAGCATTGATAGGCTATCCATGGATGAACTCTTCATTGAGAATATAACATAATATTAGTACCCAAAGTGTACTCCAAGATGATATAAAACTTATGTGCACAAATGAAAAATGCAGCTTATGATTACAAATGTGGAGATGATAATATACGGTACCTGGAAAAGTGAGGAGCCAAACACCAACTTATTGTGATCATTAAACGGATCACGAATTACACCCAAGGTCTCCAGTTTGGGAGCAGATACGATAGTTATTTGTGAAGGTTTATAACAATAATGAAGGAGCAACCTTTGAAGTGAAGGGGCATCTTCGATGATGAGCTGCTGTCCTTCAAAACAAATTCCAATGCTTTTAAGGTGAGGCAACTTTATTTGGAGAGAACTGATAGGGATTTCTATTCCCAAAACAATCAGCAAGCGCTCCAGGGCAGGGCAACTGGAGTGGATGATGTTGTGCAGTGAGGCCTGCGACAGATAAACCACCACAAGCGAAAGTTTTTTTAGCAGTGGGAATCGAAGCATTTGTACCAGATCGTCTGGTAGATGGCACCGGGCGAAGGTGGCGGTGTGGAGAGAGGAGGAAAACCATGAGATGGACAACGGTGGTGTGGGCACAAATTCTTGGTGTTCGGTTCATGGTATGAAACTTTTGTGGTAATAGTAGAACTCAAACTGCTGGAGTTTTTCGAATTCAGGGGATGTCAGCCAAGCGTCCACCATGCAGGGTATGCACAACAGGTGGCATGTCGGGATGCAGAGGCATTGAACGGGGCCCTGCTGGTGAGAGGAGACGATGGTTCTGAGGAGATCAAATTCAGGAAGGACAGATATCTGACGACAGTCGAGATTGAGGGGCGCGGTGCGCCATAGAGGGCGCCACCGAGTTGAGAGGACTTGTGTGCGGCAGCAATCCTTGGTGGGGAGAAGCGAGATGATCTCCCCAAGGATGCCATCCGGGAGATCGCTGATGCGGTCCACCGGAGATTCTACGGGTTCCTCATATCCGGGTGGGGGGGGGCTCGCCGCTTCTCCCCGCGCTGCAGGGTGCGGGATCTACAACTAGCATCGCTGCTGGCAGGAGCCTCATCTTCTTGGCACTGGGGCCAGCCGACTCCATTTTCCTTGCGGGCGTCGCACCGAGCTCATGGGTTTGAGCAGAGTAGCCAAAGATGAGCCTAGTGGTAGTGCGAGTGGGGAAGAAGGAGGGCTGGGGTTTTCTGTAGGAGTGGAAGAAGAGGAGCAGGCGTTTTCTGTACGAGTGAGGAAGAAGGTGAGAGGGGGTTTTGTGTACGAGTGAGGAAGATGGGGAGCGGGGGGAATTGGGGGGCGACGAAAGCGGGAGAGTCCAGCGAGCTGCAGTATAAGTGGAAGCGAGGAGGAAGGAGGGTTTTTCTGGGATCACCCCATCTTCAAGAAATATGGGCTTCTCCTCGCAAAAAACAAAAACAAATGGGCTTTAAGATGGATAGGCTTTTGTATCGGCTCAGTCGGCTGCCCATGTTTCGTACTGGAGGGCCTTAACACTAGAGGCAGCCCATTAGAGACACTCTCCAGCTCTCCAGCTTATTGCCCATTCGAAAGAAAATAAGAGACGCCTCCAGCTTAACTATGGCTCCTCATCGGTCAACGTACGAATCAGCTTATTTCATCTTGCATTGGTCATTCTACCTAGTTAAGAATGTAGGAATACCTGGAGCACCGTGAGATCAGCTGACAGCAGGTTCCACTAAAATTGAGGTTTGTGCTTCCATTTGCACAAATAGACACCATATGGAGATAGACAACCCTGTTTGCACAAATATGTAACAGGGTTAAGCAGTGTCATTTTTTTGCAGCGGCATATGATTAACAACAGCATCTCATATGTTATCAATGGCATTATAGTGATAGTATGAAAAAGTGCCATTATCTAAGAAGTGCCATCACATCAAATCAACACTGGCACTAGATTAACGGGGGCTTACATTAACATGCATAACAATTGCATTATGACTATGTGATGACAGATTGGGAGTAGCACTTGATCAGTACGTACGTGCACGGTTAATAGGAACGATCGTTCTAACGAAGGGTGATACGGAAAGGAGAAACACATCGTCGTGTCAACCATTGTGCAATTAAATTTTGTACAGTTCAACGGAGATGCAGCTATGTTACCGATGTCAGAGTTTAGTGTAATGGCCCAAAACACTCTTTATGAGAAATAAAGCAAGACATAAGCATTTCATAAAATGGTGGTGGCATTGATTCATTTTATCGATGGCAATAGATTGATAGCAGCATTACTTAACAGCGACATCACATTAACAGTGGCATTGTTTCATTTTACCAGTGATGTTAGATTAACAGCAGCAGTAAGGGCATAGGGACAGGGGAGGCACAAGCACGTTTTACATCCACCGAGGCATAAAATGGTGAGGCAGAGGTGTTGTTGAGTGCGGCAAACATGCAAAGCATGTATGGATTCGTGCATTTTTTGTTCTCGTCAGTGACCTTTCCTATGTGACCACAAGAAATCTAGACGTGCTCATTCTCGGTTGCATTGTCGACCCAACACCGCCCACTTTCTGTCCTTTTTCGACCAAGAGACCGGTCAGGCCAGCATCTTTATTTCCCTTTCCAACCAAGAGATCGGTTCGTTAGCCAGTATTTGTAGTACCTTTTTTCTCTAATAGTAAAATTTTAGGTGGTGTTCGAGTGTCCGACAAGCCGATGGAGCTAGCTACATGGAGAGCTTTGTAATACTAGACGAATATCCACATGCAGGATGCAGCTACGTGGGGAGCAATCCTAACTTGATGAAAAAAAGGGATGTAGCAACGTGGGGAGCTGGGCCATTAGAACAAGGCCGGTTCTAAAAAAAGTTATACCTCCGGTCGGCGGGATGTGGCGAGGTAGGCGGCGGGATCTGCCAACTCGATGGCGGGGAGCAAGGGTGAGGAGGACCTCCCACGCCGGCGCCAGGTCAGAGAAGATGGCGTGTGTCGGCTTCCTCCCTCGCCACCGGCGACCACCATCGGAAGGTATCCGGCCGGATCTGTGTCAACCGGAGAAGAGAGAGAGAGAGAGAAAGAGAGTGGACACCACGGTTTTTTTTAGATCTGGAGAGGGTGAGAGAGTGAGAAGAAGAGAACAACCGTAGCAAGCAAGTCCCGAAGTGGACTAGTGGAGTAGTAATTGTTTTTCCCTCTGTAGCAATCATTTTAAATTGAATGCGCACGCAGCCATATTATTTTCATTTAATGTACCAGTAAAAAGAAACTCGATCAATAACCGCGCTACCGCGTTCAGGTTGCACTTGGTATGGCTGACATTTGGTCCCAGACCCCACATTAAGTGGACGACTAGATGTCTCAAATTGTCACGTTACCTGCCTTTTCATGTGCAAAGGCGCTCCACCGTGAGTGTACACGGGGGTGTGCGTGAGGGGAGAGTGAAGTCCGATTTATAAACCTTGAGGCTGTAGAGCTAGTCGGAAACAAACCCTCACCTTTAAATCCTTGAAGTTTGTACCCTGTCCTTTGTAATCCCGGTCATTTTTAACCTTAAGGGCATGTGCGGTTCAAGGGGTTTTAACGGGGATTAACAGGGATTGTGGGGGATTAAATCATGTACAAGCCAAATTCCCCTCCATTCCTCTCCAAACCCCTTGGGAGGAGGTTGAACCGAACAAGGCCTAAGACTAACCACAGTGGGAGTAACTTAATTCCATACGGTATCATAATATGATACTCAACCCTCTCTTTCTTCATTTAATTCTAAGCCACCTCATCAGATTTTCCTAGTTGGCATGCATGATACTACTTATGATACTCCCATTGCAACCAGCCTGGTAGAATTAATATAACTAATCTAAATGGTCGCTGCCCGATCTCTTTGTCCTCCTCCAGCATCCGGCTGAAGAAGAATCATGCAAGACACCGGCTGTTTTCACCGGCGTCGCCTCGGCGGTGGCCTTCATGGGATACAATCAGCAGCGGCCTCCCGTGTTCTACTTCTCCTCGATGATGGCGGTGGGCGGGGACGTGCTGGCCATCACCTCATCGACATCTGCGTAGCCGCGTCACCTCGTCGACATCTACGACGGCTTCTTTCTCTGCATGCATGGCACGGCTACGCGCGCGTCGACGGCGGATGGCGCAGTCGCATGGACTGGAGGCGTTGTACAAGGTGGCGGCGTCGAGGGCAGCGACGATGCCCATGCCGCCGTTCTCCCCGACAAGCCGGCGTGGAGCAAGTCGGCACTCTTCCTTGAGCTGTATTGGAGCGGCCAACTGCGGAACCACGCACTGGCTTAGTGCGGCAACTGCCTCCGATGGGCTAGGCGAGGTAGGTGGAGCAGCGAGCTGCCTCGCTCATAACTACCGGGCTAGCCGGGGCACCCAGACGGCTTTTATGCCGGAGAACTGCTCTTCCTGCTTGTCGGATGCTGCCGAAAGAGTGGAGAAAATGGTGGAAGGAGGAGCTTGGCCGGCGTCCTGCTCCTGAACGGACGTGTGTGGCCGGAGTGGGTTTCTCGCATTCCATGCGGGTTTAAATATAGGTTTTTGAATGCGGCGAGGAGCCGGGTACAGCTGGGAGTGCAGTGGGTGGCGCCCTCGACCGGCGCGCCACTTCAAATGGCGGATGCAGTGAGAGGTCGCGTCCGCCCTGACCCCCTTGACCGTGTACGTCCAGCTTTGAGGACAACATTATCCTTGGACCTTGACGGTGTACACCTTGTGTCCAGATCTGAGATGCCACATGTACAAGTTGAATGACTCCAAGTTCGACCACCGTGATGCTTAGGTGCGAGCCGAGGAACACTGTTGAAGAGACCCCCCTCATAATTTTCCTACATTGGTCATTTGATTCATAGGATAGAATGCTATAGGATTTTTTCCCTATGAAATCATGTGTTAATTGGCAATCTAGCATCCACTCCAACTTTTTATCACTTCCTTTGTTTTTCCTGTGTCAAACACTCTGGATTTTTTTAGGGGAACACTGTGTTAATGCTATGGGATTCAAGTGGACATGCCACTCCAATCCTTTATTTTTCATATTCCTGCGTTTTAAGTTCCTACGAAGAGAGTACTTGCTCAAAATGATGTGCCGCTGCAAGAGCCGTCTATATTAATTAACCAAGCTCTAAAAAGATGGACCATCTTTGGCTATAATATACTGTACTAGGTTAGTAGGTGACCTTGCGCTTGGATCTTCGCCTCTTCCGAAAGTTGAACAATAATGATGGTACTACAGTAGTACTTCTGGCAATCTGACACCAAATGAACTACTGCACGTCCACCGCTTGTAAGCAAAAGTTTCTCCTCGTGCTGCAAGCCACCGCGCATGCGTGGGCGAGGGAGAAGGCGTAGTAAGCAAGCTTCCCATCGTTCTGCGAGTTTATGGGACACATCAAAGTTATTTAGTACTCTCTCCAAAAAGGGCCGACCATGTCCATGGCTACCATCCCGTGCTCCATCATTGAGTACGTGCACTCTTCACGTGCCATCGAGTAGAAAAAATATTGCATAGTACGTGTCATCGAAGTGCACGACTCACTTACGCACTGCTTATCTCCATTTTCTTGCATGACACATGCACCTTGATGCTAGATGCCCCGCGTGTTGGCAAAAGGATGAACAAAGCTCACGTAAAAAAAAGAGTGGAAGAACATAGATTCCTGACGATCGAGAAGGAGCAAGGAACCTCGCGGTGGAGCGTCTGCACTCATAATATTTTATATTATTCAGCGATATAAAATCAACCAAATCTCTCCACATTCCTATACCATTCTATAGTGTGAGAATAACTTTGAATGTTACCTCCGTGGGACACCTAGTTATAGTATATCCAGCAGCCCGTATCGCTTCTCGCTCCTCGTCCTTATAGCTTGTCGACTGTACCTTATATACACTTGCTCCTTGAGCAAAGGCCTCCCTAAGCACGCATTAATTTCCTGGGCATGCTTCTTTCTACTCAATGTTGCGTGCACTTTGAGCATGTTGGCAACTCCACTGCTAGCTTGCTGGCTCATCTTGCAATTGACACTCACACATTGCAGCACTCCTACAAGGCCCAGAGGTTAATTTGAGAACAAGTACCTCGAGGTTAATTTGACAGACATGCCTTATAGGTTGACAAAAGTCATATCACTTTTTTTGGAAAGATGTCGTGAAGTAACACGATAGACCTTCTTTCAAGCCAATTATCATGTGTTCAAAAAACAAAAATTATCAAAAAGTAACGCGATAGACCTTCGATTAACATGTGTTCAAAAAACAAGTACTCCTGCAAGACCCAGAGGTTAATTTGAGAACAAGTACCTCGAGGTTAATTTGACAGATATGCATTATAGGTTGACAAAAGTCATATCACTTTTTTTGGAAAGATGTCATGAAGTAAAACGATAGACCTTCTTCCAAGCCAATTAACATGTGTTCAAAAAACAAAAATTATCAAAAAGTAATGCGATAGACCTTCGATTAACATGTGTTCAAAAAACAAAAAATGTCAAAAATTACAAAACAAAGACCTCGCGATAGACCTTCGATTAACATGTGTTCAAAAAACAAGTACTCCTGCAAGACCCAGAGGTTAATTTGAGAACAAGTCCCTCGAGGTTAATTTGACAGACATGCCTTATAGGTTGACAAAAGTCATATCACTTTTTTTGGAAAGATGTTGTGAAGTAACACGATAGACCTTCTTTCAAGCCAATTAAGATGTGTTCAAAAAACAAAAAACAAAATTTATCAAAAAGTAACGCGATAGACCTTCGATTAACATGTGTTCAGAAAACAAAAAATGTCAAAAATTACAAAACAAAGACCTCGAGGTTCAACTAATAGGACGGAGCACTATATACATTTAAGCAAATTAAACATCTATAGTAACCCATCCCATTAGTTTTAACATCGAGTCCACTTCCCATTCGGTCACCCATCTGATGACTACTCCAGCCTCAGCACAGTTAACTTGGGAGTTCTATTGGATGAGCAATCGGTAGGGAAGCTGGTCCTTGCCGATATAGGAAGCCTCTTCCCATCCTTTATTGCGTACCCGGATGACCGCGTGTTGCCGCCCAATGGCCAATGCCACGTCCCCCACGAATGTAGAAGCTTCCCTCCCTCGTCTAGCTAGTTCATGCGTTTTCCCATGTTTTTTGCTGCCTGCCCACCTATAGAGCCACCTCGCGCGGCCAATTCCTCTCCAAACACCTAGGGAGGCGGTTGAACCGAACAAGTCTAACTTGTTTCTAGTGGGTACATTGACGTGGCATCGAAAGGGTGTGATAGCTGACTCTGGCAAAATAATTGACTACCACGTTGGCATACATGAGCATGGGGCCCACTTGTCAGCTTGTTGGATGGAGGAAGGAACACAAGACAAAATGGAGCGTGGAAGGGTGCGAATCGATTGGCTCACGTGTGATGACCACTGGAGCAATCCACTCAGATTGTACTACGTTAAAAAATTCGTGCTAACATGGCCGGTTATACTGTGAGTAGGTGACCATGCGCTTGGCTCTTCGCCTCTTTCGGAAGTCGAACAATGATGATGGTACTACAGTATAGATACTTCTAGCAATCTGACACTGAATGAACTGCTGCACGTCCATCGCCTGTATTAAGCGCACTATCGTAAAGCAAAAGCTTCTCCTCGTCCTGCGAGCCACCACGCGCGTGCGTGTGCGAGGGAGAGGTCGTACTAGTAGTAAGCAAAGCTTCTCCTCGTTTGTGAGTTGACGGGACACATCAAAAGTAGTGTATTAGTCTCGAAAAAGGGCTGACCATGTCCATGGCTACCATCCCGTGCTCCGTCATTCAGTGCGTGCACAATTCACGTTCCATTGAGGAAATAATGTTGCGTATGTGCCATCGAATAGAATAACTTAATTTATAAAAAACACGCCACCGCATCATGATCGAACTTTGATTCGTCCACACGTGGTTCCCATGCACAACTACTACACTCGCCAAATTGTCGGGTGAGCTGCCTCTTCGTACAGAAATGAGCTCACCATGTACCTGCGCGTGAGTATTAGGGAAAGAGGCAAAGAGTACCCGCATTGATGCCTGCACCTCTTCTCTTCGTGCTCGTATTCCTTTTTTTTCGGGTGATTCATGCACGTACTCCACCTACGTTCGTGACCGTTGGTGAGTCTCTCCTACTATACTTAACTCCATTTTCTTGCATGACACGTGGACTTGGATGCTGGATGTCCCACGTGTCGGCAAAACTTAGAAGAACGCTTTCCGATGACCGAGAAGGAGCAAGAAAACTCGTGGTGGAGCGTCTGGACTCTTTAATATTTTTATTCGGCGATATAAAATCTACCCAATCTTCTCCACAGTAGACTGGAAGAGTCCGAAACACAGCAACCCAGTGTAGTTACATCATGCATCGCCAACCCACGCTATCACCATATTTCTTGGCCTCTGTGCGACACCTAGCTCTAGTAATCCACCAGCCCGTATCGCTTCTCGCTCCTCATCTCTCTCAAAGTGCGGCGGGCTGGCGATTTTGCCGTCTATTGAGGTCGGTTAACTCATCATGTGTTAGCGACATGCCAAGAGCATTCTAAAAAAATTACTGTACTCTATTGTTATGCCAAGAAGAGGAAGCGCTTTGTTCGACGGACCAAACGAGACAGGCGTGCCGGGCCGTGAGTGGGTCCAGTTTCTCCTTTTGAACTTGTTTGGTGTAGTAGTAATACTTGCTTTTGACTATTGATAAGATTTTATATAGGGCCTAATATATTCTTTGAAGTTGCCTTTGACTATTGATAAGATTTTATATAATTTGAAAATTATATCATTCGAAGATCCTTTCACATTCTGTTTAAAAAAAAAGATCCTTTCACGTACGAATTTGACGGTATGCTTTGAGCAACTTGCATGTCCTATACTGCTCCTGTTTGGATACTCTAACTTAGCTAGATGTTAGACTAACTCATGACTAACCCTAAACTAACTCTAGCCAAAGAGGTGTTTGGATGACAGGGTTAGATTGACAATAAATGCACTTGATGGAGAGAGAAAAGTGATTTTTCAGTGGGCCCCATGAGAACTAGGTCCAATTAGCACCACTTGGCTGGCGAGATAGAGAGAGAAAAGTTATTTTTCAGTGGGCCCGATGAGAACTATCTCCAATTAGCACCTCTTGGGTGGGATAGTTTTTTTTGGTGGGTTTGGTGCAACTTGGTCCAATTTAACCCTCATGTTTGGATACTTTAGGGCTATTTGAGCCCCAACTAGCTCAAACTAACTCTAACCCATGGATCCAAACAGGGCCAAAGTTAGTCTCAGAAAACTCATTAAGCCCTATATACATGGACAGACTGAGTACATGATACTAGCAAACGCTCACCATTAGTAGTAGTTCATTGGTTGGTTTCGATTTTTGATTCAGTTGTTGTGCTGCTACTATGCAATATTCGCATGTGGTTGTTTCTAGAATAAAAAAAGGAGGTAGTACTTACTGTGGGAAAGGTGAAGTGATGGTTGCTTCACCCCAACAACTTATTACTCTGGGAATATTGGAGTACCAGCGGATTCAACGAAGAGAAAAATGATGGTTGCTTCGTCCGAGCAACTTACTATGGCGAAGGTGGGGCTCTGTGATTTGACTGCTCACTAGTCATTATTACTGCGGCGCAACGACTGGGGTGAATCTTCCCTGCAGTTGTGCACTCAATATTGCTGCATGGCAGGTGGAGCCGGATGAAGGATGTCCCACATGTCAGCGAAACAAAGTTGAATTGTTTCTGGCATTGCTATCAATCCTTCAGGATTTGTTTATATGTACGCATAATTTTCCAGCATAATGAAATTGTACTATGATGCTATGAAGGTTTCAACTTTGGTTCCCGTAGAAAAAAAAGGTTTCAACTTAGGATTCATGTGTCCTCTTGCCTCAAGATTGTCTCGTTACAATATTCCATCAAATACAAATGAAACTACCATATCTGCTAATGCATCTCAATGGTTCGCAGATCAGCGCCAATATTCACAACACAACTGAAGACAAAGTTGTGAGAAGGTGTACAAATAAAGAAAAATATATAATTGATCGATGCTGTTCGTAGGCATGGCTCCATTTCCTGGGCACAGTGTTCATTGGTTGGCAGCTAGTTTCACCCAGCTCTGTAGCCAAAAAAGAGGTGTATGGAGGACATCACGATCCGATCATTTTGTGCAGCTCCACTAAAATCGAGCTGATCATCCCTATTTGCAAAGATATTCATTTAGTGTGATTACAATAATAGTGGAACTAGATGATGAAACATAACACAAACAAATAGATGTCGATCACCTCTGCGATCTCTCTTTAGGACTAACTACTTGTTGGAGAAGATTAGGCACGAAGTTGGATGAGGAGGATAGCAAAACCAATCTCCCTTTCTGCAGTCCCACAGAAATGTAAAAACGTTGCCCGTGTGACATTTTGGCGGAATTGCACAAAACACTCTTAAGAAAAAAGTGATTTGTGCAGTTCACCAAAAGGTCGCAATAGCAACAAGGTGAAATGGATAGCCCTGTTTGCAAAAGGAGGTAGAAACGAAACAATTATTGCCCAACAACACGAGTTGAAGACACATACGCCGACAAAAAAGAAGCATATTCCATGTAATAAGGGAAAGGTAGCAGCATCGTGGTTTATCAAAAACGGTTTGAGGGCGAGATTGCAAGATGGAAAGTACGCCGACCGAGATACATTTTAAGCAAACAACTAAAGAAGATCCACATGCAGAAACGTGGGAAGATGGGCAGTGGAGCAAGGCCGGAGGAAGCTGTACCTGAGGTCGTCGGGATGTAACTAGGAGGGCACCGGTGGCCGGGATCTGCCCATACTGCGGCAGCGAGCAAGTGGCGAAGGCCCTACCGCGCCGGAGATTTGTCAGAGAGAACAGCGGTGTAACACCCCCAGTGGTTAGCTACAGTAATCACTTTTGATAATGGCAAGTCAGCATGATTAACAGTGCCAAATCATCATTTGCATCATATTGCATTTAAACTCCTAATTCAAATTTCACATTAAATTAAAGTGGAAAATAAAAGTTGTCCAAACCTGAAAACTAAAATGTGCATCTTGTTGCAAATATTCCCATAGCATTTATAAAAATGATTACAACATTTATTGGAATTGTAAAAGGACTCAAACAGCAAGAAACAGTAGGGAGATAGCACTATTTAATCCTTTTTCAATTAAATAAAATCCAAACAAAAAGATATGGACACCAAACCAATTTCTAGCAGTGACTAATGTTGCACTGGGATTTATGGACCAGTTCTTATATTTTACAAAAGTCCATAAGTGGCCTAAACATTTTTGCAAAACAAAAAAGAAATGAATAAAGAAAAAAAGAAAAACAGAAGAAAACAAAAAGGAAACCCCCCTCCCCACTTGGCCTCGGCCCAGCCGAGCAGCCCAGTCGGCCCACCTAACCCCCGGCCTATTTAACCCTGCCGGCGCCCGAACCCTAAACCGAAACCCCCACTCCCCTCGCCCCCTCTCTTCCCCGGGACGCCGCCCGCCCGACGCCCCGCCATCGCCGCACGTCGCCGCCTCGTCCTCGTCGCCGTTCACCGTCGCCAACCGCCTCCCCGACGAGCTCCACCGAGCCTCGCCGCCCCCTCTCCCCACGCCGCCCGTGAGCTCGCTCCCCTCTTCCCCCTTCTCTCTGTCGCCGCCGCCTCTCGCTGCCGTCGCCCGCTCGCGCCTCGCCTTGCCTGCCTGCGCCCGCGCCGCGCTCCTCCGTCCGTGCGCTGCCAGTGACCGTGCCTCGCCTCACTCCTACTTGCGCGCGCCTCGTCTCGCTCCGCGCCGCGCGCCCGCCTCCTGCTGCAGCCTGGCTCTGCGCCGGCGCCGCCCGATACCGCGTCGCCACCACCCCGCGCCAGCCTCGGCCTCCCCTGGCCTCGCCTCGCCCGCCGCTCGCCGGCTTCTGCCGCGCGCGCGCGCGTTGTTGCACACGCCCGGCCCTTTGGACACCGAACATGTCCGGTGCCCGAATGGGCGCGCCGCGGACGTGTCCGGCCTGGCCCACTGACGCCTAGGCCCAGCCCCTATTAAAAAAAAGAAAAAAAATAATAAATAAAACTGAATTAATATTAATTAGATAATTAATTACCAATTAACCTAATTAACTCTGATTAATTAAGACTAATTAAGTTTAATTAACTTAATGATTTAATTAACCTAATTAACTATTGTTAATTAATTAAACAGGCTGCTGATGTCATGATGATGTCAGCATACACTGTTTCGGATAATTCTAATTTAGTTAATTAAATAATTCCAGAATATTATTAAAACTTCGAAAAATCATAGAAATTATTCCGTAACTCCGATCGAAAAACTTTGTACATGAAAGTTGCTCAGAACGACGAGACGAATCCGAATACGCTGTCCGTTCGTCCGTCTCACGTCCCTAACTATTCGAACATGGAACCATTCCCCTCTGGTCATCTGTCTGACAAATGTCCGGAACCGGGAAAACCTTCCCGGATGGATTCCCCCTTCCTCGGTGATGTGTCACCATACGTTAGGTCACCCCTAGCACCGCGTATTTGCCATGCCGTGCTTTGTGGTGCTTTGATTGCTCTGTTATTTATTGTGCTTCCCCTCCATTACTTCTTTCCGGTAGATTCCGGTACCGACGTCGTCCCCGAGACCGACGCAACCCAGGAGCCCGACGGCACCATTGACGACCTTGCCTTTGCCGCAGAGCAACCAGGCAAGCCCCCCCTTGAGCATACCGATATCGCCCATTCTATTTTCTCATGCTTGCATTAGAATGGCTGCTGCTGCTGATTTACCTATTCTGATGCATAGCCTATTTATTGTAACCTGCTGTTGATAATTACCTGCATAACCTAGATTGCTTAGTATATGCTGGGTAGAGACCTATCAGTGACCACACTAGTCCCGACTGCCCCGCTGGATGATCAGAAGACCCGATCAACGGGATTGAAGACCAGGCCCCGGCACCGCACTTCACCCCCTTAGTTGTAACGACACTGCAGCGTTACTATCGAGTGCCGAGGGTGATACCTCGTGTAGCACTTCAGATGTTAACCCTGTAGAGTAGCTATTTGGTCGTGGTCATCGAGGGTGATTCCTCCTTTACCACTTCCGATAACGACGCGGTCGTGCAACACATCAAGTGTGAACCCATCGAGGGTGAATCCTCCTATGTTCACCATAACAGTTACATCGAGTGGGTATCCGTCGAGGGTGATACCTCGGATTCCCTTGATGTTATGGACACACGGCTACTGTGACTTTACCCCTACACCCTATTAGAAACGGGTTCGCCCCGAGGGCGACTCGAGGGAGTTACTTTAACTGCAGGACTGGAGGGACAGGCGGTACCGCCCAGTAGAGGTAGACCTGAGTTCCCGACAGTCTTTTGTGAGACGGGTTGACCTGGACGGTGCCCGAGTGAGAATACGAGGCGTGGCCGGGCATTCATGGCCCTTGCCGCAAGTCCTCGAGACGGGGCGACGGAGTCACATCGATCGTGAGTCTCTGCTCGTTACCGCACCCCCAAGGTACTAATGGTTTGGATATTTGATCTGAGTGGGCCTCTGGCCCGATAGCACTAACCACCACGTGGGCATAGTATGGGCGTTCTGCATCGTATGCATCAGCCGAAAGCTCTGTCAGACGTCCAGTTCAGCATGGCGGCACGGACGGACCGGCGCCTTCATGTAGTGTTGGTGCCTGGCTTCACCGTGTGCACAACGACCCGGAGGGCGAGGGGCGATGGCAAGACCCCCTTGCACTTAGGATGTAGACCGGCGGGGACCTCTCTGCTGAGCTGTAGGTAGGGTTGTGGTGTGTCGTTTGGCCGAGGCCGGGCATGACCCGAAAAAGTGTGTCAGGCCGGAGTTAAGCGAGTGTGGTGGGTAAGTTGGTGCACCCCTGCAGGGAAGAAATAATCTATGCATAGCCGGATCCTCGGTAACGGACACTCTGAGTTGTATCCCGATCGATACAACAATAACCGGATACTATGGCTCTGGGATTGCTTCCCGCAGCGAGTCGAGAAGGGATCTCAGGATGAGGTTGATGACTGTATGGCTCTGGGATTGCTTTCTCGCAGGGAGTCGAGAAAGGATCTCTGGGTGAGGTTGAGACTTAATTATACTACTACAATATATTGTACTGTTCTACTCTCTTCTATTGCTGCAAGACCGCTGAAGATGCTAGTCTTCAATAGGACTAGGCCTCCTCTCTATTCTGGTTTTTCTGCAGCCCAGTCCACATATACAGCCTCTCGTTGATAATGTTGCATATGTAGTGTAGATCCTTGCTTGCTGAGTACTTCTGAGTACTCACGGTTGCTTTGTTTTCCTTTTCTCCCCGTATCAGTTTGTCGTGACCAAGATGACGGAGCCCCCTGAGACAGATGCCCCGTTGATCGACTACTACTACTACTGTCAGGACCCCGATTCCATGTCACATCGATCTAGCCGGTAACACCTCATATCACTTTGCGGCCTCACGCACGGTGTTCCCACGGGTGTCGCCTTACCATGGCCTGGGACCGTTTGCGCCTTTTGGCTCACGTATATGATAGTGTCGCTAGCATCCATATGACAGAGAACCCGGGCCGACATGACTAGTCGTGAACCCAAAGTGGCGCTAACTTACGGGGACAGGCATACATGACCCAGCAACGAACGTGTCGGTCATCAGCGAGTGAATTCGGGCTGTAGCAACTGGGCTAGCAGGACTCCGGGAATCCTGGCTGTAGCAGGCTAACAGGACTCCCAAAGACACCGCGTGACGTTTCCCCGAAGGGACAGACACAGGATCAAGGAAGGACACATGCCGGCCAGTCTAAGTGTTCCGGAGCAGTAGCAAGCTAACAGGACTCCAGTAAACCGGGCTGTAGCGGACTACCAAGGCTCAGTGGAAGCACCAGATTACATTTCCCCATAAGAGAGGCTACCAAGGATAAACAACTAGGTTGTCGGATCCCACACATACCAAGCATTCCAAACATACACACAATATGCTCGATATGTGCAAATACAACATGGCATCACAACAAGACTCTACGACTCAGAGTATTTATTCATTAGGCTCCGAGGAGCGAGATATTACAACATGGGTCCCATGACCCAACACTCAGAGTATACAAGTCAAAGCACATGCGGAAGCTTAACATGTCTGAGTACAGACATCTACAAATGAAGAAGGCTGAGAAGCCTGACTATCTACAAGACCCTGCCGAGGGCACAAGATCGTAGCTGAGGTAACAAGCTAAACGTCGAAGTCCACGTGGAACTACTAGCGAGACTGAAGTCTCTCTGCAAAACATAAAATAGGAAAACGTGAGTACAAATGTACCCAGCAAGACTTACATCAGAACTAACTACATATGCATCATTATCAACAAAGGGATGGTGGGGTTTAACTGCAGCAAGCCAGCTTTGACTCGGTGGCTATCCTGAACTACGACTACAAGTAACTCTTTTGAGGTGGCGCACACGAGTCCACATATTCACCATATCAATACACCACTATGGATCCATTCCCGTCTCCCTACAAGAACGCCATCCATAGCACTCACGCTTATCTTGCGCATTTTAGGGTATCCACTTTCACTTGTCTATGAACTGTACAGGCAACCAAGTAGTCCTTTACCGCGGACGCGACTATTCGAATAGATCATATTAACCCTGCAGGGGTGAACTTCTTCACACACGCTCTCGCCACTTACCACCATGTATACGTCATGTACCTCGGCAACCTTCAAGCGGAAGCCTGGCGAGGGAGTCGGCCTCGACCTGACTAACCACACAAGTCTCTAGTCCAGGTTTATCGCCTATTCGGGTTCCATCCACAAGGAGATCCGGCCGGAGTTTCGCTCACAGCCCCAAACGATGTGTGCAGGGTTCCCGAGACACCAAACGGGCGCCCGGTACACCGTGCCACGTGTATCTACCACAACATAGCCCACCCCTAGGGTCAACGCTACGCACGGCCCCCAACACATATCCTACAAACACCAGAAACTAGTTGCAACTCCTGGACAGAGAACAAGGGCGGCTAATAAGTCGAGAGAGTAAATTAAGGATCCCAATGTGTGGTAGTAGCTGAATCTTAAATCACGCATACAGATCTCAGTTCTTAAGGACGGCCTCAATGAAACAACCCACCATGTACTCCTACATGGCCTCTCATCGATACCTTTACCAAATCGTGTTCACACACTTAGCTCTCAGCAGTAGGATATGTTCACAACTTTCCAATTCATCCCCGATGAATCAGACTTGACACAACTCTAAGCAATAGCAGGCATGACAAACAAGCATGAATGAGTAGGCACATCAGGGCTCAAACAACTCCTACTCATGCTAGTGGGTTTCATCTATTTACTGTGGCAATGACAGGTCATGCAGAGGAAAGGGGTTCAACTACCGCAGCATGTAACAGTTGAATCGTTGTTGTCCTAATGCAGTAAAAGAGAGCAGAAGCGAGATAGTGGGTTTGTATCGGAATGAACAAGGGGTTTTTGCTTACCTGGCACTTCTAAAGATAGTATAGTTCTTCATCGGTGTCATCGATCACATCATCGGTAGGTCGTCTACTGAGAGGGGACAATTACCAGCAAACAAGGAAGAACACAATCAATGCAATGCAACAATATGATGCATGATCATGACATGGCAAGAATGTTATGATTTGCACTAATGTATCTAGCAACAATTTAAATGAAGTCCATATGAACCAAGGGTTCATATGCAAACTCCATATTTAGCATTTAAAATGCCATTTGAATGTTTTCACTTATACAGCAGGTATAAGTTGGTTTTTCATGCATGAAAGTAGCATAAATGGATAGATTGGATTTTTCTGATCATTTTTCATATATAAATTATTTGATTTGGAGCTACGGTTGAATTACTATGAATTTTAGAAGTTTTGAGCATTTTCTGGAATTTTCTGAATATTAAAAACCAGAAAATGATTAACTGCGTCAGCACTACGTCACTGTGACGTCAGCAGGGTCAACGGGGCCGCCCAGGTCAAACCTGACACTGGGGCCCACATGTCAGTGTCTAACTAACTAACCTAAGTTAATTAGTACTAATCTAATTCTAAACCAGATTAGTTAAGGCCCTGGGCCCACACGTCAGTGACCCAGGGGGGTCAAATCCCTGGTCAAACTGGGCAGACTCGCCGGTGTTTAGCCGCCGGCGAGGCCAGGCGCAGCGGGGCGGTGCGTGTTTTGTGCTCCGGCGACCAAATGGACGGCGGAGGGCATCTACGTGTAGCTGGAAGCGAGCCGCGTCGCGTGGTGGTTGAGCTCAAGGTCACCGGAAATGACGCCGGCGACGAGCTTTGCGGCTGCCGGAGTTCGGGCGTGCACCAAAATGGGGCTACGGAGCACGGCGTGAAGGTCTGGTGGGTGTGCTCGGCTCCTGGGAGTTCTCTGAGTGCAGCGGTGGGCTCGGACGCGTGCTTGCACGGCAGTAGTCGCGGTGGCGACATGCCCGGCGGCGAGGAGCTGTCGGCTCTGATGGCCACGGTGGCTAGAAGGCGCGGACGAGCACGGGGAGAGAGAGGAAGGAGGCAGGGGCTCACGGCGAATCCAGCAGAGGCAACGGCGAGTCCGGGAAGTGACTGGAGCTCGCGAATCCCCGAAGAGTTCACCGACGGCCAGAGGTTGAAGACGATGTCGGGGACGACGCTGCAGGGCTTCCGGCGGGGCACGACTTGGTGGAGAGGAAGAGGGGGTCGAGGCGGAGCCTCTGAGCGCATCGACGAGGTGAGGCAGTGGCTGTGGCCATGGCGGTGCTCGTCGGCGGCGACGGCTGCGCTCGGCGCGGGTGAGAGAGAGGGGCAGAGGGGAAAGGGGCCACGGGGAAGAGTGAGAGGGGTCAGGGGGTTGCGTGGCGTCTTCGTGGCGTCGTCTAGGCGCACCGGGGAGGAGCCAGGCAGGCAAGGTGGGAGGAGGTGGCCGGCGCCGGGCAGGCACGCGCCTCCGTCCTCCTGGCAGGAGGAAGACGACAGGGGAGGGGCTAGGTGGCTGGGCTGGCCAGCTGGGCCGGCCAGGTGGGCTTTGGTGGGTGCCAGGTAGGTATCTTCTCTCTCTCTGCTTTTCCTATTTTAGTTTCTATTTTCTATTATTCCTACAAGTTTGTGGCTTTTCTAAAAATACATAGGCACTTTCAAAAATCACCAAACTGCTCATGCCCACTGTATAGAGTATATCCAACATGGAACATTTCAGTTTGGGATTATTTGGACATTTAAAATATTTACTAGCATTTAAATGCCCAAATGCCAGTTACATATGATTTAATTCAATGACCTTATGATGACCTAGAAAAATGTGAACCAGTTTTGGCAGAGGTTCTGACCCAAGACAAAAATGATGGGCATTTTAGAAGGGCATTTCAGGTTCATTGAAAAAGATTTTTGTAAACCCTAGTTGTTTCCAGGGGGGTGCTGGGGGTTCTATCATCCCCATTTCAAGTTTCTGGAAAAATTTAAACATGATGCAACACTCTAATGCATGAACTAGCTAGGGTGTGACAACTCACCCCCACTCAAAAGAATCTCGTCCCGAGATTCAAGCGTAGGGTAAGATGGAAGGGGGAACGCAAACTAACACAATCTTCACGATCCAGGTTGCACTTCATAAGAACGTTGATTCGATCACCATCTTTGTCCCGATGTCTTGCTCTGAGAACTCCAACCAACATGACAACGAGAGGAGAGGAAAAACTCTAGAAGGATTGATCTCCTCGAAGATCGAACAACTCAGGATCAAATCACGGAATGAGACATAGCAACATCTCTCGAGCTGAGACACGAAGCATACATCTAGAGGGATGGAGTGAAACAGATGACGGAGGTTCACTAGGTAGACAATAATTCCACACTTAAGAAGGTGGTGAACGGTTGTCAACGTAGCTAGGAGTTGAGTTTCCATGATACCATAACGGGGCACCTCAGGAAAAATAACTCGTAGACTTATTACCTTAAGTGGCAAAAAGAATTACTTTTGATATAGAGATCATTGAGACTCTCTATACCAGCCTAAGGCAAATCTCGAGCGATCGTTTAGAGGAGTTCGGTAGAATGGCATACTTGGACTAGTATGGATGATGTGGATTACCTTGTTGAAGACAACACAAGGGATGATTTTGCTTATCATCGGAAATGGATGGAATCTATGGTAGGACCACTTTGAAGATGATCCCGAACAGCAACTGCTGAGAAGGGCAGCCCATGGGAGATTGGCACAAAGACAGTGCAAGCTGGGAAAAAAATGCAAATGCTGGGGATGTTCCAACCATCATATCTGCCTGAGATTCAGATCTGGTTGGTAACGGGATATTTCAGACGTCATTTCTGGAAAGAAAATTTGCAACACAAACCGACGAGATGACGTTGCGGATTCTCGGGAAATGAACTACGATAGCAAGCTCCAAAACATGAGCTGGTTCTGCTACACACATGTGAACATGTTGTCCCAGACAAGCATGTCCACATGGTAGTCTTACAATAAAAATACTACCGGGTTCAGGTGGGAACCATCATTGTGGAGAGTGAAACCCATACATAAGTCATATGATTAGCTCTTATGAAGGAACTTCTTCTCCTTGAACAAATAAATCAGTGGCTTGGTGTGCTAGGGATTACATATGGAATGGAGATGATCAGTCTATCAGACCATAGAATGTTTCGCACGTGCATGACTAACTTGGGATGATTCCAAAGGAAGCAAAATACAAGCTTTCTCGAATTCACGGCGGCAAGTTGCTTCAAATGCACATGAACTAGAGGAAGTCACTTCTTCCATCCAAACATATGCTTCATGAACGGAACATGAAGGCAATGCTTATAAAGTTTCCAACACTACTTAGATGTTCGACATGAATCATGGTCAAGATAAGGATGTTGTCGATGGGCTCAACAACAATTCATCCAGGTTCCCATGAAGATGGGATTCCACAACTAAGTGAACAAGGTGATAGCATTGATCAGACCAAAAGATATAATGGTGTATGCTCGAGGGATCAACCACGAGTAAGACAACATTATGAGCATCATTGGTTCTGATTTGATTTGACGATAACCCACACTCAAGTCAAAGTTTGACAAGACAATAGATCCAACAACTGGTACGAGGACCAATTGATGAAGATATCATCTTTCTTCAACACACACACAACACAAGACATCCCTTTAAATGAACTAAGTTAGGCAAGCTTTTATCTTCCAACTCTCCAAGTTGTTGTTTAGCTTAACCAACTAGCTCAGGGTATCCGACAAAGATTCTTGGAGAAAGGGTGGTTTATGGAAAAACCAACTTGATCACGAACTCAACATAGCGGTCAGGTGACAACCTGGTAATACTTCTGAGAAGATATTCGGAAAATTACGAACCACCGATATGTTATTAAGCTCGAGAACAACCTTGCTTTTCAAGGCAAGACGACATGATCAGATGAGCAAGGGATTCAATCCTAACTCAAAGATCGAAGAGTGCACCAACAAAAATGGACTAGGTAGCATGATCAGTCCTAAGATGGTGATTCAATAACCAACACACCAAGGATGAGAATATTGTCCTTTAACTACCAAGCAACGCAGTTGCTAGGAGTATTGCTTTCACACATCACGATTCACTTGTCGGTATTCCGGTTACAATAAAACGGAGACCGAGAAATGAATAATGATGGCGAGAAGTATCACTGTACCAAGAGTTCATAGGATGGTGTGCAATTCCCATGATATTCTTGATATAAAGATGGTAATACTACGGGGTAGAACAGAACAAAAGCTGGATTGGCATTTTGATCTGCGGAATACAACCGCTTTGACCCAATCCTAGATATGGATGAGGTACTGGAGTTTGTTTCTCCTAGTCATTCTGTAATAGAATGGCTTGACGGACCACAAGAATAATAAACATTGATAACACGAATGCACAACTAGTCCTGACTATCAATTGATAGACAGAGGTCAGAATACAACTAAAGAGAGACAACTCAAAGGAACATATGGTTTTCTAAGTTGTGGATGCATAGATTTAGTATGTCAAACAAGTTCAACATATTTCTTCCAGATAATCCATGCAGAAAGGTAGGACTGGCAGATTCACAATGTAGAATGGAGAACTCATCAAGAGCACTCTGGTTGTGATTTTTTTTTTGGTTCAAAGAACTTCTGCCTTAATGGTTCATGGTATTTGGAAGAAGGAACTACCACGGACCTCGAGGACTGTCGCAAGGTTACTAATATCCTAAAGGAACTAGCGAACACTAACAACAGGAAGTAAGTAGAGTGAATCTTGGGCTCAAGAACCCAGAAATAGAATGCCTACTAACTAAATGGCATCACGGGATGCTTTCGGGAATAATGGCCAGAATCATCACACGGAGGATACAAAGCATTGCTAGATTACTGAGTGGTTCTCTAAGACACCTAGGGTCATAACAATAGCTCCAACATATATGTCGAGGCAACAGAGTACCTCAACTCACTGATTGGTGTGGTTAAACTGGCCCAAAGAGACATCGGGAACGGAAAGAAGCGATTTGCAAATGCATCAGACTATTTAGAAACCTGGGATGACTCGGACAGCATAACGGCTGTAAATGCTCAAAAGATTTGAAACATCCTGCAATTGGTGGCATAACCACTTAGCAACACAATATCAAGGTTCTGAGATCAACTAGCAACACACAAAAGTAGTAGGAACAGAACAAAGGCTTGAAACCAACAATCCTATAAGTTACTACGGATTAGTAACACGTGATCCTGATAGAAAGATGAGAAGCCTAGTTCTTAAACCCCGTAGAAAAGAAGAGGTTGACTCAGATCAGAAGGCATAAGGTAAAGGAGTAAAAATAGTCTTACGTTCCCATCCACAATCAATTCCCTTATATAACTAAAGCATTTCTAGACTCAACTTCGAACAGTTTGGCTTGGTAATCCTACAGGCAGTCAGCCTCTGATACCAACGCTGTCAGGACCCCGATTCCATGTCACATCAATCTAGCCGGTAACACCTCATATCACTTTGCGGCCTCACGCACAGTATTCCCACGGGTGTCGCCTTACCATGGCCCGGGACCGTTTGCGCCTTTTGGCTCACGTATATGATAGTGTCGCTAGCATCCATATGACAGAGAACCTGGGCCGACATGACTAGTCGTGAACCCAAAGTGGCGCTAACTTATGGGGACAGGCATACATGACCCAGCAACGAACGTGTCGATCATCAGCGAGTGAATTCGGGCTGTAGCAACTGGGCTAGCAGGACTCCGGGAATCCGGGCTGTAGCAGGCTAACAGGACTCCGAAAGACACCGTGTGACGTTTCCCCGAAGGGACAGACACAGGATCGAGTAAGGACACATGCCGGCCAGTCTAAGTGTTCCGGAGCAGTAGCAAGCTAACAGGACTCCGGTAAACCGGGCTGTAGCGGACTACCAAGGCTCAGTGGAAGCACCAGACTACATTTCCCCATAAGAGAGGCTACCAAGGATAAACAACTAGGTTGTCGGATCCCACACATACCAAGCATTCCAAACATACACACAATATGCTTGATATGTGCAAATACAACATGGCATCACAACAAGACTCTACGACTCAGAGTATTTATTCATTAGGCTCCGAGGAGCGAGATATTACAACATGGGTCTCATGACCCAACACTTAGAGCATACAAGTCAAAGCACATGCGGAAGCTTAACATGTCTGAGTACAGACATCTACAAATGAAGAAGGCTGAGAAGCCTGACTATCTACAAGACCCTGCCGAGGGCACAAGATCGTAGCTGAGGTAACAAGCTAAACGTCGAAGTCCACGTGGAACTACTAGCGAGACTGAAGTCTCTCTGCAAAACATAAAATAGGCAAACGTGAGTACAAATGTACCCAGCAAGACTTACATCAGAACTAACTACATATGCATCATTATCAACAAAGGGATGGTGGGGTTTAACTGCAGCAAGCCAGCTTTGACTCGGTGGCTATCCTGAACTACGACTACAAGTAACTCTTTTGAGGTGGCGCACACGAGTCCACATATTCACCATATCAATACACCACTATGGATCCGTTCTCGTCTCCCTACAAGAACGCCATCCATAGCACTCACGCTTATCTTGCGCATTTTAGGGTATCCACTTTCACTTGTCTATGAACTGTACAGGCAACCAAGTAGTCCTTTACCGCAGATGCGGCTATTCGAATAGATCATATTAACCCTGCAGGAGTGTACTTCTTCACACACGCTCTCGCCACTTACCACCATGTACACGTCGTGTATCTCGCCAACCTTCAAGCGAAAGCCTGGCGAGGGAGTCGGCCACGACCTGACTAACCACACAAGATCATATTAACCCTGCAGGGGTGTACTTCTTCACACACGCTCTCGCCACATACCACCAAGTACACGTCGTGTATCTCGGCAACCTTCAAGCGGAAGCCTGGCGAGGGAGTCGGGCACGACCTGACTAACCACACAAGTCTCTAGTCCAGGTTTATCGCCTATTCGGGTTCCATCCGCGAGGAGATCCGGCCGGAGTTTCGCTCACAACCCCGAATGATGTGTGCAGGGTTCCCGAGACACCAAACGGGCACCCGGTACACCATGCCACGTTTATCTACCACAACATGGCCCACCCCTAGGGTCAGCGCTACACACGGCCCCCAACACATATCCTACAAACACCAGAAACTAGTTGCAACTCCTGGACAGAGAACAAGGGCGGCTAATAAGTCGAGAGAGTAAATTAAGGATCCCAATGTGTGGTAGTAGCTGAATCTTAAATCACGCATACAGATCTCAGTTCTTAAGGACGGCCTCAATGAAACAACCCACCATGTACTCCTACATGGCCTCTCATCGATACCTTTACAAAATCGTGTTCACACACTTAGCTCTCAGCAGTAGGATATGTTCACAACTTTCCAATTGATCCCCGATGAATCAGACCTGACACAACTCTAAGCAATAGCAGGCATGACAAACAAGCATGAATGAGTAGGCACATCAGGGCTCAAACAACTCCTACTCATGCTAGTGGGTTTCATCTATTTACTGTGGCAATGACAGGTCATGCAGAGGAAAGGGGTTCAACTACCGCAGCATGTAACAGTTGAATCGTTGTTGTCCTAATGCAGTAAAAGAGAGCAGAAGCGAGACAGTGGGTTTGTATCGGAATGAACAAGGGGGTTTTGCTTGCCTGGCACTTCTGAAGATAGTATAGTTCTTCATCGGTGTCATCGATCACATCATCGGTAGGTCATCTACTGAGAGGGGACAATTACCGGCAAACAAGGAAGAACACAATCAATGCAATGCAACAATATGATGCATGATCATGACATGGCAAGAATGTTATGATTTGCACTAATGTATCTAGCAACAATTTAAATGAAGTCCATATGAACCAAGGGTTCATATGCAAACTCCATATTTAGCATTTAAAATGCCATTTGAATGTTTTCACTTATACAGCAGGTATAAGTTGGTTTTTCATGCATGAAATAGCATAAATGGATAGATTGGATTTTTCTGATCATTTTTCATATATAAATTATTTGATTTGGAGCTACGGTTGAATTACTATGAATTTTAGAAGTTTTGAGCATTTTCTGGAATTTCCTGAATATTAAAAACCAGAAAATGATTAACTGCGTCAGCACTACATCACTGTGATGTCAGCAGGGTCAACGGGGCCGCCTAGGTCAAACCTGACGCTGGGCCCACATGTCAATGTCTAACTAACTAACCTAAGTTAATTAGTACTAATCTAATTCTAAACCAGATTAGTTAAGGCCTTGGGCCCACACGTCAGTGACCCAGGGGGGTCAAATCCCGGGTCAAACTGGGCTGACTCACCGGCGTTTAGCTGCCGGCGAGGCCAGACGCGGCGGGGCAGTGCGGGTTTTGTGCTTCGACGACCAAATGGACGGCGGAGGGCATCTACGTGTAGCTGGAAGCGAGCCGCGTCGCGTGGTGGTGGTGGTTGAGCTCAAGGTCGCCGGAAACGACGCCGGCGACAAGCTTTGCGGCTGCCGGAGTTCGAGCGTGCACCGAAACGGGGCTACGGAGCACGGCGTGAAGGTCTGGTGGGTGTGCTCGGCTCCTGGGAGTTCTCTGAGTGCAGTGGTGGGCTCGGACGCGTGCTTGCACGGCCGTAGTCACGGTGGCGACATGACCGGCGGCGAGGAGCTGTCGGCTCTGATGGCCACGGTGGCTAGAAGGCACGGACGAGCACGGGGAGAGAGGGGAAGGAGGCAGGGGCTCACGGCGAATCCAGCAGAGGCAACGGCGAGTCCGGGAAGAGACTGGAGCTCGCGAATCCCCAAAGAGTTCACCAGCGGCCAGAGGTTGAAGACGATGTCGGGGACGACGCTGCAGGGCTTCCGGCGGGGCGCGGCTCGGTGGAGAGGAAGAGGGGGTCGAGGCGGAGCCTCTGAGCGCATCGACGAGGCGAGGCAGTGGCTGTGGCCACGGCGGTGCTCGTCGGCGGCGACGGCTGCGCTCGGCGCGGGTGAGAGAGAGGGGCAAAGGGGAAAGGGGCCACGGGGAAGAGTGAGAGGGGTCAGGGGGTTGCATGGCGTCTTCGTGGCGTCGTCTAGGCGCACTGGGGAGGAGCCAGGCAGGCAGGGAGGGAGGAGGTGGCTGGCGCGGGGCGGGCACGCGCCTCCGTCCTCCTGGCAGGAGGAAGATGACAGGGGAGGGGCCAGGTGGCTGGGCTGGCCAGATGGGCCGGCCAGGTGGGCTTTGGTGGGTGCCAGGTAGGTATCTTCTCTCTCTGCTTTTCCTATTTTAATTTCTGTTTTCTATTATTCCTGCAAGTTTGTGGCTTTTCTAAAAATACCTAGGCACTTCCAAAAATCACCAAACTGCTCATGCCCACTGTATAGAGTATATCCAACATGGAACATTTCAGTTTGGGATTATTTGGACATTTAAAATATTTACTAGCATTTAAATGCCCAAATGCCAGTTACATATGATTTAATTCAATGACCTTATGATGACCTAGGAAAATGTGAACCAGTTTTGGCAGAGGTTCTGACCCAAGACAAAAATGATGGACATTTTAGAAGGGCATTTCAGGTTCATTGAAAAAGATTTTTGTAAACCCTAGTTGTTTCCAGGGGGTGCTGGGGGTTCTATCATCCCCATTTCAAGTTTCTGGAAAAATTTAAACATGATGCAACACTCTAATGCATGAACTAGCTAGGGTGTGACAACTACCCCGAGGATGGATACTACTATGAGTTGGCTGACGACCAGGAGTAGGTTCGGAGGGTCCCAGGTAGGAGGCCTGCGCCTTTCGATCATAGTGTTTTATTTTGCCCCGCCTTCCTAAAGGCCTTTCTGTTTCTCTTTTAATATCTATACTCAGATATCTGATACTTCCACTGAAGCTTGTATGCCATCGAGCTATGTATTCAAGCCCTCGAGGCCCTGGCTTGTAATATAAAGCTTGTATGACTTTATTTATGTTTTAGAGTTGTGTTGTGATATCTTCCCGTGAGTCCTTAGGCTTGATCGTGTGCATTTGCGTGTATGATTAGTGCACGATTGAGCCGGGGGCGTCACAAGTTGGTATCAGAGCCGACTGCCTGTAGGAACCCCCTTTCCTACTCCTTGGCCGAAGTTGAGTCTAGTGGTCCAAAAACCGTTTTACTAACATGGCTGTGTGGCTTACGGGCCCACATCGCCAAATGGGTGGTATTAGGATCTTTTACTCCTCGACCTTTACTCTGGGACTCTGTTCTCTCTTCTATTTGGGTTAAAATTTTACTAACTCCAACATTAAGTTCTCGTGATCACATCCACCCGGTGTTCTGAAAATTTCCCCCCTTCCTTCAAGATTGCGGGCCAGGTTCTGTTCGCAGGATCCTCTTATTGAGGGCACCCTATTTTGTCACTTGCAGATTCCTCGCTCCAATATTTTTCTCCGCCGTTGATGTAGCCATTGCTATGTCCCGTTGTGTACTTCCTTGCCGCGTGCCTGCGCGCCGCCTAGTTGTCTAGCCTTCCCTTTTCAGCTGACGTATTGCCAGATTGTAATCGAGGCTATGTGTGGCTTTGAATGTCTGGTGCGAATATGATGAAGTATCTATTGCACTTCCTTCTGTTGTGCATGTTACTTCATGAATCATTCCATACACATGCAGTTTTCCTTGCTAAACTGCCGATCCCCCACCTCCACCTTATATTGCCGCAATGGTGCAGCAATTTGAATTGAACCGTCAGGTTATGACCGGAATATTGGCCCAGTTCCCTACTCAGAATGCTTAGCAACAGAATGCTCCAATAACTCTGCTAGAATTTGTGCGCCTCAATCCATCCATTTTCCGCAACTCCACCAATCCTATGGATGCTGATGATTGGCTTCATGACATCCTGTTTGAGATGGAGTCAGCTAATGTTGCCCCTGACAGTTACGTCACCTTTGCGACATTCCACTTAAAGGGTCCAGCTGCTCAATGGTGGGAAAGCCACAAGGGTATGTTACCTGCTGAGAATGAAACCACTTGGCAGGAATTTCAGTCAGCTTTTCATGCACGTTACATTCCTCAAGGTCTGATGGACCAAAAGAAGCAGGAATTCCGCAAACTCACCCAAGGAACAATGACTGTGGATGAATATCAGAGGAAATTTCTCGAACTATCCCGCTATGCTGAAGATGACGTCTGCACTGACGCACGCAAGTAGGAGAAATTCCGTGAAGGACTGCGTACGGATATAAACCTCGCACTTGCTGTCCATGATTTTACAGACTTCGCAACGCTTGTCAGCAAATCTTTCCAAGTTGAAACTTCTCTGACTAAGTACCAGGAGTCACTCAAGCGCACTCGTGATGTTGGTTCGTCCTCGGGTCAGCATGTTCAGAAACGTTGAGTGTGGATTCCGCACAATGTTTACCACCGACCTGCTCCAACACCCAGGCCGTCATATGTTGTACCTCGTCTGCCTCTGCCGCCAAGACAGCTAATGATCCAGGGTGGACAGTCCAATGCCGTAGCTCCTCTCCCTAATGATGGTTTATGCCGCAAGTGTGGACAGCCCGGGCATCGTGCTTTCAACTGTCATCAGGGTCAGCCTCAGAATGCATCACGTCCTCCTGTTGGTCGTAGGAAGGGCCATCGGACCCATCATTCCAGGAATCGTAATGCCAGACTACCTGCTAATCAGCTTGTCCATGTCAACCAAGTCAACATGGAAGAAGCTCGACAGGACCCCAAAATTGTGATGGGCACCCTTCTAGTGAATTCAATCCCAGCTTCAGTCCTCTTTGATTCTGGGGAATCGCACTCCTTCATGTCAGAAAGTTTTGCACGAAGCCATGATATACCTTTCGAGGAGATGTCCACTCCGTTAGTAATCCAGTCACCTGGGGCTAATTTGCAAACTACCATGGTAAGCCACGGTAACCACATTGTGATTGGAGGATTGATGTTCCCTGTTTCACTCATTGCTCTCAAGACCTCCAACATAGACATTATTCTGGGAATGGACTGGTTGAAGCCTCATAAAGCTTTGATTGATTGTGCCACTGAAACAGTCCGCCTCACACACCCTTCTGGCCATACAGTCAAATACTCAGCCCGAATAGCTCAGGATGCTGAGACTCAAATATATGTTCTGAATGCATTGAATGCTTCACCTCTTGAAGGCATCGAGAACGTTCCAGTTGTTTGTGAATTTCAAGATGTCTTTCCAGAAGAACTTCCAGGAATACCACCTGCTAGAGCTGTCGAATTTGTCATCGACCTGAAGCCAGGCACAACTCCTATTGCGAATCGTCCTTATAAGATGCCTCCGCATCATCTTCTCGAGCTTAAGGAAGAAATCGACACGTCACTTAAGAAAGGTTTCATCCGCCCTAGTTCCTCTGCTTGGGGAGCACCTTCACTCTTTGTTAAGAAGAAGGATGGAACTAACCGATTGGTTCAGGATTATCGGCCCATTAACCAAGCCACAATTCAGAACAAATATCCGCTTCCTCGGATCAATGATTTGTATGATCAACTTGCTGGATCATCGGTATTCTCTAAACTTGATTTGAGGTTGGGTTACCATCAGATCCGTGTTCGTGAAGAGGATATTCCGAAGACTGCATTTGTCACTCGTTATGGCTCCTATGAGTACACGGTCATGTCCTTCGGCTTAACCAATGCTCCAGCAACTTTCTCCCGTCTGATGAATTACATTTTCATGGATTACCTTGACAAATTCATCCTGGTATATCTGGATGATATTCTGGTTTATTTGAAGAATAAAGAAGAACATGCTGAACACCTCCGTCTTGTACTGGAAAGGCTCCGAGAACACCAGTTGTATGCCAAATACTCCAAATGTGAATTCTGGCTTTCTGAAGTGACATACCTCGGCCATGTGATTTCCAAAGATGGCATTGCCGTTAACCCAGAACGAGTTCAGGCTATTCTGGACTGGACTCCTCCGAAGAACGTCAAGCAAGTGAGAAGTTTTCTCGGCCTTGCAAGCTATTGCCGTCGATTTGTCGAGAACTTTTCCAAGATTGCTAAGCCCCTGACTGATCTTCTTTACAAGGGCGTTAAATTTGAATGGACAGAAAAATGTCAGGAAAGTTTTCAAACACTCAAAGACAAGCTGACATCTGCCCCAGTACTATCTCCTCCAGATACCCGCAAAGACTTTGTGATTTATTGTGATGCATCCCGTGAAGGATTAGGCTGTGTCCTAATGCAAGAGCGTAAGGTGATTGCTTACGGCTCTCGACAGTTGCGCCCACATGAAGAGAATTATCCGGTACATGATCTAGAACTAGCTGCTGTCATCTATGCACTGCAGTTGTGGCGACATTACCTCCTCGGTAATCGTTGCGAGATATACACGGATCATAAAAGTCTGAAGTACTTGTTCACTCAGCCATCTCTAAACCTCCGTCAGCAAAGATGGATGGAGGCCATTGCGGACTATGATTTGGGTATTTCCTATACCCCTCGCAAGGCTAACGTGATGGCTGATGCCTTAAGCCGCAAGTCCTATTGCGACAACCTCATGGTTAGGCGAGCTCAACCTCATCTTTTTGAAGAACTGTGCAAGCTGAATCTGCGTATTGGCCCACAAGGTTCTCTTAATAACCTTGTGATACAACCAGATATTGAGAAAGCTGTTAAGGATGCGCAAGCTAAAGATGCTGAAATTGATCTCATGAAGAAAGATCTTCACCTTCAAAAGTACAGGGATTTCTCGCTGTCTGAAGATGGAACTTTGTATTTCAGAAACCGCATTGTCATACCTCACTTCGAACTTATGACCGACAAGGTCATGAAGGAGGCACATGATACCCCGCTGTCTATTCATCCGGGTAGCACCAAGATGTATCGTGATCTCCGTCAAAAGTACTGGTGGTCTAAAATGAAGCAGGATATTGCTTGATATGTTGCTGAATGTGATGTTTGCCATCGCGTTAAAGCAGAACATCAAAAGCCTGCTGGAATTCTGCAACCGTTACCTATTCCTTTATGGAAATGGGATAAGGTTCAGATGGATTTCATTACAGGACTTCCCAGGTCACAGAAGGGTCACGATGCTATTCTTGTCATCGTCGACCAACTTTCTAAAGTTGCTCACTTTCTGCCTGTCAAGGAGACAATCACTGCTAGTCAGTTAGCAGAATTATATATCTCCAGAATTGTATCACTCCACGGTATTCCGAAGGAGATCAGTTTGGACCGTGGTGGCCTTTTCACTTCCAAGTTCTGGGAAAGCTTCCATGAAGCTATGGGAACTCATATTACCTGGAGTTTAGCTTATCATCCCCAATCCCAAGGCCAAGTTGAGCGAGTTAATCAGGTGCTTGAAGACATGCTTCGGGCTTGTGTTATTTCTTTCGGTAAGAAGTGGGAAGAATCTCTTCCATATGCCGAATTCTCTTACAACAACAGCTATCAAGCCAGTTTGAAGATGGCCCCCTTCGAAGTACTCTATGGACGTAAGTGTCGAACCCCTCTGAATTGGTCAGAAACTGGGGAACGACCGCTCGTGGGTCCGGATATTATTCAACACGCCGAAGAACAAGTTCGTATTGTCCGGGAAAATCTCAAGGCGGCTCAGGACCGCCAGAAGAGCAACTATGATCACAAACAATGGGGTTTGACTTATCAACCTGGAGATCAAGCTTATCTGCGTGTCACTCCTATGAAGGGAACTCACCGTTTTGGAATCAAGGGCAAGTTAGCTCCACGCTACATTGGTCCTTTCCGCATTGTTGCAAGACATGGTCAGGTGGCGTATAAATTGGAGTTGCCGCCGCAATTCTCTCATATCCACGACGTCTTCCATGTGTCGCAACTTCATCGTTGCTTCAAGGAATCTCCGCACCGCGCAGTGGATCACGAGATGCTCGAATTGCAAGATGATCTTTCTTATAAGGAGCATCCGATCCGCTTTCTCGATGAAGCTGAACGTCGGACCCGTTAGAAGGTTACCAAGTTCCTCAAAGTGCAGTGGTCAAATCATACTGAAGACGAAGCCACTTGGGAACGCGAGGATAATCTTCGTGCGGAATACCCCGAACTTTTTCCTTCTACCTCTTAATTCTCGGGACGAGAATTCTTATTAGTGGAGGAGATTTGTAACACCCCCAGTGGTTAGCTACAGTAATCACTTTTGATAATGACAAGTCAGCATGATTAACAGTGCCAAATCTTCATTTGCATCATATTGCATTTAAACTCCTAATTCAAAGTTCACATTAAATTAAAGTGGAAAATAAAAGTTGTCCAAACCTGAAAACTAAAATGTGCATCCTGTTGCAAATATTCCCATAGCATTTATAAAAATGATTACAACATTTATTGGAATTGTAAAAGGACTCAAACAACAAGAAACAGTAGGGAGATAGCACTATTTAATCCTTTTTCAATTAAATAAAATCCAAACAAAAAGATATGGACACCAAACCAATTTCTAGCAGTGACTAATGTTGCACTGGGATTTATGGACCAGTTCTTATATTTTACAAAAGTCCATAAGTAGCCTAAACATTTTTGCAAAACAGAAAAGAAATGATTAAAGAAAAACAGAAAAACAAAAGAAAACAAAAAGGAAAACCCCCCTCCCCACTGGGCCTCGGCCCAGTCGAGCAGCCCAGTCGGCCCACCTAACCCCCGGCCTATTTAACCCTGCCGGCGCCCGAACCCTAAACCGAAACCCCTACTCCCCTCGCCCCCTCTCTTCCCCGGGGCGCCGCCCGCCCGACGCCCCGCCATCGCCGCACGTCGCCGCCTCGTCCTCGTCGCCGTTCGCTGTCGCCAACCGCCTCCCCGACGAGCTCCACCGAACCTCGCCGCCCCCTCTCCCCACGCCGCCCATGAGCACGCTCCCCTCTTCCCCCTTCTCTCTGTCGCCGCCGCCTCTCGCTGACGTCGCCCACTCGCGCCTCGCCTTGACTGCCTGCGCCCGCGCCCGCGCCGCGCTCCGCTGTCCGTGCGCTGCCGCTGACCGTGCCTCGCCTCGCTCCCGCTCGCGCGCGCCTCGTCTGGCTCCGCGCCGTGCGCCCGCCTCCCGCTGCAGCCTGGCTCTGCGCCGGCGCCGCCCGACACCGCGCCGCCGCCACTCCGCACCAGCCTCGGCCTCCCCTGGCCTCGCCTCGCCTGTTCGCCGCCTCGCCCGCCCCTCGCCGGCTTCTGCCGCGCGCGCGCGTTGTCGCACACGCCCGGCCCTTTGGACCCCGGACATGTCCGGTGCTCGAATGGGCGCGCCGCGGACGTGTCCGGCCTGGCCCACTGACGCCTGGGCCCAGCCCCTGTTAAAACAATATATAATAATAATAAATAAAAATGAATTCATATTAATTAGATAATTAATTACCAATTAACCTAATTAACTCTGATTAATTAAGACTAATTAAGTTTAATTAACTTAATGATTTAATTAACCTAATTAACTACTGTTAATTAATTAAACAGGCTGCTGATGTCATGCTGACGTCATCATACACTGTTTTGGATAATTCTAATTTAGTTAATTAAATAATTCCAGAATATTATTAAAACTTCGAAAAATCATAGAAATTATTCCGTAACTCCGATCGAAAAACTTTGTACATGAAAGTTGCTCAGAACGACGAGACGAATCTGAATACGCAGTCCGTTCGTCCGTCTCACGTCCCTAACTATCCGAACATGGAACCATTCCCCTCCGGTCATCTGTCTGACAAATGTCCGGAACCGGGAAAACCTTCCCGGATGGATTCCCCCTTCCCCGGTGACGTGCCACCATACGTTAGGTCACCCCTAGCACCGCGTATTTGCCATGCTGCA
Source organism: Thinopyrum elongatum (assembly GCA_011799875.1). Lineage (NCBI taxonomy): Eukaryota > Viridiplantae > Streptophyta > Magnoliopsida > Poales > Poaceae > Thinopyrum > Thinopyrum elongatum. The sequence continues at coordinate 626,320,977 of CM022298.1, forward strand.
CTTTGTGGTGCTTTGATTGCTCTGTTATTTATTGTGCTTCCCCTCCGTTACTTCTTTCCGGTAGATTCCGGTACCGACGTCGTCCCCGAGACCAACGCAACCCAGGAGCCCGACGCCACCATTGATGACCTTGCCTTTGCCGCAGAGCAACCAGGCAAGCCCCCCCCCCCCCTTGAGCATACCGATATCGCCCATTCTATTTTCTCATGCTTGCATTAGAATGGCTGCTGCTGATGATTTACCTATTCTGATGCATAGCCTGTTTATTGTAACCTGCTGTTGATAATTACCTGCATAACCTAGACTGCTTAGTATATGCTGGGTAGAGACCTATCAGTGACCCCACTAGTCCCGACTGCCCCGCTGGATGATCAGAAGACCCGATCAACGGGATTGAAGACCAGGCCCCGGCACCGCACTTCACCCCCTTAGTTGTAACGACACTGCAGCGTTACTGTCGAGTGCCGAGGGTGATACCTCATGTAGCACTTCAGATGTTAACCCCGTAGAGTAGCTATTTGGTCATGGTCATCGAGGGTGATTCCTCCTTCACCACTTCCGATAACGACGCGGTTGTGCAACACATCAAGTGTGAACCCATCGAGGGTGAATCCTCCTACGTTCACCTTGATAGTTACATCGAGTGGGTATCCGTCGAGGGTGATACCTCGGATTCCCTTGATGTTATGGACACACGGCTACTGTGACTTTACCCCTGCACCCTGTTAGAAACGGGTCGGCCCCGAGGGCGACCCGAGGGAGTTACTTTAACTGCAGGACTGGAGGGACAGGCAGTACCGCCCAGTAGAGGTGGACCTGAGTTCCCGACAGTCTTTTGTGAGACGGGTTGACCTGGATGGTGCCCGAGTGAGAATACGAGGCGTGGCCGGGCATTCTTGGCCCTTGCCGCAAGTCCTCGAGACGGGGCAACGGGGTCACATCGATCGTGAGTCTTTGCTCGTTACCGCACCCCCAAGGTACTAACGGTTTGGATATTTGATCTGAGTGGGCCCCTGGCCCGATAGCACTAACCACCACGTGGGCATAGTATGGGCATTATGCATCATATGCATCAGCCGAAAGCTCTGTCAGACGTCCAGTTCAGCATGGCGGCATGGACGGACCGGCGTCTTCCTGTAGTGTTGGTGCCTGGCTTCACCGTGTGCGCAACGACCCAGAGGGCAAGGGGCGATGGCAAGACCCCCTTGCACTTAGGATGTAGACTGGCGGGGACCTCTCTGCTGAGCTGTAGGTAGGGTTGCGGTGTGTCGTTTGGCCGAGGCCGGGCATGACCCGGAAAAGTGTGTTCGGCCGGAGTTAAGCGAGCGTGGTGGGTAAGTTGGTGCACCCCTGCAGGGAAGAACTAATCTATGCATAGCCGGATCCTCGGTAACGGACACTCGGAGTTGTATCGCGATCTATACAACTATAACCGGATACTATGGCTCTGGGATTGCTTCTCGCAGGGAGTCGAGAAGGGATCTCAGGACGAGGTTGATGACTGTATGGCTCTGGGATTACTTTCTCACAGGGAGTCGAGAAAGGATCTCTGGGTGAGGTTGAGACTTAGTAATACTACTACAATATATTGTACTGTTCTACTCTCTTCTATTGCTGCAAGACCGCTGAAGATGCTAGTCTTCGATAGGACTAGGCCTCCTCTCTATTCTGGTTTTTCTGCAGCCCAGTCCACATATACAGCCTCTCTTTGATAATGTTGCATATGTAGTGTAGATCCTTGCTTGCTGAGTACTTCTGAGTACTCACGGTTGCTTTGTTTTCCTTTTCTCCCCATATCAGTTTGTCGTGACCAAGATGACGGAGCCCCCTGAGACAGATGCCCCGTCGATCGACTACTACTAATACCCCGAGGATGGATACTACTACGAGTTGGCTGACGACCAGGAGTAGGTTCGGAGGGTCCCAGGCAGGAGGCCTGCACCTTTCGATCGTAGTGTTTTATTTTGCCCCGCCTTCCTAAAGGCCTTTCTATTTCTCTTTTAATATCTATACTCCGATATCTGATGCTTCCGCTGACGCTTGTATGCCATCGAGCTATGTATTCGAGCCCTCGAGGCCCTGGCTTGTAATATAAAGCTTGTATGACTTTATTTATGTTTTAGAGTTGTGTTGTGATATCTTCCCGTGAGTCCTTAGGCTTGATCGTGTGCATTTGCATGTATGATTAGTGCATGATTGAGCCTGGGGCGTCACAGGCGGGTACCGCAGATCGGGACGTGCTGCCTCAACGCCGTCGAACGGACAAACGATGCACATCCTCCCTTTCCGCCGGCGGACGGGATGCGGCCAGATCAGTGACCAACGGTGAGAGAGAGAGGCCACCGCCGCCTTGTGTGAGATAGTGCGACGAGAGACAAACCCCGGTAGGTAGGCTCCATTGTATATAGTGGAGCGGATTTTTCTTTTTTCCCGACGACAATCATTTTATATTCTGTAAGTGCGAATTGATTTGGTATGTACAATATTACACGTTAGGCTTGTCCCTAAAATTCAACCCGCGCCTTGTTATATCCCGAAAATTCAGATATCGTGCTCCCAAAACTCGCGCCTTCACAACCCGCGCCTTGCTATCCCGAAATTACAACACGCGCGAAAACTCCCTCCAGCTGCCAAATCCCGACACGTGAAATCCCCCTTCGAACCCTGAGCTGAAAGGGCCTCTAGTTCAAATCGGTGGGGGTACTTTTGTAACACACCCTACATTTTGGACAAGCGTGTCCCTAAGTCATGGTTCCCCCCTCCCATCGCCTCCTTTTCACCATTCGAAATCCCAGGCCGCCATAACCTCTCTGCTCCAGTAATGTAACACCACCCTCCTCCGTCCGCCACCTCACCACTGCCCAGCCGGAGCCTCTTCCCCGACGACATCGCCCACCGCAACAGCTCGACGTCCCTCATCCACCTCCCCGGATGAGGATCCATCATTGATCTCTTTGTCCCGCCGGTTCAGCCGCCCCGTCCTCCACTTCCAAGGAGCTGCGCCTACGATTGCGTCGTCTATCGCGGCTACTCCATCCCCATAGTGCCGCCTTAACCTGCTCCACCGGAACCGCAGCATCCTCACCGACTCCTCGGACGAAGCCGAGGCCTACTCGGCGCCACCAAAGAGGTTGTACACTCATCGCATCGCACCTTCTCCTTAACTCGACCTCCCGGCGCCGACGGTGCTCCACCCGCACACCCATGGTGCGGCTACGTCGAAGCCGGCGCCGCGGGTGACATCTCCATGGCGGCTCTTCCCCAGTGCGAGGCCCCTTTGGTCGCGGTGTCCATACCAGCCGGATCTGCTGCTGCTCCGGCTCTCGCTTGCTCGCTCGCGCTACTGCTGCTGCTCCGGCTCTCGCTCGCTCTGCTGCTCTGCTCTCCCCTCGCTCGTGTTGTTGCTCTCCTCTCCCCCTCGCTCGTGCTGCTGCTCTGCTCTTGCTCTTGCTCGCGCTGCTGATGCTGGTACACGGGTTGCTGCAGCTACACGAGTTGCTGCTCTGGCTCTAGTTCGTGCTGCTCCTCCAGGCGCTGCTGCTCCGGCTGCTATCTGCTACTGTGTTCCCCGTCGATTGCCTGCTGATTTAGATCACTGTTTCTCTACTACTAGTGCTCGAGCGGCCTAAACTACATGTGAAGTGTTACCAGTGCGTTTAGTTTCGACAGTAACATTCAGATTCCACAGTAAATTTCAGTTTCGACAGTTATTTTCAGAGTCAACAGTTTTTACCTCATCTGTTGTGGTCAGGTGTTTTTTGGTGATGTAAATTTTACATCTATCACTTTTTGGTAATGTATTTTACATCATCTATTGGAGATGCTATTAGAATCCCACTTGAGATTAACGATGTCTGTCTTGTACTGCTTCAGCCTCGACAGCTTATGGCTCGCCGGAGGTGCTCCAACACCGGAACCATCCATCACAACAGAGCAGTGCCCTGGACGCCGTCTACAGATTCCTCAGATCTTCCTCCACACCTCCGACAGCCACCTCTGCCTCAACTTCTTCAGCGACCAACCCAATGATGCTGAGGTCGACACGGCTATGGCAAAGAGGTTGTACAATTGTCACATCACTTATTACTCTACATTCATTTCGATCCATTAGGGTTATTTTGGTTCAAAGGAAAAACTTAAGGAAAAACATAGCAATAGGAAATTTTCCTATGGCACTCTACTATTCAATTATTCATGCATTTTGTTGAAAGGAACGGAGCAAAACATCCACCTGGACCTACTTTTCAAAATCCTATGCATGAAAACAAGACCAAGTGCATTAGTGGCAGAATAACATTCTAGCTGTACACACTTTCATATGGTTTCACTTTAATTTGGCCATGTTTCTTTGCATTCCTCTGCTCTTCCAATTCCTATGAACCAAACACCCAAGTTGACAGAAATCCTGTGTTTACAAATGCTCTATTTCCCACGTGCATTCCTATCCTATTCCGATGTTTTTCCTATCCCTGCGTTTTTAGAATCCTGCAAGCCAAAGAGCCCTTACAGAATTACTTCAGTTACAGGTAGGTGTCGAAGAAAACTTTGTGTGGTTTGTCCAGCTCCTGCCGCGATGTCGTCCACCTCACCTGAGCTGCTCCATCGACAGAAGCATCCACCAAACCAGACATCATGACTCCTGACTATCTTTCACTGCCTCAGATCTCCTTCCCTGCCGCCGGCACCCACCGCAACTGCATCACCATCATCGACTCAGCAGATGAACCTGAGGAGTACACGGGTCCACAAGAGAGGTCGCACTCTTTTGTTTCTGCTTATGTTATGCATTTCTTAATATTACCTGCAACTTTATCATCCTATTCACCTCTTAGACTCCAAGTCAGGTCCAAATTAATGTTCAAACTTGAGTTTTAAAATTACTCGTGAGGCACATATCGAGGCAACAATGAATAGTATCTCTGTCTATTATCTGGTTCACCTAGGGTATGCCTATGTTGTTCATCTTGGGTGGGAAATAAATAGTAAAGCAATCATCATCTGTCTTTTTATTAAATTAAAGCTATCATTAGCCTGCTATCATTATTTTTGGATCCATCCACTGGTTGTTACCATCACTCTAGATTTCTGCATGCTCTCCTTACATAATCTCACTATATTTTTTTCGTATGCATGTCAGATATTGTACACAGTCATGTTGAACATGTAGAGAAAAAGAGAAGAGTTTTGCGCGGCAATACAATATCATGCAGACATCGCTCCATGGTGGGTTCAATGGCAAACCCTCCCCCCGTCTCCAGATTGTAATCCAGAGGAAGATATCTATTCTGATGCGGATTCAGACGCAGCTGACCACTCCTATTTATCCCCCAAGGTGTTTGCTCTAACTTGGCATGATGATGTTGGTCATATCATGCACATGTTGCCTTGCAGTGCCTACTTTCGACATCATATATGTCATTTGCTTAGTTTAGACATGTTCTGTAATGCCACTTGTTTAGTTTCTATATCATATATGGGAATTATGCAGTCTCATCTCTTTTAGCCAGCCATAATATATGTGAAATATGCAATGCCATCCTGTTTAACCAGGCATCATATATTTGAATGATATCTTGCCCATCCTTTTCTTCATTATATTTCCATTTGTCAACAATGTTTGTACATTAAACTACTCTTCCTGTGAATCAGCCATTCGAGTGGGTAATGGAAAAATCTAGAGTGAAAACAAGGTCTTCAGAGCAGACAGTGCTACCTGTCGAAGCAGATCTCTTGCTGGGTCCCGATAGCTCCTCAGAGATGGATTCAGAGACAGATGACCAGTCCTATTCCCCCACCGAGGTGTATGCTCTAACTTGGCATGGTTATACTACTCATATCATGCAGATGGTGTCTTGCATTGCATAGTTTAGACATCATATACACAATATTCAACACCATGTTCTTAGTTCAGACATCATATATGCGAATGGCCTCTGCTTAGCATATAAATCACATATGTGAATTAAATCATGCGATCCTGATTACTTAGATAACATGTATGTGAATTATGTCATGCGAACCTGTTTTCTAAAGACATCATATAATTATCTCATGCCATCCTATTTAGTTAGTCATCATATCTTTGAATTATGTCATGCTATGCTATCCAGTTTAGATAGACATCATATATGTGAAATTATGTCATGCTATCCTTTTTAGTTAAACAATATACATGTCAACTATTTCATGCCCTCTTTTTTCCACACTATCTATTGCATCTGTCTCTCATACAACGTCTGTACATTCAACTATGTTTCCTGTTTATCAGCCATTTGAATTAGAGCGGGTGATGGCAGTATCTAGCGGAGTAAAAACATGGTCTTCAAATAAAACAGTGCTACCTCTTGGTGGAGATAGCACCCCGGTTGTACATGCACGAGAACCAGCCCTACCACACATAACCCAGACTCTCGCAGATTGTACCCCTACTGCGATGGACAGAGAACCAGCTTCACCCAATCTAACCCCAACCCCAGCAGATAGTAACCCAGTTCCTGTTGACACAGCACCATCTCCACCATAGAGCTCCCGAACAAGAGCAGTTAGTAAGGCAGCTCCAGTGCCCAAAGCACCAGTACTACCACGGCGAACCCCAACTCCACCAGTTAGTACACCTATTCCTGTGGAGGAAGCATAACCAGCCATTCGTAGTTTAGCATCTATCACATTTCATGTTGTTAAATCCTATGTACGTATCTTCCCATCATGGAAATATTATACTGAAGATGAAGGAAAATACCAGTTGCAGGTGTTTGTCCAGGAGTTATGTGTAAGTAATGTTATTCATGGCAATTACTTTGCTTTGTCCCATACATTCTACCTCCATGATGGTTATAATACAACAAATTTTTCCCATTTTTCTCTACAGAGAAGGACCGATTTGGAAACTCAGGATGAGGTAACCTGTGCTAATACCTCTGCTATCTTCAAGAATGCTTGGTGGCAGTATCGGAATTACCTGAAGAAAACGTACTTCACTGGCAAAGAAACTCATCAAATTCCCTTACGTTCTCCTGAGACACATTTACTGGACGATGACTGGGAACGCCTTGTTCTGTACTGGTCCCGAACCAAGAATGTGGTAAGGTCTATGAGCTCATTTTTTATTTTTAAGTACTATATGCCTGCGTCTTACTGTACTCTGTTCATGTAGAACAAGTGCTTAAACCTGAAGAACAATTTTTCTCATTTAAGATTCCATTGCTATCGTGCATACTGCTTCGCTCTTGTACCACTGTATTTACTCATACAAACTTATTTTTAAATTAAAGGATCCAATCGAAACTCCAATGGCACAACAGGTATGTTTACGCATGTTTCTTTAATAGGTTTGCTCTTATAAGTAGCTCTGTTGATTTCAATTTCAATTGTGTATACAGTTGACTTCTCATATCATGCACATTACTAGCATCACAACAGAGCCAATAGTGTTGTTGTACATGTAGACCCGTGGTACCCATCTGAAATCTTGTTGTGCCGTGTAGTTTCCCACGCTTTGTATTCTTTCAGTGCTGCTTTGTCTTGAACTGATATGATTTGAACCGTGTCTCTATTTTGATTTGGCAAGACAATGTAGTGACCATAGGACATAGATATATGTTTGTTTGATGCTTTTATTATGTACTACTTGTCAATAGAAGACTTGGTAGTTTAATCCTGTCCACCTTACTAATGAACTGGTTCACCGAAATGAGTTTCATATACTAGTACATGCTAAACCTGTTATGTGTCTGCTTGTTTCTTCTTTTAGAATGTTGACAGAATATTGGGGAAGAGTGCCTTATTAAGCAATGGTAAAGGAAGTAATGCAGATAAGGTTCAGGATAGTGAGACATCCTTGTTGGTCTCCAACAAAGCTGATAAAACAACTAAGGAAAACTATCTTGAAGACAGTGAGACAACCCCAAAGTCCTGTCTTGGTGTAGTGTTCGAGTTACTGGCCACTACCGCTGGCACAAGCTATTCAAACTCACTGTCTGAATCAGTTCGGTTTCTTGAGTCTCAACTACAAGCTGAAAGACATCGATCAGCTGTGCTGCGACAAGAAGCCAAAGGATTGCAGAAGTCCCTGGAGCATTTAGATGCATACTTTCTGGTGCAACAGCAAGCATTGGAGGATTTTAGCGCCAAACAAGAGAAAGTTAATAATCTTGCTAAGCTTATTGCCAGCATGGTGGCTACCCAGGATAATGTTTCTTGAGCTCTTCTGAAGTTGTTTCAGTTATGAACTTGTTTTGCTGCCGCGATTATTTGCACTGGTGGTCAATTTAGACGGCCAGTCTATGTAATATGCTGCTTTCTTCCCTATATTTGCACTGGTGGCGAACTTTGATGCCCAGTGGATGTAATATGTGTAATAGCCGTAATAGCCTAGCGTTAGTTGCATGCTTATTTCTTTCTTTATTGTCTTGTTTAGTTATTTGCTTGTAGTCACTGCAGTTCATTTTCCGTGTTTTTCTAGTGGCCACAATAACCTATTTTTATAACAGGCTAGTCAGGAGGGAAGATGGCGCTCCCACCTCCCACCTCGGCGCTGACCTTCTCCCCGGCGATCTCCCTCCTCATCCACTAATCTGTGGATCTCATCCGGTGATCCTTTCCGGTGTCTCCTCTGGATCAAGGCAATACCCATCTTCGATGGGTTCTTCTGGTGGATCTACCCTTGGCTTGGATTTCTCCAAGGGTAGGGTTTTTTCTGATGAGGTTTTCAAATCAACTGGTCACACGGTTCATCCATTGGGGCGAATAAGGCCATTTATTTTGGTTGTTTCTTTTAGCCGTCATGCCTTCCGTTTATCAGAGGATTCTGTGGCGGCGGCCTTAGAATCTGCAATTGGTGGCTCGGCAATTGATCTTCATGTGGATCACATCAAGGATAAGGTTTTTTCTTTCCAAGTGTCTGGCAAGCAAGTTGGTTTCATTATTATGGATCTTCGTTGTTTTGCTTGTGATCTGTTCAAATGCTACTTTCATCTATGGGGTAATGGGGGGCCAAATTGGATTTGAGAGATCAAGATCTAGAGGAAAGAGTGTGATGCTGAATGGATTCTAGTTAGTCCAACAAAGCATCGATCATCTTTAGGTCTTTTGGCCATGCATAAACCTCCTGTTAAATCCTCTCTAAAGTAAACTTGCTCTGCCAGGAAGAAACTCTCCTTTGCCACTTTTAAGCGTTACTCTGCTTGCAAAGGTTATAGATACCCTGTGACACAAAATTGCATTGATACGATCACTGATGGAGGGTATGATCTCCCTGCTCATGAGCGTGTTGTCATTCGGCAGTCCCCTCCACAGGACTTGCTTTGGACGGTGGCTCGACCACCTATTGTGTTTTGTACGGTAACCCCATTGCCGGAGTTGAGCCGGCCGATGATCCTTGCTCCGGTGTGTGATCCAGTCTCTGTGGAACGGACGACCGTGCATGCTGAGGATCCAGCGCCGCGGATCACGGAGGCGGGATTGGCTCCTATTTAAATTGGTAATTTGCATCCTGACCCTTTGCCTATGGATGCCCACCAGTGTGCCAGCCCACGCCAAGCTGCTATTGGGCCTGCCAACTCTGCTAGTCTAAGCCCAATGACCAGTTACCAGGATATCCCCTCCTCACAAGAGGCTGCGCGTCAGTTTAAAGCCATGGTCGATGACATGGTGGAACGCATTGTTACATGTACTGTTTGCTCTCAGAGGGGCCACCTGTCATCTGCTTGTGGAATGCGAGAGGTCTGTGCGGCTTGCTCTCGTCTGGGTCACTCTAGGCGAGACTGTAATGATTTTGCGCGCTCCAATGGATTGGTTTGGAGGCCAATTTCCCTGCAACAAAATACGTTATTCTCGGAATCCTCTGCTTGTCATGGGAAGGGAGCCGGAGTTATTGGGATAGGCCGCCCAGTCCCATCGCCGCCGCCCCCATTGCATCACAACCACAATCCCTCCCCTTTGCCCAAAGAAAACCCCAAGCAAGCTTCATTGTCGTCCATGGCGAACTACGAGCTCGATCCTCAGCGCTTTGTGCCTGCTGGTCATCACATCATCGACGGCGGTGATCGTCGTCTTCCTCGCTCCTTCTTCTCGCTTGCTGCACGCCCACCACGCCGCCATGAGGATTACATGGTGGCTGAGGTGATGCCTGCCCTGGAGGGGCCTCTCGGTCTGGTGCGCGAGAAGGTGGTTCAGTTTCTGCAGAATCAAGGTATTCTGGTTCGCTCTGCTCAGTCATGGTTTCATGGGGTTGGTCTGTTCCAAGTTAGAGATCCGTCAGTCAGATATACCTTGGTTCAGCATGCTCCTTTTCCCCTTGGCAATGACCGTTTTGTTAGATTCATGAAACATGATGAGGGGGAAAACTTCAGGGGGACTCATGGTTTTCGTAAGGGCTGGTTAATGTTCATTGGTATTCCCCTAGATTTTCGCACTCCAGAGTTCATCTCTCAAGCTGTTGGCACCTTTGGAAAGTTTATCTCTTGGGACAGTGAAGATCCTTACCTTGTCAGAACATTGGTTGAAGCAAGTTTTCCCGATACGCCTTTAGTTCCGCGTGACGTGGGTTTTGGAGATTTTGCTGAGTGGGGTGGAGCTCAAATCTCATGGACTGCTGCATGTTATGTTTTGGGAGCGGACTTTGCAGATCAAATGCCAAATGATGAGGACCCAATGCCTTTGGATGGGAATCCTCATCCGCTACCTGGAAATCTCATTCTTGATAATCTGCCTTTTGTGCTGCCTCACTACCCAATGCTGGGATGGAACAATGCCCCTGTTGTGGATCCTCCTCCGCCTGTCAATGAGGTGGCCCAAGGTTGGGGCAATGCTCTGTGGGGCGATGATGCAGAGGGGGAGCAGCCCCCGCAGCCCGCAGCTCCAGAACAGGATCAGATCTCGATTGTAATTGACCAGCCGGAAGGATCAGTTTCGGTGGAGCAGCATGTTCAGGATTTCAATTTATAGCAGCATGAAGATCAACCTCTGCAGCCTGATCAAGAACATCAGTTGGTGCAGCAACCCATGGAGAACCAGTTGGCAATTGTGCCCTATCAACCACCTGTCATTCAACACCATGAGATCTTCATTGGTATGGCACCCATCGTGGCAGGACCACCTCTTCCCCCGGAAATGATTTGGAAGAGGTCTTTCCAGAATCTGATGCCCGATTTTTCGGTCAAAGAAGTGCCAAGGTCCATTTTCTTCAAGCCAATGAGCTCAATCATATACTCCAAGCATTCCTGGTCTATTGCTTTTGATGAGTCTAAGAAGATGTCCTTGTTGGTTGCTGTTTTGCCTAGCTCTGTTCCTACTCGTAAATCGGTGATGGTCAGACGCCCAGTAGCCAGTGCTCTGTTTGATGATCTATCTATTGTTTCTGACTCTGCTTCTGATGAAGCCCTGCCTGCTGACTCTGGTGATGTCTCCTCCACATCGATGGTTTTTTCTGTGGAGAAAATAGTCAAGGAGAAAAAGCAGAGAGGAAGGAAGAAGGTACCTACACCCATCGTGGATACGTCACTCAGGCGTTGCACCAGAAGCGCGGCAAAGCTGGATGGCTTCAAACATGTGGTTTTTGAGCAGCTCTCTCTTCAGCCCACGAAGAAGCGTCCTCGCTCCAAGCCCATGGACGATAAGGCCCAGCCCACTTCTGCAGATGTTTCTCGACAAGACAAGCAAGATGATGCTCCTCCACACACTCCGATTCACGTCTTGCAGGCGGTGGGAGCAGAGCTGGAGATTGATCCCTCCCTTTTGTCGATGGACAAGCTTATGGCTGATCCAAAGGAGGACTCTACTTCTTCCACGGCTTAAATGATTATGTTAGCTAGTTTATTTTGGCTTGACGAGCCTGCTAATTTTGATACTTTTATTATCACGTTGGGTCTTATTATGATTGCTGCAGACTGCGTTCGTGAACTCGGTTATAGTTTGGGATGTATGGCATTGTATGCCATGCTACTTTTGGTTTATTCTGTTTCGGTTGTTAATGAATCATGTGACAACGCGCAGTTGGAAAATCCTTTGTTGGAATGTCAGAGGTCTAAACTCTGAAGCTCGACAACGTTCTGTCAGAGAAAAGGTGACGGAAAGTCATTGTGCTGTGATTTGTCTCCAGGAAACGAAGCTCTCCATTTGCACTCGTGCCATTATGAAAAGCATCTGTCCTTCTGGCTTTGATCAATTTGTTGAATCTCCCTCGAGGGGTGCTTCAGGTGGTCTTTTAACTGCATGGCGATTGGACACGTTTCAGGGTACTTTGGTGGAAGTAAAACCATATGCTATTATCATACACTTCACCTCAGTGCATAACAATGAACAGTGGTTTCTGGTAAATATTTATGGTCCTTGTCAGGGTCAAATGAGAGATGATTTTGTTAACTGGCTTTATAAGTTAGAGATTGAACCGGAGCAGAAATGGATTTTAATGGGGGATTTCAATTTCATTAGATCACTTGATAATAGAAATCTCCCGGGTGGCGATGTGAATGACATGTTCATTTTCAATGAAATCATAGGTCACCTGGGTCTTCTGGAACTTCCTTTAAAGGGCAGGAAATTTACCTGGTCAAACATGCAAGACATGCCTCTTCTGGAGCAACTTGACTGGGTTTTTACCTCTGCTAGTTGGATCAGCATTTATCCTATGTCCCAAGTGACTCCTCTTGCAAAAACAGTGTCTGATCATGTGCCTTGTCTGATTTCTATAAGCACTTCCATACCAAAGGCTCATATTTTCAGGTTTGAGAACTATTGGATTCATCAACCAGGTTTTATGGATTGTGTGCAAGTGGTTTGGGAGAGGCCCTCCAGTAAGTTACATATTTCAGCTATCATTGTGGATAAACTAAAGGCCTTGTGTTTTGCTCTTAAGAAGTGGCAAAAAGGTTTGTCCCATATCAAGAAGCTGATTGATAATTGCAACTGGGTGATTCTTTGGTTGGATAATCTTGAGGACATGAGACCTCTATCCAGACCTGAGGCCAACTTCTGGAGAATTATAAAACTTCACCATGAACACCTTTTACACCTGCAGTATCTTTATTGGAGAAAGAGATCTACCATCAGATATATCAAAGTGGGAGAGGAAAATTCCAAGTTTTTCCAGGCCATGGCTACAGAGTGGTATAGAAGGAATTCTATTGCTAGTTTGTTGTTGTCTGATGGCTCTGTTATATCAGATCATGAGGAAATGGCCAAGGCTTTTTTAAATACTTTTAAAGCAAGAATGGGTACAGTTTTGCCAATAACTCTGGAGGGAGATATATTGTCTTTAATCCCTAGAGTGCAAGGTCTGGAAGTGCTAACAAAACCCTTTGAGGTCAAAGAAATTGAACAGGTAATTAAGGAAATGCCCATTGATAAAGCTCCTGGACCTGATGGATTCAATGGCCTCTTCCTAAAGAAGTGTTGGCCCATCATTTCTGCTGATTTCACAGACTGGTTCATGAGTTCCATGCTGGATCTGCACATTTGGAGAATCTCAATGATGCTTTCATTACATTGATCCCAAAAAAGCAGAATCCTGAGACTGTGGGTGATTTTAGACCAATATCTCTCACTAGTGTTGGTCTTAAATTCCTCACAAAGCTGGCTGCAAACAGATTTCAAGAGGAGATCACCAAATGTGTGCATAAAAATCAATATGGTTTTATCAAATCCAGAACTATACAGGACTGCCTAGCTTGGACTTTTGAGTATATCCATCAATGCAACCAGTCTAAAAAGCCCATTCTCCTTCTAAAGCTGGATTTTGAAAAGGCTTTTGATTCCATTCAGCATGAGGCTATTCTGAAGATCCTGTTGGCAAAAGGGTTTGATAATACATGGATTACATGGATCAAGTAGTTGTTGTCTTCTGGAACTTCTTCAGTACTGCTTAATGGTGTACCTGGCAATCATTTTAAATGCAAGTGTGGGGTTAAGCAAGGAGACCCTATTTCTCCTTTATTGTTTGTAATTGCTGCAGATCTTTTGCAGACGTTGATAAATGATAGGTTGCATCAGGGATTTCTAAGTTTGCCACTGCTCACCCATGACCCTGATTTCCCAGTGGTTCAGTATGCTGATGACACATTGCTCTTCATAAATGCTCAAAGCTCGCAGTTGGAGACCCTCAAATCAGTGCTCTGCTCATTCTCAAAGGCAACTGGTCTACAGATCAACTTTCATAAATCTTTAATGTACCCTATTAATGTGAATGCTGCAGATGCTACTTGTCTTGCTGCTCTTTTTGGATGTCAGTTAGGCTCAATGCCTTTCACATATTTGGGCTTGCCAGTGGGGACTACTAGGCCTAAAATTATTGATCTTTTACCTCTGGTAGATTGCATGGAGAGAAGACTCACAGCTAGCTCTTGGTTTTTGCCTCAAGGGAGCAGCCTGCAACTGGATAACTCAGTTATTTCTTCCTTGCCTATCTACCTCCTTTGCAGCCTGTCAATACCTCAGGGTATTCTGAAGCAGTTGGAAAGAATTCAGAGATAGTGTTTATGGAGAAAGTTTGGTTAGGACAAGGGCCATTCCCTGGCTGCCTGGCCCCTTGTTTGTAGACCTAAATCCAAGGGAGGCTTGGGAATCCTCAACCTGGGTTTACAAAATGATGCTCTGCTCTTAAAACATCTCAACAAATTCTACAACAGGGTGGATGTGCCATGGGTTTACCTGGTTTGGGACTCTTATCATTTCCAAAGAGTTCCCCATGATACAACACTTTGTGGTTCTTTCTGGTGGAGAGATATCTGCAAGCTAATGGATAAGTTTAGGGTTGTTACCTCTGTCACTGTTCACAGAGGAGACACTGTGCTATTTTGGTCAGATCATTGGCAGATTGAAGATACTTGCACCCCTCTTCAGGAAAGATTTCCCAGGCTCTATTCCTTTTGTCTCCACAAAAATCTGTCTGTCATGGAAGTTTTTCAGACTGGCAATTTTCAAGAGCTATTTTATTTACCTCTGTCTGAACTAGCTTTCCAAGAGTTTCACCAACTTTCTTCTTTGATGGAATCTTGTCATTTGGACAGTGGTTGCCCGGATGCTTGGGTTTGGAGGCATGGTAAGCAGGCAAACTATTCTGCTAAAAAGTTTTATGACTTTGTGTATCAGCCGGTTATGGCAAATCCCATCTTGAGGTGGGTCTGGAAGAGCTGTTGTACCATGTCGATCAAAATGTTTGCCTGGCTAGTCATAATGGACAGAGTTAACACCAAAGATATGATCCAACGCAGACACTGGAGGATTAATGATGGGCCTGAGTGTGTGCTTTGTCCAACTGGGACTCTGGAGGACAAAAATCACCTCTTTTTCCAATGCAATTTCAGTGTACGTGTGTGGAACTTTCTGCTGATTGTTTGGAAGGATTCTGATGACATGGTTGAAATTGCTATGCATGCCAGAAAGGATTTCAATAAACCTTTCTTTGCAGAAGTGGTCTTTCTTTCTTGGTGGAATGTTTGGAAAGTCAGGAATGACAGGGCATTCAGGCATATCAGGCCTTCTTTTAGGGCATGGAGAAATGGTTTTATACATGATGTTACACTCCTCTCCCACAGGATCAAAAAAGATATAGGGATGCTCTGCTTAGGTGGATTGATTTCCTACCTCCTTGAGGAGGACTCTTGTATTTTCAGTTTTGCACTCCTTTTTAGGTATAGCCCCCCTCTCCCTTTTGTATAGTTTTCTTTAGTTTTTTTTCTCTTTATTTTCTTTTCCTCATCTTGAGGATCTTTGTATTTGTGCTCTTCTCTTTATTAATAAAATAGTGTGGGGTGTAAGCCCTGCAGTCCTCATGGTAAAAAAAAACGTATTTTTATAACTAGGCCACAATAACCATGGCAACAAACGGACTGTTGTAACCATCGTCCTGCTACCTGCTATAGCGACCATGGCCCTCCTATGGGCCGTAGGATCCATGGGCCTTCTACGGGTCGTAAGATCCTACGGGCCGTAGGATCCATGGGCATTCTATGGGCCGTCTAATCTATTGGCCTTCTACGGGCCGTATATTCGTTTCGCCAAACATGGGCCGTACTATTCGTGGACCAATAACGGTCCGCAAAATGGGCCGTAAACGGGCTAGAGTGGAAATCGTCTGTTTTATGGCCCGACCATAATGGGCCGTTAATAGGCCGTATTTGATGACGCAATGAAAATAGCCAAACGGGTTAACAGGCCACAAACGGGCCGACTGTAACCACAGGCCGAATTTGGCCCACAAGCGGAACAGGCCAGTAACGGACCGTAAGTAACCGAATTCTGGAAATGAGCCCAAGAATAAATGGGCCCTTAGAAGGTCGAAAGTTAACACAGGCTGGAAACGGCTGACGGAATAATGGGCTGTTAATGGGTATAAAGTGATACACTGTTCATTATGGGCAGTTTCATCTCGGGCCTTTAATGGGCCAGAGTTACAAAGGGCCCCCTATGGGCCAAAAGACGTCATGGGCCATAAATGGGCTGGAAGTTACAACGGGCTGGAATCATATTGGATGGCCCAGATGACGCTACTAGGCCTAATTTGGGTAGGCCGTAACGGGTCGTGAGTTAGCGGGTTGTAAATGGGCTATATGCGAACAGGCCGTTAATAGGCTTTTCGTGGGCCGGCCCGCTACCTTTTAACCAAGTCAAACGGGCCGGCCTTTTCACCCGAATGGGCCTCTATTGGGCCATGCCACGTGTTGACATATCATAGGCGCCTTCGGTCCAATGAGTGGATGACATCTGTCCCAACGGTGAGCCGACACGTGGTTTCACTGGTCATTGAGAATTTTACACGTGGAAAATCCCCATTGGTCCGGGCTATTAACGCGTTATCAGATCCAAACCGGGACCCGATAGCTTAACGGCAACCCGTTACGGTGGACGCCACATGTCGGTTACCCTTGACGAAAGCACTTCTATGACATGCGATTTATCGTCATGGAAGTGGACACTTCCGTGATGATAATTTTGGTAATGTCATGGAACACTTCTACAACAGCACAGGTATGACTATCTTGATTCTGTTATAAAATCGTCAGGGATGTACATGCATGACAGAAAACGTGACCTACTGTGACAAACACGTATCATCATGGAAGTGTATTTTTTTGCAGTGCATGTGCGTGGAGAAAAACATTTACATCTAGAACGGCAAACATATATCATTAGATTCATCATGAGATGTAGTTTCGTATGATGTATCTTTGGTATTGTAGATATAAATAATATTTGCGTAAACCTAGTAAAAGTTTCGAAAGTTTGACTTCTAAAAAAATTATATGCACTGCATTATCGAACGGATGGAGTATCTCTTTCCCCCTCTCAGCTATCTGACGCACCACTCAGCCGTATCAGGGCTCCTCTATCTCCCTCAAACTTTATATCTCCCTGGTTCACACATACACATATCTCGCTCGCACTACATAGACCCGTCTAACACTCCCCGCCCTTGTTCTCTCTCTATGTGACACGCACCCCCCTAAGTACCATAATCCCTCACTCCATCATAGGCACACGCACTCCCCCCCTAAGTATGACCATGTCTCACTAGCCATCAGGAACACATGTATTGTCTCCTTCCATCCATAAGTCTACCTTGATATCTCTCAGGGTATCTTCTATCGCGCACACACCTTGTCACTCAATATCCCACCCATGTAGTCCCATCACGATCTCCAGGGGATCTCTCTGTCACAAACATACACTCTCTCCTCCCCATGTCTGCATTTTCTCCACACGTCTCTCTCGACCTCTCTCCCTTGTTTGTCAGACCTCTCTTGGCCACGTGCTAGGGGTCTTTCTCTCTCGGTTGCAAACAACCACACACTATCTCCTCACCTCGCTTCCACTGTCGAAGATGCATGTGTGATATGTTTGCATAAGACACACACGCTTTTTCTCTACTCTATCGTGTGTTGTCCATGTCTCTTTCACACACGCACACATACTTTTTTCACTCACTCTTTATATTTCACTCTCTCTAGTTACGTACTCTCTCATGTAAAAGTTTGACCGGGTATATGTGGAGAAAAACATTTACATCTAGAACGATCATTAGATTCATCACAACATGTACTTACTTCATACTATCATTTATCTTTGCTATTGTAGATATAAGTAATTTCTTTATATACTTGGTCAAAGTTTCAAAAGTTTGACTTTAAAAAAAATATAGGCACTACATTATCGAACAGAGGGAGTAGCTCTTCACTACTAGGGAAAAGCCTAGCAGTAGCACAGGTATTAGGTGTATCAGTAGCGCGGGCTCCCGCGCTACTGATACAGTGCTACAGCTAACCTGTAGCAATAGCGCGTGTCGGCCCGCGCTACTGCTATGCATGCGTAGCAGTAGCGATCTTTACAGCCACGTGCTACTGCTAATAGTTGCAGCGCTTTGAATTAAGGCGCGCTACTGGTAAGGGAGCGCTGCTGCTAACTTTTCTCCCCTCGCTACTGCTAGTTTTATTAGTTTCTGATTTTT
Source organism: Thinopyrum elongatum (assembly GCA_011799875.1). Classification (NCBI taxonomy): domain Eukaryota; kingdom Viridiplantae; phylum Streptophyta; class Magnoliopsida; order Poales; family Poaceae; genus Thinopyrum; species Thinopyrum elongatum. The sequence goes on from CM022298.1 coordinate 626,339,416, forward strand.
TTTGTGCATATTTGTTTTGTATTTGAACAGGCTTTATACAATAATCTTTAGCAGATACAAATGTCATCATCATACACATACAAATGTAATCATAGCATATACATACAAATAGTCTCATCAAATCATGTCATCATCATCCAACACAAAGTGGTCTCTCGTCATCATCTCAAAAATAGTGATACAATTCTCGAATACTTGCAACTACATTGTCATCCATCTAAACAATGATATACGCGAGAAGAGCTATCACTATGAGTGAGAGCGGAACTATGTAGTACATGAGGCGGCGGTTATGAGTCCTCTCTCGCGCTAGCATGAACCTCAAGTAACTAGCTTCTGCTTCTTGTCTGCTTTTGAAGCCTTTATGGCTGGCGCCCGAGACCCTCTCCACTTGCGCCTGACACTCAGGCCACTCGTCGTACACTCCTGGAACCTTCCCTTTGTATATGACATAGCACTGCTTCTTCGGCATCAAGAATCTAGGTACCTGTTAGAGATGCATCTTCATCAAGAGAATGTACAATCATATGCAACAAAATATACTTGAGCAACACGAAAAAGAAAGGGTTAGCAACTACATGCAACATATAGTAAACATACAAATAATCAAAGCAGTTTCATCGTACGCAAACTAATTAACTAGAGGTACGCAGGTCATCATACCCAAACTAACAAAGTAGCGTTACGCAAGTTCGGTAGGGACCGTGGACATCACAAAGTTTCATCGCTACAGAAACTATACAAGTTCAACCAACACATATCATCATCATCGGCATCGTAAATCACTAGAAGTTCCATCCTTCCATATCATCGAGGATGGACCCTAGCTTCTTGAACGGCGTGAGGTCCTGACGTTGCATGCCTATGTGAGTTCGGACGTCAGCTCGTGATATAGGGCCGTGGTGGAACATCCCCTTCTCTTCGACGACTTCTTTCATGATGATCATCGCAATGTCCCTCTGGATGCGAAAGAAGTCATCTCTAAGTTTATAATCCGCTTCTCCAAGAGATTCTACCCACTTGCGGATATGATCATCATTTCTGCTTGTCATGCGAAGATTTTGGTGATCCCTTCTGCACTCAATCATGAGATGGAGGAGGTAGAATCCATCGTTCCTGCTTGGTTTTGGGACATGGATGCAGCAGAAGATAGTTTTATGCGAGAAACCCGTCTTCTTGTTCCTTTGTTTCCTGATTTGTAGGTAGCCACCCCTCAAGCTAAAGCCTTGGAGAGCATCATCTAGAATATTCATTACGTGGGTGTAGTCCTTCATCTCGTAGTTTCTGGTAGGGTCGAAATACACGACGTGGGAGACTCGCGGGTAAAGAACGATAAGGACGGCGCGCCCGTTGCTGCGGGGAAAAAAACACCTAAAATTATTCTCCATATGAGTGAGAAGGAATGATTGAAATGTAAAAAAGGGTTGTCCGGCACTGACTTACTTTGGATGATAAGGCAGAGGACAATTTCCTGGTCCTTATTCTGTAGCATGAAGTTTTCGAGGTACTCCCTAGCAGTTTTATGCTCAAAGTCGCCGAGACTCAAGGACTCGTGCATGTAGTATGGATCCGCCACACAGATTTGCGAGACTTCTTCTCTCTTCATTTCAGAGCTCATATGTAGCACAAAAAGGCGGACGATTGTACAATCAAGCCGCCTTGTTAGAAACATCTCAAACATATGCTCAAACCGCAGGAAGAACACCTCCGCGGGCCGTGTGCCGACGTAGCACTTCCCCTCAGGCACACGAGCCGCGTATGTCGGATATCCTGGATCCTTCGAGGCTAGTATGCTTTTCTCAGTCGATAGCACATGGTTGTGCAGTCTCCTGAGATCCCCTGATATTGCCTCCAGCGGTTTCAGCGGTAGCATCGACTCGCCCGTGACATGGAACATGGCCGCACCTTTGACCGGTACACGCTCTTCAAAATCCACCGTCTGGCTGCTATGTGCTCTGGTTTGTTTGTAGGCAGCAGAGCCTCTCTTCCTGGGTCTCTTCCTCTCCTTTTTCTTGGCAGACCTTCTAGACCCTTCCTTAACCCCTGCCCCAGTGTTGTCGGGCTAAGCACTGTACGACCCTCGGCTAGTTGAGCCTATGTTGAGGCGGCATCTTCAGGCGTGTCCTGTGAGGATTGCATGAAGAGAGACTTCTTGCAATCCCTGCTAGGACATTCCTGCCCGGGCAGATCATCCATATCCTCATCAGCATGCTGATAGCCCGAGTCGTCATACGGCTGACTCATCATATCTAAGTCACCATCATAGGCGCCTGTATTGAGGAACCGAAGAGGCTCCTCCACCATCTCATCATCCATTCTTTGTTCTACGGGGGCGATTACATCAGCCACTATTGGACCCCCTTCATCACATCGTCCGCCGCTCTCACCCGGCACTACAGGCGCTGGTAATTGCGTAGGCGGGGTGGTGGTGTCCATTCCTGCTTGTTGATGTGTGGTTATTGGTGTGCTCTCGGCTGACTCCAGACAAAGAAGATTCTTCGGCCATAGCAGCACCCAACCCTTGCAGTTTCCAATCCACGACGGGGTCTCGTCGTCCTCTCCCCCTAGCCGTACTGGAGGAGGCAAATCCTCGTGCCCCGATTTCACACTCGACAAGGTAACCCTGAAGTGCCCACCGGGCATTGGCTGGCCGTGGAACATGATTTCCAAGGGCTTCGTTATCACCGCCTTTCCCACGTCCACCATCTGGCCTTTGATCAAGTAGAGTACGGTGCACGGGGTTTCGTCGGCCTGCAAACACATGTATGCGGCGTAAAACATCCAAAAGGCAACGAAAATGGAATATTCTAGATATATGTTGGTGCGACATGTAATTACCGTGAGGGCGTCGAGCTCAGCCAAAGACGAAGGCCCGCCTAGCGCGCCAGAGACTAAGGACGGGTTGCTACGAGCGGGTGCCGGTGCGGGTGTGGGTGCGGGAGCAAGCGCGGTTGCGTGAGCAGGTGATGGTGTGGTGGTGTTATTCACCGAGTTGCTCCCGACAAAACTGGGCATGGGGAAATCATCTACCGTCTTGTCTGGATTTTCCTTCGTCCAGTTGATGATAGCCGGGATCAAGTTAGTAGTGAAATCATTTCTGCAAGCATGTATAGCTGCATCGACTGCCTGCTGTAGCAACTCATTTTTCTCCTCGGCTGCTTTTTTCACGTCCTCAGCTGCTTTTTTCTCGAACGCAAGCTTCACCTTCTCGTTGATGTCCGCCTGACTAAACTTCTTTTTCTGCTTCTTGGCCTCCAAGCCCTCGTTGTAAAACACCTTCCACGTGGCGCCATCTCCGGCGCCGTGCACACGTCCATATTGCGGCCGCTGGCCCAAAGGGAGTCCCTTAAGTTCGTTCAAGGCCTGGTTGAGAGGGGTGTCCCACTTGGGCCTCATCGACGAAGTAGGGCTTTCGGCTGCAAGCTGGTGTTGCTTCTCCTGCAGAAGGAACATGAACTGTTTACGAATGTGTAGTCGGCTTGATCAGAAGCTAAATGTAAGGTGGTAAAAGAATAATTACCAGTATTCTAATCAATTTCCTCGTGATCTGGTCCATGTAAAAAACCCTCTTTTCCTTGTCCCACTTGTAGCGGGCCCTGATGAAGTCACGCTCCAAGGGGTTGGTGAACTTGGCAAAGGGGTCTGGGAGACCCGCAGCTTCACGTTCCGCATCCTCCTTATCCCATATGGGCCTTTGCCAAGGTAGCCATGGCTTTCGAGGCTCTTGAATTTCGCAGCCTTAGCCTTGCCTACCTTGGTAGCGCAAGTGTCCTTGAACTTCTGGAACTCCTCTTCCGTAAGTGTCGGATTTTCCTCCAAAATCTTGGACAGGGGTTCCTCAGCCTCAATAGCTCGTTTCACCCTCCCTTTCCAAGAGGCCAAATAATTGCTAAACATGCCCATTGCATGATTGTTAACATTTTTCATCTTCGGATCATCTCATGGTTGTTCTATGCTATCATCCCGGTCGGGGAACTTGAATCTCTTGTGCAACTTCATCAGGAGCAACTGCCTCAAATGTTCTTTACTCCTTAAGTCATCGTCGTTGATGCTCGTGCATTCCCATAGGATACATCCTACTTGGTTCCCATAGCACTTGCGAGGTTCTTCTGGCTCTAATGGCTCAAACTTGCCAGGGGCCATCTTTGTGATCACTAGTCGTCCGATGCCGAGTTTGTTAGGTTTTATTATCCTCTGCTTCTTCTGCTTCTTCTTTTCGGTATCTTCCCCGCCGGTCTCGGCGCCGCCATCGGTGCCGGCGCCATCGGTGTCAATGTCGGCGTCAGTACCATCATCGAGGCCGCCCTGCAAACCTTGACTATGCTTAGCAGACAAAAAGTCGAGGTACTGTTGTTCACCCTCATAATCCATCTCGTCTGCATCTTGGTCAGAAGGCCCGGATTCTTCATTGTTCGACATGTTTCCTACGATTAAGTCTCCTCGTTTAATTCTAAAACTATAATAAAATGAGAAATGACATAAAAAAAAGGTCTATGGTTTGCCGGAATGCCGTTTCCCGGCACTCGATATGCCTACTTTCTAGCACAAGTCATGCCAAAATTCACGGGAAATTTCGGCAAGACCTTTGCTAAAAAGTGGACATATCGAGCACCTGAAATTCACCGGAACGGAAATGAATCAGCATTCCGGCAAAACATTGGCCATTCGGATCATTTACCCTGCACATAATCATCATTTTCTAAATATGACATGTCCAAAACATCACATGTCCAAATATGACATGTCCAAATCACATGTCCACTTCAAATTTGCATATAAAAGGAAGAAAAATATAGAACTTGAAGAAAAATGCAAGAAGTCATTTTTCTTCACAATATTTGAAACCTAGTGTTCATACTAACTAGGGTTAATCCTAACTAGGGTTCAAAATGCACCTAGGGGTTCATAATATAGCCAAATTAACATACTAGTTTGATACCTGGCTGAATTCATAACTAAATTCATCACCACAAAAAAATAACTACCTACTGCCCTAACTAAATAGATAACCTAATTAACCTACTGCCCTAACTAAATAGATAACCTAATTAACCTACTGCCCTAACTAAAACCTAAGTAAATTAACCAAAGAACCCTAGCTAGAACTCTAATGGCAGAGAGAGGAGGAGCGGTGAGGGGCTTACAGAGGGTGCAGGGCGAGGAGGGCCGAGGTTGGGAGGGGAGGAAGCAGAGGAGGGAGGCGTGGCGCGTCGGGGTCGGGGCCGTGGCCGGGCAACGGCGACGGAGGCGTGCGGCGTCGTGGTCGGGGCCGGGGCCGAGGGAGGAGGCGCGCGGCGTCGTGGTTTGGGCCAGGGCCGAGGGAGGAGGCGCACGGCGTTGGGTTCAGCGCTCTGGCTCCGGCGAGGGCGAGGGAGGCATGCGATGTCGGGGTTGGCAATCGGGCTCCGGTGAGGGCGAGGGCAGGGGCGACCAGGGGGAGAAGAGAGTGAGGGAATTGGGGGAGGAACGAGAGGAGGGAAGCCCGCGCGGGGGGTTATGTGAAAATAGCAGTAGCACTTTTCTTGAAAACGCATTGTAGCTAACTTAGCTATAGCGCGTTTTCAAGAAAAGCGCTACTGCTATATGAAGTAGCTATAGCATTTTTTCTAGGACAGTGCTTCTACTACATAACGTAGCTATAGCGCTTTTACTCAACCAGCGCTCCTGCTATTGTTTTCATTTTTTATTTTCCTTTTCTTTTCCTATTTGATTCTTCTATTTTATTTTCCTTTTTTTCTTCTTTTTCTTCCTTTCTTTTCCTTTTCTTTTCTTCTTTTCCTTTTCTTTTCTTTAAGGTAATCTTTTCTTCTTTTCCTTTTCTTTTCTTCTTTTCCTTTTCTTTTCTTTTCCCACTTTTCCTGAGAGCCGGAACGAAGGGAAGGTGATACAATGTATAGAACTAAGGCGATATATATTGCATCATTTGACCCATAACGGTTAAGTGTGCTATACAAAATAGGAACATATATATTACTTCATTTGACCCATAACGGTTAAGTGTGCATACAAAATAGGAACATATATATTACATCATTTGACAGACAACGGTTTCTCAGCGTCGACGTTTTTGTTTTTGAGTGAGCTTCTTTCCCTTCTTGTTCGTTGACGAATAATTGAGCCCCTCATTGTGACTTTTCCTTTTCCATGGAGTACGATCTTTATTAGGTAATGTAGTATTGATTCTTCTTTTGACGTATACTTCATCATCATCGTCATCTTCCCTCATCGGGTTTCCGTACTGGTCGTTGTCTTCCTCGTTGGTGACTCCATCCATTCCAATGATGTTCCTTTTGCCTCTCCTCACGACAACACGGCTAGGATTGCACGGGTCAGTTATGAAGAAGCATTGTGTCACGTGCTTTGCGTGTACCCATGGCTCGTTTTTTGCGATTGCATTCACGGTAGCGCTCTTGGCATCGGGTATAGTCATGGTAGTGAAATACCGGTTTTCTCTTTCGACATTCTTAGCCCATCTGACACGGAACATTGTCGCGTTGTGCAGTCCAGAGTAGTCAAGCTCCCAGATCTCCTCGACCCTTCCGTAAAATTTCTCAGTTGCGCCGTTTTCGCTGCCGGTCATGCATTCCATCGTCACCCCTGAGTTCTGATCATCACTGTCCATTTCTTTGGCCTCCGTGTAGAATGTGTATCCATTGATATCGTATTCCTGATAGGTGACGAGGTTGGGCGAGGGGCCATGTGCTAAGGTGTATATGAGCAATCCGTCCTTAGAGCCCTCTTCCGAGGGATTAGCAAGAATATGCTCTTTGAACCAATGCAGGAAAGTGGAGTTGTGCTCTCTAGTAACTTCGGCGTCCATCCTGCATACCCCCCGATCACGATACTTCTTTGCGATAGTTTCTTTGTGTAGTGCCACGAAAGGATCTACCTGGTCTAGGTGTTGTAGCACTACCAAGTTTGCTCTGTCAAAGTCGTTGCGTCGATCTAAGTAGGCCACATGCAGTTCCCTGCAACCGTTGGAGTGACCTTCTCCTTCGAGCCTCCCATCGTGCTTATTAACAGGCAAACCAACACTAGGCGGCCGGTCTACGCCATATAGAAAATTATCGCAGAAAGAGAAGCACTCTTGTGTTAGATAGCCCTGGACGATGCTTCCATCCGGACGGGACATGTTACGAACGAATCCTTTGATGATCCCATTCATCCTCTCAAACGGCATCATGTTCTGCAGGAATGACGGCCCCAGATCTATTATGTCGTCCACAATATGGACACACAGATGCACCATGACGTCAAAGAACGCGGGCGGGAAGTACATCTCAAGCTCATTTAGTATCACAACGATCTCTTCCTGTAGCCTTCGGAGCTGCTTCACACTGATCGACTTTTGAGAGATGACATCGAAAAAGTTGCAGAGACCAATAAGCGTGTCACGGACGTGCTTGTCCATTATCCCTCTAAGGGCAAGAGGTAGTATCTGCATCATCATCACATGACAGTCATGGGACTTCATCCCGCTGAACCTTTTCTTCTTCGTGTCTAGAAATCTACTTATCTTCCCACAGTAACCGGAACTAACTTTGATTCCGGTAAGGCACTTGAAGAATTGATTGATCTCAGCCGGACTTAAGGTGAAGCAAGAAGGGGGGCAATAATCCTCTTCCTTTACTTTTTTGTCCTTCTTCTCCCGTGCCTCTGTCTCCGTCTCTGTCTCCTCTGACTTTTTACGGGGTGGCATGTGCAGATCTTCCCTAATTTTCAAATCTTGCAAGTCTTTTCTTGCCTTCGGCCCATCCTTGGTCTTACCCGGCATGTTCATTAGTGTGGCAAGCAAGCTCTCAAGGACATTCTTACATATATGCATTTGATCAAGGCAATGAGGCGTGTCGAGTTTGTGCTAGTACTCCAAGTCCCAGAAAACAGACCTCGTCTTCCATACCTTCAGCAGCGGCTCCGGAGCCTTTTTCATCGTCTTTCCCAACGCGGGGCACTATTCCCAATTTTTTAACAGCTCATCGATTTCGGTGCCGCTCCACTTACGTGGAGGTCCTCGATGCTCAGCCTCAGCATTGAATAGATCTCCACGGTTTCTCCACGGGTCGTCCTTCTCGAGCTATCTTAGATGCCCCAGGTACACGATTTTCCCAGACCCGCCATCTTTCCTTGATGTTAGCTGCTGAGACGTCGTATCATCCATGCACCGTGTGTATCCGCAATATCCATGGCACACCTGGCCTGCGACATATCCGTAACCGAGATAGTCATGCACCGTCACGATCAGCGCGGCTCTCATATAGAAATACTCGCCTTTGTTGGCGTCCCATGTCTTGGCCGGTGTTTTCCATAACATGTCTAACTCCTCTTGAAGTAGCCCCAGATACAGATTAATATTATTTCCCGGTTGTTTTGGCCCTTGAATCAGCATGCTCATGTGTATGTACTTTGACTTCATGCACACCTAGGGGGGGATGTTGTACATCCATACAAACATGGGCCATGTGCTATGGTTGGTGTTCTGGTTGCCAAACGGATTCATGCCATCGGTACACGTGCCGAGCACGATGTTCCTTGCATCACATGAGAAATACCGATATTCGCCCTTGAATGCTCTCCACTGGCTTCCATCCATGAGGTGTCTCAGCTTTGGATCATCTCCATCATCGGGCTTTGTCCTCTCCGCGTGCCAACGCATGAGCTTTGCTTCCTTGGGATCTACAAAATAATGTTGCAGACGGGGAGTGATCGGTAAGTACCATAAAACCTTCTGGGGAGATTTCTTCCCGGCCTTCTTGTATCGAGAAGCATTGCACACCGGACACTGGTTTTTTCCGCGTGCTCCTTCCGATAAATTATGCAATCGTTGATGCATGCATGGTATCTAACGTGCGGCAGATCAAGAGGGCACACGATCTTCTTGGCCTCATCCACACTAGTAGGACATAGATTCCCCGCAGGAAGAACATCCTTTAGGTACTTGAGAAGCTCATCGAGGCTAGTGTCGGTCCATTTGTTTTTTAGCCTTCGTCTTCAGAAGTTCGAGTGTGAAACTCAAGCGGGTCACCTCGGGATCGCAACCATGATACAATGGAGTGTTCGAGTCTACCACCAGTTGCTGCAGCTTGGCCTCCTCTCTAGAAGCAGCTCTGTCAGTACTTGTCTCCTTGCGAAGCAGTGCTTGAACATGAGGGTCCCGCATGATTGAACTTAGTACCGATGAAGTCTGCGGCGTGGAGTCCATGTTTTCTCTGCCGCCATGTCCGGCCCCTTCTCCACCGCCATGTCCGGCCCCTTCTCTGCCGCCATGTCCGGCCTCTTCCCCGCCGCCATGTCCGGCTCCTTATCCGCTGCCATTATCGATCATCTCTTCATCTTTCCCCATGTCGTCATTGCCTGCCCCGTCGGCGTCCTCAACATCATCATCCTCATCTTCAATTATCCACCGAGTATAGCCATCCATGAAACCAGTCATGAGCAGGTGCGCCATCACACGACCATCGTCATAGGGGTCGAGCCTAACTCGTCCTTTACATCTTCGACACGGACATAAAATCTCTGTCAGATTATTTTCTTTCATGTCCTGCACCGCCGACCGCAACCACCTGTCCACCATCGTTCCATTGACCATCATGAATGCATGCACGGTAATAATAAACAAATTGATTATAAAAATGCATGCATGCATCAAAGTCATACAAAAATTCGGCATGACCTTCCCTAAAAATAGGACATATAGAGTTTTCCCGAAATTCACCGAAACAGAAATAAATCGACATTTCGGCAAAACATAGGCAACTCACAAGCACAATTCGGTGGCAACTCATGCCACTCACACATTTTCCATCATATCGCCTGATTATGTCATATCGCACATATATACATATTTCCATTCTTGCAAAAGCATAAATTTTTAATCACCTATCTCGAGATCGAGCACGGTGATGATGATGTCGATAGGTGTCGCCACACACACCTATGGAATGATCAAAAGTGGACAAAGCTCTTCTTGACAAGGCTAGATCTAGTTAGGGAGGTACATAGGTCACTTCACTAAATGCTAGATCTATCTAGCTAGCTAGTTTGGGAGGTGACAAGTTCAACTAGTGGAGGGGGAAGGAAAAAGAGAAAGGAGATGCATTAATGGTAGTTAGCTAGTAGTAATGAAGAGAGAGAAAGATAGGTAGAAGAAGGAGAGTAATGGGGGGGAGAAGTAGTGAGGAAGAAGCAAAGTGAGGGAGAGAGGATGTGGGAGCTAGGGGAAAGTGAAGGAAGAGAGGATGGGGGAGGGGGGAGGGGGAGGAAAAAGGTGGTATGGCTGCGGTTTAGCAGTAGCGCTGGGTGTAAAACACGCTGCTGCTAATAATATAGCAGTAGCGCGCTTCTCGAAGAGGCGCTACTGCTAAGCGGGGCTCGCCATGTAGCCAGGTTCAAAATTAGTAGTAGCGACCTTGAAAAAAGCACGCTACAACTAATACTTTAGCAGTGCGTGGTTAAACTAGGCGCGCTACTGCTAAACCTAGCCTGGCGGGAACGGTCGGGGAATTTTAGTAGTAGCGTGGCTCTACCGAGCCGCGCTACTGCTAAGTCGGTAGCAGTAGCGCCTGTTTGGGGCTAGCGCTACTGCTATTTAGTAGCGCCCCTTCTTGTCCAGCGCTACTGCTAAGATTCTGTGTATAAGGTTTTCCCTAGTAGTGCTTTCTCTCTCTCTCTACTATCTCTCACGGGCCTCCCCTCTCACTCGATCTCTCTATACCGAGGGATTATACGGTCACTGTGTCAGCGTATAGCTCCGTATATTGTTTAGTTGATCGGTCAACCAGTCCACATGCTGCCTTGTCAGCTCGTGGTCTCTATCTTCGTGTGCTGGCCCATGTGGCAGTGGGTGAAAATAAGTAAACTAGAGGCCCATCTAACACGCGGTGAAGTAAATAAAGTTGAAACCACTCGCGGTAGCACCCCGCACGCTAGTAAATTGAGGGCACACTTCTTCCGCGCGAAGGACACACTCGCACACACTTCACCACTACGCGGCGGCATGCCAACAAGGACGCACTCACGCACACCCAGCACACAATACACACCAAGCACACGTGTACACCGGCATAGCCGCCGGCTAAGGTGGACGGCGAGGCAGCCAACAAGCGGAGGTGGCTCAAGCCAAAACCGCATCCAGCGAGCCTGGACTTCATCAGCAGCCTCCCCGATGACATGCTGCTCGTCATCATTGGCCTCCTCCCCACCAAATCTGTCATGCGGACCACCCTGCTCTCCCGGCGATGGCCCCCCTCTGGCGCCGCGTCCCCCTCAACCTCACCGTCGACAGCTGCCTCTGCGACGGAGATTGCAAACGCATGGCCGCAGTCTCCAAGATCCTTTCATCGCACCCTGGGCCAGCCAGACGCCTTGACATCCACATGTTCAGTACCAACTGCAAGGTCCAAGCCAAGTTCAACAAGTGGTTCTTATCCCCCACCCTAGATCAGCTCGTGGAGCTCAGGTTTGAAGCTGGACGATGTCGCTCTCTGCCACCGTCCAACGCTGCACCGCGCCAGCTTCAGCTCCTGCTATTTTCCCCAGATTAATGCCGCGCCCGCCCTTCTTGTCCCTCAACTCAAGCAGCTCGACCTCTTCGACGTTGGCATGTCGAAGAAGGCTATGGAGCACCTACTCCGCAGCTGTACTGCACTCGAGTGCCTTCGTCTTTGGCAGATCCACGGGTTCATTAGCCTCCACATCGCCTCGACAAATCTCCGATGGATTTATGTGTCTTGCTGGCCTCGCAACAGGACATCAATTGGGAAGAGATCACTCCAGCTGTTCCACATTATGGTCATTGAGAATGCGCCATTCCTCAAGAGATTGCTTGTATCCGATCTAGAAGGTCCAACAAAAATCAGGGTCATTGACGCGCCGAAATTGACAGTGTTGGTGTACTCGTCTGCCAAATTCTCCGAACTCTTTATTGGATCCGTAATCGTTCAGGTACAACACTCATCTTCTTCTCCGTCTTCTTGAAATTCACATTTTTTTAATTTCTTCTTGATGTATTTATGACTGTCATCCAGAAAATGATTCCCACAAGCTTGACCTAGTCTGTGCGCACAGTGAAGATCTGGGCAATAAAATCTATCGGCCCCAATCTAGATCAAGTTGTTGGACTCCTTACATGCTTGCCGTGCACGGAGAAGCTACTCATCGAGGTGAAACTTTTTTCCTATTAGAAACGGTAATCACAACGTAGCTCAATTCTTTCGCAATTTTCCCAAATTACGATGACAAGTGTAGTGTTCAAAACTGCATCTACGCACAGCACCGAAAGAAATGTTTTTAGTATTTTTCTCACATGATCACCTGCATCATTTTTGTTGTTGTTGTACTACTAGTAGCCTAGGCTAGTCATAGTGGCAAATAACTTAGACTAGTAACTCCATGGTTAGCCTAAGAGCAAGTACTGCCTCCGTCCTAGTTTACTCTTTGTATTTTGTAGTATCAAAATTTGACCATAGATTTAACTGACAAAATGTTAATGCATGTCACTAAAAATTATATCGTTGGATTCGTATTTGAACATAATTTCAAATGGTATAATTTTTGGTGACATGCATTGGCATTTTCTTAGGTAAATCTATGGTCACAATTTTACACTAAATATGAGGTAGTACAAAAGTGGGCCAAAACACGTGCCAAATTCACTTCTGATGCATTTGGCATCGATGCCCCTCCATTGCTCACCTGGTGCCCCAATCTGGATCACCTACTTTGCTCCGGTGTCAAATTAACTCATGCAATGAAAAAACACTTGCGTGGGAGAGGGAGAGGACTAAGGTAATAAAAAAACACTTGTTTGGGAGAGGGAGAGGCTGGTGTAGTTGGTTTGATTGATTTGTTTATACATGTGGGTCTGTGTGCACAGCGGTGCCAACTCTCTCACATCGCTAGAGCGGTGCCAAAATCTTTTGATTTGACAACATCGATGCGTATTATGTGGCATACTTTTGAGAAATATGGCATCGGCTACATAGTGGAAGGCAACAAATTCCCAAGCTCTTCACGTGCTCCTAGGTAAATGAGAGGAAAGAGAAAGAGAGAGAGAGAGAGAGAGTGAAAAAATATCACTTGCCTTAGAGCCAACCCTATCGTATGAGCGAATGATATTGGTACCTCTTGATGACACGGCAATCTTATATAGCCAGCTGCTCTAATATGTTCTCTTCTTTTGCAGATAAAAAAAGACCCGAAAGTGAAAAATGAGCTGCACTATAACAATCTAATCGAATGCCTTGATCTCCATGTTACAGAAATTGATTTGATCGACTACCGAGGCAACACATCTGAGATTAAATTGGCCAGGTTCTTTGTTCTGGAGGCAAGTGTGCTCAAGGTAATGAGGTTTGGCGTTCTCTGGCGCAACAATGAATGGCATGCTGATCACCGCAAGCGTCTAAGCCTAAATGACAAAGTCTCCGCGGAAGCTGAATTTGTTTTTGAAACATCAAGTTGCCAGAGACTAAAAAATTTATTTGCCCATTAGTGACTTGTCAGGGAGGTGGATTTTAGTTTGTACTATAATGCTGCATCCACCTAAAGTAACGAAAGTTCTTACGTAAACTTCCTAATAATTCCCTCTTCGTAGGTGCAGCATTACTCCTAACATTTGTAATATCAGTTTGAAACTTGTAATAGTACGACTATCCAGCATGAGGTACTATGTTACAATAAATGTTCGCGTGCATAGGTGCGGCAACGATATACCCATTACTCGAGTACAATATTTATTATTACCAGCAAGAGGCCCATGCATTGCACGGAGCATCAAGATGCATTTATACGAGCTGTTTATCTTGTGGGAGACGAAGATGAACGGGGGAAGGCCTTATCTGCAAATGTGGAGAGGGGTGCGGGTATCTTTTTGCAAAATTGCCATAGTTTGCTTTCTATCTGTCAGATATAGATCGGACGGTCTATATTGCAGGATGGCAGGCACACCATCATCACCAACTCGGTTTTTTAATAAGAGTTTCTCTATTTCTCTATACTACTCCTATAAAAACCTTTGAGTTGGTGATGATGGTGTGCTTGCCATCTTTCACCAATAGCCGTCGGATCTAGATCTGACGCATACAAAGCAAACTGCTGCAGTTTTGCAAAAAGATGCCCGCACTTGTTCCCTATTTACAAAAAACTCCGTGTCTCTCACAATCAGCCTTATCTCTTCCCCACCACGTATAGAAGGCCATGGAACAATCTGGCGCGATGACCGCTGCCGGCACCGTCCACCCCCAATCTTGGTGTTCCGTGAAATGCACAGGCATCTTACTCGTATAAGAAAAGACTAGAGATACTCGTGGCAACGCACGGTAAATTATGTCGAACACGGCTAGTTGTAAGCAGGCTAGCTCTACAGCCATGATGATAGTGACTGCACATGGTGAGGCTAACTTTGGTATGCCGAACACGGCGCCTACACTCAGGTGTCATCTCTGGCATAGGGTCTTGTCACTTCACTGTGAGGAGTAATTTGACCAACAGGTAGTACAGTACTAGTACTACATTGGTAGTACTACTACTAGTCTAGCACCACCGTCTAGATTTAGTGGTACTGCCATGTCCGTCTGGATTTAGTATTTGACTAGCAATATCTAGTAATGCATGTCACAAAAAATATACTACTCCCTCTGTAAATAAATACATGGAGTATTTTTTTTATTCGGTTTTGAACGTAGTTCCCGATGATATTATACACTCTCCCTTCCGGTAGATGGCTCAAATCTGAAGTCTCATCAATCAGACTACTATTGTACTCACCGAGCGGTCAGCTTGGTAAGCTACCAATAGAAAATTGCAATCAAAGACTACTAGTGTACTCCCTCCATACTGGTGCATTAGTCACGTTACGAAAACCAAATAATCCCAAAACTTTTAGGCGCGGTGCATTAACTACCCACCTTGTTCCCTGTTTTTTGCCACGAAAAAAGAAATCACCCAATAGGAGACGTGGGGTGCGTATGCATTCAATGACTTGAGACTACTTAGCACAACATGTAGTGCTCAATTCTCTTTATGCAATGACATTCATTACAAAATACTACTCCTACCTCCGTCCTGGTTTATTGGTCCCCTTAGTATTTTGTGCCAAATTTTGACCATAGATTTAACTAAAATAATAATAATGCATGTCACCAAAAATGGTATCACTGGATTCGTATTTGAACATAGTTTCCAATGATATTATTTTTGGTTACATGCATTAACATTTTATTAGTTAAATCAAAGGTCAAAACATGGAACAAAATGAACGCAGTCTGCAATTCTCATATAAAGGCTCCCCGCCAGTCCAATCTAAGAAATCCTATGCACCTACCCACCCTAACCAAGGGCAAGAGTGATCACTCCAATCGCAAGATCAGTTAACTAGAAGCTAGACCCATGGAGGCGATGAGCGCGAGCATCAGCCGGCTGTGCCAGATGGTCCACGATGCCGGCCTGCGGCCCGACACTGAGGAATGTCTCCAGGTCATGCTTGAGGCTGCCAGGGCGAGTGGCCTCTTGGACAACAGCTTCATCTCCTTGTTCGACGAGGTCCTCGTCGGCTTCCTCGACAAGTTCAACGTTGTCAAGAAGCTCGCGGACGACATTGACGTACGCCTCCAGCCCATGTGCCCAGGCTCTGCGATGCCCGCCACCCTCAACGGCCTCTATGGTGACAACCTCTTCGATGCACTGGTGGCCCTGCGACTGCCCGCCGTCGCGCCGGAGAATGTCCACCTCGAGGCCGCGCTCGTCGCTCAGCGCCTGGCGCAGCAAGACACCATCGACATAATCACCCACATCTACGCGCAAATCGTCCACAAGGACTACTACGTGCAAGAGGAGGACGATAGGACGCTGGCCTTCTTGGACCGCAGGGCAACCTTGGACGGCATTGTTCAGAAGCACATTGAGCTCGCCGCCAACACCGCTGCTCCTCACACGTCAGTTGGTGACCCGACGCACTAGGGCGTGAGGATGTCGTTGATGGATCCATATGTATCTTTATCTTTCCGTCAATTCCATGTAGTAGTATATTGTACTAGTAATTATCTTACCTTTCGCATCAACTTCATAATTTTTGTACGTACTCCATGCATGAACCGCGCCAGAACCAAACTTCTCATTACTCTAGGGAAAATTGTTATTTCTATCTATCAGTCGTGCCATGTAGCAGAACCAAATTTTACAAGTAACAAGTTCAAAAGGAAAAGCCTGCCGTGTTCGCGTCGCACCCCCACACAGTTGGTCTGGCACGCCACTCAAGGGGGAATGCGTGTTGTGTTGCATTTTCACTTACAAGTGGGAACGCAGTTGAGCAAACCGACTATCGGCAAACCCCCACCCCACCCACCGCGCGATGGTTGAGTTAGAGAAAACAGGAGGGAGAAGAGATGGTTGTAGCACGGACTCCAAGAAAATTGGTGTGAGATGGGACTCGTGTGGGTGGCGTGTGCCGTACTGCTAGACGTGAATGCTAGTTATGGCCCATGCCACCCCACTATATCGAGGTGCTGGTTACGTAGAGTGAACACATTATCTCTCCAGGAGTACGGTACACCACTAGTACTACTCACATTGTCGCAAAATTTCCTGGAGTCCGTGCCCAGCCCTCCTCTCTCTCTCTTCTCAGCCAGCCAGCAGACGCGCGGAGTGTACCCACTGAACCTGCACATCTTTCACCTCGATGTGCTGGTGATGAAAAACAAATCCAATAAAGATCTTCGGTGGCCGCTTTTGGAGTTACTCAAGTGTAAGATTCTATGTACAGATTAACCCAAGATGCACATCACGTGGCTTCAACTAGCACTCCATTTTCTTGCATGACACGGCTTGGATGCTGGATGTCCCACGTGTCGGCAAAAGGAGGAAGAACTCGACCAAATCTTCTCCACATTTAAACCGGAGGAGTAGGAAACACGGCAAGCCATGTACCTACATCATAGGTAGTGTACAAGCCCACCTCACGCTATCACCATATTTCTCGGCCTCCGTGCGAAACCTAGCTCTAGTTGATGGTATACTAGTACTAGGACTAACTATTGTACTAGCATACTACTACTAGGTTGGCTCTATGTGATGTGGCAACTTCATATAACCGGATGTTGGCTATACTACTACGGTACTCACACTCCAAGAAGTGACTCGAAAACCATTCATAAATTGAGTTTATCACATGCATATGCAAATGTACCATTCATTACATAGAACAAGTCATCAACACACAACGACAACGAGGATACATGTTGGATTTTAGATTATTTCCAACAAAACATTCTAGTAAATACTAAATTTTTTATCACACAACAAATAACAAGCAATGAAATGAAATTCAGCTCAACCAATCCTTGGCGTCGGAAATGCTTGCTTTGAACCATAACTGATTCTCTGGGAAGGGCCAGCTATTGTCAATCTCGAGACCAACGCAGGACTCATCATCCAGGCTGAAGCGGCCTATAGCAGGATGCATATTGTGATAGCCAGGGTAGGGAACCATAGCAATGTCCGAGGTATAGATACAGTTGCTTCTCATAAAATGGTTGTAACATTGTGCCAACAGCAGCTGGATCGCCTTTCACCATCATTGGATAGTTTTGTCCAAGGAAGAGCGAGTTTTCTCCAAGACTATCAATACTTAACCAGGGAGAAGGTGTTGGCGCTAGAACACTAGTATCCATTCCGAATACCCTACAACGGATGTTGGAATAGGTCTGGAGAGTGCGACCATGGGAGACAACACCTGCTTCCTTAGTAGTAACATCAGCAGTGCGATGTACACAGACAAGAAGAGGTGATCCATCGGAATAAGTTGCCAGGCGCCACTGAGTATATAGGTCCTGCTCGTCCTCATGCTCGTGATCATCACCATCGTCATCTCCCCCTTGGTTATAAAAAATTTCAAGTATAGGTGGTGGAATGTTCACAGGACCTTGTAAACACAAGAAGGTTAATTAGTAAAGGGAAACTAGCTAACCCGCATGCAGGTGGATGAAACAATTATTTTTTTGAAAAGGATGAAACGATTATAATTACGGTGGAAGACAAATGTACTGAAACCATAAGGATTCCATGCAAAAACAGTGCCATGAGTGGTGGCAGCAAACACAAGAAGCTCGTATTGAATAGCATCACAGTACTCATCCATGTACAAAAATTGTTTTTTGAGCAATATCCATCGAGGCGTGGAAGTAAGGATGGCAACAAGCTTGTCGAAGATAGCAACAGCATGATAGTTCCTGTAATTCCAAGAGCAGTTGGGTACTTGACAAATTGCAATCTTCCGTAGACGACAGTCACCATGATCGTATTTGAATGTACGTAGATCATCTGTGTGCTCAACCTCAGGGCACTCTGAGATTTTTGGAAGTGGAATCCACTGACGAGTGTACACATTGACAAGTTCCCACTTGCAGTTGTACCCAATATAAACAACCCAATCTCCATTTGCGCCTGCCCAGGCCTTACCCTTAAGCGATGGCATCTTAACATCACATGTATCATTATCAAGCGTCATCAACTTGCACAAGGCGAGGCTTCTGTCATCCGCGCGCCAGCGAGCAGGGTCATGGCGAAGAAGATAGGGGAGATCAAACCGCTCTTGGACCCTTGGGTTCTTTGTAATGATGTTATTAGTTCAGTCGAGAATGGTCTTGAACGAACCTGCCATGCTAGCCGAGGTGATGACGTCACACCAATCAATGAGTTCCTCCACCACGTCATCTTTCAGATCGGGGCAAGAATAATAGGGTCGTTTCCGGCCTGTTCCCTCCATGGAGAAGACGATCGAACAATGGCGGAAGGAAGGGTGAAGGCAAATGGAGGGAGGAAGAGCGTGCGACAGCAGTTCCAAATCGAGAGGGAAAGGCGAAGAGGCGGTGGACGGTTGCCACGGTACAGGAATAGGCGCCCCGGCCTACATAGACGTCCGTTCAGAAATTGTACAAAAGGACTCGCCGTTGTCGCAATGACATGTTGGAATGGGACCACATGTCAGTGAAACATGGTGTGTCATTTCTCGTGCAAAAGGCGATCTGGCCACATTGGCCCGAGGTGCCGCATTATTTCTCGACTTTATTTTTTTAATGGCGTGCCATTCAGTTTTGAAGCACGACTAACTGGTACTGTATGCAGAGAAAATATAAACTACTCTACCACTACTCCACCTCTAGTACTAGTATCAAAAAAGATATATAGGCTGGAGCTTCAGCGCTTGCTTGCTAAGGGCTGCCCACTTGCTTCTCACACTAACACCCTCTCTCCAGATCTAAAAAAGATGGTGATGCCCCTCTCTCTCCCTCCTCACCAATGGTCACATATCTGCCAGGGAAGAAAAGGACACGCAGCATTGACGCACTCGTCGTCGGCGAGCGAGGTCACGCACTGACGATAAGGTCGTCCTCTCAGACCTAGCGCTCGCGCGGGATGGCCTCCGTCCCCAAGCTCGCTGCCGTAGTGTGTGCGGAGGACGACGACCATGAGCGAAGCCACTTCCCACCGACCCTCAGGTATGCTACCTCTTTTCAAACCATACCCTTGTTCTATTGCCCCATCTGCCACGTCGCTACATGTGAATCTTTTTCCACTCCACCATCTTCCCAATTTGCTATCCTCTGCTCTGCTGGTCACGCAGACGAAAACCTTAATTTGCACTATTAAAGGAAACCCTACTTCATGCAGACTAATCCATGTCTGGGTTGAATAAGGAAAGGAAGGGAGAAAGTACTGTCGAAGAGACTAGGCATCGAACCCGCATCTAGGTTGAAAAGGGGAAAATCAGTAGCTAAGGAAGGAGTCTCGTGTCTCTTGGTTGAAAAAGGGTGAAAAGGGGTAGAAAGGCATGACAACACAATAGAGAATGACCAGGTTGATTGGTTTGTTGTCCTCACATAGGAAAAAGGTGGCTAAAGAGAACAAAAATGGGACATAATCCACATATGCTGCCTGGATATTTGTTGCTCTGGGCAACCATACCTCCCTCACCACTCTATGCGTCCGTGGAGGTACATCGTACTGGTGCGCCCACTGTCCGAATGGGCCTCCCATGCTCTTATTGCCACTTTTTTGTTGTTAGTATAACGCCAGCGGTAAAGTCAAGCAATGCTACTGCTAAAGTGATGCCACATTTAACTAATGTCGCACTCAGTCTAATGCCACCGATAAATTTAAGCAATGCCATTTAATGTCACTGGATTATTTCAGGGTTAGTTGTTGATTGTGGATGTATTAAAGATTTTTCAGCTAAGGCAATCTAATGCTGTTGCACAGCCAGTATACCAATGATGAAACTTGGTACTACCTTCAGATTTTTGCACTGTTAATGCTTATAGATTACATACCTCACTTTCATGAGATAAGTCAATTTTTTTGTACAGTGTCACCAAAATGCCAAGGCGTTGATGTCATTTTATTTTGGTTAAACTGCACAAAAAATTATGAAGAGAAGAGGAAAGGTCAAGAGTGGGCACCTCCTCCTCCGACTGTTCTCTTGATTCGTTCGATCAAGTTTTTATGTTTGATCAATTATCAAGATTG
The DNA here is from genome assembly GCA_011799875.1 of Thinopyrum elongatum. NCBI lineage: Eukaryota > Viridiplantae > Streptophyta > Magnoliopsida > Poales > Poaceae > Thinopyrum > Thinopyrum elongatum. The sequence continues at coordinate 626,359,933 of CM022298.1, forward strand.
GGATAGCAATTTTGAGGTCCCCTCGAGTTCGAAATGATATTTACCTTGAAGGTACATGGTTTGCAATTTTTTTTATACTATCATTAGTTAATAATGCTAGTTACCTTCAGACTTTTGTATTTGGTTTAATGCTATTGCACAGCTAGTATACCAATGCTGAAACTTGTTACCTTTACATTTTGTATTGTTAATGCTTATAGAAATCTTCCAGTGCTAGCTTATGGAAATATGTTCAGTAAAACCATTGTACTGTACCCCGTAATAAAAAAACTACTCTACTGTTGCACTAGCCACTGGATTAGTGTATATTTGTACTATTCGAATGGTGTTGTATAAAGTGTGGCAAGCTTTCCCAGATATGTGCTCAAGAAAACTACTACCTGTTTTTCTAAATACTAGACGTTTGGGTACTTTAAATTGAACTTCGAAAATGTCTTATATTAAGGAACAAAGGGTGTAGAGTTCACTCAAATTATCCCGATAAAGCTAGTCACACCTTTGTTAAAATTAATGTTCGTTATGTTATCAGAGGAGGTCTGTATGTTTGTCTCTAATGCCTGTCGATTACATACCTGACATCATGATGTAATGGTAAGTCATTTCTTTTTGTACAGTGTCACTGAATTGTCAAGGCGGTGATGGATTTTAGTTGACCTACACAAAATATGCTTAAAAGAAGAGGAAAGGTCAGGAATGGTTCAGTTTTTAAGAGAATACTATGTATGCCACCCTGACATCAGCCGCTGTTGCCTTATTTATTCCATCAAACAGGTGGTTAGAAATAGTCTTGCTACCTTTTCCCATTAAGAAATTGGAATGCTTATATTTGTGAGTCTATGCTTCAACTAGTGCCATTTTTATAGTAATCACACTTTCAATATCTGTGCAAACAGGGATGCTCGATTTTAGTGGAACTGCACAAAAAGTCCAAATGGTTCAACATTAGGAGCATGTTTTCTTCCAAACCATTATATCCAATTGGTGGCACTATGAGTTGTTCATTACGAAGGTACATGGTTTGCTTCTATCTTGCTACTCTTTTTGTACTGTCATTAGATAGTAATATTAGTGGTTTGCATGTGAATTTATTGGCAGGGTGGACCTACGTTGGAGGTGCAGGACATGATTCAATGATTGGATGCTCAATTTCGGTTGTATCGATTTCACCTCTTCCATCACTGCGAACATGGATATCCTTGGTCTGATGAAGAATAGGTGCTATATTTCTGCTTTGTACCAGCAAATCAATTCAGTACGAAATTGTCCAGGGAAAAACATGACAGTATCAAATTGTCCAGTGCAAAACATGACAGATGCTAAGCGGCAAAGACGTGTTTAAACCGAAAATACAAGGTGGGGTATATGTTTACTAGCTGCTTGATATTTGTGCAGAAAGATGTCTGCCCGTTGCTATTTCACAAATAAACAAAGTGACCGCAATTTTGGTGGAACTGCATAAGAGAATAGTATAGTCACTGCATGCAGTGCCATTTGAAAATAGACACAGAAAGATTGGATAGTCACTTCATGGACTGCACAAAAGTAGTACTGTACTATTTATTAGCCAACACTAGGTGCTTCATTGCTTTGGTCTGATTATACAATGGGCATCATTTTGCCTAATTTAAAGTTTGTATTCCAAAAATAGTATCGCCGTGTGATTGAGAGAAGACCAAATCATATTGCAGTGGATGTTCCTCCATCATGTGTGGTTCATTCTCATGGTTTCAGCTGTTGGTGAAACCACTTAGGTTTGCAAGAGGAATTGTAGACTTCACAAACAAATTTGTCTTTCACTCTGTACTGAATGTTGGCCTAGAGAAGCATCCATGTTAGTAGGAAGAACAGATGTTTTTTCTAGATCTTTGCTTTTGGAGCTACATATTTGTATATGATCTGTGAATCATTGAGATGCATTAACATGTTGATCTTATGTATGGGAATCGTACTAGTTGGTTGTGAATTTGGGCTACTAATGTGAACATATTACAATGCCAGGCCTGTGAGTCTCGTGTGAACATTTCGAACGGATTGGCTCTTACTACTGTGCACAGCATGATCCTTATTTCTATGTTCTCAGTGTTTACAAGTTACTAGAAGTTCCTTATTTCTATTTGCATAGTGTTTACAAGTTACTGATCGACCACTAGCTAGCCTACTAATATGCTCCTGGCAGTTTTAGTTGCGACGCAAGATCCAAAGGTGGCAGTTTTTTGAATAAAAATGCCTACCTCTGAAGAAACTGACATGTTGTTCTGAAGAAAATGCCATGCGAATCTGAAGAAACTGCCAGCAAAAACGTTCGCAAATGCCTTATCTCCCAGCGAACGTTCATCAGCTATTGTGATCCTACACATACACTATCCGACCGACTCGATCCTATGTGAATAACCAGCGGATCATGCACGTACCTCATCTGGATGAATTGAGCGCACTCGTTTGACCGTCATGCCGACGTGCGACCCAGCACGGACGGGACGCACCACTAACGGGACGGGACGGGACGGCGCAGTCATAATTTTAGTTTTACTAGTTTTCCACGGCAAGCTAGCGTGCTAAGCCATGCCTGCTTATGCATTGAATTCTGATGACCGTGATGACCGTCACGTTTCCCGCGACACGCTGGTTCACCTACCTTCCGCCTATAATTACTGGTTCCCGGCATTCTCCGGTGGCACCATCACCCAACTCGCCCTATCCTCATAAGCCCCCACCGGCCCGACATCGCTCGCCACTTGTCCTCGCTCTCGCCACGTCTATCATGCCCCCACTCGTCCACAATAGGCGACGCCGGAGGTGGTCACTGCCGGAACTAGTGTTCGGTTTTTCACTGGAAGGCAGACGGAGGGAGGAGGCATTCTATCGGTCTTTAGATGGCAATGCGGAGTATGAGTAATTGTTGGAGCGCGACCGCCTGGCGGAGGAGCAGCGTATTGCCGATTTGCGCCGCCAGCGGGGCATGGAGCAGCAGCGCACCGACGCTCTGAGTCGCAAGCAGAGCACCCGCAACTGGGCCAACTACGTGGAGGCTGGCGCCCAGCAAATAGCCCTGGAGGCTGTCAGGCATGCACGCGTTCACGACGTCGAATTTTACTACCAGCTCGTCAAGTGGGTTTCCCGCTTAGAAGCCAAAGCTTCGGTGGACCACGCCGGCATGGAAAGGGCCAACGCGCGTGAGCAACGCGCCCTATCGCACCTCTGGCAAGTCCGAGGCGAGGAGGAGGACGTCGGTGCCGGCGTTTAGCGTGTACTGCAGATGGCGGTCGGCATCGTCTAGTTAGCTAAGAGTAAGTTAGTACTTGTACACTACTAGAGTATTAGTGCGAGTAGATAGTTAACTTGGCTATGATGGTTGTCAACATGGAAGTTCAGTAATCTATATCTGGATCAGACCTGGTAATTTGCTCTGAATGTTGAACTTTCCGTTTAAACGTGTGGAATGGGGTGTTATTTTTTTAAATGGGTTGTATTTGTCCGCCATGGGTTTAGAGGCTGACTTGTGGGCCTACTAGGTTGACGCGTACACAATCAGGAGATGATTGTACGTGGAGAGGATGGCAGCAGGGACCCACCAGGGTCATGGCAGTACGCAAGCAAGTGCCTCCTTATTTCAAGCCAAAAAAATGGTTCCTCCGAATGGATTTCTGACATCTGGGTCCCATGCCATTGTCAACGTACTTAATAAACGAGAGAATTGCACAACGAGCGGCTGACACCAGGGACCCAGTAGCTCGCCCAGTTATTTTTTTTTTGAGATGGAAGCAGGGTGTCAACTGGGCTATGTGGGGCACTCTAGCCTGTCTAGCCAGCCTTTTCTTTTATGTTTACCACAAGACCAGCCCAGTAGTTTTTTTTTCTTTCTGAAAATGGCTAGCCCAGTTTTTTTGTTCTTTTGCAAAATACCCAACGGAGGCCTACTTGCTTTGTCAGCCCTGCTGGGCTGCAAATCTTTCAAGACGAGGAGAGCTTCATTCGGCTTGCCCAGAAAATGGGCTATCAGTAATGAGAAATGGGTTGTACATTTTTAAAACACATGAAACCAGCAATTAGTTTCAAATTTCTTTTTTTTCATTTCGAGATTTTAAATTCCATTGATTTTTATGCGTGGACAATTATTTGGATTTTATATTGATATAAATTTATTTTTCAAATTAGTTTGACTGTGACTCAAAATTTCGGGATTAAAAAAAGTTCAGACCGCACCGAAATATGCAAAATTTTGTATAATTTTTTAACCGTGGCCACATTATGGGCTGTAATGCTAACAAAAAGAATATGGGCTCCAAAAAACCTTAAGAATTAGCAAATGGGCTATAAATTATTAGAAATAATTGTAGATGGGTTGTATGCTGTTTTTCACAGATTTGAGGCTGACTTGTGCGCCTACTATAGGTTGACGCGTACGCTTTCCTAAAAAAAAGGTTGACGCACATGCAACGTCGTGTCAACTTAGTCAACACTCGAGAGCAGTGACTGTTGGATGTCCATCCAATGGCCATCATGCTTCTTCAATCTCTGCTCTTCCTGCTCCAGCCGCTCCAACAAGCGCCAGCGGGGCTACCTGCTCCCTCCTCCCGTGGCCGGCTGTGCTGCCGCGCAGGCCTCACCGCCCCACCCTACTCCCATCGCTGGCCTGGCCATCCTCTACTCACCCACACCTGCTATTATTCTCCAGCGACGGCAGACGAACTAGTAAACCCTCGTACTCCCCTCCGTGTGGGAAATAACTGCCGAGTCTTCCATGGCTCCATGTCGTTCCCTTCCTAGTCCTCGCAGTCATCCACCGCCCTGGTGCTCTCGGCACGGCGTGGTCAACATGGTCAATGAACGACATCCATCGGAAGAGGACTGTACATGGAGAGGCTGACAGCTGGGTCCATGGCCGCACGCAATGAAGTGCCTCCTTATTACGCGCAAAATAATGATTCCTCCACCTGACACCTGGGACCTGATGTTTGCTTGAACTACGTCGGTATTTCCCCAAAGAGGAAGGGATGATGCAGCACAGCAACGGTAGGTATTTTCCTCAGTGATGAGACCAAGGTTATCAAACCAGTAGGAGAACCAAGCAACACTACGTAAACAAAACCTGCACACAAAGAACAAATACTTGCAACCAGACATGTTAAAGGGGTTGTCAATCCCTTTCGGATAACGGCGCCAGAAATTGGCACGTTGCCGGAGATAAATTGTAGTAGATTGGATAAATAGATCGCGAATAAAATAAAGTGAAGTAAAATATTTTTGGGTTTTTCGAAATATAGATCTGAAAATAAAAGTGGCAAATACATAAAAAGGCAAATAGCAAAATAGATCTGAAAATATATGATGAGAAAATAGACCCGGGGGCCGTAGATTTCACAAGTGGCTTCTCTCGAGAAAAATAGCATACGGTGGGTAAACAAATTACTGTTGGGCAATTGATAGAACTTCAAATAATTATGATGATATCCAGGCAATGATCATTATATAGGCATCACGTCCAAGATTAGTAGACCGACTCCTGCCTGCATCTACTACTATTACTCCACACATCGACCGCTATCAGCATGCATCTAGTGTATTAAGTTCATGGAGAAATAGAGTAATGCAATAAGAACGATGACATGATGTAGACAAGATCTATTTATGTAGAAATAGACCCCATCTTGTTATCCTTAATAGCAATGATACATATGTGTCGGTTCCCCTTCTATCACTGGGATCAAGCACCGTAAGATCGAACCCATCACAAAGCACCTCTTCCCATGGCAAGAAAAATCGATCTAGTTGGCCTAACTAAACCAAATATTCAAAGAAGAAATACGAGGCTATAAGTAATCATGCATATAAGAGATCAAAAGACTCAAATAACTTTCATGGATAAAAACATAGATCTGATCATAAACTCAAAGTTCATCGGATGCCAACAAACACACCGCAAAAAGAGTTACATCAAATAGATCTCCAAGAGACCATTGTATTGAGAATCAAAAGAGAGAGAGGAAGCCATCTAGCTACTGCCTACGGACCTGAAGGTCTACAATGAACTACTCACGCATCATCGGAGAGTCACCAATGAGGATGATGAACCCCTCCGTGATGGTGTCTAGATTGGATCTGTGGTTTCTGGAACTTGCGTTGGCTGGAATTGTTTTTTGTCGACTCCCCTAGGGTTTCTGGAATATTGGGGTATTTATAGAGCAAAGAGGCAGTGCGGGAGGTGCCGAGGAGGGCACAACCCACCTGGGCGTGCCTGGGCCCCCAGGCGTGCCCTGGTGGGTTGTGCTTCCCTCGGAGCCCCCCTTAGGTACTTTCTTAGCCCAACTTGTGTCTTCTAGTCGAGAAAAAATCACCAAAAAGTTTCGCTGCGTTTGGACTCCGTTTGGTATTGATTTCCTGCGAAGTAAAAAACAAGCAAAAAACAGCAACTGGCACTGGGCACTATGCCAATAGGTTAGTCCCAAAAAATGATATAAAGTTACTATAAAATGATTGTAAAACATCCAAGAATGATACTATAACATCATGGAACAATCAAAAATTATAGATACGTTGGAGACGAATCAGCATCCCCAAGCTTAATTCCTGCTCGTCCTCGAGTAGGTAAATGATAAAAACAGAATTTTTGATGTGGAATGCTGCCTAACATGTTCATCACATATTCTTTTCTTTGTAGCATGGACATTTGGACTTTTATATGATTCAAAGCAATAGTCTAGTTTTGACATGAAGATTTCAATACTCAAGCATATCAACAAGCAACCATGTCTTTCAAAATATCAACACTAAAGCAAGTTATCCCTAGCCTATTAGGCTCAATCATTGATCCATTCATGAAACACACTCGCATATTAGCTACACCCAATGCTCAAGTACGATCATAGTGCCCATTAGTTGGTGCTTTATAAGAGAAGATGGAGACTCAAAATAAAAATTGCATAAAGTAAAAGAAAGGCCCTTCGCAGAGGGAAGTAGGGATTTGTAGAGGTGCCAGACCTCAAAGCGAAAAAAGTAGAGATAAAACATTTTGGGTGGTATGCTTTTCCTGTCAACGAAAATGATCGAGTAGTTCCCAATACTTTCCATGCTAGATATATCATAGGCGGTTCCCAGACAGAAAATAAAGTTTATTCCTTTTTCCACCATACTTTCACATTCCATGGCTAGCCGTATCCACGGGTGCCCTCCATACCAACACTTTCCAAGGAATTTATTATTTGACAACATAAAGTAAATTCATTTTTCATTTTAGGACTGGGCATCCCTAATACCTTTGCCGTACTCTCGTGCAATGACAAGTGAATAAACACTCATCTTGAGAATGACACGTCTAGCATGGAAATATATCAGCCACCCCCTACCGTTTCATGAGCGGTACAAGCACACAAAAGAGAAATTTATTTTGAAATTAGAGATGACACATACAAATTTGCTTAGAACGGCACGGAAATACTGCATATAGGTAGGTATAGTGGACTCATATGGCAAAACTGGTTTAAGGATTTTGGATGCACAAGTAGTGATCATACTTAGTGCAAATGAAGGCTAGCAAAAGATTGAGAAGCATCCAACCAAGAAACGAAAAATCTCATAAGCGAGCATTAAGCATAACTAACACCGAATAATGCACCACAAGTAGGATGTAATTTCATTGCATAACTATTGACTTTCGTGCTTGCATAGGGAATCACAAACCTTAACACCAATATTCTTACTAAGCCATAATTACTCATTAATATGACTCACATATTATATCAACATATCGCAAAACTATTAAAAGGAATCAAGTTTATTTTGTCCAATGATCTTCATGAAAGTTTTATTATATCCCTCTTGAATATCTATCACTTTGGGATTAATTTCATTTGTTGCTTTTGATAGCTCAAACAAATTTAAGTGAAGAACATGAGCATAAAAATTTTCTTCTCTCAAAATAATTTAAGTGAACCATGAGAGAATTTCTAAAAAAAATTACTAACTCTCGAATAAATCTAAGTGAAGCATGAGAGAATTTCTTCAAAAATACTAAAGCACACCGTGCTCAAAAAGATGTAAGTGAAGCACTAGAGCAATTCCATAGCTCATAAAGATTTAAGTGAAGCATAGAGAGCAATTCTAACAAGTCATAGCATAATTTTGTCTCCCTCAAATAGGTGTGTCCATAAAGGATTCATGACTTAAAATAAAAAGCAAAACAAGCAAAGACTCATATCATACAAGACGCTCGAAGCAAAACTCATGATATGTGACGAATAAAAATATAGCTCCAAGTAAAATACCGATGGTCGTTAGAAGAAAGAGGGGATGCCACTCGAGCATCCCCAAGTTTAGTTGCTTGCTTCTCTTTGGATAATGGCTTGGGGTGCCATGGGGCATCCCCAAGCTTAGACTCTTCTTACTCCTTATTCCTTCAACCATCGTAATCTCACCCAAAACTTGAAAACTTCAATCACACAAAACTCAACAAACCTTCATGAGATCCGTTAGTATAAGAAAACCAATCTTTACTTTAAGTACTGTAGAAAACCCATTCAAATTTTGTTCTTGCATTATATCTACTGTATTCTAACATTGCCATGGCTCATACCCCCCGATAAAAACCATAGATTCATCAAAATAAGCACACAATGCAAAGAAAACAGAATCTGTCAAAAACAGAACAGTCTGTAAAGATGTGAATTGTTCTCATACTTCTGTAACTTCAATAAGTCTGAAAAATTAAAAAAACATAGGAAATGTGTATATCAATCTTGTGTAAAACATTCAGAATTTTTTGTTGCTTATGTGAATTTTCAAAATTGTTTTACTGGACGCAAAAATTTCTGTTTTCCAACAAGATCAAATCAACTATCACCAAAGCTATCCTAAAGGCTTTACTTGGCACAAACACTAATTAAAACACAAAAACACAATCATAACAGTAGCATAATTGTGCAAACACTCAATAACAGAAAGAAAAAGATGAAAATAAATTTTATTCATTGGGTTGCCTCCCAACAAGCGCTATCGTTTTATGCCCCTAGCTTGGCATAAGATTTTATTGATGCTCACATGAAAGATAATAATGAAAACACAAAGAGAGCATCATAAAACATGTGACAAACATATTTAAGTCTAACATATTTCCGATGCATAGGAATTTTATAGGAAAACAAACTAGCAAGACAAGCATGATCTAGCATATGCATGGAAGAAAACAATAGCAATCTCAACATGAAGAGAGGTAATTTAGTAACATGAAAATTTCTACAACCATATTTCCCTCTCTCATAATAATTACATGTGGGATCATATTCAAACTCAACAATACAGCTATCACATAACATATTCTCTACATGATCCACATGCATGCAAAGTTGACACTCTTCCAAAATAGTGGGATTATCATCAAATAAAGTCATGACCTCTCCAAGCCCACTTTTATCAAAAATTTCATAAGATTGAACACTCTCCAAATAAGTGGGATTATTTTTACCTAAAGTTGACACTCTTCCAAACCCACTTTCAATATTATTGCAAACATTATTATCAATAACATATTCATCATGAGGCTTAAATAAATTTTCAAGATCATAAGAAGAATCACCCCAATCATGATCATTGCAATAAGTAGTGGACATATCAAAATTAGCATCCCCAAGCTTGGGGTTTTGCATATTATTAGCACAATTGACACTAATAGAATTTATAATAACATCATTGCAATCATGCTTTTCATTCAAGGCGCTATCATGAACCATTTTATAAAAAATTTCGTTTAACACTTCATCACAATTTTCAGATTCATAAATCTCAAGCAAAACTTCATAAAGATAATCTAGTGAACTCAATTCACTAGCAATTGGTTCATCATAATTGGATCTTTTGAAAAGATTAGAAAGTGGATGAGGATCCATATCAATAGATTTTTAGCAAGAAAAGATGCAAGCAAATAGAAGGGACATGGAAACACAAGCAAACATGAGATCTGACGAGAAAAAGGCAAACGAAAAAGGGGGCGAATAAAACGACAAATTTTTGTGAAGTGGGGGAGATGAAAATGAGAGGCAAATGGCAAATAATGTAAATTGCAAGGAGATGAGATTTGTGATTAGGAACCTGGTAGATGTTGATGATGTCTCCCCAGCAATGGTGCCAGAAATTCCTTTAGATGTTTGCTTGAACTACGTCGGTATTTCCCCAAAGAGGAAGGGATGATGCAGCACAGCAACGGTAGGTATTTCCCTCAGTGATGAGACCAAGGTTATCGAACCAGTAGGAGAACCAAACAACACTACGTAAACAACACCTGCACACAAAGAACAAATACTTGCAACCTGACGTGTTAAAGGGGTTGTCAATCCCTTTCGGGTAACGGCGCCAGAAATTTGCACGTGGCCGGAGATAAATTGTAGTAGATTGGATAAATAGATCGCGAATAAAATAAAGTGAAGTAAACTATTTTTGGGTTTTTAGAAATATAGATCTGAAAATAAAAGTGGCAAATAAATAAAAAGGCAAATAGCAAAATAGATCTGAAAATATATGATGAGAAAATAGACCCGGGGGCCGTAGATTTCACTACTGGCTTCTCTCGAGAAAAATAGCATATGGTGGGTAAACAAATTACTGTTGGGCAATTGATAGAACTTCAAATAATTATGACGATATCCAGGCAATGATCATTATATAGGCATCACGTCCAAGATTAGTAGACCGACTCCTGCCTGCATCTACTACTATTACTCCACACATCGACCGCTATCCAGCATGCATCTAGTGTATTAAGTTCATGGAGAAATGGAGTAATGCAATAAGAATGCTGACATGATGTAGACAAGATCTATTTATGTAGAAATAGACCCCATCTTGTTATCCTTAATAGCAATGATACGTACGTGTCGGTTCCCCTTCTGTCACTGGGATCAAGCACCGTAAGATCGAACCCATCACAAAGCACCTCTTCCCATGGCAAGAAAAATCGATCTAGTTGGCCTAACTAAACCAAAGATTTGAAGAATAAATATGAGGCTATAAGTAATCATGCATGTAAGAGATCAAAATACTCAAATAACTTTCATGGATAAAAACGTAGATCTGATCATAAACTCAAAGTTCATCGGATCCCAACAAACACACCGCAAAAAGAGTTACATCAAATAGATATCCAAGAGACCATTGTATTGAGAATCAAAAGAAAGAGAGGAAGCCATCTAGCTATTGCCTACGGACCCGAAGGTCTACAATGGACTACTCACGCATCATCGGAGAGGCACCAATGAGGATGATGAACCCCTCCGTGATGTTGTCTAGATTGGATCTGTGGTTTTTGGAACTTGCGGCGGCTGAAAATTTTTTTCGTTGACTCCCCTAGGGTTTCTGGAATATTGGGGTATTTATAGAGCAAAGAGGCGGTGCGGGAGGTGGCCGAGGTGGGCACAACCCACCTGGGCGCGCCTGGGCCCCTAGGTGCGCCCTGGTGGGTTGTGCTCCCCTCGGAGCCCCCCTCAGGTACTTTCTTGGCCCAACTTGTGTCTTCTAGTCCATAAAAAATCATCAAAAAGTGTCGCTGCATTTGGACTCCATTTGGTATTGATTTCCTGCGAAGTAAAAAACAAGCAAAAAACAGGAACTGGCACTGGGCACTATGTCAATAGGTTAGTCCCAAAAAATGATATAAAGTTGCTAGAAAATGATTGTAAAACATCCAAGAATGATAATATAACAGCATGGAACAATCAAAAATTATAGATATGTTGGAGACGTATCAGGACCCACCGGAAGGGCCTCTGTATTTCGCGAAAAAATGTTCCCCCCGCTGACAGCTTGGACCCACCAGCTATATCTTCGCACGCAAGGAAGTGCCTCCTTATTATGCACAAAAAAAATGAATAATCCCCCTGCTAGCTGGGACCCACCATAGTGGGAGGCTGACTTGTGGGCCTACTAAGTTGACGTGGACGAAGGGCTTTCTCAACTTAGTCAATATGAACGATTCTAGCTCCAGTGACCGTACGATGTCCATCCAATGGCCGTAGTGTTTCTTCAACCTCTGGTCTTCTTGCTCCAGCCGCCCAAACCAGCGCCGGTCATGCCACCTGCTCCTGCCTCCCGTGGCCGGCTGTGCTGTCGCGCAGGCCTCACCGCCCCACCCTAGTCCAACCTCTGGCCAGGCCATCCCTCTACTCACCCACACCCCCTGTTATTCTGCGGCGACGGCAGCCTCACACCGCAGCCGAACCAGTCAACCCTCGTACTCCTCTCCTCGTGGGCATCCACTGCCGCGTCTTCCCTGGCTCCGCGGCGTCCCCTTCCTAGGCCACACCATCGTCCACCGCCTTGGTGCTCTCGGCGCGGCGTGGTCAACGTAGTCAACGAAGGACAACCATCGGAAGAGGACTGTACGCGGTGAGGCTGACAGATGGACCCACCAGCTACATCTTCGCACTCAAGGAAGTGCCTCCTTATTACGCGCAAAAAAAGTATCCTCCCCTTGACAGCTGGGACCCACCAGCTATATCTTCGCACGCAAGGAAGTGCCTCCTTACCTCCCTGACAGCTGGGACCCACCTGGTCGAACCGTACGTAGGGTTGTCTGTCTGGTCGCGAACGTGTATGTACATACTGGTCGATCGGTTTGTCTGCAAGCTGCAGCGATGAACCGTGGCCGAGTAAGGAAGGGCACGTGTCGGAGTAGAGGCGTGGACGTAGCATGTCACGCATTCCCGTCTATATCGTGTACATGTATGTACAGCCAGGGTGCAAGAAAGTAAATACGGCCACGTACGTACATACGGGCAGGGTCTCGAACACCTACTCGCGCATACGTACGGCCAGGGCTCGTGTATATGGAGAGGCAGCGGAGGGCAGCAACGGCGTCCTGTTCATCGGCAGCCAACTGGCTGGGTCGGAATGGAGAAACTGCGTCGTGTTCATCGGGAGGCAACAGAATGCGTCCTGTTCATCGGGAGCCAACTGGCTTGGACGAAACAGCCGAAATGAGGCCTGGCGTACCACAGAACGGAGGAAACGGCCTTCTGTTCGACCGCCTACGTTCGAAACGGGATCCTGTTGATCGGGAGGGGTCTGGCGTACCACAAAACGGAGGAAACGGACTTCTCTTTGACCTCCTACGGTCGAAACGGGGTCCTGTTGATCAGGAGGGGTATGGCGTACCGCAAAACAGAGGAAACGGACTTCTCTTCGACCTCCTACGGTCGAAATGGGGGTCCTGTTCATCGGGAGGGGTGTGGCATACCGCAAAATGGGACTCCACGGGCTACTGTTCATCCACCGTCTACTGCCTCGCTCCAGCCTCCACGGGCTACTGTTCATCCACCGTCGACCTCCTCCAGCCTCCACCTGCGACTGTTCATCCACGGCGTCTCCCTCCTGCCTCCACCAGCTACTGTTCATCCATGGGCTCCTATTCATCCAGCCTCCACCGGCTACTGTTCAACCAACCCTCCACGGGGTCTTGTTCATCCAGCCTCCACCGGCTACTGTTCAACCAGCCCTCCACGGGGTCATGTTCATCTACCCCCAACCGGCTCGATCGGGGTCCTGTTCATCCAGCGGCAATGGCCTCTACTACCACGGGGTCCTGTTCATCCAACCCCCACCAGGAACTGTTCATCCAACCCCCAACAATGATCACTGTTCATCAAGAGGCAAGAGGTTCGATCGGCTTCAGTTAGCAGCAGTAGTGAAGGAATCGCTCGATCGGGTTCAGTTAACAGCCAAGGATTGATCGATCGCTCGGGTTCAGTAGGCGAACGCCTCACTCGGGTTCAGTTAGAGCCCAACGCCTCGCACCCACGCGTGTACCTATACGAGAGAAACGCGTAATCCCTCCGAATCGCTCGGCCCCGACCACCCACTGTAACCGGGAACTCCCTGAAATTTTCCTCGCCCTCGCTTATACCATGATTTTTTCCGTCATGGACGGCCCAAAGAATGTCATGCAGGTGCATCTTCGGCCCGCCCAGGACGAAAAGCCCATTTTCTATCATGATTTTTTGTCATAGAAGTAGGAGCCCACCACATCTATGATGATACCGGGTTTTGTCATAATTATCATCATAGAAGTGTCATAAGCATGACAGAAAAAAAATTCGTTCGGCCCAAAATATCACGGATGTGTCTTTTTTTGTAGTGTAGGTATGTGTTTGATCTCTCTCTCTCTCTCTCGTGTTCTTGATTTGGCACGATCTTGATGTACCACGAGCTTTGTTAATATAGTTGGATCATATGGTGTTTCTCCCTCTGTATCTTGTTGTGATGAATTGAGCTTTTACCTTTGAGCTTTCACTATTATCGGATTGAATACTTTGTTGGATTTGAGAGCACTTGATGTATGTCTCGCATATGAATACCCTGGTGAAAATGGGGTGTTCTATTGATTCACTTGATATATGTTTTGGTACTCAACTCGCGGATTCCCGAGGTGACATTGGGGTAATCTATGCATAGGGGTTGATGCACATTTTTGTCCTACATTCTTCGGTAGAAATCTTGGGGAACTCTTTGAAGTTCTTTGCGTTGGATTGAATATTATGAATCTGAAGTTGTTTGATGTGTATCGTATAATTGACTCACAGATACTTGTGGTGACATTGGAGTATCTAGGTGACATTAGAGTTGGTTGATGCGTATCATATGGTGTTATTCTAGTATGAACTCTAGGGCTGTTTGTGACACTTATAGGAATAGCTAAATAGATTGATCGGAAAGGATAACTTTGAGGTGGTTTCGTACCCTACAAACAATTTCTTCTTATGTTCTCCACTAGATAAGAACTTTGGAGTGACTCTTTGTCGCATGTTGAGGGATTGTTATATGATTCAATTATGTCAGCACTGTTGAGAGATTGCACTAGTGAAAGTATGAACCCTAGGCCTTGTTTATAAGCATTGCAATACCGTTTGTGCTTCATTTTATCACTTGCTACCTTGTTTTTTTTATATTTTCAGATTACAAAAATCTATATCTACTATCCATGCTACACTTGTATCACCATCTCTTTGCCGAACTAGTGCACCTATACAATTTTCCATTGTATTGGGGAAATAAGAGATTTCTTGTATTTGATTGCAGGGTTGTTTGAGAGAGACCATCTTCATCCTACACCTCCCACGGATTGATAAACCTTAGGTCATCAACTTGAGGGAAATTTGCTACTGTCCTACAAAACTCTGGGCTTGGAGGCCCAACACGAGTCTAGAAGAACAAGTTGTGTAGTAGACATCGACATGCGACTAGGCAGGGCGGTGCTCGGTAGCTCGCTCCGGTGGGGGGTCGTTGGCGTCGATGTGGCGAGGTGAGGCCGAGGTCGAGCGTTGGCTCTCCCGATCCAGATGGGATCAAGGCAGGGCATAGAGGCTCGGGCACGTCGCGCGTGCAGGCTTGCCGGGGAGGGAATGGTCGTCTGTCCGATCTGCATACTACTTTTCCATCACTTATGGTTCATGAAGGTCGAAGGCCCTGCCGACGCGAGGGATCTCGGGTCGTCGTCTCCCTTTCAAAGCTCCCTCTCCTCCTTGCCTTCTTCCCCTGGTGCCTGGGACCAAGGGTCAGACGCCAGCACGACGGAGCTACTGTGCTGTTGCATTTCCTTAGGCCGTCCATGTTAGGACCCCGATCGATTGCACAGTGGAATTATGGGATAACGCCTCTGATTGGAGGTGGATCAAAAGGGGATCAGGGAAGAAGATAAGTACACAAGGAGGAACCCTAGCTATGAGACTAAACTAATATGATAATACTTTTCTTCTTAGTTCATTCTTCGAGTCCAGCCTCAGCTTATATCATGCCAGCCTAGTTACAGTAGTGAAAAGGAGAAAGGGGGACTGTCACATAGGACAATAAAACTTGAATTACATCGGTAAGTGAGCTGTTCACTAATCGCCGCACCTTAGCCGTCCGATCTTCATTACCCTCTCTACTTACAGTCATTCGATAACTGACAAAGCGTTCTCCTTAAGTGTTCTTCAGATAACACGCACTGCAGATATCTTTAGTACTCTGTTCCAGGACAGAGCCCGACAGTCCACACACGTCCTCGGTTCCAGCCACCCATCATCAAGATCTGATGTCCTTTTTCCTTTTCCCAAATGATGTGAGTAAGCCTCCACTACTCGCTTCCAACTCTGTAAAATTTGCAGTTGTAGTTGGCATGAAACTGGCCGCTCCCCGTTACCCCTGGCCATCAGGGTCATCCATGTCCAGGGCCCCCAAGCTAAGAAGTAACATGCTGCAGCTTCTGCTCACCACCATCCATGAGACATGGAAATTTCGAAAGCTGCAGGTTTGTGCGACACTCAAGCTTGTGTCGGAGCTTTTGTTTAGCAAGTTCACATACTCAACCATCATTTAGTCTTCTATGATTGCTAACACTCACAACATATAGATGGAGCAAAAAGTTTCAGCCAGACACATAGAAAGATAGGGGCTTATAGTTTCACCTTCCAACCTATTCACCTCAAGGGTGATGTACTCATGATCACTCATATCCAACTGGATATATGTGCCTAGATCTTTCCCCACCACATGATGCTTGCAAAAGAGAAAAATAAAAAGGAATAGGGGAGAACACTATTGACTCTTGCATAAAAAGTAAATACATAAAAGTAAAGGATAGGCCCTTCGCAGAGGGAAGCAGAGGTTGTCATGTGCTTTTTATTTTTGGATGCACAAACTCTTAATGCAAAAGAATGTCACATTATATTGCCCCTTATGATAGCAACCTTTATTATGCAATCCGTCGCTTTTATTTCTTTGCCATCACAAGTTCGTACAACGCTTATTTTCCCTTACAATAAAAGATCATACATATTTAGAAGCAATTTTTATTGCCTTATGTACTGATGACAACTTACTTGAAGGATCTTATTCAATCCATAGGTAGGTATAGTGGACTCTTGTAACATGAAACTGGGTACAAGGTTTTTGGATGCACAAGTAGTATCTCTACTTGGTGCGGATTTTTGGCTAGCAAAGATATTGGGAAAGCACCACATGTTAGAGGATCTATGACAATATAACTTCAATGTGAATATGAACAAACATAAATCATTACATTGTCTTCCTTGTCCAATGTCAATAATTTGACATAAAATACTTAATGGGGGCTCACAATCATAAAAGATGTCCAAGATAGTATATTTTCATGTGAATCTTCTCTTCCCTTATTAAATTTTTCATGAATTGCATCATTGACCAATGCTATGTTTGTCAACTCTCAATAAATTTTACCACTTATACTTTTCCTTATGTAATGACATTACTTTCCATAAGATTAGAATATGATCTTTTTAATTATTTTCATTCTTTTGATTGAAACATGAAAGTAAAGAAGCAATAACTCAAACTAATCTTTATTATATAACTCTCACTCGATTACATAGATAGATAGATCACGAAACTAGCACTCGAAAATAGACCATACTAAACTTTTATTCAACTAAATCATGAAATAGCTAAGGATCGAGCTAAAAACTGGTAAAGATAATGAAAGTGATAGTGATACAATACCGGGGCACCTCCCCCAAGCTTGGCGAAAGCCAAGGGGAGTGCCCATACACGTGTACTCAAGTTTATTTCTTTGGTGATGGTGGTGGTGATGAAGTGGTGGGATCGCACTTCAGCCTTAGCAAGTACTCCAATCTATGGTTGATGCTCCGGAGGGCGGTGTTTTGCTCTTCCAACAAAATAATTTCACAAGTGAGATATGTATTCTGAACATGAACTATTTCAAAGACCCTTAGGGCCTCGATTTCAGATGGGGTGAGATGATCATAAAGAGGTTGAAGGATATCTCCCTCTTCTTCAATTTCCTCCATGGGCATGGCTTGCCCTCCATCTTAGGCATGATTCCCTGTAACTTCTTCGGTCTTGTCCTCCTTGGTGGCCTCCTTTGTTCCCTCTCTCTTTAGTTCCATGTTTAGCAGCCAAGCATCGTCTCCCCCATTGTTGGAAGTGGAAGAAGACATGATGCCTGGCTTAGGAAATCTGACAGTAAACATCACGAAAAAAGAACAGAAGATATTTATGTGATACGGTGGTCAAAATGTCCGGGAGTATATATAAAGGATTTTTATCTTGCAAAACAAGTATAGCAGAGGAAAATGGAGTCGGGAAGGCTCACGAGGGGACCACTACCCACCAGGGCGCGCCAGGGAGGGCAGGCACGCCCTGGTGCCTAGTGGGTTTACTTACCCCTCGGATGTTTATTAATTTTGTATTTTTTTTCTAGTATTTCAAAACTGAAAGAAAATATTTTTATGCAATTTTTCGAGTCGGTTTACTTACCGTATCACATACCTCTTCCTTTTCAGGGTTCTGGAGTATTTTGGAAGGTCTCTTTTATGTATTCTTCCGGTGTCATGATTTGAATAATGTTAGTTTCAACATTAATAGGCATACTTGAGATATAGTGCTTAATTCTTTGCCGATTGACCACCTTCGGATCAGGGCCTTCATCATTATTGATCTTAATAGCTCCAGAGCGATAGACTTCTTCAATGATATATGGCCCTTCCCATTTAGAGAGAAGTTTTCCTGCAAAAAATCAAAAACGAGAATTGTATAATAGAACTTATTCACACACTTTAAATTCCCGCTTTTGGATTCTCTTGTCATGCCATCTTTTAACCTTTTCTTTAAACAATTTGGCATTTTGATATGCTTGGGTTCTCCATTCATCCAATGAGCTAATATCAATTAACCTCTTTTCTCCGGCAAGATGAAAATCATAGTTGAGTTCTTCAATTGCCCAATATGCTTTATGTTCTAACTCAAGAGGAAAATGACATGCTTTTCCATAAACCATTTTATACGGAGACATACCCATTGGATTTTTGTAAGCAGTTCTATAGGCACATAATGCATCATCTAATTTCTTAGACCAATTCTTTCGAGACCTATTTAAAGCACCATGAATAAAATTCGAACCACCATCAGTCATTAAATATCTAGGGACTCCAAATGTTGGGAAAATAACTTCTTTAAGCATTTTAATGGAGGTGTTATGATCAGAACTACTAGTTGGAATAGCTTCTACCCACTTAGTATCATAATCAACAACAACCAAAATATGTGTATACCTATTAGAGGAAGGAAAAGGTCCCATATAATCAAATCCCAAAACATCAAATAGTTCAATAACAAGTGAATAATTCATAGGCATTTCCTGACGTCTACCAATATTACCAATTCTTTGACATTCATCACAAGATAAGACAAACTTACGACCATCTTTGAAAAGAGCGGGCCAATAAAAACCAGATCGTAGTACCTTGTGTGCAGTTCTATCTCCCGCATGGTGTCCTCCGTAGGCTTCGGAGTGACACTTCCGAAGGATTTGTTCCTGTTCATGCCCAGGTATACAACGCCAAATAATACCATCTACTCCCTCTTTATAAAGATGTGGGTCATCCCAAAAGTACTGTCTTAATTCAAAAAAGAACTTTTTCTGTTGCTGATATGTAAAACTAGGTGGTATAAATTTAGCAACAATATAACTAGCATAGTCTGCATACCATGGAGTATTGCGAGAAGATTTTATGACAACTAATTGCTCATCAGTAAAACTATCATCTATAGGTAGTGGGTCATCAAGGATATTTTCTAACCTAGACAAGTTATCACTCATACAGCGAGGTGCTATACAAACGATTTTTAACCCCTTTCCGCGACGGTATTCTGAACCGTCGCCTAGTGAGTGACTGCGATAGGGGGGTCCTTCCCACACGACCCAGAAACCGTCGGGAATAGGCTCTCCTGGCACACACGCTAGGCAAAATGAGGTCATGTGCGACGGGCGAGCGATCAAATGCGATTATACAGGCCCAATCGGTTCCGGTCGTAAGTACACCCCACATAGTCAGTCCCAAACAAATGTTTCCGTTTGTTATGTACATTCCACATAGTCAATCCAAGGAATACGTTTTCGTTCTTATGTACATCCCACATAGTCAATCTAGGGAAAACATTTCCGTTCGTATGTACATCCCACACAGTCAATCCAGGGAAAACGTTTCCGTTCGTATGTACATCCCACACAGTTTTATGTATAGGCTCGTGTGTGATAGGTGTAACTATCACACACGCTCTACCTCGGTTAACTGTTTGCTTTTATTCAACTACATCACACACGATTTGATGAAGAAAATTGTGTGGCATTGGGCTATCCATCACAAGCACTTTTACTGCTAGAACCGTTTGCAAAGTTCCATGACCCATTTAGCAGGTTTATTAGTTTACAATTAATAATTCCAGTATTACGCAAATTCACATTTCATATCGAACAGCTATTTGCCAATTTCATATCAGGCACATAAATATATTTTAACATCACAGTACGATAGCTACCTAAAAACAGCACAGTACAACATATAGCTAGTTCAGCTTCATAAGAACAATATTAGAACAATATTAGAACAATATATTCATTTCCCTAATCGAGATCATCCAGGCTCGTCTTATCCACCTCTGCTTTCAGTTCAGTAAGAACCTGTTTTGCACTGGCCAACTGGGAAAGTGCCTCCTCCTTCGCCAACACCATCTTAGCAAAGTTTGATTTAAAAAATCTGAACTCATTCTCCACCTTCCTCTTTTTATCCCGCATCTTCAAATATTCTTCAGCATTGACAACACTTTCTCTAAGCCTACCTCTGTTCTCTTCCTCATACATGCTCCAGAGCTTTGGTAGGCACATCTTCAAAGACTATGGCCACTCTTGATCAACCCACTCCAGGTAAGAACACTTCCGTTCATCCTATAATATTTAAAACTAGATCAGTAACAATTGTAGGGGAAATGGGTTTATAGCAACATAGAAAATCACCAATACTTATTTTGAAAAACTAAAGAAACAGGTTAATTATGACATATCTTCTCAAAAAGATCAATGTGCAAATGAATTAATTGCTACTAAGACAACAACCAAATTCTAAAACATCAGAAGCTATAATTAACTACAACAACGCTACAAGTTCTTACTCATGTACTATAAATAACAAATTGAACATTTTATGAGGAAGCTAAATATAACTGCAACAGCATAGCGACATTGTTTGGATGACAGCAAATTGATACTAATAGGTGTGTACATGCACAAATTTAGTAACATAGAACTAATAGCACAAAGGCCGTCCACTATGTATGCCAAAACTGGTGTAAAGACAAGTGTTGCCACATTTCGCACCGGTGCCCTGCACTGGCGAGCCGATGCAGTGGAAAAAAATAAGGGACCCGGACTCCGGAGCACCTAGTTGCTTCGATGCCCAGTTCCTTCGTGCCATAAAGATTTAGTATTTTCCTGCTTGGCTGCTCGGATGTGTGGACCAAAGTTGGCTGCACAAACTGCTGAAGCAGTGCCAAATAGTTTTCTAATGGCACCGCTGATGAGATGGCAACATTTTTAGATACTAGGTACAAACTGTGACACTGTCTTAGGATGCGTTTGGTTGAAGGTATGGTATGAATGGGTTGGGACCGTGAAATTGTCTGAATCACATCTAACAAATGATTGTAACAACGAAATTGGGGCTAACCTTCTCTGCACATGCCAGAAACTTCCTCCCACTGTCCACAAATTCAAACGCAACTAGCTTCATGCATGGAGATTGATGGTGACAACGAGCAGACAGACCTTTAGCCACCCCACTCCATTCGTTTCCACTGATGGTCCTAGGGAGCTACAAGAGGAAGAAATGACTCAAATCGACCGCTGGGTTAAAATCCTTCATTCCAAGTCATAGCCCGAGAGAGAGAAGAGAGGCATACCTGGGTGGTGAAGGAGTGAAAGGATCGAGAAGAGGTGTCTAGAGGGGGGGTGATTAGACCCTCAACAAGCAAAAGTGGCAGTTTTTAAGTTCTTCAAGTTGAGGTGGAGTTTTAGCACAAGTTTAATCATTCACAATACATTTCAACCAAGCATGGCAAGAATATGAGCAGCGGAAAGAGTAAAGCATGCTAGTTGCAAGAAAGTAAAGGGATGGGATTGGAGTGTGCAAACGCAATGTAGACACGGAGATTTTTGGCGTGGTTCTGATAGGTGGTGCTATCGTACATCCACGTTGATGAAGACTTCAACCCACGAAGGATAACGGTTGCGCGAGTCCACGGAGGGCTCCACCCACGAAGGGTCCACGAAGAAGCAACCTTGTCTATCCCACCATGGCCATCGCCCGCGAAGGACTTGCCTCACTTGGGTAGATCTTCACGAAGTAGGCGATCTCCTTGCCCTTACAAACTCCTTGGTTCAACTCCACAATCTTGTCGGAGGCTCCCAAGTGACACCTAACCAATCTAGGAGACACCACTCTCCAAAAGGTAATAGATGGTGTGATGATGATGAACTCCTTGCTCTTGTGCTTCAAATGATAGTCTCCCCAACACTCAACTCTCTCTCACAGATTTGGCTATGGTGGAAAGATGATTTGAGTGGAAAGCAACTTGGGGAAGGCTAGAGATCAAGATTCTTGTGGTCAAATATTTCCACAGCAACCGTTTCAACTCCAAATTTGATGATTCAAATTTCTACACACTCCTAAAATCCTGACCTATTTATAAAAACATAGTGAACATTTTTCCTAACTTCTGTTTCTAAAAGATTTGTTAAATAGTTCTTTTAAATCGTTATTTCCAACTTAGAAATTCCCTAACTAATTCATATGAGCTCCAAATTAATTGATTCCTTTTTTTCATTTTTTCACCAAGTTTATTTTCGTGTTCTTTTCAAAATTATTCAAACAACTTTTTACCACTGTTTTTGCTATATGGGTTAATTCAAATTATTTTGAAAATAGGAATGGAGAGAGGATAGAAATTTCAAACTTTTGGAGTGCACCCAACACCTCTGCATGCCCAAGGCAAGCATCTTGAACACTTGATATGGTAAAAGCATGGTGAATTATTTGCTAGAATAATTTAAACATGACTATGTTAAATTCAAACTAAATTGCATATTGCTAGTAGTGCTTGCATGATTTGAATTCGAGTAAAATTTGCGTGCATGTAGTGTTGGCATGTTTCATCGTACCGTGCAATCGTGTATTGCCATGACTAACTTGCAGGAGCAGGCATAAGGGTAATACCGTTACCGGCAGGAGGATGATCACGTTGGAGCGTGATCATGCCTGGTTTGTTGTGCATGTTGGAGCATGCAAGGGTTGTGGCCCTGTTGGGATTGTTGTTGAAGGAATACCTGGTTGTGCTAACCGTTGCACGAAACTTAATGCCTCCTGAGTCAACCATAGATCGAGTCTTGTTCCGGTAACCCCCATACTTGTTTCGTGCTGCCACAGGTAGGGTATGGTTCAGTAAGATGATAACCCCTTTCCATGCACACACCGTACAGAGGGCCACGATGAGGGTTTCCCAGGGATCCGGGACTAAATCCTGTCATCGAGTCAGGGGGCATGGGTGTTTCCAGTTGTGACTGAGAGGGGGGCACCCCTTGGAATCCGCGCGTATTAATAGTGATCCCATGCAGGACGTTGGTCTCTCCGTCTCAGAGTTTTTCTTGAATGATGCCTTGGGTGATTCCTGGCATCCAAAAAGTTAATCTGGTGTGTGCTGGTTAGGTGTGTTTTCAACCCAAAGACCGTAATGGGAATTAGTCAGTGTCACGGTACTGACTAAAGAAATCCTTTACTTGTGGGTAAAGAGTACACCCTCTGCAGAGTTTAAACCTATTCGAATAGCCATGTCTGTGGTCAAGGATTACAGTCTGGGTTGGTCAAGTGTCGGTCTTAGTGTCGGTCTTCGGAGGAAAATAATTAAATGGTGCCTGAGATATTTTGCAGGATAATTATTAACACCCTGATGCTACCATGAATATTTTATGCATGTTAATGTTATTATGGTTGTGCATATTATTGAGGACTAACCCATTTCTCTTATTTTGTATTTCCTTAGTGCCTCAGGGGCTGGCTAGACTACCCCGGGCACTCAATTTTATTTTTAAGACCTCTCCGTGGCGTCCCTTGAGTTAATAGGCGGTCTGTCATGCCACTACTCTTGTGGACACCCGATTGGCATTTTTTTTCAAGACCTCTTCGTGGCGTCCCTCGAGTTATCAGGCAGTTTATCACGCCATTACTCTGTGGATACCCTATTGACATTTCTTTTCAAGTCCGACCGAGGCGTCACTTGACACCCGACTGGCATTTCTTTTCAAGACCTCTCGTGGCGTCGCCTGAGTTCTCGGATGGTCTTGTCTTGTCCGATTTCTCTTTTAGACACCAGATTGGCATTTCTCTTCAAGACCTACCGTGGTGTCACTTGACATCCGACCGGCATTTCTTTTATTTTATTTTCCTTAAACTCTCCTTGTTTATCACTAACATTCCCATATATTCATTTATTTGCATATGCTAATATTTTATCATGCCATGATTTAATTCCTGTCAGTAGGCATTTAAGTCCATCATGAGCATACGCATATAGTATGGTTCATCATGATCATATAATTTAATTGTTGCATTCGGTATATCTTTTGTTCATGATGTTTGCAAGTACATTCAAACGTACTCATAGGCTTGTCCCTGGCTATTTACTTGGCCAGGTCAAGATTTCTACAAGGAGTACCACAGCGATGTCCGTGCGGAGCCTAGGATGGCAGTCATGCGGGATAGGAATTATCCAGGTCAGCCGTTCCTATGGGAATGGAGCCCCATCGATGTTGAAGAACCGCGAGACAATTCCGTCATCCACCACCAGAATCACTGTTGTATCATTAGACCTTTATGGTCTTGTATCCAATTCTTGTAATAGCTTGGAAATTTGTAACAAGGACGTATCCACCAGTAACGGTAATCCTGGGCTGGGGATGACACGAGGGGTTAATTTTCTGGGATATGTCGTGTCCCCGAAATCTGGCCCCGGCAGCCTTGGTATCAGAGCCAGGCTGACCATTGGCTAATCCTATCTTAGCCTGGTCGCTATCTCTAGGTTTCCACACTGTCCACATCTTTTCCAACCCACAGTTAAGCCCATCCTATCTGATAACCGCACAGTGGCCAGCCGACATCTTTTGATAGTCGGTGCCCAACCTATCAACCTAGCCCATAGGCTGTGTGCCTGTGGCTGACACCTGAGTTGTCCCATCTGCAAGCGTGCGATGGAAGACTCTGTTGGCTTATAAGAGAAGCCTTGCCCCAACCCAGCACATCACAGCCTCACTCTCAGTTCAATACCAAACCACCAAGATGCCAGGCCTCATCGTGCACAACGAGACCACCGCAGCCGAGCTTGAAGGCTTTGTAGTCATCCTTTCCAATCTCACCCGTCATGCTCTCGGCATCGAAGAGCCGCCGGAGTATTTCGTGTACCAAGAGCACGCGAGTTATGCCATCCACCACTACGGGGCCACGGTGCACATCTATGGGAGGGGCATCACCGCAGAGCGCCCTTACCGGTTTACCGGGAGGACGACCACCGACGAGCCCCAAGCCATCCAACTTGCAGCCCGAAAAATTGTAGTTCAACTCCGGCATTGGTCGCCGAGGGTTAACTGCCGCTCCTTCTACTACTACCCTAGTCGTGAAGGCTATGGTAGGCCGACCCAAGTCGCCAACGGAGACCATGAGACGGATCCTACTCTGGTGCATCTGGTGCGCTACCTGAGAGCGCAAGAGGCACTCTTCGATCAGGACACCAATGATCTGATTGAGACCCGTAGGATGCTTGCTCTCCTGACCTCGGTGAGAAGTGAAGCTGCACCTGCCACCGACACCCCGATAGTACTGTTTGGGAGACCAATCGAGCCTGCGAGGTCTGCCCTTGTTGCCTACCCGGGCAATGCATTCGTTTCCCCGGATGAACTCCGTCGTCTCTTTGGGATTTCCTCCAACGGGACTGTAGCCACTACACCCCGTGTGGGTCATCATCGCTACCCCAATCCTGCAGCTCCTCATAACACTACAGCTAACTCCGACGTTGAAGCCCCCGGAGAAGCCTCGACGTCCACAAGACACGCCCGTCTGGACGTCAACGAAGTGGACTGAGTCTGCCAGAGTAGTTGCCATGTCCTTAGCAATCCTGTTGCCCTATAAATTCCACCATTATGCCGTAGATGAATATGTTTATATTTCTAGCAGTGTGTAGTGTTTGATTGAATGAAGTGCTTGTGTGTTATTGTCTTGTGCATGATTGCTTGTCTGTTGTGATTTGCATCTAATTCTTCCGTCCTTAACAAATCTCGAGGACGAGATTTTCTTAAGGGGGGTAGAGTTTGTAACACCCCAAAATTTTAATCATGTTTTTACTAAATAAAATTTTTCCAGAATTAAAATTTTGAATTTTTTACTAGGTCTTTTATTAATTTCAGAACCATTTTTTGTTTCTGTTTTTCAAAATTCTTCCCTCCATATAGAAATTTTTGGAAATAATATTGTGGCTTTGGTAGTTTTCTCAAATCATTTCAATTACATTTTAATAACAGTAAGAATTATTTTCATAATAAAAATTGCCCAAAACAATTATTTTAATAGCTATTTCTATACTTTAAATGCTTCTGTTGCACTACAACTATTTTAAATAATTCTTTTAAAACCCCACAAAAATTATGAGGTGTCATGTGATGCCTACATATCACTTTTATGCAAAAACCTAACTTGGTCTTTTGAAAAATTTGAGTGAAACAATCTCTTTTCAATTCTGTCCAGTATTTGAGTTTCTACTACAACCCTATTTTTCCTTGCTCCAAAAATCCTGAAATTTTTCCCACTCATAGTCCTTCCAACCAAACCCTTAAGTCCAGAATATCAGCTTCATTTGCATCATTTAGATCTACCAAATGATCCTCTTCAAATTCTGTCCAGAACTGAATTTCAGGAAAACTTGCACTAGCAAGTTTCTCCTCTTACCAAACCAACTCCACCATCATCTCTAACCTCTAATGAGACACCATCCTGGTAAATTTCACAACCAGCAAAGTCCCCTAGATTGCCCTAGCATTTTACCAAACACCTCAAGTGCATGGCAGAATATGGCAAGCCAATGGACTTGCATTGCACACTTAAGCACCTAGCCAAAACAGCATGTCCCTCACTCCTACCAGACCCCGCACTACCACCATGCCAAAAATCAGCTCTATTGATCTAGCCTAGGGCCCTCTGGCATTGCGTCGGACACCTAGTGTGCACGCTCAGGGCACGAGCAGGGTGCCCGTTGTGCAGGCACTGGCGTCGATGTGCCGCTACTCTCTGCTACCTCCTCAGGCTCTCCCCTACCCCTGCTGGAGCCTGCCGACGTCCGCGATCTTGCCGACACCTCCCCCTCGTCCACTAGCACCAGCACCCGCCGTCCACGCCGACCACAGTCTCCGCCGCCGTCTTTTGATCGGGCACGGCACCGCCCCGAGCCACCTGGCTCGAACCAGAGACCGCCAACGCGCCCTCCTAATAGCCAACCACGCTGACCATCCCACCGACCCTGTCCGGGCACCCAACAACCTCACCTTCCGCGTTAATGGCCGTCACCGCCGTGTTCATCCTCTGGAAGCCACGGGAACCAATTTGCCGCGCTATAAAAAGGCTCCCGAGCTTACTGCACTCTCCACCACTCCTCCTTCTCCTCCCAACAATCTCCCTGGACCAAACCTCTCTCTCTACGGTGCCCTGTGTCGCCGCACTCAACTTCGGCCAAAGCCGTCATCCGCCGCGACCGAAGCTCCACCCCCTCCCATGCTCCCCGATGGCCGAATACTGCTTCAACGGGACCGCCTCCCCCTCCTGAACCCGTCGGTGTTCTCCGTTCATCCGTAGGTGGCCGGAGCTAGCCGGACCCGTCACCGGAGCCCGTCACGGCCACCTGCCGCAGCCGCCTCCACGGTCGCTCCCCGTCGCTCCTAATGCTCCCCCTGGAACTGCTGCTCCTTCCTGCACTCGCCGGTGGCCTCGGCTCTGCCGGAGACTGCCGGAGCCGCCGGGGCAACCGCCGGCTTCGAGCCCCTCCCCTGCCTCCTCTGTTCCACGCGGGGACAGATAGAGGAAGAAGACGACCGAGGCCAGGCAGGCCACGCATCGTCCCGACCCCACCGGACAGCGGCAGGCCGGCCCCCGCCCCCGCCACGCTGGATGAGTGGCACCGTGGGTGGGCCGGCCCAATGGAGCTGCGGCAGCCGCGGCAAATTCGGCCCAGTAGCGCCGTTTTGCTGGACCTCGCCTAGGGCGCACTGCTGCCCATCAGGCTTCTTCTTTTTTTTTCTCTTTTACCAGCATATCTTAAATATTTCCACAGCAACTGTTTCAACTCCAAATTTGATGATTCAAATTTCTACACACTCCTAAAATCCTGACCTATTTATAAAAACATAGTGAACATTTTTCCTAACTTCTGTTTCTAAAAGATTTGTTAAATAGTTCTTTTAAATCGTTATTTCCAACTTAGAAATTCCCTAACTAATTCATATGAGCTCCAAATTAATTGATTCCTTTTTTTCATTTTTTCACCAAGTTTATTTTCGTGTTCTTTTCAAAATTATTCAAACAACTTTTTACCACTGTTTTTGCTATATGGGTTAATTCAAATTATTTTGAAAATAGGAATGGAGAGAGGATAGAAATTTCAAACTTTTGGAGTGCACCCAACACCTCTGCATGCCCAAGGCAAGCATCTTGAACACTTGATATGGTAAAAGCATGGTGAATTATTTGCTAGAATAATTTAAACATGACTATGTTAAATTCAAACTAAATTGCATATTGCTAGTAGTGCTTGCATGATTTGAATTCGAGTAAAATTTGCGTGCATGTAGTGTTGGCATGTTTCATCGTACCGTGCAATCATGTATTGCCATGACTAACTTGCAGGAGCAGGCATAAGGGTAATACCGTTACCGGCAGGAGGATGATCACGTTGGAGCGTGATCATGCCTGGTTTGTTGTGCATGTTGGAGCATGCAAGGGTTGTGGCCCTGTTGGGATTGCTATTGAAGGAATACCTGGTTGTGCTAACCGTTGCAGGAAAATTAATGCCTCCTGAGTCGACCATAGATCGAGTCTTGTTCTGGTAACCCCCATACTTGTTTCGTGCTGCCACAGGTTCCTGCCACAGGTAGGGTATGGTTCAGTAAGTTGATAACCCCTTTCCATGCACACACCGTACAGAGGGCCACGATGAGGGTTTCCCAGGGATCCGGGACTAAATCCTGTCATCGAGTCAGGGGGCATGGGTGTTTCCAGTTGTGACAAAGAGGGGGGCACCCCTTGGAATCTGCGCGTATTAATAGTGATCCCATGCAGGACGTTGGTCTCTCCGTCTCAGAGTTTTTCTTGAACGATGCCTTGGGTGATTCCTGGCATCCGAAAAGTTAATCTGGTGTGTGCTGGTTAGGTGTGTTTTCAACCCAAAGACCGTAATGGGAATTAGTCAGTGTCACGGTACTGACTAAAGAAATCCTTAACTTGTGGGTAAAGAGTACACCCTCTGCAGAGTTTAAACCTATTCGAATAGCCGTGTCTGCGGTCAAGGATTACAGTCTGGGTTGGTCAAGTGTCGGTCTTCGGAGGAAAATAATTAAATGGTGCCTGAGATATTTTGCAGGATAATTATTAACACCCTGATGCTACCTTGAATATTTTATGCATGTTAATGTTATTATGGTTGTGCATATTATTGAGGACTAACCCGTTTCTCTTATTTTGTATTTCCTGAGTGTCTCAGGGGCTGGCTAGACTACCCTGGGCACTCAATTTTATTTTTAAGACCTCTCGGTGGCGTCCCTTGAGTTAATAGGCGGTCTGTCACGCCACTACTCTTGTGGACACCCGATTGGCATTTATTTTCAAGACCTCTTCGTGGCGTCCCTCTCGTTATCAGGCAGTTTATCACGCCATTACTCTTGTGGATACCCGATTGGCATTTCTTTTCAAGTCCGACCAAGGAGTCACTTGACACCCGACTGGCATTTATTTTCAAGACCTCTCGTGGCGTCGCCTGAGTTCTCGGATGGTCATGTCTCGTCCGATTTCTCTTTTAGACACCCGATTGGCATTTCTCTTCAAGACCTACCGTCGTGTCACTTGACATCCGACCGGCATTTCTTTTATTTTATTTTCCTTAAACTCTCCTTGTTTATCACTAACATTCCCATATATTCATTTATTTGCATATGCTAATATTTTATCATGCCATGATTTAATTCCTGTCAATAGGCATTTAAGTCCATCATGAGCATACGCATATAGTATGGTTCATCATGATCATATAATTTAATTGTTGCATTCGGTATATATTTTGTTCATGATGTTTGCGAGTACAT
Organism: Thinopyrum elongatum; assembly: GCA_011799875.1. NCBI lineage: Eukaryota > Viridiplantae > Streptophyta > Magnoliopsida > Poales > Poaceae > Thinopyrum > Thinopyrum elongatum. The sequence goes on from CM022298.1 coordinate 626,390,165, forward strand.
TCAAACGTACTCACAGGCTTGTCCCTGGCTATTTACTTGGCCAGGTCAAGATTTCTACAAGGAGTACCACAGCGATGTCCGTGCGGAGCCTAGGATGGCAGCCATGCGGGATAGGAATTATCCAGGTCAGCCGTTCCTGTGGGAATGGAGCCCCATCGACGTTGAAGAACCGCGAGACAATTCCGTCATCCACCACCAGAATCACTGTTGTATCATTAGACCTTTATGGTCTTGTATCCAATTCTTGTAATAGCTTGGAAATCTGTAACAAGGACGTGTCCACCAGTAACGGTAATCCTGGGCTGGTGATGACACGAGGGGTTAATTTTCTGGGATATGTCGTGTCCTTGAAATCCGGCCCCGGTAAAGGGAAAGGGATCTTTTGGACAGGCTTTATTGATATCTGTATAATCAATACACCGCCTCCATTTCCCATTCGCCTTGCGCACTACAACCGGATTGGCCAACCAGGTTGGGTGAAGCACTCCTCTGACCAATCCTGCCGCCTCCAGCTTTCTGATTTCCTCGGCAATGAATTCTTGCTGCTCCAAGGCTTGCTTCCTGACCCTCTGCTTGACGGGCCGTGCGTGAGGACATACAGCAAGGTGGTGCTCAATTACCTCCCTGGGAACACCGGGGATGTCAGACGGTTGCCATGCAAACACGTCGACATTCGCCTGCAGGAAGGCAACGAGCGCGCTTTCCTATTTGTCATCTAGGGTGGAACTTATGGTGAAAGTTCCTCCCGTTCCGTCCTCCCTGACGGGCACCTTCTTGGTCTCTGGTGGAGCAGCCTTGGATTTCTTGTTCTTGCCGGTGGAACTCTCTGGTGCATCCTCAACGGAAGCGCAGCACTCCGAGGAGCTGCGCTTACCGGAGTTCACGCCAAGATTCTTGCCGGTCTTCTTCTTCCCCCCGGGAGTTCCAGCGACAGGAGCAGATGCCTTGACGGCAGGTGCTGCGACTGCTTCCCGGTAGAGTTGGTCGGCGCAGATGAGCGCATCCTTTTTGTCAGAGTGGACAGTGATGACGCTCAACGGCCCGGGCATTTTCAGCACATTATATGCATAGTGTGATGCCGCCATGAACTTGGCCAGCGCTGGGCGGCCAAGGATCCCATTGTATGACATGGGGATCTTGGCGACATCGAACACCACCTTCTCCGTCCTGTAGTTGAGCTTGCTACCAAATGTCACCGGTAGCGTAATCTTGCCCTTTGGCTGGGTTCTTCCTGGATTGACCCCTTGAAACGTGCCCATTTCTTCGAGATCTTCATCAGGAATTTGAAGCCTCTTGAGCACATCTGGTGAGATTAGGTTCAGCCCGGCCCCACCATCAACTAGCATTTTCGTCACCTTGAGGTTGCGGATTGTTGGTGAGACCAACAATGGCAAGCACCCAACCGCGGTTGTGCGATCAGGGTGATCCTCGGCGTCAAAAATAATAGGCGTGTTGGACCACTTCAGGGGCCTACATGCATCTGGTGATGGCTCCGCTGCATTGACTTCCCGCACCCATTGTTTGAGTCGATGGTGGGAAGAATGCAGCGAGGCGCCCCCATCGATACACATGGCCTCTGTAGCTTTCTGGAATTCTTGCTCACTGGACTCATCGTCTTCTTCATCATCATCTTCTTCTTTGTCTCGGCCTCGAGCGGGCCTCTCCCTCTGTTGCTTGGCCTTGCCGCGGCGACCCCCTCGGCCACCGCGCTTCTTGCCAGATTCGTCAGCACCGTCAAGGGACTTCTCCTTATCTCGCCTTTCATACTCAGCCCTCTGTTTCTCAGCAAGCTGTTCAACTTGCCGGCAGTTTTGGAGATCGTGGCCCTTGGTGCGATGTGTCTTGCAATACTGCTTGCCGGAGCTTTCCGACTTGTCGGCCGCCGCCAAGGCCTGACAGGAAGAGCACCCGGCAAGTTCCTTGCCGGGGTCGTCAACCTTGGCCATCTTGGCGGCGCCTGGGTTGCTGGATTCCTCGACAGCAAGCACGGCCTTGCCTCTGCGTTTCTTGTTCCGCCGCCGGCCTTTCCTTGACGGGGTCGCAGCGTCTTCATCTTCCAATTCGCCCCCCGCGCCAACAGCCTCGCCAGGGAGTTTCCTCCCCTCTTCAGCTCGAGCGCATTTGTCAGCCAAAGCGTAAAGCTCGGCGATACTCCTGACTTTGTTCATTGCCAGCTCTTCCCGCATTTTGCGGTTACGCACGTTCTGATGAAACGCGCTAACAACAGCGGCAGGGTGAACGTCAAGAATATTGTACTGCACCTGGCTGAATCTCTGGATAAACTTGCGCAGGGATTCGCCCTCCTTCTGAGGGATGATATGCAAATCACTCTCTTGGCCAGGAGCTTGGTGGCATCCAACAAAGGCGCCAACAAACTGATGGCACAGATCTGACCAAGAAGAAATAGAATTCTCCGGCAGATGCATCAACCATGACCTGACGTTGGGTTTGAGCACCAATGGGAAGTAGTTGGCAAGTATCTTGTCATCTCGGCCCCCGACAGCCTGCACCGCAATGGTGTAAATGCTCAGCAACTCCGAGGGATGAGTCTTGCCGTCATATTTCTCCGGGACCTCTGGCTTGAAGGTTCGGGAATTGGGCCATTGGACTTGCTGCAGCTCACGGGTAAACACTGGAGTCCCTACCTCGTAAGGCAAGTCTCCTGCGTCCCCCGGCGCAGGCTCGTCGACAGCCGGCCCTGCGCACTTATCAGACTGATAGCGTGCTTCCCGTCGCCGCTCGATGGTAGTTCGAGCATCCTCTTTGCCTTGTTCCTGGAGAACTTGACGCTGGTCGCGGCGCTTCCGTGGATCGGACGACGCTGTGGAATCATCATCACGGCGATCAACCTGCTGAGTTGTTGCCCGCCGCTGGTGTCGCGGAGGGGAGTGCACCGTGGTTGCACCACCTACAGTTTTCTCCACTTCGGCTCGAGTCGGATTGATGGGCCTTCGCTGTGAGGGCCCTGCCTCTTGTGGCCCATCTTTGTTGGCGAAGCCAATAAGGCTCTGGATAGTAGCTCGCCACTCCTCCATCTTCTCCGGAGCAGGAGGGAAATCGAGGAGCAGTTGCGCACGTGCCAAGGCTTCCGCTGGTGTAGGCGGCGGCGACAGGTGCGAAGTACGTGAGGTGCTCTGACTCCTAGCCATGTTGGTAGGAGCACCGTCATGGTCACGTGATCGCGCGCCACCTCCGTCGGCAGCTCGGTGTGCATGCTGGGCCCGCGCATCTTGGGATCGATGCGCAGAAATCTTTTCATGGGGACACCCTGAACCACCAGCGCCATGATGTTGCTCGTCGTGCACGACCTGGGTAGGCCGTGACGCTTGCGCCGGCGCGGGAGCTCCAGAAGGCGTCCTCCGATCTCTGGAATTCGTTGTGCCACCCATAGGCAAAACAGCTCCGTCTCCGAATCCAGCGGCATGTGGGTTGCCGCTGCCACTGCGAACGACGCCGCTCGCCTGGCTTGGATCACCGGAACACCATGGAGGCTCTAATCCTCTTCCTTCTACACCCACGCCATCGCCCGTATGCGAAGGCACAGGCAAAACGGACGTGGATGGTTGCGCCGTCGCAGCACTCTTCTTCTTGGGTGGCATGATGATGAAGATGATGAAGAAACTAAGGCGCCGATCACTGGATCAGGTTCACACAACCTACAATCCCCCTACCAGGCGCGCCAAAGATGTCGGCGTGCGACACCTATGGGACCCCAAAGGACCCCTTTACGATTCGGCAGGGAGAGGGGTATGCGCAAAGAGCAGAACCAACGATCGATGCGGGGCGATTTTACCCAGGTTCGGGCCGCTGATCAGCGTAAGACCCTACTCCTGCCTTGTTTAATTATGAGTGTTCTTGAGCCCAGGCTCCAGGAGCGCTCGCAATGAATAGTACGTTCAAAGAGCAGCTACACATGCAGAATGGGCTAAAAGATCTCCTCCTCCCTGTAGCAGTTGCCTTGGGCCTCCTTTTATATCACAAAGGGGTCACCACAGTGGCAAAATGTACATACATTGAGGTGTAAAGTAGCTACAGGGTTATCATACCTAACCCCTGACGGATTAGGATGAACGCATTTAATGCATCGTGAGGTGTCCGTCTAGGTGCGCTCACTTTCCTGGGGATGGAAAAAGGGGCCATCCCATCAGCACCGCTTAAGCTCTCCTCCACTGGCGCGTCGCCACGCATCCAAAGAAGGACCTAGAATGTCGGGTTTGTTGCTGTGCCAGAGCGGTGGCACAGCACCAAAATCTTGCCGGGCGCAGAGCCTTGCCGGGCGTCGAATCTTGCCGGGCTTCACAAGCCACCCCGGCAAGATCTTGCCGGGGAAGCTGGCCTTCGGATTCTGGACCTTCTTATCTGTTGATCCTCAGATCTTTGACTTGAGGATTTCTTTGGTGGCCCGAGTCAACCTCGAACTGTTCCCCGACAAGCCTTGCCGCGAGTATGGCTACAACTGCCCGTGCACAAGTACGGGGTACTAATGGCCCAATACTTAGTACACCGACATTGGAATACCATAGATATTACACCAATATAAATAAAGAATGAGTTCACAATAGTACCAAAAGTGGTGATTTATTTTCTTATACTAACGGAGCTTATAAGATTTTCTATTGAGTTTTGTGTTGTGAAGTTTCAAGTTTTGGGTAAGGATTTGATGGACTATGGAATAAGGAGTGGCAAGAGCCTAAGCTTGGGGATGCCCAAGGCACCCCAAGGTAATATTCAAGGACAACCAAAAGCCTAAGCTTGGGGATGCCCCGGAAGGCATCCCCTCTTTCGTCTTCGTCTATCGGTAACTTTACTTGAGGCTATATTTTTATTCACCACATGATATGTGTTTTGCTTGGAGCGTCTTGTATGATTTGAGTCTTTACTTTTCAGTTTGCCACAATCATCCTTGCTGTACACACCTTTTGAGAGAGACACACATGAATCGTGATTTATTAGAATACTCTATGTGCTTCACTTATATCTTTTGAGCTAGGCAATTTTGCTCTAGTGCTTCACTTATATCTTTTTAGAGCACGGCGGTGGCTTTATTTTGTAGAAATTATTGAACTCTCATGCTTCACTTATATTATTTTGAGAGTCTCTAAACAGCATGGTAATTTACTTTGGTTATGAATTTAGTCCTAATATGATAGACATCCAAGAGGGATATAATAAAAACTTTCGTATAAAGTGCATTGAATACTATGAGAAGTTTGATTCCTTATGATTGTTTTGAGATATAAAGATGGTGATATTAGAGTCATGCTAGTGAGTAATTGTGAATTGGAGAAATACTTGTGTTAAGGTTTGTGAGTCCCGTAGCATGCACGTATGGTGAACCGTTATGTAACGAAGTTGGAACATGAGATTTTTTTTATTGTCTTCCTTATGAGTGGCGGTCGGGGATGAGCAATGGTCTTTTCCTACCAATCTATCCCCCTAGGAGCATGTGCGTAGTAGTTTGTTTCGATGACTAATAGATTTTTGCAATAAGTATGTGAGTTCTTTATGACTAATGTTGAGTCCATGGATTATACGCACTCTCACCCTTCCACCATTGCTAGCCTCTCTAGTGCCGCGCAACTTTCGCCGGTACCATACACCCACCATATACCTTCCTCAAAACAGCCACCATACCTACCTATTATGGCATTTCCATAGCCATTCAGAGATATATTGCCATGCAACTTTCCACCGTTCCGTTTTATTATGACACATTCCATCATTGTCATATTGCTTTGCATGATCATGTAGTTGACATCGTATTTGTGGCAAAGCCACCTTTCATTATTTTTTCATACATGTCACTCTTGAGTCATTGCACATCCCGGTACACCGCCGGAGGCATTCATTTAGAGTCACATTTTGTTCTAAGTATCGAGTTGTAATTCTTGAGTTGTAAGTAAATAGAAGTGTGATGATCTTCATTATTAGAGCATTGTCCCATGTGAGGAAAGAAAAAAAAGAGGCCAAAGAAGCCAAACAAAAAAATGAGAGAAAAAGAGAGAAGGGGCAATGTTACAATCCTTTTTTTCCACACTTGTGCTTCAAAGTAGCACCATGATCTTCATGATAGAGAGTCTCCTATGTTGTCATTTTCATATGCTAGTGGGGATTTTTCATTATAGAACTTGGCTTGTATATTCCAACGATGGGCTTCCTCAAATTGCCCTAGGTCTTCATGAGCAAGCAAGTTGGATGCACACCCACTTAGTTTTCTTTTGAGCTTTCATACACTTATAGTTCTAGTGCATCCGTTGCATGGCAATCCCTACTCACTCACATTGATATCTATCGATGGGCATCTCCATAGCCCATTGATACACCTAGTTGATGTGAGACTATCTCCTTCTTTTTGTCTTCTCCACAACCACCATATTCTATTCCACCTATAGTGTTATGTCCATGGCTCACGCTCATGTATTACGTGAAAGTTGAAAAGGTTTGAGAACATCAAAAGTATGAAACAATTGCTTGGCTTGTCATCGGGGTTGTGCATGATTTGAATATTCTGTGTGATGAAGATGGAGCATAGCCAGACTATATGATTTTGTAGGGATAAGCTTTCTTTGGCCATGTTATTTTGAGAAGACATAATTGCCTTGTTAGTATGCTTGAAGTATTATTGTTTTTATGTCAATATTAAACTTTTGTTTTGAATCGTATGGATCTGAACATTCATGCCACAATAAAGAAAATTACATGGATAAATATGTTAGGTAGCATTCCGCATCAAAAATTCTGTTTTTATCATTTACCTACTCGAGGACGAGCAGGAATTAAGCTTGGGGATGCTTGACACGTCTCCAACGTATCTATAATTTTTTATTGTTCCATGCTATTATATTATCTGTTTTGGATGTTTTATATGCATTATTATGCTATTTTATATTATTTTTGGGACTACCTATTAACCTAGAGCCCAGTGCCAGTTTCTGTTTTTTCCTTGTTTTTGAGTTTCGCAGAAAAGGAATACCAAACGGAGTCCAAATGGAATAAAACCTTCGCGATGATTTTTCTTGGACCAGAAGACACCTGTGGGACTTGGACTCCAAGTCAGAAGACCTTGGAGTAGACGACAAGCCACAGGGGCACGCCCCCTGCCTTGTGGCCTACTCCAACACCTCCTGACCTAATTCTTCGTCCTATATATTCACATATATCCCCAAACCACCATAAGCATCCATGAAAACACTTTTCCACCGCAGCAACCTTCTGTACACGTGAGATCCCATCTAGGGGCCTTTTTCGGCACCCTGCCGGAGGGGGATTCGATCACGGAGGGCTTCTACATGAACTCTATTGCCCTTCCAATGAAGCGTGAGTAGTTTACCTCAGACCTACGGGTCCATAGCTAGTAGCTAGATGGCTTCTTCTCTCTCTTTGATTCTCAATACCACGTTCTCCTCGATGTTCTTGGAGATCTATCCGATGTAATCTTCTTTTGCGGTGTGTTTGTCAAGATCCGATGAATTGTTGATTTATGATTAGCTTATCTATGAGTATTATTTGAATCTTCTCTGAATTCTTATATGCATGATTTGATATCTTTGTAATTCTCTTCGAATTATCGGTTTGGTTTGGCCAACTAGATTGGTTTTTCTTGCAATGGGAGAAGTGCTTAGCTTTGGGTTCAATCTTGCGGTGTCCTTTCCCAGTGACAGTAGGGGCAGCAAGGCACGTATTGTATTGTTGCCATCGAGGATAAAAAGATGGAGTTTTCATCATATTGCTTGAGTTAATTCCTCTACATCATGTCATCTTACTTAATGCGTTACTCTGTTCTTCATGAACTTAATACTCTAGATGCAGGCAGGAGTCGGTCGATGTGTGGAGTAATAGTAGTAGATGCAGAATCGTTTCGGTCTACTTGACACGGGCGTGATGCCTATATTTCATAATCATTGCCTTAGATATCGTCATAACTTTGCGCTTTTCTATCAATTGCTTGACAGTAATTTGTTCACCCATCGTATTATTTGCTATCTTGAGAGAAGCCTCTAGTGAAACCTATGGCTCCCGGGTCTATTTTCCATCATATAAGTTTCCGATCTACTATTTTGCAATCTTTTACTTTTAGATCTATAAACCAAAAACCGCAAAAATATTTACTTTATCTTTTGTTTAGTTTTATCTATCTCTATCAGATCTCACTTTTGCAAGTGACCGTGAAGGGATTAACAACCCCTTTATCGCGTTGGGTGCAAGTGTTTGATTGTTTGTGCAGGTATTAGGTGATTTGTGCGTCGTCTCCTACTGGTTTGATACCTTGGTTCTCTAACTAAGGGAAATACTTATCTCTACTTTGTTGCATCACCCTTTCCTCTTCAAGGGAAAAACCAACGCAAGCTCAAGAAGTAGCAGAGGACCAAGACACAAGGGATCTACGAAGAAATTGACAAGTACCTGAAGTGGACTTTCTATCAACCTTGTCACCGGCGTAGTCCAAATCGGAGTAGCCAAAAAGATCAAATGAAGACCTCTTAGGATACCAAATGCCAAAATTTGGTGTATGAATTAAGTAACTCACTATCCTTTTCACAGCCTTAAGATGACATTCTTTAGGGGCCGCTTGATATTGTGCACACATGCACACACTTAGCATAATATCGGGATGGGAGGCACATAGATATAACAATGAACCAATCATAGAGCGGTAAACCTTTTGGTCAACCGGTTTGCCATCCTTAGTCAAGTCAAGATGTCCACTAGTAGGCATGGGTGTTTTCATACCTTTGCTTTCTTGCATGTTGAACTTCTTGAAAAGGTCCTTGGTATACTTTGTTTGAGAAACAAAGGTACCTTCTTTAGTTTTCTTGATTTGAAAACCAAGAAAGAATTTAAGTTCACTCGTCATAGACATCTCGAACTTCTTCGACATTAGCCTTCCAAACTTTTCACTAAAATGAGGGTTAGTTGAACCAAATATGATATCATCCACATAAATTTGTCACACAAATAATTCACCATTAACCCTGTTAGTAAAAAGTGTAGAATCAATCTTCCCAATTTCAAAGCCTTTTTCAATAAGAAACTTGGTCAAGCATTTGTATCATGCTCTAGGAGCTTGTTTAAGACCATAAAGAGCTTTGTGAAGTTTGTAAACATGATCAGGTTTCTTGGGATTAACAAAGCCGGGAGGTTGTTTAACATAGACTTCCACCTCAATTTCACCATTAAGAAAAGCACCTTTAATGTCCATTTGGTATAGAGTGATATCATGGTGATTGGCATAAGCAAGTATGATGCGTATGGACTCAAGTCTAGCAACGGGGGCATATGTCTCACCATAGTCCATACCTTTGACTTGAGTGTAGCCTTGGGCGACGAGACGTGCCTTGTTGCGTACAACTTGTCCATCCTCATCTTGCTTATTCCGAATCACCCACTTGGTTCCAATGACATTGTGGTTGTCGTCCGGCTTTTCTACCAATGTCCACACTTGATTCCTCTCGAAATTTTGTAGCTCTTCATGCATAGCGTTCACCCAATCCGGATCATCAAGAGCTTCTTCAACCTTCATAGGTTCAATGCTAGAAATGAATGAGTAATGTTCACAAAAGTTAGCCAAATGAGTTTTAGAACGAGTAATTCTCCCGGTTTGAATATCATCAAAGATTTGTTCGACGGGATGATCTCTTGAGACTCTTGCTCTAACTCGTGAGAGCTTTTGTTTGGGTCGGGGTGGAACATCCTCTTCATTATCTTCTTCTTACTCTTATCCTTCTTCATTGTTGTTGGCATTGCTGTTCTCTTGTGGAGGTGGAGAAGGAGGTCGATGAGGTTCATCTTGGTGTACTTCCTCGTTTCCTTCATCTTGACATGTACCACTTATGGATGCCTCCAAGTCAACTTGTGGTGCACCTTGTCGTGAAGTTGAGGCTTCCACTTGAACGGACGAAGTACTCTCCTTCACCTCCGTTGGGCGAATCTTGCCAATAGACAAGTCTTGAATTGCTTCCGAAGGATCTTTGTCTCCTACATCAATTGGCAATTGCTCTACTTGCGAGCCGTTAGATTCATCGAACTACACATCTACTGTCTCTTCAACCTTTCGGGTGAAATTGTTGTAGACACGGTAAGTGTGAGAGTTTGAGCCATAACCATGTAGGAAACCTTCATCAGATTTAGGCGCAAATTTCGAACGATGATGGTTATCAAGAATGTAACACTTTGAGCCAAATACTCGAAAGTATCCAACTTGGGGTTTGTCACCGGTGAGAAGCTCGTATGCCATCTTGCTGAGAAGCTTGTGAAGATATAGTCGATTTGTCGCATGACAAGCTATCTCAACCGCTTCCGCCCAAAAGTGTCTTGGCATCTTGTATTCATCAAGCATCGTTCTTGCCATCTCAATAAGTGTCCGGTTCTTCCTCTCAACAACTCCATTTTGTTGAGTTGTGTACGTAGCCGAGAACTCATGTGAAATCCCTTCTTTGTCAAGAAAGGTATCCACATTGGCGTTCGTGAACTCCGTTCCGTTGTCGCTCCGAACCTTCTTGATCTTCACTTCAAATTGATTTTGGACCTTCCTAGCGAAGTTCTTGAAGATCTTTTGGACCTGCGATTTATCATCAAGAAAGAACACCCACGTAAATCTTGAAAAATCATCAACAATGACCAAACCGAACGAGTTACCACCGAGACTCTTGTAGGCGTTGGGACCAAAAAGATCCATATGAAGTAGCTCGAGCGGTCTTCTCGTGGTCATGATGTTCTTCACGGGATGACTTCCTCCAACTTGTTTTCCTGCTTGACAAGCACTGCAAAGTCTATCCTTGTCAAATATGATGTCTTTAACACCAAGGATATGATCACCTTTAATAAGCTTATCAAGATTTCGCATGCCCATGTGACCTAACCTTCTATGCCACAACCAACCTTTAGAAGATTTAGCAATTAACAAGTTCTAGGTTGAGCTCTTTTAGTGAAATCAACAATGTATAGATCACCTCTACGTATACCGGTAAAGACCATATTATGATTATCTCTTCGAAACACTTGGCAGTCTACTTCAGTGAATAGAACATTGAAACCGAAATCGGCTAGTCTAGATAAGGAAAGTAAATTGTAGCCAAGAGATTCAATGAGCATAACATTTTCGATGGAGCTATCATGTGAGATGGCCACCTAACCAAGGCAACTACCTTACCGCTTGAGTTATCATCAAAAGTGACATACTTTCGGGGACCATCATTTTCAGCAAGCTCACGAAACATGTCCTTATCTCCGATCATGTGATCAGTACATCCACTATCAAGAACCCATTCCTTTCCTCCGGCCATGTAACCATGAAGGTTAGCCATAAGACCAAAATGTCTCATTGACTCATCAAGATCAAAATCACTATCATCATCCTCATCATAGTATCCATGTTCAACATCATCTTGTGATTGATCATCACCTAGAGAGAATGATTCATTAGATTTATGACCATGACAATGTGCATCTTTATGAATTCTAGTGACTTGAGAGATGATTCTACTAATGACTCCAACATCTCCTTTGGCACGCATAAGGTCACGAAGCTCAAATAGACAATCATCAAATTTAGGATCACTAGGTTTCATCTTATGAAAAGCAATGGACTTTTGAAGAATTTCATCTAGAATTTTCAAGGAATAGTTTGGAAAGCGCTCCTCAAGATATCTCCATATAGTATAAGCACATTCAAATGTAGGCAAGCATACAAGCAAATTTCTAGGCAATCCTCTCATGATAAGATCAATAGTTCTAAGATTGCGGGTCATGTCAAGATACACATCGGGGGTAGGATGCAAGGGATCACTAGGAGGTGCACAAGGGCTAGTAATATACTTGTTCAAATTATATTCATTGAAAATCTCAAGCATCTCATTTTTCCAAGCACTATAGAACTCTCTGTCAAGCATAGGCACTCTACGTCTAATACTCCAATCGTAGACTCATCCATCTTCCTCCAATGGTGATTAAAACAAAGCAATGGAGACCAAAGCTCTAATACCAATTGAAAGGATCCAGAAGAGGTGTCTAGACGGGGGGTGATTAGATCCTCAACAAGCAAAAGTGGCAGTTTTTAATTTCTTCATGTTGAGGTGGAGTTTTAGCACAAGTTTAAGCATTCACAATACATTTCAAGCAAGCATGGCAAGAGTATGAGCAGAAGAAAGAGTAAAGCATGCTAGTTGCAAGAAAGTAAAGGGATGGGATTGGAGTGTGCAAACAGAATGTAGACATGGAGATTTTTGGCGTGGTTCCGATAGGTGGTGCTATCGTACATCCACATTGATGGAGACTTCAACCCACGAAGGGTAATGGTTGCGTGAGTCCACGGAGGGCTCCACCCACACAGGATCCACGAAGAAGCAACCTTGTCTATCCCACCATGGCCAACACCCACGAAGGACTTGCCTCACTTGGGTAGATCTTCATGAAGTAGGCGATCTCCTTGCCCTTACAAACTCCTTGGTTCAACTCCACAATCTTGTCGGAGGCTCCCAAGTGACACCTAACCAATCTAGGAGGCACCACTCTCCAAAAGGTAATAGATGGTGTGATGATGATGAACTCCTTGCTCTTGTGCTTCAAATGATAGTCTCCCCAACACTCAACTCTCTCACATAGATTTGGCTATGGTGGAAAGATGATTTGAGTGGAAAGCAACTTGGGGAAGGCTAGAGATCAAGATTCTTGTGGTTGGATTGGAAAGTCTTGGTCTCAACACATGAGTAGGTGGTTCTCTCTCAGAAAATGAGTAGTGGAAGTGTAGGCACATTCTGATGGCTCTCTCACATGGAGAAGGGGGTGGAGGGGTATATATAGCCTCCACACAAAATCCAACCATTACACACATTTGACCCAACTCGGTCAGACCGAATAGAAGAACTCGGTGAGACTGATTTAGTTCAAAATGTGAACGTTAGGAATATCGGTGGGATCGACATGATCAACTCGGTGGGACCGATGTGCTAGGGCATAGGGCAAGCATCAACTCGGTGGCACCTATTGCATCAACTCGGTTAGACCGAAGTGAAGCAATAAGGCAACAAAGAGGATGTCAAGCAAACTCGGTGGGACTGATTGAACATTTCGGTGAGAGCGAAATAATTATAATAGGCAATAGAGAGATTTCAAGGCCATCTCGGTGAGACCGAGATCCGTATCGGTGTGACTGAATTGTTAGGGTTTCTGGCAGTGGCTATGTCAACTGAACTCGGTGGTGCCGGATAGATCAAATCGGTGGGGCCGAGTTTGACTTTGGGTTTTGGACAAATGTGGAAATGAGAAAGTGGTTGAGGATTTTGGAGCAATATCACTAAGCACTTTGAGCAAGTAGACCATTAAGCAACACCTCATCCCGTTTTAATAGTATTGGCTTTCCTATAGACTCAATGTGATCTTGGATCACTAAAATGAAAAAGAAGAGTCTTGAGCTTTTGCCAATATGTGTTCGTAGCATTTTGAAGGGGTTCCACATCCTCTTGTCCTTGCCATGCCATTTGTTGAACTTGTCTGAAATACACTAGATAGAAGCATTAGTCAGACAAGAGATATGTTGACATTAATTACCAAAATCACCTAGGGAGCAATTATGCTTTCAAGGAGTCATCATTGGAGGAGGAACCATTGGAGATGTCATTGAAGAAGACCATGGCGACCCCGGCGGTAGGATGCGAGACGGCGAGAGAGAGGAAGCAAGCGAGGAAGCGACTATAGCTTAGGAAGGAAGGAAGGAGGAAACAGGGGAAATGTGACTTGTGGTCAGGAAGAAAAGGGGGTGGGGAGGGGGGCGGGGGTAAATATTTCGGTAGTAGGCCAAAAATTTTGAAATGTGGAGGGAAACTTTGCGCGCGGTGCCGCCAGACACCATTCACTTTGAACGATTGTTTGCATCGCAAATGATTCTTCTGCTTTACGTGCATGGGATGAGTGTGATAATTCAAATTTTTGTGGAAATTTCCCTGGGTACTGTCCTCATCCACGTCATTGCATAATTTAACATCGCTTGCTAATTTGGGCACACAAAAGAGCGTACAGCACACAGACCACACTTACTGAATCGAGCAATTTTAGTAATTAAACAGAGCCAGTTGACCTAAACATTGCTCAAACAAAATACCAACATTAAAAACAAAGCCTAAGTACGCATAATTTTAACAAATCCGCCGCCGCGCCGGCCTATGCATTGCCGGTGTGAGATGGGACGTCGATGACTTGTCCTGGCGACATGCCGCCGTTGGTGCACTCCGTGTCCCCCTGCTGAAGTCGACCGTATCCTCATCCTCGTCCTCGTCCTCGTCCTCGGCGCCACCCTCAAGGTTGTAGTACTCGTAGTAGTGCGGCGCCAGAGCTCGCGTTGGTACTCCACCACCGATTCCTCGACGGACAGACTCTTCTCTACCTCGACATCGGCCACGCACAACTCATCCTCCCGGCGCTCCTCGATCTTCACCGCCTCCTGCATCTCTAGCTCCCGCTCGGCAATCTCATGAAGAAGCAGGTGCTCCATGGCCAACGCCGCCTTTTCGGATGTGGGTTGCATGCTGGATTCCAAGGTGGGCTGGAATATCTTGGCGTGTGCATCCTTGATCTTGGCATGGATGGCCTCGACCCGGGCCAGGGAGACATCGGCGGCACGGACGGCAGCTCGAGCGCTCTCGGCGTTTGCAGCCACCGTCGCAGCAGCAGCTTCAGCCGTCTCGACTGCTGCAGCTGCCCAGTCACCTGCCGCAGACGCGCTCTCGGCGGATGTGGCCGCGCTCAATGCAGATGCGGCGGCACTCTCGGCGTAGGCAGCCGCGGTCTCGGCACATGCGGCGGCGCTCGGGGAGGACGCGGCCACCGTACGGGCCTTCACGAAGTGTTTCCACAGCGTTATCTTTGCAAGAAGGGGTTGCGGGAATGGGGATCAGGATTCGTGGATTCGGGGGTTGCCGGCACTGGAGCAGACGAGCCGGCGAAGCTTAAGGAGGAAGACTTAAATAGACCCATGAATTTTTATCGTAAACGGTTCCTACAAAAAACTATGTGTGATGTTGTTGATATTTTTTATTAGCTGTGACAGATGAATTTGGAGTAAAGTGGCAACGGATGGTGTTTTAAATGTACGAGAAAATTTGTAGTACTAATACAACTGCCATGTCAAATTTTGGAAAATTTCAGGGGTCATTTGACCTTTTAAGACATTTAAGTGATTTTCTAGCCATTTAATGACCGTAATTCAAATTTGAACTACATGTACATGCAACAGCTAACCACAACGGTTTGAAAATTCATATTTTGTTTACTTGTGTGCGAGTTAATTCCATCTACAGTAAATTGGAAGGAATTTTCAAACATATTGGTCTCACGCCCTGGACACATGCATGGAGTGCCATGGCATTTAAATTCCAAAAAATTAAAAAAAGATCAGAAACACAAGAAACCTTGCTTGATGTAATGTCATGCCACCAAGATGATGTGGTAAAAAAATTGGCAAGTTTGACGAAAGTTTGGACACACACCCCTCACAAATCAGAGCAACTCGCTAGAAGGCTCGGGGTCCCGAGAAGGAACAATGCATGTTTGATGACGAACAGGAGATAGCTTCCTCTTATGGCCTTCAAATTTTTTCTACATTTAACATGCACTAATACAACTGTCCTGTGAAAATTTGGAAAATTCTAGGGGTCATTTGACCACGATTGATGTGACCCCGTCGCCCCGTCTCGAGGACTTGCGGCAAGGGCTAAGAATGCCCGGCCATGCCTCGTATTTATCTCTCGGGTACCCTCTAGGTCAACCCGTCTCCACATCACTCACGGGTACCCCTCAGGGTCGACCCGCTATCGATCATGCTGATCCAGTCATCTGATAATCCAGCGGGGGCAACTGGGTCAAAGTGGGGGTCTCTGGTGGGTCTCTATCCAGCCTATACTAAGCAGTTTTAGGATAAGCAGGTAGGTATCAATAGCAGTTACAAAAATCAGGCTGTGCATCAGAAATAGGATAAGCAGTAGCAGCAGCAATTTCTAATGCAAGCATAAGAGAGATAGAATAGGCGATATCGGCATGTTCAAAAGGGGGGTGCTTGCCTGGTTGCTTTGCAAACACCAACGGGTCTTCGACGAGGTAGACGATCATCGAGTCATCATTGGTCTCGGGGTCTATCGAGAGAGAAAAGGGGGAAAACAATAAATAAAGGCAGACAATTGTAATCACAGAAGCATGGCATGGCAGCACGTTATTCGAGGAGTGCCCTAATGCAGTACAACACAAGTTAGTGGGAGCGGGAAATTATCCGGGACTATTCTCCCAGCTCCGGGTGATTATCGCACAGATGAAACGGAGGGGAAAGTTCCATGTTCATCATGCTAGAGGCATGTGACGGGTATGAGGAAGGCAAATTCGGATTTGTCTTGTCGTTTTGAGCAACTTTCATATATAAAGTTTTTCGATCTGAGCTACGGTTTAATTTCTATGAATTTTCAAAGATTTAAATCATTTTCTGGAATTTATTTAATTAATTTAAATCAACATTATCCAGAATAGTATGGGATCACGTCAGCATGACGTATGTGTGACATCAGCAGTCAACAGTGCGGTTGACTAGAGTCAAACCTGACCTGTGGGTCCAGTGGGACCCACATGTCAGTGACAGTGGCACTAACAAAGGGGTTAGTTTAAACTAGTTAGGTTAATTAGTCGGTGGGCCCCAGTAGTCAGTGAGTGATTATACTACATCATTTAATTAACATTTTAATTTACAATTTTATTTATTTAAAAATGCTTAAACAAGGTGGGGCCCGTATGTCAGTGGGCCACGGCGCCCCGTCAGCAGTTGACCCAGTCAACGGGGTCAACTGGGGCCCGTGGGGCCCGCGGTCAGTGACTCTGAGGTGCGGCCTGGGTCAGCCAGCTCAGCGGCGGCCGGCGACCTGCAGACGCGGCGGAGGGCCTCGGCCCTCGTCGGAAAGCGCCTACAGGGTGCCATTTGGTGCGCGGCTGGGCTCGTTCGAACGAGTCGAACGTGCCGCGTCGATTGGTGGTGGTGGCGCAGCCGGACTCGGCCGGAAATGGCGCCGGCGACGAGCCGTGGCGGGGACCGAAGCACGAGCTCGTCGGGTTCAGCGTTTGAGCGCGCGAGCAGGGAACCTAGCTAGCTACGCGGGGTCTACGGCGCATGAGGAACACGCCATAGCGGTCGGGCAAGCTTGTAGCGGCTCAGGAGCACGTCAACGGCGGCCATGGCAGCGGTGGAGCACGGCACCGCGGCAGCACATCTACGGGCTATGGGAGATGGCTCAAATGGAGGGGAGAGGAGGGCGAGCTCACCGTGTAGGCTCAAGGAGGCCTGGCGAGTGGTTTAGGAGCTGCAGGGGAAGCCGGAGTCGGAGAAGATCGCCGGAACCAGAGGCGAAAGGGGGCAGCGGTGTTCGGCAGCTGCAGGGGCCCTCGGCTCCAACAGAAGACGCCAGCTGACGTGGTCGAGCACAGCGCTCCTCCCAGGCATGGTCGTGGCCCGCGGGGTCGCCGGTGGCTGTGAAGACGACGGAGATGCGGCGGCGGTGGCTCTCGGTGGTGGGGAATCTGGTGGAGGGGGAGAGAGCGGCGGGCGAGGGAGAGAGCGAGGGGGAGACCGGGGCTGGCTAGGGTTGCGGGAGGCCACTGGGGTCCTTATCCACCCCGGGGAGGCGGCGGATGGGCGACGCATGCGGCCTCGTCGGCGTGTCAGCGGGCTCGGGCGCCAGCGCGCGATGAGGACGACGACTATGCGCGGGGCGGGCTGGGCTGGCTGGGCCTGCCACTGTGCACTAAGGCCCAGTCAGTCCAGGCCTTTTTTTCTTTTGTTTTTATTTCTTTCTCTGTTTTCTATTATTCTTTTCTGTTGCATTTTCTTTTTGCTCCATTTGACTTTTGTAAAATATGTGACTTAGCCACATAAATTCAATGCAATATTATGCACTGTCATGAAAAGTTTGGGAGACCAAATGATTTCATTTGAATTTGATTTGAATTTAAATGGAAAGAAAAGGTGCTATTGATCCACTGTTTTGGTTACTAGGGTCAACTTGGGAATTTACTTAATGTTGGTTTTAGTTTTATAATTGTTCTGGGATTATTTGCAATACTATGTACATTTTAGTTTTGCAGTTTGAAGAAATAAATATCAGACTTTATTTCAAGTATGAATTTGAAGTTGGATTGGGACAAGTGGCATTTTGACTTAGTGAAATATGATGACATGGCACATTAATTAGTTAGATGACAGGGTTAACATCTGGGGATGTTACAAATCTCCTCCACTACAAGAAATCTCGTCCCGAGATTTAACTGGGGATGTAAAGAATAACTTCGGGAGAACTGACCCTTATAGGGTTAATTATCTAGTGAACAATTCAGGGAATGTGGCTGAAGTATCTCTCGAGTTGAAACTTAAGAAAACATCAAGAGCCAGGTATGAAGGTGCAATAAAAGGTTTCAAGCGGACAGACAGTCGTTTGATGCTTGAGGTAGAGTGTGAAAGGGTTTCAGATCAACGAGAATAGATCATCTCTCGGAGGGTGGCTCGTGATAACACACAAGGCCAAGAGCATAAGATGCTTCGGAATCAAGGATATACAGGAGAGTCAGGTTCCGATCCTGTGGAACTGTGGGGGGTGTCGATCGAGAGTAGGGAGGACGGTGTCATCTTACCAGCCACGACAACAAGGTATGCCAGAGAATAGTCTGTCAGTTATGTCGGGGACAACATCGGTACCAAGGGCGAGGGACGAAGAGAACCACTTTCCTGCTCGTTAAAATGAGGCAGACCAATAGGCAAAGTTCTCGTCCATCGGTGGTTACCGGAATGTCATCAACAGTAGTAATAGGGTCTCACTGACAAGGTTATTCATCGGGGTGTTTTTCATAAGCAGGGAATTTTTTCTGCTTAATCATATAGATCTCAAGAAAGGTTAAACAAACCAATGGAAAGGAAAGTGTGTCTACACACAAGAATTGGGGTATATCCTTCCCAAGGAAAAGTGGAGCATGATATACATGATAGGACAGCAAGTTCAAAAGCATTTAGATAAAGGAACGAGGGAAGAATCATGATAATACCCGTACAACGGTGTTTGGATAATTGATCAAGAATCATGTAGCATTGCGCTTCCACTATTCTCAATGATATTCAGAATACCATAGTCATGCTTCGAGGTAGCATCGGTATGGTGTTTCAAGTAAGGGTTAGAGTTGAAGATCACAAGAATTCATCAAGGAACAATTGCGAGAATAGCAAGGGGCTCAAAGTATAACCACGACATGATCAAACATGTGTTGGAAAGAAGACAAAAGTTTTGTCGATGATATCACAAATCATCAAAGAGCAAGGATGGTATTTCGCATCATGAATTCGATTGATATCTCAACAGAAGTCAAAATGTTGATGCTGATCTCGACGCATTGGTCGAGAGGCTCTATGAAGATGTTATCCGGTAGCGATGACATCCAGCAAAAGGAGGGATGAAACGAAGGGTTATGGGAACCATGGATACGATACAAGCTCAAAGTCAAGCTTGTTGTTCGAGGTGAAATGATAAGATGAGGAAGATTGACGTAAGCTTAGCTCATCGTCAGAAGTTGCTCCGAGCATAAGGACCAGGTAGCACAGTTAAAAGTTGGCACGATAAAAATATAGCTGATCAGGCTAGGAATGATGTGATGGGGTGTTAAACTTCCCAGTAACAAGTACTAGGGGTAATTCCGGAAGGTAAATCAGAGTAGAGGTTGGACGGGGGAAATGATTTGCAGAGGATAAGTGTTTTAACTTATCCAGGAAATGGAATCAACGAGGAAATATGGTTGGAACCACGATTGCAAAGGATCAATTCATAGATACAAGATGAACTTGTACCAAGGAAATAATTATTTTTTTACAAGCAGCATCCATGATAAGTTCTACAACGGGTCCATGGGCATGAACACAAAGGTTCAAGGTTGACTCCCACTTCTTCAATGCATAACCTTTCATTCACTTCTCGCTTTTAGTGAAGTTGAAATGTTGAAAATTTATCTGGCGTAACACCAGTAGAGTATGACTCGTAGAAGTCTCTGGGTTCTCGCAGATGTCAGAAGCATAGATACAACCTATCGGGACATTTTACAAGTCTATACAACCATCAACGAAAGCAAGGGATACGAGTTCGAAAGCAAAGTGTCAAAGTCAAAGCAGATGATACAATTTACCGAAGGTATTTGCATCAGGGAAGAACTCACAAGGTTATTGAATACGATGGACAATCGATTGCAACTTGATTAGCCGAGAACCAACTCATGTCCAAATTGACGTCTGAGCCAGAAGGACGAGTTCTAGGAATCGACTGATGATTGCGAACATTCGCATCATATGGATTCAAGGGATTCAAATAGTAGTATCAAGGGATGTCAACATGGATTACTTGACATATGGAACTATCCATAATATCAGCAGGCACGAATTTCAAGAGCAATAGGGTGCAGAGAATTTTCGGAAGATCGATTAACAATGGGAATGATGTTGCGAAGCACATGATCAACTAGGGATGAACGAATCCCTGATAAGTGTGAGGAATTATCCGCATTGCGAAAGAAGCTGCACGGCAGTAGGCTCAAAGGATTCCCGGATTAACGAGGAGTATTACGGGGTATCTCGCACATAAAGGAGTAATTGGGAATGAAGATACAAACGACAAGGATGGTTTGTTATCCATGGGGGTTTGTCGGTGGTCAGGAACTGCAAAGCAGTGTCACAGGGTCTCGGTTAACGTCGAGGAGTATCTTCAGAATCTTCTGATGAAGCAGACAATCATCTGTAGTGAAGGGGCTCTCCGGGAGGTAGTGGTTACGAGATCCTAATGCCAGAGTTAGCAAAATCATTTAACCCGAATAAAAGATAGATCAGAGTCCCAGAGTATAGACGAGGAATAAAAGATCCTAATACCACCCAATTGGTGACGTGGGCCCGTAAGCCACACAACCATGTTAGTAAAACGGTTTTCATGACTAGACTCAACTTCGGCCAAGGAGTTGGAAAGGGGGATTCCTATAGGCAGTCGGCTCTGATACCAACCTGTGATGCCCCCGGCTTAATCATGCACTAACCATACACGCAAATACACACGATCAAGCCTAAGGACTCACTTGAAGATGTCACAACACAACTCTAGACATAAATTAAAATAATACAAGCTTTATGTTACAAGCCAGGGGCCTCGAGGGCTCGAATACATAAGCTCGCTTACAAATGTCAGCGGAAGCATCAGATATCTGAGTACAGATATAAAAGATAAAACAAATAGGCTTTTAAAAGGCGAGGCAAAAGAAAACACTGTGATCGAAAAGGTGCAGGCCTCCTGCCTGGGACCCTCCAATCCTACTCCTGGTCGTCGGCAAGCTCGTAGTAGTAGTGATTGTCGACAGGGGCATCTGGCTCCTGGGCTCCGTCATCTGGTTGCATCAAACGGATATGGGGAAAAAGAGGAAGCAAAGCATCTGTGAGTACTCATCCGAAGTTCTCAACAAGCAAGGATCTACACTACATATGCAACATTATCAAAGAAAGGTTGTATATGTGGACTGGGCTGCAGAAATGCTAGAGTAGAGAGAAGGCCTAGTCCTATCGAAGACTAGCATCTTCAGCGGTCTTGCAGCATTAGAAGAGTGTAGATCAGCACAGTATAAAGTAATAATAGTAATAAGTATCAACCTCGGCGAGAGATCCTTTCTCGACTCCCTGCGAGAAAGCAATCCCAGAGCCATACTATTCATTTCTCATCACAAGTATCCAGTTCTAGTTTTATCGATCGGGATACAACTCCGAGCGTCCGTTACCGAGGATCCGGCTATGCATAGATTAGTTCTTCCCTGCAGGGGTGCACCAACTTACCCACCACGCTCGCTTAACTCCGGTCGGACACACTTTCCTAGGTCATGCCCGGCCTCAACCAAACGACACACCGCAGCCCTACCTAAAGCTCAGCAGAGATGTCCCTCCAGTCTATATCCTAAGCACTCCGGGGTCTTGGGCCCATCGCCCGTTGCACTCCGAGTCGTTGCGAGCAGGGTGGATACCAGCGTCACCTCGGATGGCCGACACAATCCGACTGTGCCGCAATGCTGAACTGGACGTCTGACAGAGCTTTCGGCTGATGCATACGATGCAGAGTGCCCATAACTATTCCCGCGTGATGGTTAGTGCTATCGGGCCAGAGGCCCACTCGGATCAAATATCCAAATCGTTAGTGTTTTGGTAGTGCAGTAACAAGCAGAGACTCATGATCGATGTGACCCCGTCGCCCCATCTCAAGGACTTGCGGCAAGGGCTAAGAATGCCCGACCACGCCTCATATTTATCTCTCGGGTACCCTCCAGGTCAACCCGTCTCCACATCACTCGCGGGTACCCCTCAGGGTCGACCCGCCTTTCCAAGTAACAGTTGTAAAGTCCAAGTATCCGTGTGTCCATAACATCAGGGGAATCCGAGGTATCACCCTCGTTGGATTCCTAATCGATGTATCTGTCAAGGTGAACTCGGAGGAATCACCCTCGATGGGTTCACACTTGAGGTGTTGCACGACAGCGTCGTTATCGGGAGTAGTATAGGAGGAATCACCGTCGATGACCACGACCGAATAGCTACTCTACAGAGTTACCATTAGAAGTGCTAAACGAGGTATCACCCTCGGCACTCGATAGTAACCCAGTAGTGTCGTACAACTAAGGGGGTGATGTGCGGTGCCGGGGCCTGGCTGTCGATCATGCTGATCGAGTCATCTGATAATCCAGCGGGGGCAACTGGGTCAAAGTGGGGGTCTCTGGTGGGTCTCTATCCAGCCTATACTAAGCAATTTTAGGATAAGCAGGTAGGTATCAACAGCAGTTAAAAAAATCAGGCTGTGCATCAGAAATAGGATAAGCAGTTGCAGCAGCAATTTCTAATGCAAGCATAAGAGAGAAAGAATAGGCGATATCGGCATGTTCAAAAGGGGGGGGTGCTTGCCTGGTTGCTTTGCAAACACCAACGGGTATTCGACGAGGTAGACGATCATCGAGTCATCATCGGTCTCGGGGTCTATCAAGAGAGAAAAGGGGGAAGGAACAATAAATAAAGTCAGACAATTGTAATCACAGAAGCATGGCATGGCAGCATGTTATTCGAGGAGTGCCCTAATGCAGTACAACGCAAGATAGTGGGAGCAGGAAATTATCCGGGAGGGTTCTCCTAGCTCCGGGTGATTATCGAACAGATGAAACGGAGGGGAAAGTTCCATGTTCATCATGCTAGAGGCATGTGACGGGTATGAGGAAGGCATATTCGGATTCGTCTCGTTGTTCTGAGCAACTTTCATATATAAAGTTTTTCGATCTAAGCTACGGTTTAATTTCTATGAATTTTCAAAGATTTAAATCATTTTCCAGAATTTATTTAATTAATTTAAATCAACATTATCCAGAATAGTATGGGATGATGTCAGCATGATGTATGTGTGACATCAGCAGTCAACAGTGCGGTTGACTGGAGTCAAACCTGACCTATGGGTCCAGTGGGACCCACATGTCAGTGACAGTGGCACTAACAGAGGGGTTAGTTTAAACTAGTTAGGTTAATTAGTCGGCAGGACCCAGTAGTCAGTGAGTGATTATACTAAATAATTTAATTAATGTTTTAACTAACAATTTTATTTATTTAAAGATGCTTAAACAAGGTGGGGCCCGTATGTCATTGGGCCACGGCGCCCCGTCAGCAGTTGACCCAGTCAACGGGGATCAACTGGGGCCCGTGGGGCCAGCTATCAGTGACTCTGAGGTGGGGCCTGGGTCAGCCAGCTCAGCGGCGGCCGGCGGCATAACGCCGGCAACCTACAGACGCGGCGGAGGGCCTCGGCCCTCATCGGAAAACGCCTACAGGGCGCCATTCAGCGCGCGGCTGGGCTCGTTCGAACGAGTCAAACGTTCCGCGTTGGTTGGTGGTGGTGGCGCAGCCGGACTCGGCCGAAAATGGCGCCGACGACGAGCCGTGGCGGGGACCGAAGCACGAGCTTCTCGGGTTCGACGTTTGAACGCGCGAGTGGGCAACCTAGCTAGCTACGCGGGGTCTACGGCGCATGAGGAACACGCCAGAGCGGTCAGGCGAGCTTGTAGCGGCTCGGGAGCACGTCAACGGCGCCATGGCAGCGGCGGAGCACGGCACCGCGGCGGCATGTCTGCGGGCTATGGGAAACGGCGCAAATGAAGGGGAGAGGAGGGCGAGCTCACCATGTAGGCTCAAGGAGGCCCGGCGAGTGGTTTAGGAGCTGTAGGGGAAGCCGGAGTCGGAGAAGCTCGCCAGAACCAGAGGCGAAAGGGGGCGGCGGTGTTCGGCAGCTGCAGGGGCCCTCGGCTCCAACGGAAGATGCCAGCCGACGTGGTCGAGCACGGTGCTCCTCCCAGGCACGGTGGTGGCCCGCGGGGTCACCGGTGGCCGTGAAGACGACGGAGATGCGGCGGCGGTGGCTCTCGGTGGTGGGGAATCTGGTGGAGGGGGAGAGAGCGGCGGGCGAGGGAGAGAGAGAGGGGGAGACTGGGGCTGGCTAGGGTTGCGGGAGGCCACTGGGGTCATTATCCACCTCGGGGAGGCAGCGGATGGGCGACGCGTGCGGCCTCATTGGCGTGTCAGCGGGCGCGGGCGACAGCGCGCGATGAGGACGACGACTGTGTGCAGGGCAGGCTGGGCTGGCTGCGCCCGCCACTATGCACTAAGGCCTAGTCAGTCCAGGCCTTTTTTTCTTTTCTTTTTATTTCTTTCTCTATTTTCTTTTATTCTTTTCTGTTGCATTTTCTTTTTGCTCCATTTTACTTTTCAAAATATGTGACTTAGCCACATAAATTCAATGCAATATTATGCACTGCCATGAAAAGTTTGGGAGACCAAATGATTTCATTTAAATTTGATTTGAATTTAAATGGAAAGAAAAGGTGCTATTGATCCACTGTTTTAGTTGCTAGGGTCAACTTGGGAATTTACTTAATGTTGGTTTTAGTTTTATAATTGTTCTGGGATTATTTGCAATACTATGTACATTTTAGTTTTGAAGCTTGAAGAAATAAATATCAGACTTTATTTCAAGTATGAATTTGAAGTTGGATTTGGGACAAGTGGCATTTTGACTTAGTGAAATATGATGACATGGCACATTAATTAGCTTGATGACAGGGTTAACATCTGGGGATGTTACAACTGGCCAGGCCATCCCTCTACTCACCCACATCCCTCCACTATTGTGGCTTCGCCGCCTCCGGGTCGTTCCCTTCCTGGATCTCGCCGTCATCCATCGCGTTGCTATTCACGGCACGGCGTGGTCAACGTTGTCAACAAACGACAACATCAGAAGTGGGATGTACATGGAGAGGCTGACAGTTGGGACCCACATGGTCCATGGCCGCACGCAAGCAAGTACCTCCTTATTACGCCAAAAAGAATAAATCCTCCCCATGACAGCTGGGACCCACCAGCTATATCTTGGCATGGAAGGAATTGCCTCCTTATTAAGAGAAAAAATAAGATTGCTCCCCATGACAGCTGGGGCCCACCAGATTTGGAGGCTGACTTGTGGCCCTACTAAGTTGACGCGTACACATGGCTTTGTCAATTTAGTCAATAAACGATTCTATCACCAGTTACTGTTGGATTGTTAACCTCCAACGGTCGTCCTGCTTCTTCAACCTCGGATTTTCTTCCTCCAGCCGTCCAAACCACCATGTGCTCCTGCCCCCTGTGGCTGGCTGTGCTACCGCGCAGGCCTCACCGCCCCCTACTACTCCCACCGCTGGCCAGGCCATCCCTCTACTCACCCACACCCCCTGTTATTCTGCGGCGACGGCAGCCTCACACTGCAGCCAAACCAGTCAACCCTTGTACTACCCTCCGCGTGTTCCCCGGCTCCGGGTCATTCCCTTCCTAGGTCGCGCCGTCGTCCACTACCTTGGTGCTCTCGGATGGTACGGCGTCATCAACACGGTCAATGAACGACAGCCATCAGAAGAGGACTGTACATGGAGAGGCTGACAGTTGGGTCCATGGCCGCACGCAAGGAAGTGCCTCCTTATTACGTGCAAAATAATGATTCCTCCACCTGACAGCTCGGACCCACCGGAAGGGCCTCTGTATTTTGCGAAAAAACATTCCACCTGATAGCTGGGACCCACCGGCTTTATCGTCGCACGGAAGGAACTACCTTCTTACCCCCTGACAGCTGGGACCCACCAGGTTGAAGCGAAGATAGCGTTATCTGTCTGGCCGTGAACGTGTACATACATAGCGGTCGATCAGTCTCTCTGCAGCGACGTACCATGGCTGAGTAAGGAGCGGCACATGTTGAAGTAGAGGCACCGACATAGCATGTCACGCAGTCCCGTCTATATCGTGTACACATACGTACAGCCACGCTGCAAGATAGTAAATACGGCTACGTACGTACATACGGGCGGGGTCTCTAACGCATGTAGCGACATCGTCCTGTTCATCGGGAGCCAACCGGCTTGGACGGAACAGCCAGAACGGGGTCTGGCGTACCGCAAAACGGAGGAAAATGGCCTTCTATTCGACCGCGTACGGTTAAAACGGGGTCCTGTTCATCGGGAAGGGTCTGGCGTACCACACAACAAAGGAAACGGACTTGTGTTCGAGTGCCTATGGTCGAAATGGGGGTGCTGTTGATCAGGAGGGGTGTGGTGTACCGCAAAATAGAGGAAACGGACTTGTGTTGGAGCGCCTACGGTCGAAACGGGGTCCTGTTCATCGGGAGGGGTGTGGCGTACCGCAAAACGGGACTCCACGGGCTACTGTTCATCCACCGTCTACTGCCTCGCTCCAGCCTCCATGAGCTACTGTTCATCCACTGCCGACTTCCTCCAGCCTCCACCTGCTACTGTTCATCCACCGTCGACTTCCTCCAGCCTCCACCAGCTACAGTTCACCACGGGGTCCTGTTCATCCAGCCTCCACCGGCTACTGTTCAACCAGCCCTCCACACGGGGTCCTGTTCAACCAGCCCTCCATGGGGTCCTGTTCATCCACCCCCAACCAGCTCGGGTGTGTGGCGGCCTCCTCTCGATCGGGGTCCTGTTCATCCAACGGCAACAGCCTCAACTACCACGGGGTCCTGTTCATCCAACCCCCACCGGGAACTGTTCATCCAACCCCAAACCACGTACGTATCGACTCGTTCAACCAACTCCCACATTCACTGTTCATCAAGAGGCAACAGGTTCGATCGGCTTCAGTAAGCAGCAGCAGCGATCGATCGCTCAGGTTCAGTTAGCAGCAGTAGCGAAGGAATCGCTCGGGTTCAGTTAACAGCTAGGGATCGATCGCTCGGGTTCAGTAACGTAGCTAGTGCAATCGCTCGGGTTTAGTAAGCGAACGCCTCGGCCGGGTTCAGTTAGAGCCCAATGCCTCGCACCCACGCGCGTACGTGTATGAGAGAAACGTGCAAACCTCCGTGCATCGCTCGGCCCCGACCACCCACCGTAACCGGGAACTCCCCGATATTTTCCTTGCCCTCGCTTCTACCACGATTTTTTCCGTCATGGACAGCCCAAAGAATGTCATGCAGCTGCATCCCCGGCCCGCCCAGGATGAAAAGACCATTTTGTGTCATGATTTTTTGTCATAGAAGTAGGAGCCCACCACATCTATGATGATACGTGCTTTTGTCACAATTATCATCATAGAAGTGTCATAAGCATGACAGAAAAAAATTTGTTCGGCCCAAAATGTAACGGATGTGTCTTTTTTTTGTAGTGTGGATAAGAAGCTCACTGAATTGCATGGGATGCTCAAAGTGGCAGAGCAGGATATTAAGAAAGGCACGCATCAAGTGTTGATGGTGCAGAAATCGGCTAAGTTCAAGAAGAGTTGGTCCAAGAAGAAGGCTAAGGCAAAGGGCACGGAGATGGTGACCTCCGCTACGCTGAAGTCTGGATCAGACTCAAAGACCATTTGCTACCATTGCAAGGAAACTGGTCACTAGAAGAGGAACTGTAGCAAGTGGCTTGCGGAGCATGGCAAGAAGGCCGGAAATGCTGCTTCAGGCAAAGGTACACTAGTTACATATGTTATAGACATTTACCTTGCTGACATACCTAGTAGCTCTTGGGTATTTGATACCGGATCGGTCATTCATATTTGCAACTCGATGTAGGGGCTAGTAAGAACTAGGCGTGTGGCACAAGGGGAGATTGACATCAGGGTCGGCAACAAAGCAAGAGTTGATGCGTTGGAGGTCGGCACGATGCAGCTCCAGCTTCCTACTGGATTTATTTTGGAATTGAATAATTGTTATTACATTCTTCCACTTAGTCGGAAAATTATTTCTGTCTCATGCTTGATGAGTCAGGGTTATGAATTCAATTTAAAGGACAATGGTTGTTCGTTTTATTTGAATGGTATGTTCCACGGCTATGCACCCATTGTCAATGGGCTATTTATATTGAATCTAGAAACGGAACCGGTCTATAACGTGAATGTCAAGAGGCATAAGCCAAATGAGATAAATCTGTCGGTGTACTAAGTATTGGGCCCTTAGTACCCCATACTTGTGCACAGGCAGTTGTAGTCAAGCCTGCGGCAAG
This sequence comes from Thinopyrum elongatum, assembly GCA_011799875.1. Classification (NCBI taxonomy): domain Eukaryota; kingdom Viridiplantae; phylum Streptophyta; class Magnoliopsida; order Poales; family Poaceae; genus Thinopyrum; species Thinopyrum elongatum. The sequence continues at coordinate 626,418,752 of CM022298.1, forward strand.
GCTTGCCGGGGAAAACAGCAAGAGATTAGTTCAAGGTTGTCGAAGGGACACTCAAACCAAGAATCAGAGGATCAGAAGATAATAAGAGCTGAAGACCGAAGATTGAGCCCCCGGCAAGATTTTGCCAGGATGGCTTGCGGAGCCCGGCAAGATTTGTGCCCGGCAAGATTTGCACCCGGCAAGGTTCTATCATCGTACCACCGCTTCAGCACAGCGACCAGCCTGACATTCTGGGCCCCTCTCTGAATGCGTGGCAAGGCACCAGTGGAGGAGAGCTTGAGCGGTGCTGATGGGATGGCCCCCTTTTCTATCCCCAAGAAGATGAGGACACCTAAACGGACACCTCACGGTGCATTAAATGCATTTGTCCTAAACCGTTAGAGGTTAGGTATGATAACCCTATAGCTACTTTACACCTCAATGTATGTACATTTTGCCACTGTGGTGACCCCTTTGAACATATAAAAGGAGACCCAAGGCAACTGCTACAGGGGAGGAGGATCTTCAGGCCCATTCCGCATGCGTAGCTGCTCTTTGAACGTACTGTTCATTGCAAGCGCTACTGGAGCCTGGGCACAAGAACACTTTAAATAAATCAAGGCAGGAGTAGGGTTTTACGCTGATTAGCGGCCCGAACCTGGGTAAAATCCCCTCACATCGATCATTGGTTCTGCTCTTTGTGCATACCTCTCTCCCTGCCGAATCGTAGAAGGGACCCCCACGGTCCCATAGGTGTCTTGCGCCGACATCTTTGGCGTGCCAGGTAGGGGGATCAAGGTTGCGTGAACCTGATCCAGTGATCAGCGCGTCAGTTTCTTCGTCATCTTCATCACCATGCCACCCAAGAAGAAGGGCGCTGCAACGGTGCTACCATCTATGTCCGTTTGCCCGTGCCTTCGTGTATGGGTGACGGCGTGGATGCGGAAGGTGGAGGTTTGGAGCCTCCATGGTGTTCTGGTGATCCGAGCAAGGCGAGCGGCGTCGTTCGTAGCGGCGACGGCAACCCGCATGCCGCTGGATCCAGAGATGGAGTTGTGCTGCCTACGGGTGGCGCAACAAACTCCAGAAATCGGTGGACGCCTTCTAGGACCCCCGCGCCGGCTCAAGCGTCACGGCCTTCCCAGGTCGCATGCGACGAGTGACGCCGTGGCACTGATGGTTCAGAACGTCCCCGTGGAAAAACTTCTACACATTGATCCCAAGGTGCGCAGGCCCAGCAAGCACACCAAACTGCCGGTGGAGGTGGCGCACAGTCGCGTGATCGGGACGGTGCTCCTTCTGACACTTTTAGGAGTCAGAGCACCTCACGTACCTCGCACCTGTCGCCGCCGCCTACACCAGCGGAAGCTTTGGCACGTGCGCAGCTGCTCCTCGATTTCCCTCCTGCTCCGGAGAAGAGGGAGGAGTGGCGATCTACCATCCAAAGCCTCATCGGCTTCGTCAACAAGGATGGGCCGCAGCAGGCAGGGCCTTCGCGGCAGCGGTCCATTGATCCGACCCGAGCCGATGGAGAGAAGACTGGAGGCGGTGCGACCACTATGCACTCCCCTCCACGACAGCAGCGGCGATCGACAACCCGGTGGACTGATGGCCGTGATTGTAGGGAAACGCAGCAGAAAACAAAAAAATTCCGACCTACGCACCAGCCCAGGATCACTATGGAGACTGCATACAAGGTTTGATCATTTTCGTTACCGACTCGTAGCGCAGCGGAAGTAGAGTCGATGACGATCGGCGGTGCAGATCCCCGCAGCTAGGATTTACAACCTCCCAACCGCGAGGATGTATACCCTCGTCTTCCCTTCGGACAGCCCTCCGGGAGGCGGTCGAACAGTCGCCCGGACGATGTCGCGGACAGCCCTTCGGGAGGACCTTCGAAACTCGAACGGTCACTCGGACAGCCCTTCGGGAGGACTCACAGAACTCGGACCGTCACTTGGACAGCCCTTCGGGAGGCACTCTCAAACAGCCCCTCGGGCACTAAGATCGAAACTACGACCTCTCTACAGAGTTGCACACATACGGTGTCAGCTATCCGGCAGGGCTTCGCCGTCCAGAACTAGTTCCTGCCGGAACCCAGACAGCCTTTCGGCTCTACGAAACTCTTTTCGTGGGAGGGAGAGAGAAGCCAGATAACATCTTGGCATGTGTATGAGAGCAAGGGATGGGGAAATGGCTGCCAAGATCACTCCTATATATAGGCAAGCCAAGGGGTAAAATTGTCACACAAAAACCCCAAAGTGCCCTTGGAATATCCCTTTCCAAAAGGGAATATGCCATATGGGAGTGCCATGTGGAGCACCATGGTGCTCCACCTCCTTGGCCGGCCACCCTTGGGGGGGGGGGACCCCCCCATGAGGTGCCATGCCCTCCTTCCCCTTCTAGAAGGCCCTTTTGGAATTTCCAAAAAGGTGCTTTCCATAAAATTCCCAAAAAGCACTTTCACTATTCACGACGACATTTTTCAGCGTCCGTTCGAACTGAAAATATTTATGTGGGCTAAGAACATTTCCAGTACCCACTAAAATAATTTTCAATGCGTTCTGGAACAATTCCAGTTTAGTGATTTCATCTGCGAAAAGCATCTGAAGCGGTTCCGGCAGCCCCGGAACATTTCCGGTTTTTCTTCCAGAAAATTCCCAGAAGTTTCCAGAATGATTCTGGTATCCTCCAAGAATTATCAGGCATGTGCCGAAACCTTTTTGACTTAATGGTATCCCCTGAAACAACTTTTCAGTTTCACCGGAACTCATCCGGTGACCTCTCTCTGCGGAACTTTTCCGCTGTCCGAAACTTTTCGGTGTCCGAAACTTTTTCGGTGATTTTCTCTCAGACTCCCTATCTAGTATTCAGCAGATAGATGACCCTTAAGCGTGTGACCCTATAGGTTCAGTGAAGTATAGACATGACACGGAACCCCTTCCGATCAATGATCAACATCGGAGCCGTGGACACCCATATTGACCCCTATACCCACACGAATGAATATTCGAGTGAACCTCCAGTTGCCGTGTGCTATTCCTGTTGCTTCGCGATATGTTACAAATACCTGAGGTGAGACATGTTGGCATTCCCGTGGATCAACAACTTGTCCACTATGCTAGTTACCTCGTTACCGGTATTGTTCTCTTTTCTCGTTACCGTGTTCCGGCATCCCCGTGATCAAATCACAAAGTGTCTGGCCAGACGATGATGGATACCATAACACCGAGAGGGCCCAGAGATATCTCTCCATCGTCGGAGGAGCAAATCCCAATCTTGAGCTATCAAGTTACTTGACATACTTTCCCATGAACCCGTAAGCCGCCGTAATAGCCATCCATTTACGGATGACGTTTAACAAACCCCAAAGTTCATGAATCAAGCATGAAGAAACTCGATACTCTCATGGTCTGAGGAATCATGCAAACGTTAACCATCTCTGTGTTATTAACCATTAACTTGTGACGAAAGTATCCCATAGCATAACATCAATTCGGGTCGATTCAACACAAATGTTCTTCTAACATTGTGCCCTCAAAATTGCCGGCATAGTCATGCCCATGATCAGGAAAACAGGATCATCATGCAATACTTGAGCCAGTCATAGAGGCTTGACTAGGAATACATTTTACCGTTTATTATCCCACACGTGCACATGAGTTTCCCTCCAAGCCTCGTTTTATTTGTAGACTCGAGAATCATTGCAGTTATAGCATGGAACATAAACCTAATTATGAACAGGGAGATAATCAATAACATTTATTATTGCCTCTAGGGCATATCTCCTACAGACTCCCACTTGCACTAGAGTCAATAATCTGGTTAATGCTAATGCACTTTACACCTGTGGCACACCTGTGTAAATATGCTTCGCATGTGGTATAGCCTGATGTCCAACGGATCTGACGACTTCAGCTCCGTGTGTCTCTTTGCATATCCTTCGCATTTTCATGCTTTCACAAAATTCATATTTTGTGTGGACTTGACTTTGTATGTATGTGAATCACAGGTCGAACCTGGATTCCTCAGACTGAGGTATGGAGCAACTACCTGCAGTAGTGTCCCATTGACAAAAGTCATCTTGGAACCATACTAAGTTCATGAATGAACTATATGATTCAACATCTTCTTTGTCGCTTAAAAAGCGGCAACATACTTCGCCTCTGTTATAGAATTCGCCACAGTATCTTGTTTGGAACAATTTCCAACTACCGTGCCACCATATTATGTATTACACAAAACCCTTTATTTAAATCGAAAATCGCTTGGAGCAATGATGAAGACTGTATCGATGTAACATTTTACAACGAACTCTTCATGATCTTCACTTGCGAGAAAACATGTCATCAGTGCTACTCTAGCATTCAATGACACTTTTCACTGTTGTCCTATGATCAGTACTTTTGATCACTTTGGTATCTATACTCGCAACAGCTTGGGAGTATCGGACAAAACTGGTTGTTTTACATACCATGGAATACATGATTAATCCAAACACGAAGGTGTGAGGAATCTCCATCATGTATTTTGCTCATCAGTGTTTTTGGGACACCGAGTCTTGCAAAAACTCTTTCCATGTGACTTCGGCAAGAATCACTCCTTGGCGTTTTAAATGCTAAAAAGTTTTAGCATCTTGTCAATATGTATTTATTGCTTAGCCCCATTAGGTAAATCTATCTCCATAGATCATTATGCCTAATATTGAGGCTATTTAGCCCAAGCACTTCATCGAAAAACTATTTTCAAATGAAGTCCTAATTCGTGTCAAGAATTTTATTTCCAATTAACAATGTGTCAAGCACACAACGTTTTTTAGAAATTTATTATGCTCCCACTTACTTTCTTGAATCACAAGCATCTTCGTTACCCATTGATGAAGTCGAACCCTTTTGACCATTTCATCAAAACACGAAGATTCCAACTCCATTATGCTCTCTTCTGTCCATTGCTGGAACTCTGAAGTTTGCACACTCACTAGCATCCTCTGGAATGACAAAATACCTTGAACTGTAACACATGCAAGTCCGTGGTTTCATTTCCATCATATGGAAATCCTATTGTCATCCATGTTTCATATCTCATGATTGAAATATGTATTAATTGCTAGTTCAACCCGAACCGACTTTAAGCATCGCTACGGTGAAGCAACCTCATCGTAGTCAACTCCTTGAACTTGTATATTGCAACAAGTCGAGCTTTATGGATAAAACATTTTTATTCGTATCAGTTATAGTTCCATAAATATTTGTCAGACTCTAAGTCTTCCGAAAGGTGTATCAAGGTTTTAATCTTGAATCACTTATATGGAAACTATCTCGGATTGTATTGGCATTTAGCCAATTCCGGAGTCAGGGCCCATCAATGCTTCCTTGTGTATCGTAGGTATACTGTTGTCTAACAACAATATCTCATTTGCGCACCTGAGAGGTTTGCACGAGCCTTGCCTACGTGGTCCAGCTGCAAGTTCGACCGAAGTCCATACATTTTATTGTAGAGACTTCCGTATCAGTCGCAGTAGGAAACTCTGGAATTACTTCCAAGGTCTCTTTCCTTTGATCTGATGAAGAAGATACTGTTTATCTCGTCGAGTTGCACTATTCTCCCACTCACCTTTTTGAAAGAACCATTTTCTTCAAAAAGCATACCGTTTTTAGTGGCAAACCTATTTGCCTCGGCATAGTGAGGGAGGAATACCCAACATTTTGGGATAACCTACAAAGTAGCACTTGTCTGATTTGGAATAGGTTTGTAACCTTTTACACAAGCCCCATATTCCAAATGTTAAGAAAAGATATAACATGGTTGGGCGTACCATACCATGGTGTCATTTCAACAGACCTAATGGAGATCTTTTCAGTGTAAAAGCCGCAGTCTCTAAAGCATCACTTTAAAAGGGATAATGGCAAATTTAATTATGTCATGTTTGATCTTACCATGTCATAAATGGTTCGATTACATCTTCACGGACTTTCCTCTTGCAGTGGTGTTCCGGGAGGTGCAAGTTATGAAACCCCTTTCACAACTCATCAGACATTCGCTAAACTTGTAACTCAAATATTCTTTTCTGCAATCGAATTGTAGAAACATAATCTTCTTGTTACAATAACTTCTACTTCATTTTTGAAAACCTTTCGAATGATTTCAAAAGATCCAGACTTACGTCTCATCAAGTAAATATCCATATATCTACTTGAGTCATTTCTGAAGATAGATGAATCCACTGTTTGCAATAACCTTTATCGGACTACACACATCAAATGTATGATCACCAATAAGTTTGTTGTCCGTTCCTTATGGCCTGTGAACGGTACTTCAGTCACTTCTCTTTTCGGAGGAAAGTTGCAAGTGTCAGATGATTCAAAATCAAACGACTTCAAAATCCATCATAATGGAATTTATCCATGCGGGTTTCTCCAATGTGACCAAATGCAGTGCCACACTTGTGTGGTATTCTTTTAGTCTTGCGACATTTAGCGTCAGTGTTATGGATGTATCATATTACCATCAATATTCATAACATACATCCCATCTAGGATGGAAGCTTGGCCCTTCATGTTATTCATAATACTGAACAACAGTTGTTGTTTTTATGAACAACTCTTTTGCAACAAACATTGTGCAATGGGCTAGAGTGTATGGAACTCTAAAATGAATTATGAAAGTAAACCCAGAGGTAATGTATTATTATCAATATTCATAACATACATCTCATTCATAATGAAAGTATGGCCCTTATGTTATTCATAACATCGAACATCAAAAGTTCTCTTATAAACAACCTTCTTGCAAGATACCTTATGCAATGAGCTAGAGTTTGTGAAACTCCAAACGAATTATAAAAATAAATACAGACGGTAATACACCGATGGAAGGTATAGTAACATTTACTATGTTCCCCGTGTATACCTAAAACTCATTTATGGCTAGTCTTTCAGGCCATAGTAGTTCTTACATCGAGTTGCAACAGAAAGCAATCGAGCGGGTATCTTTGTGATTAACTCACAATACCCAAGAATCAGTGATTAACAATTTAATCATAATTCCCAAGGACTATATCTTTGACCAGCCTTCTATACATCAAAAACTTGTATGACATTCATACATGAGCTGGATATTCCAGTCTCCTTTCTTTCTGCCTTTATACTTCTAACAGTTTAACTTTCAGTATTTCTCCTACTCTCAGAAAAAGCACCGAACTTAAGAGTGGCGTTAGCCCCGGACTTCCTAGGCGTGAAAGTCTTACTAACACCCTTCGGACACTTCCTTTCTCTTTAAGTTGTTGTTTTATTCACCTTTCATCATATGGCAGGCGTTCTTCTGGATCCCTCTCTTATCAGTCTAATGCATAGTAAACTCCTTTACTAATAGTTTGCAAACAAACATTGCTTTGGATATCTCATATCTTTTAGCCTTTGTCTGTCTCTGAAAATAATTTTCAGATTCCATGAATATCACATAACTATCCAAACTTTCGAAGTTTGGGTCTCATGGAAACAAACATATTGCGCTTGACTGAAATGGAATTCTAGCTTTTGGATCAACGGACGAGAGTCACATGATCCATAGCATAAGCGAGAGAATACCGAAAGTATGCGATAGGACAAAGTCCTTCTTGGCACTCTTGAGGATAATCCTCACATTACGTTACCAACCGTAAAGTTTTAACCAGATATTTAACAGCTATTCAATTTTAATAGGGAAGGTGGAAACGCGAGCCATTATTCTACAACTATTATGCATAAAACACTTAGACATTGTCCATAATTAATTGCACTGAGAATTAAAAGAATTAATTCTACAGTGCGCTCCCACTCAAATCAATATCTCTCATAATTGATTGTGAGTGATTCAAGATCCGCATTTCAATTCAACGCCATTGATGGTAGCATCACTGATGACGAAAATCTCAATCGGTAGGCAAACTTGCCAATCACATCTCTATGTGACTCTTGTTCATCTTTCGATGCGTGTGTTCCGAGCTCATGACTTTCATGCCTGAACGTCAAGACAACCAAGTGATCTCGCTGTGAGGTCTCAACTCACCCGCTTCACACATCCCTAATCGTTCGTACCCATGTTAGCATGTGATACCCCGAAAAGTTAGGTGCCGTGACGGTGCTACACTTGGGAGAACACTAACTACTTGATATTTTTGTGAGAAATCACCCTAATAAAAGCGACTACCGCGCAATCAAGAAGGGTGCATCATAAGGGATAAACATCTCAAGCAATTCATAAAAGCATGATATGGTATAGCCCTTTCTGACGGAGAAGTCTTGTATTTCTTCGTCTTCGGCATTCACGTCGGTGATCACCTTCGCGAAGATTGCCACCACCTTGTCGATGCAGCAGATAATATTGCTATCTCTATAGCTAATAAAATAATGCATTACACAAGGTTGACACACAGGTCATTTAAAGTGCAATCATATGGCTCCAGCCATCATGCCGAATCATGACACGCAGGTCATGTTAATCAATTTACATTATATAGTCATCTCATACATAATCAAATTATTATGAGCACCGCTATACCACATCACATGCACATGTAAACCCTCCTGCAAAACCAAGTTAGACGTCTCTAATCGGTTCATGCAAAAACTTGTTTTTCGTGGCTTCTAAGGTTTCGAAACAAACCGAAGCTACCAACGTCCATCATCAAGTATGATAATTCAAGCGCTAGTTTAACAATGCGGGGTGTATGAAAACCGAGATAATAAAATCTTGAGCCCCATACTAAACTTCGTCATACGCATGACCCCCGTGCAGATCATATCTGCATTGCCCTTTCGTCTGCGAAATTTCATCTTTCTTTTTAACTACGGTGGAATTCAATGAACTGTTAGCACTTCGTTGATCAATCAGGATCGCGGATTGCCAGAACATTGAAACTCCACCATGCTGTTATCAAGATCAGAAATATGCAAATTCCAGGGAAGCAACAAGAACATCGGGTAACAGATTTCATCTGCTACCCGCACAAATAATTTTCAGTAATAGAACTCATCTACTACCTAATTATATTGTGCAACACCCATACATCTCCATGTATTCTAGATCGCAACCTGCATCTACGCATAGCACGGCTCATGATGCCACTGTAGGGAAACGCAGCAGAAAACAAAAAAATTCCGACCTACGCACCAGCACAGGATCAGTATGGAGACTGCATACAAGGTTTGATCATTTTCGTTACCGACTCGTAGCGCAGCGGAAGTAGAGTCGATGACGATCGGCGGTGCAGATCCCCGCAGCTAGGATTTACAACCTCCCAACCGCGAGGATGTATACCCTCGTCTTCCCTTCGGACAGCCCTCCGGGAGGCGGTCGAACAGTCCCCCGGACGATGTCGCGGACAGCCCTTCGGGAGGACCTTCGAAACTCGAACGGTCACTCGGACAGCCCTTCGGGAGGACTCACAGAACTCGGACCGTCACTTGGACAGCCCTTCGGGAGGCACTCTCAAACAGCCCCTCGGGCACTAAGATCGAAACTACGACCTCTCTACAGAGTTGCACACATACGGTGTCAGCTATCCGGCAGGGCTTCGCCGTCCAGAACTAGTTCCTGCCGGAACCCAGACAGCCTTTCGGCTCTACGAAACTCTTTTCGTGGGAGGGAGAGAGAAGCCAGATAACATCTTGGCATGTGTATGAGAGCAAGGGATGGGGAAATGGCTGCCAAGATCACTCCTATATATAGGCAAGCCAAGGGGTAAAATTGTCACACAAAAACCCCAAAGTGCCCTTGGAATATCCCTTTCCAAAAGGGAATATGCCATATGGGAGTGCCATGTGGAGCACCATGGTGCTCCACCTCCTTGGCCGGCCACCCTTGGGGGGGGGGGACCCCCCCATGAGGTGCCATGCCCTCCTTCCCCTTCTAGAAGGCCCTTTTGGAATTTCCAAAAAGGTGCTTTCCATAAAATTCCCAAAAAGCACTTTCACTATTCACGACGACATTTTTCAGCGTCCGTTCGAACTGAAAATATTTATGTGGGCTAAGAACATTTCCAGTACCCACTAAAATAATTTTCAATGCGTTCTGGAACAATTCCAGTTTAGTGATTTCATCTGCGAAAAGCATCTGAAGCGGTTCCGGCAGCCCCGGAACATTTCCGGTTTTTCTTCCAGAAAATTCCCAGAAGTTTCCAGAATGATTCTGGTATCCTCCAAGAATTATCAGGCATGTGCCGAAACCTTTTTGACTTAATGGTATCCCCTGAAACAACTTTTCAGTTTCACCGGAACTCATCCGGTGACCTCTCTCTGCGGAACTTTTCCGCTGTCCGAAACTTTTCGGTGTCCGAAACTTTTTCGGTGATTTTCTCTCAGACTCCCTATCTAGTATTCAGCAGATAGATGACCCTTAAGCGTGTGACCCTATAGGTTCAGTGAAGTATAGACATGACACGGAACCCCTTCCGATCAATGATCAACATCGGAGCCGTGGACACCCATATTGACCCCTATACCCACACGAATGAATATTCGAGTGAACCTCCAGTTGCCGTGTGCTATTCCTGTTGCTTCGCGATATGTTACAAATACCTGAGGTGAGACATGTTGGCATTCCCGTGGATCAACAACTTGTCCACTATGCTAGTTACCTCGTTACCGGTATTGTTCTCTTTTCTCGTTACCGTGTTCCGGCATCCCCGTGATCAAATCACAAAGTGTCTGGCCAGACGATGATGGATACCGTAACACCGAGAGGGCCCAGAGATATCTCTCCATCGTCGGAAGAGCAAATCCCAATCTTGAGCTATCAAGTTACTTGACATACTTTCCCATGAACCCGTAAGCCGCCGTAATAGCCACCCATTTACGGATGACGTTTAACAAACCCCAAAGTTCATGAAGCAAGCATGAAGAAACTCGATACTCTCATGGTCTAAGGAATCATGCAAACATTAACCATCTCTGTGTTATTAACCATTAACTTGTGACGAAAGAACCTCATAGCATAACATCAATCGGGTCGATTCAACACAAATGTTCTGCTAACATTGTGCCCTCAAAATTGCTGGCATAGTCATGCCCATGATCAGGAAAACAGGATCATCATGCAATACTTGAGCCAGTCATAGAGGCTTGACTAGGAATACATTTTATCGTTTATTATTCCACACGTGCATATGAGTCTTCCTCCGAGCCTCGTTTTATTTGCAGACTCGAGAACCATAGCAGTTATAGCATGGAACATAAACCTAATTATGAACAGGGAGATAATCAATAACATTTATTATTGCCTCTAGGGCATATCTCCTACAGTGATGATGATTCCACGGCGTCGTCCGATCCGCGGATGAGTCGCGATCAGCGTCAAGTTCTTCGGGAACAAAGCAAAGAGGACGCTCGAACTACCATCGAGCAGCGACGGGAGGCGCGCCATCAATCTGATAAATGTCCAAGACCTGCTGTCGACAAGCCTGCACCAGGGTACGCATGCGACTTGCCTTACGAGGTAGGTTGTCCAGCGTTTACTCGTGAGCTGCGGTGAGTCCAGTGGCCTAATTCCCGAACCTTCAAGCCAGAGGTCCCGGAGAAATATGACGGCAAGACTCACCCGTCGGAGTTCCTGAGCATCTACACCATTGCGGTGCAGGCTGCTGGGGGACGAGACGACAAGATACTTGCCAACTACTTCCCGTTCGTGCTCAAACCGAACGTCAGGTCATGGTTGATGCATCTGCCGGAGAAATCCATTTCTTCTTTGTCAGATCTGTGTCATCAGTTTGTTGGCGCCTTTGTTGGAGGCCATCAAACTCCTGGTCAAGAAAGTGATTTGCATCTCATCCCCCAGAAGGAGGGCGAGCCTCTGCGCAAATATATCCAAAGGTTCAGCCGTGTGCAATACAGCATCCCGGATGTTCATCCTGCCGCCGTTATCGGCGCGTTCCGTCAAAACATGCGTAACCGCAAGATGCGGGAAGAAATGGCGATGAACAAGATCAGGGATATCGCCGAGCTTTATGCTCTGGCTGATAAATGTGCTCGGGCTAAAGAGGGAAGGAGACTTCCCGGCGGGGATGTTGGCGCAGGGGGCGACTCTGAAGGCGAAGACGCTGCCGCCCCGACAAGGAAGGGCCGGCGGCGGAACAAGAAGCGTAAATGCAAGGCCGTGCTTGCTGTCAAGGGATCCGGCGACCCTGGCACCGCAAAGAAGGCCAAAGTTGGCGACCCCAGCAAGGAAGTTGCCGAGTGCACCTCCTGTCAGGCCTTGGTGGCTGCCGATAAGCCGGAAGGCTCCGGCAAACAGTATTGCAAGATCCATCGCACCAAGGGCCACGATCTCCAAAACTGCCGGCAAGTTGAACAGCTTGTCGTGAGGCAGAGAGCTGAGTATGAGAGGCGAGACAAAGAGAAGGCTCAAGACAGTGCTGAGGGGTCCGGCAAGAAGCGTGGTGGCCGAGGAGGTCACCGCAGCAAGGATAAGCAACAGAAGAATAGGCCCGCTCGAGGCCGTGACAAGGAAGAGGGTGATGATGATGATGAAGAAGATGATGAGTCTAGTGAGCACGAATTTCAGAAAGCTACAGAGGCCATGTGTATCGATGGAGGCGCCTCGTTGCATTCTTCCCACCGTCAACTTAAACAATGGGTGCATGAGGTTAATGCAACGGAGCCATCATTTGATGCACGTAAACCCCTGAAGTGGTCCAACACGCCTATCATTTTTGACGCCGAGGATCACCCTGATCGCACAACTGCGGTCGGGTGCTTGCCATTGTTGGTTTCACCAACAATCCGCAACCTCAAGGTGACAAAAATGCTAGTTGACGGTGGGGCCGGGCTGAATCTAATCTCACCAGACGTACTCAAAAGGCTGCAAATTCCTGATGAAGATCTCGAGGAAACGGCCACGTTTCAAGGGATCAATCCAGGAAGGACCCAGCCGAAAGGCAAGATAACGCTACCAGTAACATTTGGTAGCGAGCTCAATTATAGGACTGAGAAGGTGGTGTTTGATGTCGCCAAGATCCCCATGTCATACAATGGGATCCTTGGCCGCCCAGCGTTGGCCAAGTTCATGGCGGCATCACACTATGCATACAATGTGCTGAAAATGCCTGGGCCATTGAGCGTCATCACTGTCCACTCTGACAAAAAGGATGCACTCATCTACGCCGACCAACTCTACCGGGAAGCAGTCGCAGCACCTGCCATCAAGGCATCTGCTCCTGCCGCTGGAACTCCCAGGGGGAAGAAGAAGGCCGGCAGGAACCTTGGCGCAAACTCCGGCAAGCGCACCTCCTCGGAGTGTTGCGCTCCCGTTGAGGATGTACTAGGAAGTTCCACCAGCAAGAATAAGAAATCCAAGGCTGCTCCACCGGAGACCAAGAAAGTGCCCGTCAAAGAGGATGGAACGGGAGGAACTTTCACCATAAGTTCCACCCTTGACGACAAATAGGAAAGCGCGCTCATTGCCTTCCTGCGGGCGAATGTCGATGTGTTTGCATGGCAACCATCTGACATCCCCGGTGTTCCCAGGGAGGTAATTGAGCACCACCTCACTGTCTATCCCCACACGCGGCCCATCAAGCAGAGGGTGAGAAAGCAAGCCTTGGAGAGGCAAGAATTTATTGCCGAAGAGATCAAGAAGTTAGAAGCGGCAGGTTTGGTCAGAGGAGTGCTTCACCCAACATGGTTGGCCAATCCGGTTGTAGTGCGCAAGGCGAATGGGAAATGGAGGCTGTGTATTGATTATACAGATATCAATAAAGCATGTCCAAAAGATCCTTTCCCCTTGCCGCGCATCGACCAGATTGTGGACTCCACTGCTGGTTGTGACCTACTGTCGTTCCTTGATGCCTACTCAGGGTATCATCATATCTTCATGGGAAAAGAAGATGAGGAAAAGACCGCATTTATCACCCCATGTGGTATGTATTGTTTTATACGAATGTCTTTCGGGTTGAAAAGTGCTGGTTCTACATTTGCGAGAGCGGTCCAAATTGGTTTTGAGCCTCAGCTGCATAGAAACATGGAAGCATACATGGATGACATAGTAGTCAAGACCAAGGACGAAGCGACGCTCATACAAGATCTAGAAGAAACATTTACAAACCTGCGCAAGATCAATCTAAAGCTCAATCCTGAGAAGTGTGTGTTTAACGTTCCTTCCAGCAAGCTTCTCGGGTTATTTGTGTCTCAGCGAGGGATAGAGGCGAACCCCGACAAGGTCAAAGCTATTGAGCAGATTGAGGCACCAAGACGCGTCAAGGATGTACATCGTCTTGCCGGCTGCGTTGCTGCCTTAAGCAGGTTTATCTCCAAATCTGCTGAGCGCGCCCTGCCCTTTTTCAAAATTTTGAAGAAGGCAGGTCCAATGAAAAGGACTCCAGAAGCGGAGGCTGCGCTGCAAGATTTGAAGAGATACCTCTCTTCTCCGCCGACGCTAGTCGCGCCTAAACCACAAGAGCCGTTGCTGCTGTACCTGGCAGCGACAAATAAAGTGGTTAGTGCTGTGTTAGTAGCGCAGAGAGAAGCTGATGAGGAGGCAACGCCAGCGGCAGGACCGCCAAGTGACGCGCCGGGATCATCCCCGGCAAGGACTGGTCCCGGCAAGACAGGATCTGCGCGGTCAGAAGAACCAGTGCAAAAGAAAAAGTTGGTGCAGTGCCTAGTTTATTTTGTTAGCTCCCTTCTACAAGGAGCTAGGTCAAGGTATTCTGGGGTGCAGAAGTTGCTCTTTGGCCTTCTCATGGCCTCAAGGAAGCTGCGCCATTATTTTCAAGCACATGAAATTACCGTCGTCACTCGCTTTCCGTTGCAGCGGATTTTGCGAAATCCAGAGGAAACCGGCAGGATCGTGGAGTGGGCATTGGAATTGTCAAGCTTTGGTCTCAAGTTTGAAAGTACTTAAACAATTCAGAGCAGAGCCTTGGCGGAGTTCATTGCAGAATGGACCCCGATGCCAGACGAAGAGATTCCAGAAACGACTCTTCCCGGCAGGGAAACTGATCAAGAATGGGTTATGTACTTTGACGGGGCTTTCTCGCTGCAAGGCGCCGGTGCTAGCGTGCTGCTTGTCGCACCCACCGGAGAGCACCTCAAGTATGGAATCCAAATGCATTTCCCCTGGGAGAGTTCAACAAACAACACTGCGGAGTACGAGGGGCTACTTGCCGGTCTCAGGATCGCGGCAGACCTTGGTATCAAGAAGCTTATCATCAGAGGCGATTCACAGCTTGTTGTCAGGCAAGTTAACAAGAATTATCTGAGTCCATTGATGCAAGCTTATGTGGATGAAGTGAGAAAAATGGAAGAGCGCTTTGATGGTCTGCAAACGAAGCACATACCTCGTGCAGAGAACAGTATTGCCGATGACCTGTCAAAGCGCGCTGCCCTCAAGTTGCCTGTGGAACTAGGAACTTTTGTGCTCCATTTGACTCAACCATCTGTGGCACCATCAATGAGGCAAGAAAAGAGAAGAAAGTTGAATTCTGGACAATACTTTCAGGCAGAGCTCCCTGGAGCCGCCGGCAAGGAACTTGCCGGGATCAGCGACAAGCCTGCCGGGGGACGACAGGCTCCGGCGGAGCCTCAGGTTTTTGCCGTCGAGACAAATATTCCCCCGGTGGAAGAGATGCCTTTAGTCCTAGCTGTCGAGCCTCAGGCTCCAGCATGGGCACAGCACATCGTCCATTTCCTTCAAATAGGAGAACTCCCCGAAGAGCAGGAAGAAGCGGAAAAAGTAGCCCGTCAGTCTACTATGTACCAGTTCGTCGATGACGTTCTGTACAGAAAGAGACCGAATGGTGTGAAATTGAAGTGTATTCCTCGGGAGGATGGACTAGAGCTGTTGGCAGAGATACATGGAGGCATATGTGGCTCTCACATAGGATCAAGAGCACTTGTTGGAAAGGCATTCCGACAAGGTTTCTTTTGGCCCACTGCTCTCCAGGATGCAACTGCACTAGTAACCAAGTGTGAAGCGTGCCAGTTTCATTCGAAGAAATCACATCAGCCAGCTCAAGCTCTTCAGACAATCCCTCTCTCCTGGCCATTTTTGGTCTGGGGGCTTGACATACTGGGCCCCTTCCCCCGTGCTGCCAAGGGCTTTGAGTACTTGTACATTGCGATCGACAAGTTCACAAAGTGGCCGGAGGTGGAAGCAGTGAGAAAGGTGATAGCATAATCAGTCATCAAGTTCTTTAAGGGAATAGTTTGCCGTTTCGGTGTACCCAATAGGATCATCACCGACAACGGCACGCAATTCACAAGTCACACCTTCATGCAGTACGTCCAAGACCTTGGCGGCAAAATTTGTTTTGCCTCTGTTGCTCATCCAAGGAGCAACGGCCAAGCGGAGAGGCCTAATGCTGAAGTGCTGCGCGGTCTCAGGACCAGAACTTTCGACAAGCTGAAAAAGTGCGGAAAGCGCTGGATTGATGAGTTGCTGGCGGTTCTTTGGTCAATCAGAACGACACTGAATCGAGCCACTGGCCAGACGCCCTTCGCTCTGGTCTACGGAGCGGAAGTAGTTCTCCCCACAGAACTCATATACGGGTCGCCTCGAGTGCTCGCTTATGATGAGCTTGAGCAAGAGCAACTGCGCCAAGATGATGCTATGCTCCTTGAGGAGGATCGTCTTCAGGCTGCTGTGCGAGCTGCTCGCTACCAACAAGCTTTGCGCCGCTACCATAGCCGCAAAGTTCATGCCCGAAGTCTTGAGGGAGGCGACCTTGTTCTTCGACGGATTCAGTCCGCCAAGAATTCAAACAAGTTGACGCCGAAGTGGGAAGGCCCTTATCGGGTAGTACGAGTCACCAGGCCCGGCGCTGTCCGCCTGGAGACCGAGGATGGCGTTCCAGTGAGCAACTCCTGGAATATCGAGCATCTTCGCAAGTTTTACCCATGAGGCGTGGTTGTCGAGGGCCCCCGGCAACCACCTTTTGTACAAGTCTTGCCGGCAAGGCATGTAATCCTTTGTACAAAGCCAGGCGCAGACCCTGTGCACAGAT
Organism: Thinopyrum elongatum; assembly: GCA_011799875.1. Lineage (NCBI taxonomy): Eukaryota > Viridiplantae > Streptophyta > Magnoliopsida > Poales > Poaceae > Thinopyrum > Thinopyrum elongatum. Next base: position 626,435,706 of record CM022298.1, read on the forward strand.
AAATAAGATTAAGTGTTGTACATTTTCTTATCGATTTCCATGTTTATATATACGCATGCTTGTCTGAGATGTTGTATGACACTTGTTCCCGGTAAGTATTAACGAACCGCCAAGGTTCCATATTTTTATTTTCTTTCTTTTTCTCAAAAGATAGAAGGGTTCCTCGCGCGCATGTTTGCCGGGGGGGAAGGAAGATATGGATACCAGTGGGCGACGTTCAGAATTGGCATCTTACCGAAGGAAGTACGGCGACAGAATGCTAAGTTACAAAACTTTGAGCAAGTTTCTTTTACTATGAAGTTATTTTCCTTAGACAATTTCGGTCTTTGTATGGAAAACCTGCACGCCAAGGAACCCTTGTCGTAATCGGTCGCGCCCTTATTTTGTTTCGAGTCCGCTCAATAGTTTAAGTGGCTGCACTGAGAACGCCAAGGTGTTTTGCCGGCTGCTACACCTCCAGCAGGCTGCTGAAGTCCCGCACCCAGCGCTCGCGGCAGGTTGCGCGCCGGCAAGTTTTCAGTAAGCGTAGGGTGTACACCATACATAAAGGAATCAGACAAGGGAAATAGCATGCATGTACCCAAACATAAGCAAGTTATATTACACCAATAAGTTGTCGCAGTTCTAACTTAAGACTTAATTGTCTTTGGCATGGAATGGTGGCGACAAAAGAAAAACGAGGCAGCTAGTCCCTGCGCTGGCCTTCGACCCTCTTGATTGAATCTACTTTCTCGAGGATGGGTGCGACAAGTTCCTCAAGTGCTTTGAGATCTGCATCCTTCGGCAAGCGATCGAGCACATTGGTGAGGTCGACGCCAGGGTTCTTGTGCACCACCTTGATGAGCACCTTGCGGAGGATAGCCCGGCAAAGCTTGCGGGATTCATCGGCTAGTTGGGTCGCTCGGTTGGACTGGAGTAGCTTCAGAGCATCAATGATTCCTTCAAAGAACATGGTCAAACTGGCGCTCGGGGATACCCTTTCTTCAGAAGAATACTTGAAGTCTGACAAGCCCATGGTTGACAGCTGTGTTGTGAGCCTCTCTGCAGTGTCGACGAGGCGATCAGTCCAGATTTTCACCCCTTTCTCATAGTCAATTTGGGCGGCGGCAGCACTCTTAAGCAAGTTCCTCTCATCTTGGAGATCTTTGCTCAAAGCCTTCTCACGGGTCCTGCTGTCCTCAAGAGACTTCTCCAGCGTGGTCAGCTTCAGCCTCAGATCGGCAATGATATCGTTGGCTGAAGAGAGCTGCTTGGTCTTGTCGGATATGGCAACTTGCATCTCCGCCAGGCTGTGGAGAGTTTTCTCCCTGTCGCCTTTGAGCGTCGAGAGCTCCTTGCTGTGTTCTTCAAGATCCACCTCCAGCTTCTTCACTTTGTCGCTCAGCTTGTTCTTGGCGGCCTCTGCAGCCTCGGCAGCATCGACGGCCTCCTTGAGCTTGCCGGCGTGATCTACAGTAAGAGCTTTGAGCGCCTCTTTGTGCTTCTTCTCTAGCTCCTGGGTCCACTGCGCGACAAGCTTCTCGATTTCTTCATCTTTGCCACAAAGCTTGGCGGCAAGCGCCTGCTCGCGTGTGGCAAGATCTTCCTCGTGAGCTTCAAGCGCAATGCGACACTCTGTCAGGAGTGCATCTTCAGTGGCAATTCTTTGCGCAGCTTCCTCTTGCGCCTTCTCTATGTCAGATTGTTTCAAGAGGAGCTCCGTCCAGTTTTGGCTCAGTTGTTCCCGATTGGCAGTCAGCTCTTGATAGGCCTCGGCGTACCAGATTTGCGTTTGTTCAATGCGCTTTTGAAAATCTGCCTCGGCTGCTTCAACCACTGCGGCTCTGGAATCTACCTTCTCCTTTTGAGCACGGTGGAGCGCTTGGAGCTTGCGGAAGTTATCGCCCATGGCCTGAAGGAGCTGATCCTCTTCAGATTTGCTGCTGCTGGCACTTGGTTCATTGACGATCTCGAGCCCGGCGGCAGTAATGATTTCCTCATCAAAAGTTTCCCCTTCGATTGGTGCCCCAATGCTTGCCGTCCCCGGCAAGTTGACTAACAGGTTCTCGCCAACATTGAGATATTTGCTTGATGAGGGAACTTCAGATGTTGACGGTTGATCCTCGCTAACCGTCTCACCGGCGGCTGGAGGCTCCGTGGCCGGCGTAGCGCCTGGCGCTCCTGCGGCAGGAATGCCGTCAGTACGGTCACCAGCCTTCTCACCGGCCCTTTCAGCAGATTCCTTGGTGGTTTCCTCCTGTGCGTCCTTGGCGGCCTCGCTAGTGGCGATCTCGTTGGCTTCGGTGGCAACATCCCTGGCGGTCTCCTCGATGACAGCATCGACGTCCATGTGTTCCATCATAGGGAATTCTAAAGGACGAAGGGGGGAAACGAAATGAGATTAAAATTGAAGTTCAAGAAGACAAAAGAAAGAGAGATAAAGGAAAGGATAGCAAGGGCCCTGAGGCAATCGATTACCTGCGTCGAGCTGTTGAGAGGTGGCCTCGCCCCTCCCGGCAACCTTGGTTGCCGGGGAAAGGCTGCCGGTGCCCATGCTTGCCGGCTCCTCCTCAACCAAGATAGGCTCGTCGGTAGGAACTCTTGCCGGAGATGCGCTTGTGGGTGGTGTAGTCAACGGAGGTGGCACGACGGGGGCGTCTTCCAATAACTCCTCCTATTGCCGTTCTTCTCCTGCAAGCCCAAAGATATAAGCGGCAAGGATAGAAACCTCAGCGTCCGCCAGCGGAAAATGAGTAATGAACTCAAGCTGGGGGCTGTGCTGGGGGCTGCGACGAGGGCTGGGTTCCGGGTTGATGACGATAGTTTCTGGCGCACTTGTGGAACCTGCCGGAGGCTCATTGCCCGTGGAAGTCTTCGCCCTCTTCGCCATCCTCTTTGCCAAGGTTTCTGCATCGCTGCAGAGACAAGACAAAACAAGGCCATGAGATTAATCCGAAATTTGGGAGATAAAGGCTATGACAGGATACTTACTCTTCCTCTTCTCGTTCCGGGCTGAAGCCAGAGATGTCGAAATCGACCTCCGTTGCAGAGTCCGTATGGGGAGGTGGAGGAGGGGTCCTGGGTCGCTTGGCTGTAGCAGGTATAGGGGGTGGGCGTGGCTCCGCCGCTTCAGCCTCTGGCGCGGTTGTGTGAGACGCCCCTGCCACCCCAGTAGTTGCCGCAGGTGTGTGTCTCGCGCGCCGCACAGGTTGCCTTCGAACTCCTTGCCGCGGTGCAGTCTTGTCGGCCGCCTTCTTGCCGGGAGCCTCGCTGCTCGAAGAGGGTTGGCTTGCTGGGATGCCAGAAGCAGCCTTTCGAAGAACACGCTTTGCCTTCTTTGGGGTTGGGGGCTCTTCTTGCGGCTCTTCTTCAGCTGCGTCTTCGTCGGACGAGCTCTCAGCGGCTGCGCTACTATGTTCCCCGACAGCCTTGTCTGCCCCGGCAGGTTTTTCTTCCATCACGACTTCTGCGTCACTGGTTTCCCATTCTGTGAAACCGACACTGCCGGCCTCCGCGGCAAGATTCGCCTCTTCCGCCCTAGTGGCAATATGCGCCACTTCTTCATCAGTGGTGGCACGAATGAGGTTCATCTCTTCCCGGATGGCTCTCTCCGACAAGTTGTCGAAGAACTTTTGTGCTTCCTCCTCAGATGGCTCGGCCCAAGTCGCGTCAAGACCATGGGCATTGAACATTGGCATTGTGGCTTTGATCGACCCCAGGGCAGAGTTGTTGCACAAAAGGATTATTCTTGCCGGCAACCGATGTTTGTCATCGCGCTGGAATAGCCTGTGGTGGAGGGTGCAAAGCTGCATAGCAGTCAAGTTGTTGTTCAGTCTGGGGCGCAGCCTCATGATATCTGCAGCGTTCTGGTACTCCCAAGCTGGTCTTCCCTTGCACTATAGGGGGGCGATGCGGCGGCGGAGGAAATCGAAGCCAATCATCTCCATTGTGAGCCCGGCAGCTTTCAGACGAAGGATTCTGGTGGTGGCGATCGTGAGCCTCTCGTCTTCTGCGGCGAAATCGCTCCAGTCATTGCCACGGACTGCCTTCTGCCGTCGGGGCAAACAAAACGGATGGGGATCTTTCTCCTTGATCCAGCACCACTCGGACCGCCATTCATCCCACTTCTCGCGGTAAACCCCATCTGGGTATATTTCCTTGTTCCAGGCCCTTGGGATCCAAGCGATGGAACCGGAAAGGGCCTCCCCTTTTTGGATACGAGGAATAAAGTAATGGCGGAAGAGGGCAGTGTTGGGAACTACTCCGGCGAAGTTTTCGCAAAGATGGGCAAAGATGGACATACACAGTACGGCATTCGGTGTGAAATCAAGAAGATGGAAGCCGTATGTGTACATAATATCATTGAAGAAATCAGAGAATGGAGGACAGAGCCCGCAATAGAAATAAGCAACAAAGAAGGGATATCTGTCTGGTCCGCTTTTGGAACAAGAACCTGGAACCACGCGAGTCGCAGGGTGAGCCTTCGTTTCCCTCGCCCACATGCACTGGTACCAGTTCTTCAGAGCTTTCGCGTCGAGCGTCGGAGTGAAGACGACATACTTCTTCCGCATCTTCACCAGCTCGCTCTCTAGGACATCGGCTTTTGTCTCCTTGCCCTTCCCCTTGCTGGCCTTGGGTGGCATGGCGGCTGTAAGGGCAGAAGCTGAAGATGGAGCGGGTGCGGAAGCGAAGGAGCGGATGAGGAGAAGCTTTGCTCTGGGCTCAAGAGAAGAAAGGTAATGAAGGATTCTAGATTGGAAAGAAGAGGGGGTAAATGGGCACCGTCTCTGCGGTTTCCTCTTTATGGGGAAGAAGCGAGGCCGCCTCTTTTACTGCCCAATGTAAATGCGCCTCTACAAGCACGTTGCGGCTGCGGCCTTTCAGCGCACGCTTCCCACGTCGTGCATTCAACGCGCGCACTGGAGGGGCGCAATAAGCAGGATGATTGCAAGCAGTTAACCCCAGCCACGCGTGCTCGTGCACTGTTTGGGCCTAGCCCAACAGCGCCTCGCACTCGTGTGTGGCCTAGGCCCGGGGGCTCCTGTCGATGTACTAAGTATTGGGCCCTTAGTACCCCATACTTGTGCATGGGCAGTTGTAGCCAAGCCTGAGGCAAGGCTTGCCGTGGAAAACAGCAGGAGATTAGTTCAAGGTTGTCAAAGGGACACTCAAACCAAGAATCAGAGGATCAGAAGATAATAAGAGCTAAAGACCGAAGATTGAGCCCCCGGCAAGATTTTGCCGGGATGGCTTGCGGAGCCCGGCAAGATTTGTGCCCGGCAAGGTTCTATCATCGTACCACCACTTCAGCACAGTGACCAGCCTGACATTCTGGGCCCCTCTCTGAATGCGTGGCAAGGCACCAGTGGAGAAGAGCTTGAGCGGTGCTGATGGGATGGCCCCTTTTTCCATCCCCAAGAAGATGTGGACACCTAAACGGACACCTCACGGTGCATTAAATGCATTTGTCCTAAACCGTCAGAGGTTAGGTATGATAACCCTGTAGCTACTTTACACCTCAATGTATGTACATTTTGCCACTGTGGTGGCCCCTTTGAACATATAAAAGGAGGCCCAAGGCAACTGCTACAGGGGAGGAGGATCTTCAGGCCCATTCCGCATGCGTAGCTGCTCTTTGAACGTACTATTCATTGCAAGCGCTCATGGAGCCTAGGCACAAGAACACTTTTAATAAATCAAGGCAAGAGTAGGTTTTACGCTGATTAGCGGCCCGAACCTGGGTAAAATCCCCTCGCGTCGATCGTTGGTTCTGCTCTTTGTGCATACCTCTCTCCCTGCCGAATCGTAGAAGGGACCCCCACGGTCCCATAGGTGTCGTACGCTGACAAAATCCGACATACTCCTGGCATTGCCAGCTTGGACACATTAGTCTGAAACACATGAAGAAGCTCCATGATGATGGACTCCTAACTTCATCCGACTTTGGGTCATTCGAGACATGTGAATCATGCTTGCTCGGCAAGATGACTAAGTCTTCTTTTGCAAAGAGTTGCGAGAGGGCGGCCGAGCTGTTGGAGCTTATACACAGTGATGTGTGTGGTCCAATGAGCACAACTGCCAGAGGCGGCCATCAGTACTTCGTGACTTTTACCGACGACTTGCGTAGATATGGATATATCTATTTGATGAGGCACAAGTCGGAAACATTTGAAAAGTTCAAAGAGTTTCAGAACGAGGTTGAAAATCAGCTCAGCAAGACTATAATGCTTCTACGATCAGATCATGGAGGTGAGTACATGAGCCAGGAGTTTGATGATCATCTGAAAAGTTAAGGTATTGTACCTCAGCTCACACCTCCGGGTACGCCACAGAGAAATGGTGTGTAGGAACGGAGGAATAGGACCTTGTTGGACATGGTATGGTCAATGATGAGCAAATCAGAATTACCCTTGTCATTCTGGGGATACGCTCTAGAAACTGTAGCTTTCACACTTAACAGGGTACCATCAAAATCCGTAGACAAGACACCACATGAGATGTGGACCGGGAAGAGTCCCAATTTATCTTTTCTAAAGATTTGGGGTTGTGAAGCATTTGTCAAGCGACTTATGTCAGACAAGCTTACACCCAAGTCGGATAAATGCATATTCGTGGGATATCCGAGAGAAACCTTGGCATATAGCTTCTACGACCGGAAAGAGAACAAAGTGTTTGTTTCTCGGAATGGGGTTTTCCTTGAGAAAGAGTTTCTCAGTAGGGAAGCCAGTGGGAGGATGGTTCGACTCGAAGAAATTCGAGGACCACTCGGGGCCGGCTCAGCGGGTGATGAGATCATACCAGAGTCAGTCAGGGAACCCGTAGTGGAAGCGGCACCAGAACCGCGAAGGTCGGAAAGATTGCGCAGAGTGCGTGATGTATTGTTGCTAGAAAGTGACGAGCCGGCCACGTATGCGGAAGCGATGGTGAGCCCGGATTCCGAGGCATGGCTAGAGGCCATGAGATCTGAGTTAAAGTCCATGGATGAGAATCAAGTATGGGACTTGGTTGATCCGCTGCCTGGCGTAAAGGCCATTGGCTGCAAATGGGTCTTTAAGAAAAAAACCGATGTGGATGGAAATGTTCAGATCCACAAAGCTCGGCTTGTCGCTAAAGGTTATGGACAAGTTCAAGGAATTGACTACGACGAGACTTACTCGCCGGTAGCGATGCTGAAGTCGGTGAGAATCGTACTAGCTATAGCTGCATATTTCGATTAAGAGATATGGCAGTTGGATGTCAAAATGGCTTTCCTTCACAGAAATTTAACCGAGGACGTGTATATGATACAGCCCGAGGGTTTGTCGATCCTACTAGTGCTACTAAGGTATGTGATGCGGAGCATCCTATGGACATCACCATGTCAAGAGTCCGTTCGGCGAGTGACACGTGCGACATCTACTTCACATACACAAAGGTGAATCATCTCCTTTACACTTGCTCACTTGACCCCTTCGAGGATGGTATACTACTTGACACCCCTCTCGTGTGCATGCATAGGTATTGTCGGAGCTTCACGGACGACGAGGAGGAGTGCAAGTGCCAAGGAACAAGTACACCATCCATGAGGGAAGCCAGGAAGCGACGACAGAAGAAGACGGAGCTGCTGAAGCTACAGCGGCTCGACATCTGGGCCAGAGGCCGGACATCCGGTGCCTGCGCAGCCACGCAGGAGCTGCCCCAACAGATGGCAATAGCATCAGCGGCCAGACATCCGGTGCTAGCCCCGGACATCCGGCGCCTCAGCAACGCCCGGACATCCGGCACCCGTCTCGGAAATCCGGCAGTGACGTATCCAGTGAGCAACCGAAGTGCCACTTCAGCCTGGACATCCGGCCGAGACCCCGGACATCTGGCTCGTCCCGAAGCCCCAGACATCCGGCCCCCAGCTCGGACATCCGGCACCTGCGCGTGCCTAATCGGGCCAGAGGCCCATGTATCCCCTCCTCACTTACCCCTTCGTGGACTAGCCTATATATACTCTTTCCCCTTCCTCTAGTTAGGGTTAGCAAAGTGATGGCTCATTTGTATGTGAGCTTTGCTCCTACCTTCCTCTACTCTTGAGAGAGAGAGAGACCACCACTCCCATGGAGTTCAAGACCTCCATGTGAGAAGATCCTGCGGGATATACATCGTCAAGGCCCCTCATGGGAAGATCCGTCTAGGATATCATCAAGACCTCCTCATGGAGATGAACTTTACCTTGTATCTTTCCTTTTGTTGTTCATGTACCTTATGGATCTTGTGTGTTTGATTGTCTAGTGGATGTGTGATTGGACTTGTTCTTGAGCGTTTCCCCTTGTGATTTCTCCCCGTTCTTCCCCGTGTTCATCGTGTTCTTCGAGGGAATCCACTCCAATCGTGAAAGATTGGGCATCTAGGGTTCTACCCTACATCATCTTGGATCAGAGCAAGGTTGATCACGAATTTGGAGCCCCTACCCCTCTTTTTCTAGCCTTCTTTTGTTGATTTTGTCCCAATTTCAAAAATTCCCCACCAAAAATAGCCCCAATTTTTTTTTTGATTTGTTGATTTTGATCCATGGATTCGCTTGGTTTCGAGTGGATCTAGCATCTCCCCAAGTTTCCCCACTTTCCATCCACGAAATCTCCCCAATTTTGCCCCCGAAATCATCTATTTCCGCCCCCAAATCGAGTTTCGAAGTCCAAATCCCGATCTGGAATCGTCGGGCTGGACATCCGGCTCCTGGATCGCCAAATCTGCACGGTTCTGGACACTGACCCCCGGAAATCTGGCCTACCCCCCCCCCCCCCCGATATCTGGCCCCTGGGATTTCAGCCTCCCGTGTTGTACCGTTTCGGCCATAACTAATTCATCCGGAGTCCAATTTTGATGTTCTTTAGCTCGTTTTGAAGCTATTGACATCCCCCATCCCATAAAAATACTACCACCACCATTTAACTCCAAAAAAATTTTGGAACTTTGGCATCTTTGCCTAGGGCTTCCACCTTATCATCCGCTATACCACCACCGACTTCCACAACCTAACTCATTTTGTCCCCCATCACATTTGAGGTTGTTTGAGTTGTGATTCGAGTTTCCTAAGGTGTTTCACCTACTTAGGGATGATTGCTTCTTCATCAACCACCACCATAATGTCCGCATAGGCTTGCCCACCATACACTTCCGCCACCCCAACTTAACCCAATTTTGTTTGTGTTGTGAGTTGTGTCTTCTAAGGTGTTTCGGCTACTTAGGGACCGTACTTTCAACTTCGACACCGTGTATAGCCTATCATACTCTTCCGCCACCTTAACTCATTTTGAACGGGTTTCCACCGATACTTCCGCAACCACCACCGCATTCCGCTACCACCATTTGACATTTGACATTCGAGATTTTGAGTTTGCGGTTTTTCCGTTTCCTAAGGTGTTTCGGCTAATTAGGAACGGTTCGACATCGACACCACCGCCACTCATCATCGCCCCGGTCCCGATATCGACAATGACCACTTCCATTGCATATATACCATATCATCTTGGTATCATCATATCATCTCGTGTGCCACAAGATTGTTCCCGCATATACACAATTGCTATCTTGTTTTCTGCATTTCTCAAAGTGGCCATAAAAAAAATAAGCTTTTAAGCAAAAGAGAAGAGCAAAGAAGCTTGTAAGCAATAGCCATAGCATCATACCACATTGCATATAAGATTGTCATATCCGATCATCTTGGATCATCTTGTGCTAAAGCACCGGAACATACATACATAGGATACTTGGGATAGAAAGTTTATCCATTTTGCATCTTATAGGTTGTGCACAAGTGTCATATCCGCCTATTGAGCAATCGTGCTAGCGACTCTCTTGATTTGTGCAACACGAGCGTTTTCGGTGGACTCCACATTTTTGTTGGAAATATGCCCTAGAGGCAATAATAAAATGGTTATTATTATATTTCCTTGTTCATGATAATTGTCTGTTATTCATGCTATAATTGTGTTATCCGAAAATCGTAATACATGTGTGAATACATAGACCACAACATGTCCCTAGTAAGCCTCTAGTTGACTAGCTCGTTGATCAATAGATGGTTACGGTTTCCTGACCATGGACATTGGATGTCATTGATAACGGGATCACATCATTAGGAGAATGATGTGATGGACAAGACCCAATCCTAAGCCTAGCACTAGATCGTGTAGTTCGTTTGCTAAAGCTTTTCCAATGTCAAGTAACTTTTCCTTAGACCATGAGATTGTGCAACTCCCGGATACCGTAGGAGTGCTTTGGGTGCACCAAACGTCACAACGTAACTGGGTGGCTATAAAGGTGCACTACGGGTATCTCCGAAAGTATCTGTTGGGTTGGCACGAATCGAGACTGGGATTTGTCACTCCATGTAACGGAGAGGTACCTCTGGGCCCACTCGGTAGGACATCATCATAATGAGCTCAATGTGATCAAGGAGTTGTTCACGGGATGATGTGTTACGGAAACGAGTAAAGAGACTTGCCGGTAACGAGATTGAACAAGGTATCGAGATACCGACGATCGAATCTCGGGCATGTATCGTACCGATAGACAAAGGGAATTGCGTACGGGATTGATTGAATCCTCGACATCGTGGTTCATCCGATGAGATCATCGAGGAGCATGTGGGAGCCAACATGGGTATCCAGATCCCGCTGTTGGTTATTGACCGGAGAGTCGTCTCGGTCATGTCTGCGTGTCTCCCGAACCCGTAGGGTCTACACACTTAAGGTTCGGTGACGCTAGGGTTATAGAGATATTAGTATGCGGTAACCCGAAGGTTGTTCGGAGTCTCGGATGAGATCCTGGACGTCACGAGGAGTTCCGGAATGGTCCGGAGGTAAAGATTTATATATGGGAAGTCCTATTTTGGCCACCGGAAAATGTTCGGGATTTTTCGGTATTGTACCGAGAAGGTTCTAGAAGGTTCCGGAGTGGGGCCCACCTGCATGGGGGGACCCACATGAACGTGGGTAGTGGGGGCAAGGCCCCACACCCCTAGTCAAGGCGCACCAAGATTCCCCCTTAGAAGGAATAAGATCATATCCCGAAGGGATAAGATCAAGATCCCTAAAAAAGGGGGATAACAATCGGTGGGGAAGGGAAAGGATGGGATTTCTTTCCTTCCACCTTTGCCAACGCCCCAATGGACTTGGAGGGCAAGAAACCAGCCCCCTCCACCCCTATATATAGTGGGGAGGTGCATGGGAGAAACAGATCAGCCCCTGGCGCCTCCCTCTCCCTCCCGTGACACCTCTTCCTCCTCCAGTAGCGCTTGGCGAAGCCCTGCTGAAATCCCGCTGCTTCCACCACCACACCGTCGTGCTGCTGGATCTCCATCAACCTCTCCTCCCCCCTTGCTGGATCAAGAAGGAGGAGACGTCTCTGCTCCGTACGTGTGTTGAACGCGGAGGTGCCGTCCGTTCGGCGCTCGGTCATCGGTGATTTGGATCACGACGAGTACGACTCCATCAACCCCGTTCTCTTGAACGCTTCCGCTCGCGATCTACAAGGGTATGTAGATACACTCCCCTCTCACTCGTTGCTAGATGACTCCATAGATTGATCTTGGTGATGCGTAGAAAATTTTAAAATTCTGCTACGTTCACCAACAGTGGCATCATGAGCCAGGTCTATGCGTAGTATCTTGCACGAGTAGAACACAAAGTAGTTGTGGGCGTCGATTTGTCAATCTTCTTGCCGTTACTAGTCTTATCTTGATTCGGCGGCACTGTGGGATGAAGCGGCCCGGACCGACCTTACACGTACGCTTACGTGAGACAGGTTCCACCGACTGACATGCACTAGTTGCATAAGGTGGCTAGCGGGTGTCTGTCTCTCCCACTTTAGTCGGATCGGATTCGATGAACAGTGTCCTTATGAAGGGTAAATAGAAATTGGCATATCACGTTGTGGTTTTGGCGTAGGTAAGAAACGTTCTTGCTAGAAACCTATAGCAGCCACGTAAAAACTTGCAACAACAATTAGAGGACGTCTAACTTGTTTTTGCAGCAAGTGCTTTGTGATGTGATATGGCCAAAGGATGTGATGAATGATATATGTGATGTATGAGATGATCATGTTCTTGTAATAGGAATCACGACTTGCATGTCGATGAGTATGACAACCGGCAGGAGCCATAGGAGTTGTCTTAATTTATTATATGACCTGCGTGTCATTGAAATTCGCCATGTAATTACTTTACTTTATTGCTAACCGTTAGCCGTAGTAGTAGAAGTAATAGTTGGCGAGACAACTTCATGAAGACACGATGATGGAGATCATGATGATGGAGATCATGGTGTCATGCCGGTGACGATGATGATCATGGAGCACCGAAGATGGAGATCAAAAGGAGCAAAGTGATAATGGCCATATCATGTCACTATTTTGATTGCATGAGATGTTTATCATGTTTTTGCATCTTATTTGCTTAGAACGACGGTAGCATATATAAGATGATCCCTTACTAAAATTTCAAGAAAGTGTTCCCCCTAACTGTGCACCGTTGCGAAGGTTCGTTGTTTCGAAGCACTACGTGTTGATCGGGTGTGATAGATTCTAACGTTCGAATACAACGGGTGTAAGCCAGATTTACACAGCAATACACTTAGGTTGACTTGACGAGCCTAGCATGTACAGACATGGCCTCGGAACACAAGAGACCGAAAGGTCGAGCATGAGTCGTATAGAAGATACGGTCAACATGGGGATGTTCACCGTTGATGACTAGTCCGTCTCACGTGATGATCGGACACGGCCTAGTCGATTCGGATCATGTAATCACTTAGATGACGAGAGGGATGTCTATCTGAGTGGGAGTTCATTACATAATTTGATTAGATGAACTTAATTGTCATGAACTTAGTCTAAATGTTACATATCTATCTTGTAGATCAAATGGCCAACGCTAATGTTACCCTCAACTTCAACGCGTTCCTAGAGAAAAACAAGCTGAAAGACGATGGTAGCAACTATGCGGACTGGGTCCGTAACCTGAGGATTATCCTCATAGCTGCCAAGAAATCATATGTCCTTGAAGCACCGTTAGGTGACCCACCTGCTCTCCCAGCACTGCCAGACGAGTTGAACGTTTGGCAGACACGCACCGATGATTACTCCTTCGTTCAGTGCGGCATGCTCTTCAGCTTAGAACCGGGGCTCCAAAAGCGTTTTGAGCATCACGGAGCATATGAGATGTTCGAAGAGCTGAAAATGGTTTTCCAAGCTCATGCCCGGATCGAGAGATATGAAGTCTCCGATAAGTTCTACAGCTGTAAGATGGAGGAAAATAGTTCTGTCAGCGAGCACATACTCAAAATGTCTGGGTTGCACAGCCGCTTGTCTCAGCTGGGAGTTAATCTCCCGGATGACGCGGTCGTTGACAGAATCCTTCAGTCGCTTCCACCTAGCTACAAGAGCTTCGTGATGAACTTCAACATGCAGGGGATGGGAAAGACCATTCCTGAGGTATATGCGATGCTGAAGTCAGCGGAGGCAGAGATCAGAAAGGAACATCAAGTGTTGATGGTGAATAAAACCACTAAGTTCAAGAAGGGCAAGGGTAAGAAGAACTTCAAGAAGGACGGCAAGGGAGTTGCCACGCCCGGTAAGCCAGCTGCCGGGAAGAAGTCGAAGAATGGACCCAAGCCTGAGACTGAGTGCTTTTATTGCAAGGGAAACGGTCACTGGAAGCGAAACTGCCCCAAGTACTTGGCGGACAAGAAGGCCGGCAATACCAAAGGTATATATGATATACATGTAATTGATGTGTACCTTACCAGCACTCGTAATAGTTCCTGGGTATTTGATACCGGTGCGGTTGCTCATATTTGTAACTCAAAGCAGGAACTGCGGAATCAGCGTAGACTGGCAAAGGACGAGGTGACGATGCGCGTTGGGAATGGTTCCAAGGTCGATGTGATTGCCGTCGGCACGCTACCTCTGCATCTACCTACGGGATTAGTTTTAAACCTCAATAATTGTTATTTAGTACCAGCTTTGAGCATGAACATTGTATCTGGATCTCGCTTAATGCGAGATGGCTACTCATTTAAATCTGAGAATAATGGTTGTTCTATTTATATGAGAGATATGTTTTATGGTCATGCCCCGCTGGTGAATGGTTTATTTTTATTGAATCTCGAACGTGATGTTACACATGTTTATAATGTGAATGCCAAGAAATGCAAGGTTGATAACGATAGTCCCACATACTTGTGGCACTGCCGCCTTGGTCATATCGGTGTTAAACGCATGAAGAAACTCCATGCAGATGGACTTTTGGAGTCTCTTGATTATGAATCATTTGACAGATGCGAACCATGCCTCTTGGGCAAGATGACCAAGACTCCGTTCTCCGGAACAATGGAGCGAGCAACCAACTTATTGGAGATCATACATACTGATGTGTGTGGTCCAATGAGTGTTGAGGCTCGCGGGGGTTATCGTTATGTTCTCACCCTCACCGATGATTTGAGTAGATATGGGTATGTCTACTTGATGAAGCACAAGTCTGAGACCTTTGAAAAGTTCAAGGAATTTCAGAGTGAGGTTGAGAATCAACGTGACAAGAAAATAAAGTTCTTACGATCAGATCGTGGAGGAGAATATTTGAGTCATGAATTTGGCACGCACTTAAGGAAATGTGGAATTGTTTCACAACTCACGCCGCCTGGAACACCTCAGCGTAATGGTGTGTCCGAACGTCGTAATCGCACTCTATTGGATATGGTGCGATCTATGATGTCTCTTACCGATTTACCGCTATCCTTTTGTGGTTATGCTTTAGAGACTGCCGCATTCACTTTAAATAGGGCACCGTCAAAATCCGTTGAGACGACACCGTATGAATTATGGTTTGGGAAGAAACCTAAGCTGTCGTTTCTGAAAGTTTGGGGATGCGATGCTTATGTGAAGAAACTTCAACCAGAGAAGCTCGAACCCAAGTCGGAAAAATGCGTATTCATAGGATACCCTAAGGAAACTATTGGGTATACCTTCTACCTAAGATCCGAGGGCAAGATCTTTGTTGCCAGGAATGGATCCTTTCTAGAGAAAGAGTTTCTCTCGAAAGAAGTAAGTGGGAGGAAAGTGGAGCTTGATGAGATGACCCTCGAACCGGAGAGTAGCGCAGCACAGGAAAATGTTTCTGTGGAGCCTACACCGGCTAGAGAGGAAGTTATTGATAATGATCATGATCAAGCTACCACTGAACTTCGAAGGTCCACGAGGACACGTTCCGCACCAGAGTGGTATGGCAATCCTGTCCTGGAAATCATGTTGTTAGACAACAGTGAACCTTCGAACTATGAAGAAGCGATGGCGGGCCCGGATTCCGACAAATGGCTTGAAGCCATGAAATCCGAGATAGGATCCATGTATAAAAACGAAGTATGGACTTTGACTGACTTGCCCGATGATCGGCAAGCCATAGAAAATAAATGGATCTTTAAGAAGAAGACTGACGCGGATGGTAATGTGACCATCTATAAGGCTCGGCTTGTCGCTAAGGGTTATCGACAAGTTCAAGGGGTTGACTACGATGAGACTTTCTCACCCGTAGCGAAGCTGAAATCCGTCAGAATCATGTTAGCAATTGCCGCATACTATGATTATGAGATATGGCAAATGGACGTCAAAACGGCATTCCTTAATGGTTTTCTTAAGGAAGAATTGTATATGATACAACCGGAAGGTTTTGTCGACCCTGAGAATGCTGACAAGGTATGCAAGCTCCAGCGCTCAATCTATGGGCTGGTGCAAGCATCTCGGAGTTGGAACATTCGCTTTGACGAGATGATCAAAGCGTTTGGGTTCACACAGACTTATGGAGAAGCCTGTGTTTACAAGAAAGTGAGTGGGAGCTCTGTAGCATTTCTCATATTATATGTGGATGACATAATGCTGATGGGAAATGATATAGAATTCTTGGAAAGTATAAAGGCCTACTTGAATAAGTGTTTTTCAATGAAGGACCTTGGAGAAGCTGCTTATATATTAGGCATCAAGATCTATAGAGATAGATCGAGACGCCTCATAGGTCTTTCGCAAAGCACATACCTTGATAAGATATTGAAGAAGTTCAATATGGATCAGTCCAAGAAGGGGTTCTTGCCTGTATTGCAAGGTGTGAAATTGAGCTCGGCTCAATGCCCGACCACGGCAAAAGATATAGAAGAGATGAGTGTCATCCCCTATGCCTCAGCCATAGGGTCTATTATGTATGCCATGCTGTGTACCAGACCTGATGTAAACCTTGCTGTAAGTTTGGTAGGTAGGTACCAAAGTAATCCCGGCAAGGAACACTGGACAGCGGTCAAGAACATCCTGAAGTACCTGAAAAGGACTAAGGATATGTTTCTCGTATATGGAGGTGACGAAGAGCTCGTCGTAAAGGGTACGTCGACGCTAGCTTCGACACAGATCCGGATGACTCCAAGTCACAAACCGGATACGTGTATATTTTGAATGGTGGAGCGGTAAGCTGGTGCAGTTGCAAGCAAAGCGTCGTGGCGGGTTCTACATGCGAAGCGGAGTACATAGCAGCCTCGGAGGCAGCACACGAAGCAGTATGGATGAAGGAGTTCATCACCGACCTAGGAGTCATTCCAAATGTGTCGGGTCCAATGGCTCTCTTCTGTGACAACACTGGAGCTATTGCCCTTGCCAAGGAGCCCAGGTTTCACAAAAGGACCAGGCATATCAAGCGTCGCTTCAACTCCATACGTGAACATGTTCAAGATGGAGACATAGATATTTGTAAAGTGCACACGGATTTGAATGTAGCAGATCCGTTGACTAAACCTCTTTCACGAGCAAAACATGATCAACACCAGTACTCTATGGGTGTTCGATTCATCACAATGTAACTAGATTATTTACTCTAGTGCAAGTGGGAGACTGTTGGAAATATGCCCTAGAGGCAATAATAAAATGGTTATTATTATATTTCCTTGTTCATGATAATTGTCTGTTATTCATGCTATAATTGTGTTATCCGGAAATCGTAATACATGTGTGAATACATAGACCACAACATGTCCCTAGTAAGCCTCTAGTTGACTAGCTCGTTGATCAATAGATGGTTACGGTTTCCTGACCATGGACATTGGATGTCATTGATAACGGGATCACATCATTAGGAGAATGATGTGATGGACAAGACCCAATCCTAAGCCTAGCACTAGATCGTGTAGTTCGTTTGCTAAAGCTTTTCCAATGTCAAGTAACTTTTCCTTAGACAATGAGATTGTGCAACTCCCGGATACCGTAGGAGTGCTTTGGGTGCACCAAACGTCACAACGTAACTGGGTGGCTATAAAGGTGCACTACGGGTATCTCCGAAAGTATCTGTTGGGTTGGCACGAATCGAGACTGGGATTTGTCACTCCATGTAACGGAGAGGTACCTCTGGGCCCACTCGGTAGGACATCATCATAATGAGCTCAATGTGATCAAGGAGTTGTTCACGGGATGATGTGTTACGGAAACGAGTAAAGAGACTTGCCGGTAACGAGATTGAACAAGGTATCGAGATACCGACGATCGAATCACGGGCAAGTATCGTACCGATAGACAAAGGGAATTGCGTACGGGATTGATTGAATCCTCGACATCGTGGTTCATCCGATGAGATCATCGAGGAGCATGTGGGAGCCAACATGGGTATCCAGATCCCGCTGTTGGTTATTGACCGGAGAGTCGTCTCGGTCATGTCTGCGTGTCTCCCGAACCCGTAGGGTCTACACACTTAAGGTTCGGTGACGCTAGGGTTATAGAGATATTAGTATGCGGTAACCCGAAGGTTGTTCGGAGTCTCGGATGAGATCCTGGACGTCACGAGGAGTTCCGGAATGGTCCGTAGGTAAAGATTTATATATGGGAAGTCCTATTTTGGCCACCGGAAAATGTTCGGGATTTTTCGGTATTGTACCGAGAAGGTTCTAGAAGATTCCGGAGTGGGGCCCACCTGCATGGGGGGACCCACATGAACGTGGGTAGTGGGGGCAAGGCCCCACACCCCTAGTCAAGGCGCACCAAGATTCCCCTTAGAAGGAATAAGATCATATCCCGAAGGGATAAGATCAAGATCCCTAAAAAAGGGGGATAACAATCGGTGGGGAAGGGAAAGGATGGGATTTCTTTCCTTCCACCTTTGCCAACGCCCCAATGGACTTGGAGGGCAAGAAACCAGCCCCCTCCACCCCTATATATAGTGGGGAGGTGCATGGGAGAAACAGCTCAGCCCCTGGCGCCTCCCTCTCCCTCCCGTGACACCTCTTCCTCCTCCAGTAGCGCTTGGCGAAGCCCTGCTGAAATCCCGCTGCTTCCACCACCACACCGTCGTGCTGCTGGATCTCCATCAACCTCTCCTCCCCCCTTGCTGGATCAAGAAGGAGGAGACGTCTCTGCTCCGTACGTGTGTTGAACGCGGAGGTGCCGTCCGTTCGGCGCTCGGTCATCGGTGATTTGGATCACGACGAGTACGACTCCATCAACCCCGTTCTCTTGAACGCTTCCGCTCGCGATCTACAAGGGTATGTAGATACACTCCCCTCTCACTCGTTGCTAGATGACTCCATAGATTGATCTTGGTGATGCGTAGAAAATTTTAAAATTCTGCTACGTTCCCCAACAATTTTGTGCTCATTCCTTGGTTGCACGACCGCATTTATCTATCTGTGTGTGTGTTTCCGTGTGCCCACATATTGCTATTGGTCTACTTGTTTCACTTGCGAATTTGTGAATCTATTTCAACATTATTGACTCTTGCTAACATTTTGCATCAAATTTTTGTGCCACTATCCTCACCAAGATACTCCATAAGCTTTACCTTGTAGGTGTGAGTGAACAAGTCCGGTACCAATTCCACTATTCTTTCATTTCCCATTGAGTGAAACAAGATACATCCTCAACTTTGGGAAAAGGTAACTTGGTATTGTTTATCCCATTTCCTACTCACCTCTACTCGAGTCTTGTGATGGATAGGCAAATCACACCTCCTTCAGTCTACAACAACAACGATGAGTTCGGTGCCATGAAAAACAACTTCGACACCAAGATGGATGCTCAAATGGAGAAGATCAAAGCCCTCATCAAGTCCTACAAGAGATCTTCCTCATCTTCAAGAAGACGCTCAAGAGCACATCCTTCCGAGCTACCATCTCCGGCAAGATCACATCGGCATCGACACCATCACCAATAAGAACATGAAGGTCAAGAGCTCAACACCAACAACCGCTCAACGACTTCACCATCTCCCTTGGCATCTTTGCCAAGCGACTTCAAGGCATCTTCTCCTACGGACATACGACATCTTCCGCAACAAGCACCCCAAGACTACGCTCAAGAGAAGCTCCCCAAGCTCAAGTCCACGACTTCCACGAGCTACTACGACCTCGACACCGACCACAAGATTCCGTTCTATGGAACTCAAGAACTCGAGGAGTATCTCGAGTGGGAGCGCCTCATGGACGACTACCTCAAGCTACATCAAGTCCCTCCCGAAGATCAAGTGAAGTGCGCCACAAGTAACTTCCATGACTACGCATCGGCATGGTGGCTTCACACACCTTCGGAGAGCTACGACATGAGTTGGCCCAAGACGAAGAGAGCTTTGCGGCGAGAGTTCGTGCCTCCAACCTACACGGAACAACTTCTACGCCAATTGGAGAACACCACCCAAGGATCCAAGTCCATCGACGCGTACTTCAAGGAGATGAAGAATGCCTTGCGATGAGCCGGCGTGGACGACCCCATTTCGATGAAGTTCTACTTCATGATGGGATTGCATAATGACATCTCCAAGACTATCTTCCTCGAGAACTACAAGTCCCTCGACGACAACTACATTGTTGCTCTCAAGGCAGAACAAGAACACTTGAAGGCCAAGGCTTCTCCACCCCAAGCACACTTCTCGATGACCAAGCTCCACGACAACAACGAGCATGAGACTAGTACCACCACGATGTCCAAGCCCGACGAGCTCCAAGACGATGCTCCCAAGTTTGACTTCACCGCCATTCCTCTTTGTGGCATTGATGATGCCGAGTCTACTTCGACTCTTTTTCAAGACGGTGCGGCGACGACTATGACTACGGAGCCAACCAAGGAACATGCTTTGGAGGCGAGCGACTCGGTGACGAGCAAGCATGATGCTTCCATCTTAGGAGGCGAGAGTGATGATGTGCCATCTTCAGCCTTCATCCTTGGCGACGGTGATGAGATGATCAAGCATGGGATTTTCCCTTCGGTCATGGAGGAGAGTGATGATGTTCCATCTTCAGCCTTCATCCACGGCGACGGTGATGAGATGGTTGAGTATTTCACCTCGACCACGGCGACGTATGTTGACTTGAGTGACTTTTGCCACCATATTGAGAGCGAAAGTGACTTCACCACTAGCCCCATATATGATGTGTTGCCCCACTTCCCATGTGAGGAGAGCCACAACACCCACCACTTGAGTGAGATGAGTGACTCCACCATATGTGAGATTGAGTGCACCTATTTTGAGGGAGTGAGTGAACCACCACATAGAGAGAGTGAGGTAGTTGATAAGGCATGTGAGGTCACTTCGATTTCTAACGACTTAACCTCTACCCTATTGTGTCTTCTCATTTGGTGCTAGGTCCCATATATGATGACGCGCCGATTCACGACGACTACGTCCTTCCTTTGGACAAGATGATGGCCATGGTGGAATATGATGCACCCCCCACATGGTTCCATCAAGTTGATGATGATGACCACCATTTGGTCTTTACCACCTCACCTACACCACTTGAGTGGAATGACAAAGGTAACATAGGTGAAGGTGATGCTCTTGTCCCACTAGTGGACTATCTTGACAATGATTGCTCGCATGATGTTGATCCACCTACTACCATGCTTCATGCTAGTGTGACTTCCTTATGTGATGATTTCTTGCCCATTTATGATGAGTATGATGATTCCCATGTGGAGTCTATTAGTTGTGATGCCATGTTACATAGGATTTCTTGTGACAATTCTTTAGGTCACATCATGTTTGACAATCTGCTTGACTTATCATATGCTATGCATGAGATCAACCATATGTCATATTTGCAATCTCATCGTAGTGACTATGCATATGCCATTAAAATTAACCCAATTTGCACTTATGGCATAGATGACAAGCCCATGGTTATCGGCATTTGTTTTTCTTGTGATGATATTGATATGCTCCCTTTGCATCATTCATCTCACATGCCATGCCATGACCACCTAGCTTAAGATATGCATTGTTTTGGGTGTTTCCCATATTCTTCATATGATGTTTCCAATATTGCTCATGAGGAGACCCCCATAGTTTCCTCATACATGTTAGGAGATTTTGATCAATCCCATCCATTGCATGATCCCAATACTTGTGTGCACAATATGCTTCCCATGAATAAACATGCTATTGATGTGCCATATACTTGCATTCTCAATTTGTGTCCCCATCTGTTATACACAATAACTATTCTTTCATGATGGATGACATGTTCATATACCATGCATCAAATTTCTTTGAGCGATGCTTATCTTGTGCTAACTCTCACATGCACATACACATCATGATGGATGATGTGTACATTTACCACGCACACAATTTCTTTGGTTTGTGTCTCTTTTGTGTAGGTACACATGAATACTTGTCAACCTCACAATCCCATGAGTTGACAAAACGAGCTCTAGAGAGCAACGATGACTTGGGATCCCATGGATTGTCTTTCCCACCGCTCTCTTCACGCAAAGACTTTGCGCATTTTTTCTACATGGCCCTCACATGGTTATGGGTTGTTGTCCATTACATATTCTATGCCCATCTTGCCATGTTCACTTTGCATGACATGCTTATTCATATGCCTTTACCATGCATTTGTGACCCATGCTTTGCATTACACATGATGATTGATTCTAGTACTTGTATGTGTATTTGCAAGCTTGGTGGAGATATTGCTTGTTATTGCCATGTTCCACCTATGACCCATTCCTATGATGATACTATGATCTTGCTTTGCGTTCGTGCTTGCAATATGTCATGTGCATTGCCTATGCCTACTATTTGCTCACATGACATGATTGCCATGATTTCCTCTAGTGTGTTGCATCTTTGCTCCACTAGTTTGCACGACATGATTGACATGCTTGCTTATGTTGCATCACCCATGATTCATACTTTCTCATTTCATGCGGTTGATGACAACCATCTACATGCTTTGCACATGATTGTTATTGCTTCTTGTCATGTATCTCCATATGTTGCCTCTCTCATGCTAGATGATTTGCAATGTATTGAATGCAACAATGACTTACCTTTTGCTAATGAGATTGCCCCCATAGCATTCTCGCATATATTTGGAGATTTTGACATATTTCTTGTGAAGCATGCTTGTCTTACCTCTTTGCACCATATACCTAGTGCCATAAATATTACCATTGTTGCATCATATTATTCATGCACTTGTGCTTCTAATGGTTATGTGCAAAAGAAGAGAACCATCATGATGGATGATGTGTTTATCTACCATGCACATACGTTCTTTTTGTTGTGTGCATGTGTAGGATACTTGGACTCTGTGTCGACTTCCACTTCACGTGAGTTGACCATTCGAGCTCTTGAGAGCGAGCCTCATACATTCTACCACGACTTGCTTCTACACCGCTTTTGCTTGCGCTTCGGCATTGTGAAGGACGCACAAGGATACGCCTTCAAGGTGACATCTTTATTGAGCATGGATATTACGGATCATACTACTTGTGTTGCTTGCATCATGAGACTTATTGGCCATCTCGGACCATTTGATTGCACACATGTTAGAGATCATGCTTCGACTTGTCATTTTCCCTGTTCCATGCATCATGATATATATGCCTTGTGTGTTGCATCCGACTTGTGGATTACTTGCTCCTATCATATGATTGGTTGCCACAATGTCATTTCTTCACACATGCCATGTCCCATTGATTGCTACATGCTTACATTGATTGCCTCACACATGATGAACAATTGCTCTTTCTATTGTATTGAGTGCCACACTATATTCACTACACCCTATCCACGCTATGCTTGGATTGTCTTGCACTTGACCCATGTGTTTAGACATCTCATCTTTTTTGGTGTTGTGAATGATTCTTATGCCTACTATCGACCATTTGTCAAGCGCTTTATGCATGATTGCTATGACCTCGAGGTAGATGCTTACTCTATTGTCACACATATTTGCATTGCTACCTCACACTTACATGCTTGTTTCCATGATATCTTTGCTTGTGCTCGATTGATATGCTTACATGCCATGTCACAATCCTTTGTCACACCATATGCTTTACATGATGACGACACTTGTTTGGTGAATCACCTCTTGAATGCTTGGTTTTGCACTAACGCTAACCACATTTGTTTTTCCAAGTGTTTGTTGTTCTTACTCCTTTTGAAGGAATCACAAGACCGTGCGACATTGGACAGTGCCCATTTCGAGCTTCAAGATGACGAGTACTTGGTGAACGTCCACTTCTACACTGCGAAGCCATCTCTTTCCCATGGTGATTTGGTTTTCGATCCGAGGTCGGATCTTTCCTAAGGGGGGGAGATGATGTGGAGCATCCTATGGACATCACCATGTCAAGAGTCCGTTCAGCGAGTGACATGTGCAACATCTACTTCACATACACAAAGGTGAATCATCTCCTTTACACGTGCTCACTTGACCCCTTCGAGGACGGTATACTACTTGACACCCCTCTCGTGTGCATGCATAGGTATTGTTGGAGCTTCACGAATGACGAGGAGGAGTGCAAGTGCCAAGGAACAACTACACCATCCACGAGGGAAGCCTGGAAGCGACGACGGAAGAAGACGGAGCTGCTGAAGCTACAGCGGCCGGACATCCGGGCTAGAGGCCGGACATCCGGCGCCCGGGCAGTCACGCAGGAGCTGCCCCAACAGACGGCAACAGCATCAGCGGCCGGACATTCGGCGCCAGCCCCGGACATCCGGCGCCTCAGCAACGCCCGGACATCCAGCACCCGTCCCGGAAATCCGGTAGCGACGTATCCAGAGAGCAACCGAAGTGCCACTTTAGCCCGGACATCCGTCTGAGACCCCAGACATCTGGCTCGTCTCGAAGCCCCGGGCATTCGGCCCCCAGCCCGGACGTCCGGCACCTACGCGTGCCTAACCGGGCCAGAGGCCCATGTATCCCCTCCTCACTTACCCCTTCGTGGACTAGCCTATATATACTCTTTCCCCTTCCTCTAGTTAGGGTTAGCAAAGTGATAGCTCATTTGTATGTGAGCTTTGCTCCTACCTTCCTCTACTCTTGAGAGAGAGAGAGACCACCACTCCCATGGAGTTCAAGACCTCCATGTGAGAAGATCCTGCGGGATATACATCGTCAAGGCCCCTCATGGGAAGATCCGTCTAGGATATCATCAAGACCTCCTCATGGAGATGAACTTTACCTTGTATCTTTCCTTTTGTTGTTCATTGCTACTTCTTGAGCTTGCGTTGGTTTTTCCCTTGAAGAGGAAAGAGTGATGCAGCAAAGTAGAGATAAGTATTTCCCACAGTTTGAGAACCAAGGTATCAATCCAGTAGGAGACAACACACAAATCAGCGAATACCTGCACAAACAATCAAACAACTTGCACCCAACGCGATAAAGGGGTTGTCAATCCCTTCACGGTTACTTGCAAAAGTGAGATCTGATAGATATAGATGAAACTAAATAAAAGATAAAGTAAATATTTTTGGTATTTTTGGTTTATAGATCGGAAAGTAAAAGATTGCAAAATAGTAGATCGGAAACTTATATGATGGAAAATAGTAGATCGGAAACTTATATGATGGAAAATAGACCCGGGGGCCGTAGGTTTCACTAGAGGCTTCTCTCAAGATAGCAAATAATACGGTGGGTGAACAAACTACTGCTGAGCAATTGATAGAAAAGCGCAAAGTTATGACGATATCTAAGGCAATGATCATGAATATAGGCATCACGTCCGTGTCAAGTAGACCGAAACGATTCTGCATCTACTACTATTACTCCACACATCGACCAACTCCTGCCTGCATCTACAGTATTAAGTTCATGAAGAACAGAGTAACGCATTAAGTAAGATGACATGATGTAGAGGAATAAACTCAAGCAATATGATGTAAACCCCATCTTTTTATCCTCGATGGCAACATTACAATACGTGCCTTGCTGCCCCTACTGTCACTGGGAAAGGACACCGCAAGATTGAACCCAAAGCTAAGCACTTCTTCCATTGCAAGAAAAACCAATCTAGTTGGCCAAACCAAACCGATAGTTTGAAGAGAATTACAAAGATATCAAATCATGCATAAAAGAATTCAGAGAAGATTCAAATAATATTCATAGATAATCTGATCATAAATCCACAATTCATCGGATCTCAGCAAACACACCGCAAAAAAGTATTACATCGGATAGATCTCCAAGAACATCAAGGAGAACGTGGTATTGAGAATCAAAGAGAGAGAAGAAGCCATCTAGCTACTAGCTATGGACCCGTAGGTCTGAGGTAAACTACTCACGCTTCATCGGAAGGGCAATAGGGTTGATGTAGAATCCCTCCGTGATCGAATCCCCCTCCGGCAGGGTGCCAGAAAAGGTCCCTAGATGGGATCTCACAGGTACAGAAGGTTGCGGTGGTGGAAAAGTGTTTTCGTGGATGCTTCTGGTTGTTTGGGAACATATGTGAATATATAGGCGAAAGAATTAGGTCAGGAGGGTCATGGGGGGCCCACAAGGCAGGGGGGCGCGCCCTACCCCCTGGGCGCGCCCTCCACCCTTGTGGCCGCCTCGTGGCTCCTCCGACTTTATCTCCAAGTCTCCTGGGTGTCTTCTGGTCCAAGAAAAATCATCGCAAAGATTTTATTCCGTTTGGACTCCGTTTGGTATTCCCTTTCCATGAAGCTAAAAAACAAGGAAAAAACAGAAACTGGCACTGGGCTCTAGGTTAATAGGTTAGTCCCAAAAATAATATAAAATAGCATATTAATGCATATAAAACATCCAAAACAGATAATATAATAGCATGGAACAATCAAAAATTATAGATACATTGGAGATGTATCAAGCATCCCCAAGCTTAATTCCTGCTCATCCTCGAGTAGGTGAATGATAAAAACAGAATTTTTGATGTGGAATGCTACCTAACATATTTATCCATGTAATTTTCTTTATTGTGGCATGAATGTTCAGATCCGTAAGATTCAAAATAAAAGTTTAATGTTGATATAAAAACAATAATACTTCAAGCATACTAACAAGGCAATTACGTCTTCCCAAAATAACATGGCCAAAGAAAGCTTATCCCTACAAAATCATATAGTCTGGCTATGCTCCATCTTCATCACACAAAATATTCAAATCATGCACAACCCCGATGACATGCCAAGCAATTATTTCATACTTTTGATGTTCTCAAACTTTTTTAACTTTCACGCAATACATGAGCGTGAGCCATGGTCATAGCATTATAGGTGGAATAGAATATGGTGGTTGTGGAGAAGACAAAAAGAAGGAGATAGTCTCACATCAACTAGGCGTATCAACGGGCTATGGAGATGCCCATCAATAGATATCAATGTGAGTGAGTAGGGATTGCCATGCAACGGATGCACTAGAGCTATAAGTTTATGAAAGCTCAAAAGAAAACTAAGTGGGTGTGCATCCAACTCGCTTGCTCACGAAGACCTAGGGCAATTTGAGGAAGCCCATCATTGGAATATACAAGCCAAGTTCTATAATGAAAAATTCCCACTAGTATATGAAAGTGACAACATAGGAGACTCTCTATCATGAAGATCATGGTGCTACTTTGAAGCACAAGTGTGGTAAAAGGATAGTAACATTGTCCCTTCTCTCTTTTCTCTCATTTTTTTTTGTTTGGGCCTTCTCATTTTTCTTTGGCCTCTTTTTATTTATTTATTTTTCATCCGGAGTCTCATCCCGACTTGTGGGGGAATCATAGTCTCCATCATCCTTTCCTCACATGGGACAATGCTCTAATAATGAAGATCATCACACTTTTATTTACTTACAACTCGATACTTAGAACAAAATATGACTCTATATGAATGCCTCTGGTGGTGTACCGGGATGTGCAATGAATCAAGAGTGACATGTATGAAAGAATTATGAACGGTGGCTTTGCCATAAATACGATGTCAACTACATGATCATGCAAAGCAATATGACAATGATGAAGCGTGTCATAATAAACGGAACGGTGGAAAGTTGCATGGCAATATATCTCGGAATGGCTATGGAAATGCCATAATAGGTAGGTATGGTGGCTGTTTTGAGGAAGGTATATGGTGGGTGTATGGTACCGGCGAAAGTTGCGCGGCACTAGAGAGGCTAGCAATGGTGGAAGGGTGAGAGTGCGTATAATCCATGGACTCAACATTAGTCATAAAGAACTCACATACTTATTGCAAAAATCTATTAGTTATCGAAACAAAGTACTACGCGCATGCTCCTAGGGGGATAGATTGGTAGGAAAAGACCATCGCTCGTCCCCAACCACCACTCATAAGGAAGACAATCAATAAATCATGCTCCGACTTCATCACATAACGGTTCACCATACATGCATGCTACGGGAATCACAAACTTTAACACAAGTATTTCTCAAATTCACAATTACTCACTAGCATGACTCTAATATTACCATCTCTATATCTCAAAACAATCATAAGGAATCAAACTTCTCATAGTATTCAATGCACTTTATATGAAAGTTTTTATTATATCCGTCTTGGATGCCTATCATATTAGGACTAAATTTATAACCAAAGCAAATTACCATGATGTTTAAAGACTCTCAAAATAATATAAGTGAAGCATGAGAGTTCAATAATTTCTATAAAATAAAGCCACCGCCATGCTCTAAAAAGATATAAGTGAAGCACTAGAGCAAAATTGCCTAGCTCAAAAGATATAAGTGAAGCACATAGAGTATTCTAAAAAATCACGATTCATGCGTGTCTCTCTCAAAAGGTGTGTACAGAAAGGATGATTGTGGAAAACTAAAAAGCAAAGACTCAAATAATACAAGACGCTCCAAGCAAAACACATATCATGTGGTGAATAAAAATATAGCCTCAAGTAAAGTTACCGATAGATGAAGACGAAAGAGGGGATGCCTTACGGGGCATCCCCAAGCTTAGGCTCTTGGTTGTCCTTGAATATTACCTTGGGGTGCCTTGGGAATCCCCAAGATTAGGCTCTTGCCACTCCTTATTCCATAGTCCATCAAATCCTTACCCAAAACTTGAAAACTTCACAACACAAAACTCAACAGAAAATCTCATAAGCTCTATTAGTATAAGAAAATAAATCACCACTTTTGGTACTATTGTGAACTCATTATTTATTTATATTGGTCTAATATCTACTGTATTCAAACTTTTCCATGGCTCATAACCCCCGATACTACCCATAGATTCATCAAAATAGGCAAACAACACAAAGAAAACAGAATCTGTCAAAAACAGAACAGTCTGCGAAGATCCGAATTGTTCTAATACTTCTGTAACTCCAAAAATTCTGAAAAAATAGGACCACAGAGGAAATTTGTATATAAATCTCTTATAAACAATTCAGGGTTTTTCAATGCACCAGTGAATTATTAAAATTCTGTGACTGGACATAAAAGTTTCTGTTTTTCAGCAAGATCAATCAACTATCACCGTAAGCCATCCCAAAGGTTTTACTTGGCACAAACACTAATTAAAAAAAAACCACATCTAACCAGAGGCTAGATGAATTATTCAAAGCAAAACAGGAACAAAAAATCAAAAACAAAAATAAAATTGGGTTGCCTCCCAACAAGCGCTATTGTTTAACGCCCTTAGCTAGGCATAAAAACACGAATAGATCTAGGTATTGTCATCTTTGGTATGCAATCCATAAGTAGCTCTCATAATAGATTCATATGGAAATTTAATTTTCTTTCCAGGAAAGTGTTCCATGCCCTTCCTTAACGGAAATTGGAATCTAATGTTTCCTTCTTTCATATCAATAATTGCACCAATCGTTCTAAGGAAAGGTCTACCAAGAATAATAGGACATGTAGGATTGCAATCTATATCAAGAACAATGAAATCTAAGGGCACATAATTCCTATTTGCAACAATAAGAACATCATTAATCCTTCCCATAGGTTTCTTAATAGTGGAATCCGCAAGATGCAAATTTAAGGAACAATCATCAAATTCACGGAAACCTAACACATCACATAAAGTTTTTGGAATCGTGGAAACACTAGCACCCAAATCACACAAAGCATGGCACCCATAATCTTTAATCTTAATATTAATAGTAGGTTCCCACTCATCATAAAGTTTTCTAGGGATAGAAACTTCCAATTCAAGCTTTTCTTCAAAAGATTGCACCATAGCATCAACGATATGTTTAGTAAAAGCTTTGTTTTGATTATAAGCATGAGGAGAATTCAACATGGATTGCAACAAGAGAATACAATCTATTAAAGAACAATTATCATAATTAAATTCCTTGAAATCCAAAACAGTGGGTTCATTGCTACTTAAAGTTTTGACCTCTCCAATCCCACTTTTATCAATTTTTGCATCAAGATCTAAAAACTCCGAATCATTGGGACGCCTTTTAACTGAAGTTGACTCATCTCCAGTCCCATCTTTATCAAGATTTATATTGGAAAACAAAGATTCAATAGGAGTCTCATCAATCACTTTAAGATCTTCATCATAATTTTCACGAAAACTAGAAGAACATGTTTTTACAAACCAATCTTTTTAGCATGCATCTTAGCGGTTCTTTCTTTGCACTCATCAATGGAGGTTCTCATAGCTTTTAGAGTTTCATTAATATCATGCTTGGGTGGAATAGATCTAAGTTTCAAAGAATCAACATCAAGAGAAATTCTATCCACGTTCCTAGCCAAATCATCAATCTTAAGCAATTTTTCTTCAATCAAAGCATTGAAACTCTTTTGTGAAATCATAAATTCTTTAACACTATTCTCAAAATCAGAGGACATCTTATTATAATTTCCATAAGAATTGTTATAGGAATTACCATAATTATTAGAGGAATTACTAGGAAACGGCCTAGGATTAAAATTACCTATATACGCGATATTACCAAAATTGTTCCTACCAACAAACTTCACACCCATAGATTCGTTATTATTCTCAATCAAAGTAGACAAAGGCATATCATTAGGATCAAAAGAAGCACTCTTGCTAGCAAACAATTTCATATGTTCATCCATCTTTTGTGACGCCCCCGGCTTAATTGTGCACTAATCATACACGCAAATGCACACGATCAAGCCTAAGGACTCACTTGAAGGAATCACAACACAACTCTAAAACATAAATAAAGTCATACAAGCTTTATATTACAAGCCAGGGGCCTCGAGGGCTCGAATACATAAGCACGCATACAAGCGTCAGCGGAAGCATCAGATATCTGAGTACAGATATAAAAGAAAACACAGATAGGCCTTTAAAAGGCGGGGCAAAAGAAAACACTATGATCGAAAGGCGCAGGCCTCCTGCCTGGGACCCTCCGATCCTACTCCTGGTCGTCGGCAAGCTCGTAGTAGTAACCACCCTCGGGGTGGTAGTAGTAGTCGTCGGTGGGGGCAGCTGGCTCCGGGGCTCCGTCATCTGGTTGCAACAAACGGATATGGGAAAAAGGGAAGCAAAGCAACCGTGAGTACTCATTCGAAGTACTCATCAAGCAAGGATCTACACTACATATGCAACATTATCAAAGAAAGGCTGTATATGTGTACTGGGCTGCAGAAATGCCAGAATAGAGAGAAGGCCTAGTCCTATCGAAGACTAGCATCTTCACGAAGCCACCATCTTGCAGCAATTAGAAGAGTACAGAAAAGCATTTTATTAAGCAAGCATGTTGAGGCAAAGCCTAGAGATCCTTCCTCGACTCCCTGCGAGAAAGCGATCCCAAGAGCTTCAATTAATTAAACAAGTATCCAGTTTCATTAATAGATCGGGATACCAAACTGAGCGTCCTGTTACCGTGGACACGGCTATTCGAATAGATCACTTCCCTGCAGGGGTGCACTACTGTTACCCAACACGCTCGATCACCTCTGGCCGTACACACTTGCTGGGTAATGCCCGGCCTCGGGAGATCGACACGAAGCAGCGCCCTACCTAGACTTAGCAGAGAGGTCAACACGCCGGACTAACCTATGCACCCAGGGGTCTTGGGCCATCACCCCGGGCGATCCTGCGCGTTGCGAGACTGGCCGGGGAGCAGGCGCGACACTGAACTCGTCAGTGAAGTATCCAGGCCAACCCCAACAATCAGCCCGCACGGTGAACTGTGACGTCTGATGAGCTTTCGGGAGAAACGTATGATGTAGAGGGCCCCATAACCATTATCCCACGTGGTGGTAGTGCGTATAGGGCACGACGACCCACTCAGATCAAATACCCAAATCCGTTAGGCGTATTTAATAATTCGCAGAGACGATCGGAGTTTCTGATGCTCCGCCACAATATCTCTCTCGGGTGCCCTCCTGGCAAGCCCGACTGCATAATTTCCCCGCAGGTACCCCTCAGGGTCGACCCGCCTGCAACAAAGGTCAGAGTAACCGTGTGGTCATAACATCAAGGGGGAAACCCCGAGGAATCACCCTCGGTGGATTCCACTCGATGAAATCATCAAGGTGAACATAGGAGGAATCACCCTCGAGGTTCACACTTGAGGGGTTGCACGACAGAGTCGTATCGGGAGTGGTTAAGGAGAAATCACCCTCGATGACCACGACCGAATAGCTACACTGCAGAGTTATCATCAGGAGTGCGTTACGAGGTATCACCCTCGGCACTCGATAGTAATTATGCAGGGTCATACAACAAAGGGGGGTGAAGTGAGGTGTCGGTCTCTGGTCATCGATCACGTTGATCGAGTCGTCGATGATGAAGCAGAGGCAACAAGGTCAAAGTGGGGTCACTGATGGATCACTAACCAACCTATACTAAGCAATTTAGGTTAAGTGGGTAGGTATCAATAAGTAGGTTACAAAAAGCAGGCTATGCATCAGGATAGGAGCAATCAATTACAGTAGCAAAATCTAATGCAAGCATGAGAGAATGGAATGGGCGATATCGGATTGTTCAAGGGGGGGCTTGCCTAGAAGCTCTGCTGAGAGGGGTTGGTCATCAGAAGGCTGCTCGTCCGAAGCGTAGTCGTACTTTGCTGCGTCGGCGTCGGTCTCGGCGTCTATCGAGAGAGAAGGAGGGGGAAAGAAACAATAAATTCATGGCAAAAATGCAAACAATATGCATGACATGCCTAAATGATATGCAGAGGTGTTCTACTGCCTAACTAGATGATTTAGTTAATTTAGGAATTTATTTGGATTTATTTTATTAAAGTTGAGCACTATTCATTTATCGAAATCAGTCTAAAAGTTCCATGTTCAGGTAGTTAGGGGCATCTGACAGTAATACGAAGGGTGTATTCAGATTCGTCTCATCGTTCTGGCAACTTTCATGTATAAAGTTTTTCGATCAGAGCTACGGTTTATTTTCTATGAATTTTCAAAGATTTAAACATTTTTCTGAATTTATTTAATTCATTAGAATTAATAGAAATGGAATATGATGTCATGCTGAGGTCATGCTTGCCTCAGTAGTCGGCTGACCAGCTGACCAGTCAAACTGAAAGGTGGGACCCACCTGTCAGCCACTGTGGGGCTTAACAGCGAATTAAATTAAACTAACTAAGCTAATTAGAGGAGGGCCCCACATGTCAGTGCCTAATTAGGTTAACTAATTAATTTTAATTATTTAAAACATTGATTAAGTGAGTGGGGCCCGCATGTCAGTGGCACAGTGGGCGCCCAGTCAGCAGTTGACCCTGGTCAAGGGGCCCAGTGGGGCCCTTTGTCAGCGGTAGAGAGGCGGGGCCTGCGGTGCCAGGTGGCAGCCACGTCGGCACCGGCCACCAGAGTGCGCCGGTGAGCCCAAGCACGGCGCTTAACTCCGGCGAGCCCGGGTTTCTTCTGTGGTGCATCAAATCGGGCGCGGTTTGGCTCTCTGGAACGAGCAGTTCACGCCGCGTCCGATGGTGGGGTTCACGGCGCCTGGGGTGGCTGGAACAGGGCAGTGCGACGACGACGGGCGGCGGCTGTTTCGGGCGGTGCTCGGTTTGGTTGCTACGGGGTGCTAAGGAGCAAGGCAAAGGGCTAGGGGGAGCCTATGCAGCGCGGCGAGCACGATGGGCAGCAGTGCGCGACCAAATGGTCGCCGAAACGACGCTGGCGACGTTCTCCGTGGCGGAGGGCTCGGGCAAGTTGGCGGCGGCGCGTACAACTAGCGAATGGCGACAAGAGAGAGAGGGGAGGAAGCGGGGGCTCATGTTGAGCCAGTAGAGGTGCAAAGCGGGCTCGGGGGAGGCTCGACGGCGACGAAATCGGCGACGGCGTGCGGTGGCCGTGGGTTGAAGACGACGACGTAGGGGACGATGCAGAGGCGCTCCTGCTCGGGTGATCCGTCGGGCAGGAAGAGGAAGTCGAGGCGGTCCTTCTTGGCGCGGAGGCGAGGCAAGGCGGTGGCGGTGGCGGTGGCCGCGTGCTCACGGCGGCGAGGCCCTGGCGGCGCTCGGTTGCGGTGGGGAGATGAGGGAGAGAGGGAGTGGGGCGGCTAGGGTTCGACCACGGGGTCGAGGAGGGGTTCTTATCCACTAGGCGGGCGCGGGGCTGCGCGGTGTCGAGAAAACGAGCAGGGGGGCCGGGGCGCATGCGCGCGGGCGTGCTATGGCATCGACAGCGGTGAGGCGGGTGAGCAGTGTGAGGGAGAAGACAGGCAGGGTGGGCTGGGCCGGTCAGTTGACTTAGGCCCAGTTGCCCTGGGACTTTTCCTTTTTCTGTTTATGTTTTCTGTTCTGTCTATTTTTATTCCAAATGACTTTTGCAAAATATAAGACTGGCCAAAATAAATGCTATGCAATATTTACCACTACCAGAAAATGGTTTGGAGGCAAATGGATTTCATATAATTTGCAGATTAAATAGAATGGATTAAACCTTGCTGTTTTGGTACTGTTTTAGGGTGTTAGAGTAATCTAAATAATTCAATAAATGTTGCTGTTAGTTTTATCATTGCTTTGGGAATATTTGCAACATGATGAACATTTTAGTTCCTGGATTTGAAAAACTTTATTTTCACTTTAAATTAATTTGAAGTTTGAATTAGGAGTTTGAAATGCAATATGATGCAAATGATGACTAGGCACTGTTAAACTTGCTGACATGGCATTAACTAAGGGTGATCACTGTGGTTAATTACATGGGGTGTTACAATTCTCCTCCTCTAACAAGAATTCTCGTCCCGAGAATTAAGAAGAAGACTGAAAGAAAGCGGGGTATTCTTCGCGAAGACGATCCTTTACTTCCCAAGTGGCTTCATCTTCAGAATGATTCGACCACTGAACTTTTAGGAATTTGATTGCCTTCTGACAAGCTCGACGTTCAGCTTGATCAAGAATACGGATGGGATATTCTGGATAAGACAGATCTTCCTGCAATTCAAGCATTTCATGATCCACAGCTCGAATAGGATCCTTGAAGCAGCGACGAAGTTGGGATACATGAAAGACATCATGCACTTGAGAAAGATTGGGCGGCAATTGCAACTGATATGCCACTTCTCCTCGACGGGCAAGAATACGGAACGGGCCAATGTAGCGAGGAGCTAACTTGCCCTTGATTCCGAACCGATGAGTGCCTTTTAATGGAGTGACACGAAGGTAAGCTTGCTCGCCAGGCTGATAGACCATTACCTGGTGCTTTCGGTCATAGTTGCTCTTCTGACGAGACTGAGCAGTTTTCAGATGTTCCTGGACGATGCGGACTTTTTCTTCGGCTTGTTGAATAATGTCCGGTCCGATGAGTGAGCGTTCCCCGGTTTTCGACCAATTCAGAGGGGTTCGACACTTACGTCCGTAAAGAACTTCAAATGGTGCCATCTTCAGACTAGCTTGATAGCTATTGTTGTAAGAGAATTCGGCATACGGGAGAGATTCCTCCCACTTCTTACCGAAGGAGATGACACAAGCTCGAAGCATATCTTCGAGCACTTGATTAACTCGTTCGACTTGACCCTGTGACTGAGGGTGAAAAGCAGTGCTGAAGGACAGATGAGTTCCCATAGCTTCTTGGAAACTTTCCCAGAATCTGGAGGTAAAGAGGCTGCCACGATCCGAACTGATCTCCAACGAAACACCATGGAGTGACACAATTCGGGAAACATACAAGTCTGCTAACTGACTAGCAGTGATTGAAATACTTAAATGACTCTAACACCCTGGCAGAAAGTGTGCAACTTTAGAAAGTTGGTCAACGACGACAAGAATAGCATCATGACCCTTCTGTGACTTGGGAAGACCAGTAATGAAATCCATTTGAACTTTATCCCATATCCACAAAGGAATAGGAAGTGGTTGCAGAATTCCAGCAGGCTTCTGATGTTCTGCTTTAACGCGATGACAAACATCACATTCAGCAACAAGCATTGGCATTATATGGAATCATTCATGAAGTACTCACGCACAACAGAAGGAAGTGCAGTAGATACAACATCACAGTCATCATGACATACAGATCCATACAAAAGTTAGGTTACATGCGAACAGCATAACGGCGCAAATTTAAAAGCTAGATATGCTAGGCGGCGCGCAGGCACGCGGTAAGGAAGTACACAACGAGACATAGCAAAGGCTACATCAACATCGGGAAAACCCACTGAAACGGGGTAACTGCAAGTGCGGACGACGAATGGCCGTCGTAGGAAAATCCTGCTCTCCATGTGCACTCTAATGCAGAATCCGGTCTTGAGCTGGAAGAAGAGGCCCACGTGCAGGTGTGTGACCTCCAACAGTAGGCCAATCAATACCAGCATACATATGAGTCATGCGCGGGTAAAGGATGTGCTCCGGATGTATCCCTGCATGAACAGCTGGCAGCAACTGCGTCATAGCATCGTAGAGACGTGCTCGAGTGGCAAACAACTCGACGGCAAGCGCCCGAATAGTGCGATCCAGAGCCTGAGTGTACTGAATCAGAACATGCAGGTCATAACGACGACGCTCATACGGGGCACAGATAGCTATGTAGTACCCAGTAGCATCTCCAGCAGGGGCATACGGAATGTATCGAAACTCAGAGGCATCCAAGCTAACACTGAGCTCTCCTTGGAGACGTGCGACAGCAGAGTAGGCAGCATCATGGACTGCCATCTCAATCGTCACACCGATGCCGTGAAAAAGGTGCAGCTCAGTGTCTGAGTCATCTTGCTGATCATAGATACGAACGTCAGCATGGTACTGCTCCTGGTTGAACTCGCGATAATCCTCGTAGACCATGTACTCGGGGTACCAGCAGTAGCCCAGTCTGGTCAGGAGGGCGATCAAGACAGCTGGAAAACCAGGGGCATCACGAGCCCAAGTGTGAAGCACAAGCTGCGTCGCAGGACATGGTGGAAACAAACGATCCATCTGAAACAGAGGAAATTCAGGATTGTCAGAAGACAATGAGAATTATAATTCAACTCGGAGAGAAAGGTTAAACAAACTAATGGAAAGGAAAATGATTATCAGACTAATCAGATCAATGGTAAGGAATTAAGCAAAGATATCCAGCTCTCCGGGTAGACGAGATTTATGAGATCCAAAGTGTCGGTGTTAGTAAAATTCATTTAACCCGAAAGGAAGAGAGATCAGAATCCCAGAGTAAAGGAGAGAAATAAAAGATCCTAATACCACCCAATTAGCGACGTGGACACGTAAGCCACACAGCCAAGTTAGTAAAACAGTTATGGACCACTAGACTCAACTTCGGCCAAGGAGTTGGAAAGGGGGGTTCCTACAGGCAGTCAGCTCTGATACCAACCTGTGACGCCCCCGGCTTAATCGTGCACTAATCATACACGCAAATGCACACGATCAAGCCTAAGGACTCACTTGAAGGAATCACAACACAACTCTAAAACATAAATAAAGTCATACAAGCTTTATATTACAAGCCAGGGGCCTCGAGGGCTCGAATACATAAGCACGCATACAAGCGTCAGCGGAAGCATCAGATATCTGAGTACAGATATAAAAGAAAACACAGATAGGCCTTTAAAAGGCGGGGCAAAAGAAAACACTACGATCGAAAGGCGCAGGCCTCCTGCCTGGGACCCTCCGATCCTACTCCTGGTCGTCGGCAAGCTCGTAGTAGTAACCACCCTCGGGGTGGTAGTAGTAGTCGTCGGTGGGGGCAGCTGGCTCCGGGGCTCCGTCATCTGGTTGCAACAAACAGATATGGGAAAAAGGGAAGCAAAGCAACCGTGAGTACTCATTCGAAGTACTCATCAAGCAAGGATCTACACTACATATGCAACATTATCAAAGAAAGGCTGTATATGTGTACTGGGCTGCAGAAATGCCAGAATAGAGAGAAGGCCTAGTCCTATCGAAGACTAGCATCTTCACGAAGCCACCATCTTGCAGCAATTAGAAGAGTACAGAAAAGCATTTTATTAAGCAAGCATGTTGAGGCAAAGCCTAGAGATCCTTCCTCGACTCCCTGCGAGAAAGCGATCCCAAGAGCTTCAATTAATTAAACAAGTATCCAGTTCCAGTAATAGATCGGGATACCAAACTGAGCGTCCTGTTACCGTGGACACGGCTATTCGAATAGATCACTTCCCTGCAGGGGTGCACTACTGTTACCCAACACGCTCGATCACCTCTGGCCGTACACACTTGCTGGGTAATGCCCGGCCTCGGGAGATCGACACGAAGCAGCGCCCTACCTAGACTTAGCAGAGAGGTCAACACGCCGGACTAACCTATGCACCCAGGGGTCTTGGGCCATCACCCCGGGCGATCCTGCGCGTTGCGAGACTGGCCGGGGAGCAGGCGCGACACTGAACTCGTCAGTGAAGTATCCAGGCCAACCCCAACAATCAGCCCGCACGGTGAACTGTGACGTCTGATGAGCTTTCGGGAGAAACGTATGATGTAGAGGGCCCCATAACCATTATCCCACGTGGTGGTAGTGCGTATAGGGCACGACGACCCACTCAGATCAAATACCCAAATCCGTTAGGCGTATTTAATAATTCGCAGAGACGATCGGAGTTTCTGATGCTCCGCCACAATATCTCTCTCGGGTGCCCTCCTGGCAAGCCCGACTGCATAATTTCCCCGCAGGTACCCCTCAGGGTCGACCCGCCTGCAACAAAGGTCAGAGTAACCGTGTGGTCATAACATCAAGGGGGAAACCCCGAGGAATCACCCTCGGTGGATTCCACTCGATGAAATCATCAAGGTGAACATAGGAGGAATCACCCTCGAGGTTCACACTTGAGGGGTTGCACGACAGAGTCGTATCGGGAGTGGTTAAGGAGGAATCACCCTCGATGACCACGACCGAGCAGCTACACTGCAGAGTTATCATCAGGAGTGCATTACGAGGTATCACCCTCGGCACTCGATAGTAATTATGCAGGGTCGTACAACAAAGGGGGGTGAAGTGAGGTGTCGGTCTCTGGTCGTCGATCACGTTGATTGAGTCGTCGATGATGAAGCAGAGGCAACAAGGTCAAAGTGGGGTCACTGATGGATCACTAACCAACCTATACTAAGCAGTTTAGGTTAAGCAGGTAGGTATCAATAAGCAGGTTACAAAAAGCAGGCTATGCATCAGGATAGGAGCAATCAATTACAGTAGCAAAATCTAATGCAAGCATGAGAGAATGGAATGGGCGATATCGGATTGTTCAAGGGGGGGCTTGCCTGGAAGCTCTGCTGAGAGGGGTTGGTCGTCAGAAGGCTGCTTGTCCGGAGCGTAGTCATACTCTGCTACGTCGGCGTCGGTCTCAGCATCTATCGAGAGAGAAGGAGGGGGAAAGAAACAATAAATTCACGGCAAAAATGCAAACAATATGCATGACATGCCTAAATGATATGCAGAGGTGTTCTACTGCCTAACTAGATGATTTAGTTAATTTAGTAATTTATTTGGATTTATTTTATTAAAGTTGAGCACTATTCATTTATCGAAATCAGTCTAAAACCTTCATGTTCAGGTAGTTAGGGGCATCTGATAGCAATACGAAGGGCGTATTCAGATTCGTCTCATCGTTCTGAGCAACTTTCATGTATAAAGTTTTTCGATCGGGGCTACGGTTTATTTTCTATGAATTTTCAAAGATTTAAACATTTTTCTGAATTTATTTAATTCATTAGAATTAACAGAAATGGAATATGACATCATGCTGAGGTCATGCCTGCATCAGCAGTCGGCTGACCAGCTGACCAGTCAAACTGACAGTTGGGACCCACCTGTCAGCCACTGTGGGGCTTAACAGTGAATTAAATTAAACTAACTGAGCTAATTAGAGGCAGGGCCTCACATGTCAGTGCCTAATTAGGTTAACTAATTAATTTTAATTATTTAAAACGTTGATTAAGTGAGTGGGGCCCGCATGTCAGTGGCACAGTGGGCGCCCAGTCAGCAGTTGACCCTGGTCAAGGGGCCCAGTGGGGCCCTTTGTCAGCGGCAGAGAGGCGGGGCCTGCGGTGCCAGGTGGCAGCCACGTCGGCACCGGCCACCTGAGTGCGCCGGCGAGCCCGAGCACGGCGCTTAACTCTGGCGAGCCCGGGTTTCTTCTGTGGTGCATCAAATCGGGCGCGGTTTGGCTCTCTGGAACGAGCAGTTCACGCCGCGTCCGATGGTGGGGTTCACGGCGGCTGGGGTGGCCGGAACAGGGTAGTGCGACGACGACGGGCGGTGCTCGATTTGGTTGCTACGGGGCGCTAACGAGCAAGGCAAAGGGCTAGGGGGAGCCTACGCAGCGCGGCGAGCATGATGGGCAGCAGTGCGTGACCAAATGGTCGCCGAAACAACGCCGACGACGTTCTCCGCGGCGGAGGGCACGGGCAAGCTGGGGGCGGCGCGTACAACTAGTGAACGGCGACGAGAGAGAGAGGGGAGGAAGCGGGGGCTCACGTTGAGCCTGTAGAGGTGCAAAGTGGGCTCGGGGGAGGCTCGACGGCGACGACGTGCGGTGGCCGTGGGTTGAAGACGACGACGTAGGGGACGATGCAGAGGCGCTCC
Organism: Thinopyrum elongatum; assembly: GCA_011799875.1. Lineage (NCBI taxonomy): Eukaryota > Viridiplantae > Streptophyta > Magnoliopsida > Poales > Poaceae > Thinopyrum > Thinopyrum elongatum. Next base: position 626,475,855 of record CM022298.1, read on the forward strand.
TGCTCGGGTGATTCGTCGGGGAGGAAGAGGAAGTCGAGGCGGTCCTTCTTGGCGCGGAGGCGAGGCGGTGGCGGTGGCCGCGTGCGTCACGGTGGCGAGGCCCTGGCGGCGCTCGGGTGCGGTGGGAAGATGAGGGAGAAAGGGAGTGGGGCGGCTAGGGTTCGCCCACGGGGTCGGGGAGGGGTCCTTATCCACCAGGCGGGCGCGGGGCTGTGCGGTGTCGAGCAAACGTGCAGGGGGCGGGTCACGTGCGCGCGGGCGTGCTGTGGCGTCGACAGCGGCGAGGTGGGTGAGCAGTGCGAGGGAGAAGACAGGCGGGGTGGGCTGGGCCGGTCAGTTGACTTAGGCCCAGTTGCCCTGGGCCTTTTCCTTTTTCTGTTTATGTTTTCTGTTCTGCCTTTTCTTTTTATTCCAAATGACTTTTGCAAAATATGAGACTTGCCAAAATAAAGGCTATGCAATATTTACCACTGCCAGAAAATGGTTTCTTGGCAAATGGATTTCATATAATTTGCAGATTAAATAGAATGGATTAAACCTTGCTGTTTTGGTACTGTTTTAGGCTGTTAGAGTAATTTAAATAATTCAATAATTGTTGTTGTTAGTTTTATTATTGCTTTGGGAATATTTTCAACATGATGAACATTTTAGTTCCTGGATTTGAAAAACTTTTATTTTCACTTTAAATTAATTTGAAGTTTGAATTAGGAGTTTGAAATGCAATATGATGCAAATGATGACTAGACACTGTTAAACTTACTGACATGGCATTAACTAAGGGTGATCACTGTGGTTAATTACATGGGGTGTTACATCTTTCCACTCAAAACATTAATCTCTTCAATTGCATACACTTTTTTTACTAGTGAAAGATCTTTCGGTGTGCCATTGAGAATAATTAACCATAATATTATCTAGGAGTTTAGTAGCTTCTCCTAAAGTAATTTCCATATAAGTGCCTCCCGTGGCCGAATCTAAAAGATTTCTAGAAGCAAAATTCAATCCGGCATAAAAAAATTGTATAATCATCCATAAATTAAAACCATGAGTAGGGCAATTTCGTATTATTAATTTCATCGTCTCCCAAGATTGTGCAACATGCTCATGATCAAGTTGCTTAAAATTCATAATATCGTTCCCAAGGGAGATGATCTTAGCGGGAGGAAAATACTTGGAAATAAAAGCATCTTTACACTTATTCCATGAATCAATACTATTTTTAGGCAAAGATGAAAACCAAGTTTTAGCACGATCTCGAAGTGAGAACGGAAATAGCTTCAATTTAACAATATCATTATCCACATCTTTTTTCTTTTGCATATCACACAAATCAACGAATTTGTTTAGATGGGATGCGGCATCTTCACTAGGAAGGCCGGAAAATTGATCTTTCATAACAAGATTCAGCAAAGCGGCATTAATTTCATAAGATTCTGCACTAGTGGCGGGAGCAATCGGAGTACTAATAAAATCATTGTTATTAGTGTTAGAAAAATCACACAATTTGGTATTCTCTTGAGCCATCGTGCCAAAGCAAGCAATCCAACACACGAGCACATAAAAAGCAAACGAAAAAGACGAACGGAAGAAGGGCGAATAAAAAGGCAAATATTTTCAAAAATCATTTTAGAAGTGGGGGAGAGGAAAACGAGAGGCAAATGGTGAATAATGTAATGCAAGAGATGAGAGTTTATGATGGGTACTTGGTATGTCTTGACTTGGTGTAGATCTCCCCAGCAACGGCGCCAGAAATTCTTCCTACTACTTCTTGAGCTTGCGTTGGTTTTTCCCTTGAAGAGGAAAGGGTGATGCAGCAAAGTAGAGATAAGTATTTCCCTCAGTTTGAGAACCAAGGTATCAATCCAGTAGGAGACAACGTACAAATCACCGAATACCTGCACAAACAATCAAACAACTTGCACCCAACGCGATAAAGGGGTTGTCAATCCCTTCACGGTTACTTGCAAAAGTGAGATCTCATAAATATAGATGAAACTAAATAAAAGATAAAGTAAATATTTTTGGTATTTTTGGTTTATAGATCGGAAAGTAAAAGATTGCAAAATAGTAGATCGGAAACTTATATGATGGAAAATAGTAGATCGGAAACTTATATGATGGAAAATAGACCTGGGGGCCATAGGTTTCACTAGAGGCTTCTCTCAAGATAGCAAATAATACGGTGGGTGAAAAAATTATTGTCGAGCAATTGATAGAAAAGCGCAAAGTTATGACGATATCTAAGGCAATGATCATGAATATAGGTATCACGTCCGTGTCAAGTAGACCGAAACGATTCTGCATCTACTACTATTACGCCACACATCGACCAACTCCTGCCTGCATCTACAGTATTAAGTTCATGAAGAACAGAGTAACGCATTAAGTAAGATGACATGATGTAGAGGAATAAACTCAAGCAATATGATGTAAACCCCATCTTTTTATCCTCGATGGCAACAATACAATACATGCCTTGCTGCCCCTACTGTCACTGGGAAAGGACACCGCAAGATTGAACCCAAAGTTAAGCACTTCTACCATTGCAAGAAAAACCAATCTAGTTGACCAAACCAAACCGATAGTTCGAAGAGAATTACAAAGATATCAAATCATGCATAAAAGAATTCAGAGAAGATTCAAATAATATTCATAGATAATCTGATCATAAATCCACAATTCATCGGATCTCGGCAAACACACCACAAAAAAGTATTACATTGGATAGATCTCCAAGAACATCGAGGAGAACGTGGTATTGAGAATCAAAGAGAGAGAAGAAGCCATCTAGTACTAGCTATGGACCCGTAGGTCTGAGGTAAACTACTCACGCTTCATCGGAAGGGCAATAGGGTTGATGTAGAAGCCCTTCGTGATCGAATCCCCCTCCGGCAGGGTGCCTGAAAAGGTCCCTAGATGGGATCTCACGGGTACAGAAGGTTGCGACGGTGGAAAAGTGTTTTCGTGGATGCTTCTGGTGGTTTGGGAACATATGTGAATATATAGGCGACAGAATTAGGTCAGGAGGGTCACGGGGGGCCCACAAGGCAGGGGGTGCGCCCTACCCCCCCCCTGGGCGCACCCTCCACCCTTGTGGCCGCCTCGTGGCTCCTCCGACTTCATCTCCAAGTCTCCTGGGTGTCTTCTGGTCCAAGAAAAATCATCGTGAAGATTTTATTCCGTTTGGTATTCCTTTTCCACGAAGCTAAAAAACAAGGAAAAAACAGAATGGCACTGTGCTCTAGGTTAATAGGTTAGTCCCAAAAATAATATAAAATAGCATATTAATGCATATAAAACATCCAAAACAGATAATATAATAGCATGGAACAATCAAAAATTATAGATACGTTGGAGACGTATCATTCATGTACCTTGTGGATCTTGTGTGTTTGATTGTCTAGTGGATGTGTGATTGGACTTGTTCTTCAGTGTTTCCCCTTGTGATTTCTCCCCGTTCTTCCCCGTGTTCATCATGTTCTTCGTGTTCTTCGAGGGAATCCACTAGAATCGTGAAAGATCGGGCGTCTAGGGTTCTACCCTACATCAGTATGCAAGCTCAAGAGATCCATTGATGGGTTGAGGCAAGCATCTCGAAGTTGGAACATTCATTTTGATGAGGTCGCCACTGGTCTCGGTTTCATCAAAAGCGATGAGGACACTTGTTTATACAAGCAGTTAAGTGGGAGCTCGATAGTGTTTTTGATCTTGTATGTGGATGACATACTACTGATCGGAAATGATGTTTCGATGCTGAACTCGGTCAAGGAATCATTGAATGGCAAGTTTTCAATGAAGGACCTTGGTGAGGCAGTTTACATTTTAGGCATCAAGATCTATAGAGATAGATCGAGGCGGCTGCTCGGCTTGAGCCAAAGCACGTACATAGATAAAGTGTTGAAGCGGTTCAACATGAGTGAGACCAAGAAAGGGTTCTTGCCTGTCTCACATGGTATAAGGCTAAGCGAGACTCATAGTCCTTCGACATCTGATGAGCGAAGCAGGATGAGTCGGATTCCGTATGCCTCAGCAATCGGATCCATCATGTATGCCATGATATGTACGCGGCCTGATGTTGCTTTTGCAATAAGCCTAACAAGTAGATACCAGGCCAACCCAGGTGAGAGTCACTGGGCAGCGGTAAATACTATTTTGAAGTACCTGAAAAGGACTAAAGAGATGTTCCTAGTTTACGGAGGTGAGGAAGAGCTCATCGTAAGGGGTTACGCCAACGCTAGTTTCCAAACCGATAGAGATGATTGTCGAGCACAGTCTGGATTCATGTACGTCATAAACGGAGGAGCAGTGAGCTGGATGAGTTCCAAGCAAGATACGGTGGCCGATTCTACCACAGAAGCCGAATATATTGCGGCTTGTGAAGCTGCAAAGGAAGGTGTTTGGATCCGGAACTTTCTGGATGATCTTGGTATTTTCTCAGCCTCGGTAAAACCGTTGGACCTTTACTGTGATAATTCTGGTGCCATCGCACAAGCCAAGGAGCCGAGGAATCACCACAAGACCAGACACATAGACCAGAAATATCACCTGATATGAAAGATCGTAAAGAATGGTGATGTTGAGTTATGCAAAATTCACACGGATGCAAATGTTGCAGATCCGTTGACTAAGCCGCTTCCACAACCCAAGCATGAGGGGCATGTTAGAGCTATGGGCATTCGATGTCTATTTGATTGACTCTAGTGCAAGTGGGAGACTGTTGGAGATATGCCCTAGAGGCAATCATGTATGATGATATTTCCTATGTGTTTATGAATAAAGATAGTCCTTGGACATTATCAACGATGTGTATCAACAAGTACGTGACTTGTTTGTGGGACTATGCATTGTATGATGACTGTCCTAAAAGGTCCCTAGTCGAAAGGGCTGTGTGGACGCGCAGCTGACTAGACTAGCATATGACACGATCGATGGCTTGGTCTCACTAGCCATGGAGCATTGGATGCTAACCGGATAATATGGACTCGGAAGGATCTGGTTGGATTCGACGTAGTCGGATCCGAGTTGAGATAAGGTCCGAGTCGGACAGACCCAACTATGAGACGCAGCGATATGTCATTTGTGAGTCTCTAGTATAACATACGTTCTATGTCCTAAGACCTGAGCTGGCGCATGTACTTGGGATGGTGACATACTTGCTTTGGGCCAACCAAACGCTACTCCGTGACTGGGTAGTTACAAAGGTAGGTTTCGGGCTTGTCCAGACCAATGTTGCGAGACATGGTCGAGCAAGATGGGATTTGCCCCTCCGATCAGGAGAGATATACTCTGGGCCCCTCGTGTGATCCGACCAAGATAGGCATGGCCATGCGATTAGGATTATGAGATAATCCGGTTAGTGGTCGGCATCACTGGAACAAGAAAGAGGTCGGGCTAGCACAAGGATGACAGACTCGCCTTGAGCCCGACAACATATATCATGTGGCAAAGGGAACAAAAAGTGTGATGTACAGGTTCGCCTAACCAGCTTCTTCGGACACTTGGAGTCGGCACGCTTTGCTAGAGGCCGCTATCGACTAGCCGAGTCGGATGTGATCTGACTCGCGACCAAGTGAACGAGAACCTAAGGGGTCGCGTGCTTAAGGGAAGGAACCTGTGAGGCCCGGTCCGACTCCACGAGTCAGAAGTGATCCTACTCGGACTCGGATCCAGGCCGAACAGATTTTGGGCTTTAGGGTCCATGCGAGGCCCAAGTGTTGAGCCCGCGATGGACGCCTATATAAAGTGGGTGCGACACACTCATTCGGTTGATCGCTTCGGGCTATCACTAGGGTTTGCATGTGTTACGAATAGCCACCTCCACTCGCCGCCGACTGTGTGATCGGACCTAGCAGTCCGCCACACGGTGTTCCTCCTGCACGCGCGGATACCATTAGAGGCGGTGCACCTGCGCCGCTCTGGCGAACTTGTACGTGGGATCCAACGACCGGCTGTTCGAGGGAGATCGGACGAGGAGGAGACGATCCACGCTGACGCGCTGCCCCAACTCTTCTTCCGTTGCACGACACTGCGCGTCTAGTGGTAACGATCTGTGATCCATCTCCTGTAGCATGTTCTTGGTTGTTCTCCGCGTAGAAAATTTTTATTTGCAGTCGACGCGCCCTACCGTAGATCCCAACAATGCTGCTCTGACATCTTCCGCCTCCTCCTCTGCCATGTTGAAGCCCTGCTTCGGCAGCTCCGCATCGTCCTCCTCCGGATCTGCCTCCTCCATCGGCTCCGGAAGGGGCTCTCCCTCCTCCTCCTCCTCCCACTGCTGCTCCTCGTCCTCCTCTGGCTCCGGCGAGTCCGGCAGTGATGCGGGCGGCGCGCCTTGCCTGGATCTCCTCCATGATCTGCCTCCGGCGCTCGGGCGTGAGCATAGCGTACGTGGTGATCAGCCGTCGGACCATGGCGATGCCGGAGAGCATGGGAAAGTGGGGGAGAGGAGGCGCGTGGGCTCGGTGGCGGCGCAGAGACGGAGAGGTGGATGGGCTAGGGTTGGGGGACGCCGGCCGACTTAAATAGACGGATTTGGCCTCAGGTGGCGAGCCGGAGCGGCGTCACGCAGCGACGGAGAAGGCGTCCGTCGGACCGTCGGGTTTCCGGTTGAGTCTGCGTGGGACCCCATCATCAGTCCTACGTGGTGGACGCGCCCGTACACGCCCGGGGCCCAATATCCGCTCCATATTTAGGCTAGATATGAGAGGTGTCGGTCAGCCCGGGCGTTTGAGGCCCATTTGAGGGGCCTTCTGGGTCGAAAAATCGTGACGGGTTAGTGACCGGGCGGCCCGCCCGGGACCTACGAGGCAGGTTTGAAGGACGCGGTTGTAGATGCTCCAACATCTTACCTGTAATCTGATCCTCTTGTACTTGGGACTGAGCACCCCCTTCTCTTGATGCTCAACAGCACCATCAAAAGCGTCTAGTAGTGACGAACCAACCTGTGGTTGGGATGGTTAGGTGGACAGTGGTACCCCAAGCCCACCAGGGTTCAAATCCCGGTGCTCGCATTTATTCTGAATTTATTTCAGGATTTCCAGCGATACGCTTTCAATGGGAGGAGACGTTTCCGTCGTAAAATCTCAAGATGATATGCCGGCTCAGTCTCTCGAAGGTGCTCATAGGGGTAGGGTGTGCGTGTGTGCGTTCATAGGGGTGAATGTATGCGCGTTTATACGAGCACTTGCGTCTGTACCGTGTTCAAAAAAAGCGTCTAGTAGTGTACGTTTCATGATGGTTGCTACCACGTATTTTCACCCCTCTATCAATGAAACTAGTAATCATGTACGTGCAAATGCACGTATTTAGTACTCCCTCCGTCCCAAAATTAGTGTATCAACTTTGTACTAACTTTAATACAAAGTTGTACTAAGTTTGAGACATTTATTTTGGACGGAGGGAGTAATATCTACTAAAATTTAGAATAGATGTTTTGTAACCAGCATTTCTTATTCCAATTCATCTCCTCGTTAAAGAGTGGACATATATGTGAGCCCAACACCTCCTGCAAAATTATTTATGTAGGGGATTACAACACCACTTGCAAATTTATTTGCCAATAATACTATAATACTATGTGCAAGCTAGATTATGTAGGGGATTACAACACCCCTTGCAAATTTATTTGCCAAGCTAGTTCAGGTAAGGAGGAAGAATCTACATATCCATTATTACATCCAGTAATTGAGCACGTCCTTTGGTGTTACAATATTTTCATGATTCATATCACGCAAAAAAATAAGTATTGCTCTAAGAGGCCGAGAAATTAAGTCACTACATGACCAAGGTCTATTAGAATCTCAGATGCACTGATAATCACTGACGACTGTGCCATCACCTCTTCTAAAATTTATAAGATAATTCATGCGTAGAGAATAAATTAATAATAAAATATACGTGCAATAGTGCAGATGAATCTTGAAGTACAACAAGTGAAATGCATTTTCTGTTGGTACTTTGCCTCGAGAAGTTGTTTAATATGTAATCTGCATTACAGTAAATAATTTTCTATGTCGAGCTTGCAAATCATCTTCTATATAAGAAACTGGGACAACTGCAATGGTGGGAAGGAACCAGCCTATGAGATGATAAGCATGTTGTGGCATTTGTCAGTAGTCCTCTGAACCTTGTCCTTTTAACACAGTAAAAATAAAATCAACAAGAAGGTAGTCTCAAGAAAGCATTAGTTAAAAGCCAAAATATCACCAATCTCGCCTCACATTTATTGGCAGCAGTGCATCAGTCTATCTCAAAGCTCACATACAAATATAGTAACGAAACTTTGCCTTGGATTCAGTAACTGGACTCTAATATTAAAAGCTGTGGACATGTTTTTTTGATAAAAAGAAAGGAACCTGGTCACATGGCGCGAAAAATACTTATAGACACAAATCATCAGTAGAGAATACTTAACGGTTAAACATCAAATATCACATGGAGCTATTCTGAACTTTACAAAATAACTCTCCATAAGAGCACCATCCATAAGAGCAATTCTGAATCTAAATAACTATCCATAATTTACTGGATGACATTTTGAAGTTATCAATTTTTGCCAACTCAACTATGGAGCAAATTAGGCTATAAAAAATGCCCCTGCAAAGAAAAGGCTATCAACTGAACATCTAGGATTTAGGAATCATAGTACATATTCATCCATAAATAAAATCTTACATCCTCGGCAACAATATTTTCCCTGGTGTCTTTTGTAAGTTCCTCACTAACCTCCAGAAGGGCTTTTCCTGATAAGAGAAGGTTGGTAATCAGTGAATAAAAACATCTTCCAAAACTCTGAAGCGTGAACTTTGGCAACTCATGGTTTCAATGCAAAATCTACAGGGTCATCCATGTCTCTAGCAACAAATGCAAACCCCATAGCTGTTGGGCATACTCTTTGACAACATCTCCCATCACACATCGTTTTATGTATGGCACATGTCGTTATTGACCGCAAATCAGTACTGGAAGGATATTAAGCTGTGATAGCCTGATTGACATCACCACTAAGACCTGACAAGGATTGACCAATGGCTTGACCCGTATTATGGATGATTTGACAGCGATCTTTGCCCTGTAGTACAACACATCCCCTTTTATTTTCTTGTTCAACAATGGCAAGCTTGCAGCATAGCTGAAGCATTGCAATCTACAGAGCTGAAGTATCACCTTTGTGAAAAAACAAACATCTGAATGTGTAAATGTGTTCAAGAAAATATGTGTGGATCCTTAAGGCAACATGATTCTCAATTCATTTTCAGATCCTACAATTGAATAGACAAATTTCAATTTACTACTGTGGCATGATCTGAAACATAAGAATACATCTAGGTTTTGTAAATACAATTTTGAGTGGCATCCTATATCGGGTCACTTGTGCAAACAGGAAGAAACCTGCAAACATGAAACAAAACACATTTCAGAGGTCTTATATGGTACAGGAATTAAATCTGAAGATTATTGATATTATACCAGGTGATACTTGTGGGGTTGATGACTCAGGTTCTTGGACGTTCAAATTGAGAGCTGCAGTTTCGGATGTTGGGGATTTGGGTTGACGTCCACAGCTTCTCTACGTGATATAATGATCTAATTTTTTAATCTAAAACCTGGCATGCAGATCAAGGAGGCATTTCATGTTGTGCTATGCACCCAATACACATCTACAAGAGAGCACGATACAAACTATATAGAGGAAAATAGAGTGAGAAGATGTCAGGGTCGAGAGCATGCACTCACAAACTCAGAAATCAAGATCCTAAATATGAACATCTCCACAAAAAGCAGGGACATACCATTTATTAAATCATCATCATCGCTACTCCCCCGACGCAGCCCCAAGCAACGACGGTTGTAGACCATGGTGGGCACACGGCTGGGCGACGCCGCGTGGGAAGAGCGGGCTCACCCTGCAGCTCCACTCCAGGGACTTCCTCTCGGAGGAGCAGGGCCGGCACCGGAGCTACAGGTCCCACGTGCTTGCCCGCCTACTCCACGACTCGGCCCGGGCCGCCGCACTGTCGGCGCGCGTCGCTTGCCGCCGACAGGATCTCCCTGCCCGACCTGAAGCCGGCCAACACCACGCCGATCGTCAAGGCGTCGGTAGCGGAGATACAGGGGCCCGTGGTGTCCGGCGTCAGGCGCCCTCCTACGCCGCGACTCGGCCCAGGGCGCCGCCCTGTCGGGGCGCGCGTCGCTTGCCGCCGACGGGATTTCCCGCGCCGACCTGAAGCAAGCTAACACCCTGCCGATCTTCAAGGCATCAGCAGCGGAAATACAGGGGCCCATGGTGTCCGGCGTCGGGCAGGGCAGCGGCAAGTACTTCTCGTGCGTGGTGTGGGCCGGCCAGCGCAGCAGCTCTACATGGTGCTCGACATCGAAAGGGTGTGCGTCGATCGGGAAGCGACGGACAGAGGAGCAGGGAAGAGAGGCAGGTCCGCTCGAGGCGGAGGCGGCCGAGCGCGGGCCATGCGAGCGCGTGGCCGCGTGGGGTAGTGTCGTGTGCAGGGGCGGTTTTTTCCTTGATGACGGGTGACTGGACGTGGGCTGCGGAAGATTTACGCCAACGCAAATTGCAATTAGCACTAAAGATTGAATGATTTTGGTGTGTTGGATTTGCTATATGGATGGACAGGATGGATTTGGATCTCCGCACTTCGTGCTTTTATAGGGGTAGTAGATAGATAGATAGTAGATGATTCACGAAAAAAAAAGTGCTCATTTTTGGCAATTCGACTGGGCATGTGCACAAACATTCCCCATCGCGCGCCGGTAACGAAACGACTACATACGGACTCCCGTATAGATCTTTCTAGAACTGCCGATACTAGGAAGAATTGGCCCACTTCCTCTTCCTCCGCAGTTACCGCCTCGGGTGGATCTGGGACGGATCACGTCGCCGTTGACCGGACCTGAAAGTCAGTTGGTGCGCGGACATAATTTATTTTCTTTCGTTCTTCTGTGGTGTGATTGATCTATGCTATTCCAAGATCTGATCTATTCCGCTTCGATCTGTCTTTCTTTTGCCAACCAGGTCTGCTATTTGCTCATCGATGAATCGGAAGCGCCCATCGGCCTTGGCTGCCTGGAGCAGCAATCGCCCTTCCTCGATGACTGCGTGCAGGAAGCGCCGTCGTGCCGCCACCTTGCAATCTGATGCATCTTCGTGGGCGTCGCTGCACGAAGACTTGGTCAGCCTGATCGGTTGGCGGGTCTTGGCTGCTGACTTGCTTGACTATGTCCGATTCCGTGCTGTTTGCCCTTACTGGCGCTCCGCCACCGTCTCCCCGCGCGGCCGCGGCCTCCACGACCCGCGCTTCCACCCGCGCCGCTGGATGATGCTCCCCGAGGGCCACGGCATCCACCCCGGCCACCGCAAGCTGGGCGGGTACATCCGCTTCATCAACCTGTCCACCGGCGCCATCGTCCGCGTCCGGCTCCCGCTTTTCAGCAACCACTGCGTCCTCGACTCGGTCGACGGGATCCTGCTGCTGCAGCGGGACGAGGACATCGTCATCCGCCTCCTCCACCCCTTCACCGACGACATTGTGGACCTCCCTCCGCTCGCCACCCTTCTAGCAGGGTTAACACCCTCCCAGGAGAAGATGTTCAGCTGGAACGTTCTGAGGACCGTTGGTGCTACCTCATTCACAGTGAGCGCAGATGGAGTCGTCACCGCCATGATTGGGCTCTTTAAATTGGGACGGGTAGCGTGTGCCACCACCATGGACCAGCAATGGCGGCTCTCGACATGGAGCATATCAAATGGTTGGAGGCCACTGTCATTCCAAGGCAAGATGTACACCTTGCACACTCCCACAAATGGCAGCGAGCTTAAGATTTTCCAGATTGACTTGCCGGGGCACGGGGAGAAGGAGGACTTTGATAGAATTTTGTGTTATCTACCGGCACCTAAGTTGATTGCCACATGTCTGGCAGGCAAACCTCAGAAGCCTTATTACTACCTCGCTGAATGTGATTCGGAGATCCTGGTGATCGGCCGTTACCTTTCTGGTTCACTCGACGTTGAGGTTTACAGACTATCTGACATTATCCTAGACAGGATTGCCCCAGTAATGAGCATCGGAGGAAATGCTCTCTTTGTTGAAGAAAGGGTCTTGAGTGTCAGCAGTAGAGTGCACCCCACCATTGTGGGTGACTCTATTGTACAACTCCATAACAAGGAAATTTATCTTGGGCATTACCACCTTGCCACTGGGACATGGTTGCCAACAGCTGATGGGTGTGTCAGACGTGGTGTACCGAGTCCTTGTAGCCTCATCTACCATATCTTCACCTGTTGCTATCGTCCCACTTGGTGAGCGAGTTGTTTCCGTGCTTTGTTGTTACTTAATTCGAGCATATATATGCTACTTGTTGAGCTGATTATTTTCACACCTATGCTTGTAGGAACAAAGGGGGGCTTCTTTATCAGGGTAATGTGCAACCTAGTTGGAAAGTGAAGAGAAAATGGCGTGAGGGGGTGAGTATGATCTGGAATACCTCAATGGTCGCAAACTTATAAGTAATATCATATCAGTAGGGCAACTTTATCTTTTGACCTTTGATTAGATTTGAGATATACAACATAGCATTCGTGATTGCACAAACATAAGTTGCAATTCTTCTTTGTATTTACAACTAGTGAAATAACACTCCGTAGATACTAGCTACAACTATAGTCATTGGAAATATATGTAGTGTGATCACCATTTGTGTTATGAATTGTGCAATCAACTTTTGCTTGGGCACCAAATTAGCATGAGAATTTGCCGGAAACTCCCTTTTTCGAGAAAACAGACACATACTCTGACTGCGTTGTAGTACTGAATATAATCGGGGCAAAATATTTACAATAGGAAGTGTTACTACTTTGAAGCCTATGGTTGAAATGGAACTCAATTTGAACTGCGTAAAAACCTCAAAGAAATAATTTTATGGTCCTTGACTTAATCAGCCATGAATTCCTGGTTGGGCGGCACATTGTTGAAAAACTTGTTGTTTCTGTGCTTCCAAGTACACCAGGCATGCATCAAGCATGAAAACCTCAAAGAAAAAGGGGCACTGGAACATCTCTGCTCTGTCATTCCCAGCCCAGACAACACCCATTCACCCAACATGTGCTGCCTTGATGTCTCTGTGTTCTTAAAATCCACACTAGAGCGTCCTTCTTGATGTTCCCTCCGTCCCATAATGTAAGACGTTTTTTCAAGAGTAGGCATTTACTATCTTTTAAGCTACCTCTCCGAGCATCACAGCCCCGTGGGGAAGTTTCCTCTTGCTCCTTTTGCAATTAGCATGTATGTGGTACTGTTCTGATAACCATTGTAACATGATCACTTTTATGACATGTGATGGTTGGTTTGTCACTGTTGAGTTTTGTTAAAGAAGAGAAAACGCAAGTGATTTTTCCAAGGTGTGCATTGGTTTTTGTATTGTTGGGGGTCACTTGTGTCATGTGCGGTATGGTGTGTCAATGTTGAGTTTTGTTAGAAAAGAGAAAATGCAAGTTTGTGCATATCAAAACACGAGTAATGCTACAGCATCTAGAAAAGGTTACTTAAAACTTTTACACGCAAGCTGATGTGGGGATTATAATTGGTATAGAGGGATGAAAGGGTCCACTCCAGTTGAATTCAGGGTGGGGGGGAGGGGGGAGGGCATTATAGTTTGGAAAGTTAAGTATAACGTTTGTATATTCTTTGTATGTTTACCAATATGGGTCAAAACACACATATTACTAACATGGTACGTCGACAGATTTCTAACAAGGATAGTGGCGGGCTTAAACTTGTCAACTGCAATGCATTTGTGAACTTGTTCGTGCTGGGTCAAGAATGTGCATGGGTAGACAGTTCTTTTTGCAGATTCAGTAGCTCGTCAACTACATCTTGATACTCGGTTGTGTATTTCTGTTTCATATTTTTTTGCGGATAAGTTCTGTTTTGTATTCGATCATATTGATTTAGTTTTCTTTTTGTTGTATTTCTGCTTTGATCATATTGCTTTATTATATTTCTTTTTGCGGGGATTTGGTTAGTACTCCCTCTGTCCCATAATATAAAAACGCTCTTATATTATGGGACGGAGGGAGTAGTTTAGTAGTCATTGATCTGATATCTGTTGTCCCTTTGCTAGGCATAAATGGTTCTCGTGTCACAGAAAAGGAGCAGGGTCTAAATTCATTCATCTATCACGCTTTCCTTGTGGCAGTGGCACTCTACTTTTTCAAGGCAGTGTCAGACTTTAAGTTATTGTAATCTTTTTTATAGCTAAATTATTATAATCTTTATGTTTTAAAAATACAAGTTAATGCATCATTTTTATACTGTCAAATTGTTCTAATGTACTACCTCCATTCCTAATTATAAGATGTTTTGGATATTTCATCTATATACGACCGATCTAGAAAAAAGTCAGAACATCCTTATAATTGTGAACGGAGGGAGTAGTTCTGTACTCATTTATCTACAAATCTGCTTGTATCACTAGTCTCGTTGATTGTCAACTTGCACCTGAATAAGCAACCAGGTCTTATAACTGCTTTCATGCATAATCCTAATATCTTTTCTATATTAGCATAAGCTTGATAGCCCTGATGCTAAGGTATTTCCTCCAGTTCATCGCCCTGGGCTCCGCTTACCTGCTTGTTTTTCCTTCCAATAGGAAATCAACTTCTTCAACCGTGTGATTCTCTTGGAGCAACATACTTTCTCGTGTCATTGTAATATAATCGTGAAGCATACATACAACAAAATAAACAATGCCAGTGAACACCTGCATAAGAAGTTTGAAAATTCATAGTCCCAAAACCATGGCACGGGAATATGTCACAAGAGCTATGCACCTAATGGAACACATTAATATCATGAGACACAAACATATCATACAAGAAAATTCAGTTGAAATTTTCATATCTCTATTTTGTCGACCAAAAATGCAAATGGCTCTTCATCTATTTTCTCTAACCAACAGAAGCATTGGCTATCTTGGATTGATTCCTCATCAAAACTCAATCAACCGGTTGTTTCACTTGTTTGTTCCCAATGAGGCATAGAACTTTGAAGCGGTGCACCGTCCTGCGGCTGGGTCCATCCGGGTGGTAGAGCTAGGTCGCAGCAAGATCGATCCGGGTGGCGGTGCTAGGTCCCTAGTTTGGGGGTGGCGGTGGGCACCGTCTGATGAGGTTATTCCCGCCAGGTAGGCTCACAATGACGTGAAGACCCAAAACATTAGCGGTGATATAGGGTAGGCCATCAGTTGGAGTGGGCATCATCGGAGAAGATTACCCGCTCAATCGGATCACTATCAGTCAGTCGAACATCAGGTAATATATTGTCAGTCGGATGGATCAGGATGGCAATTTTACCCATGGGTACGGATACCCGCGGATACCGTACCCGCATGGGTAGGGTATGGGCACAATTTTATACCCACGGATAGTACCCATACCCTGCCCGTTAAGTCATGGGTAGGGCGCGAGTATAGTCTTGTACCCATGGATATACTCGTACCCTACCTGTGTATACTGGCATGTTATATATTTGGCGGATGTTATTTGGTGAAGTGTGTCGTGAGCATTTTAATCTATGTTAAAGTTGTCACCAGTTGTAAATTTGAATTGAGATAATTGTCTTGTACTCGTCTATCTGTTATTGAGTTGGGATAAATGTGTTTTTTGTCAAATGTGCTATGGATGAATGTAAAATAGTGAATAACTTATGTAGTGTTTGATTTACCCGTTGGGTACCCAATGGGTATGGGTACGGGTAAAGTTTCGTACCCATGGGTATGGGTATGGGTAGAATTTTGTACCCATTGACTACACAGGTATGGGTATGGTATTACTCTAGCTGCCTCATACCCTACCCATTGCCATCCTTAAATGGATGATACACGAATTATAACAACATGCCAGCAGCCTTTGGCATTCACTATGGCACTTTATGGGATGCTCCACTTGCCATGATGACAAACGTTACTAAGCCCCCACTACTTGGAGTTAAGATCGAGTGTTATGACTCATATGGGGGCGTTTCATCAATGTATTTAATATTTCAGTTACAATTGGCTGGAACCCGGCGGTAGCGCACTTTATATAAGCCAACCCGGGCCCGCCATTGCTACTTGAGTTACTATTAACGGGCAGCAATACGTGCCCGTCACTGATACTTTGGGTCTCGTGGCAAATTTGTTCAAAAATACTGGTGGCGTGCATCAACTACGTGCCAAACACTGGTAACGCAAGTAGCAGTGGCGGACTCCATTTTGTGCCCGCCACTAGTAACTTTTTCCGCCCGCCACTAGTAACTCAAGTACAAGTGTTGGATGAGGGGAGGGTTTTAGGAGCATTGGATGTAGGAGAAGTGGATGATCATGATTTGACTGGCGGAGGGATCTGGGGCCTCACACGTGATTGGTTGCTGCCTTTCCATCTCCTACCAAAGAAAAAAAAATCCCATCTCTCTCACACGAGAAGAAAGAAAGAAAAAAACGAGAAAAAACGGAGATCAAAACCCCACCCCTGCAGGCTGGTAAAATATGGATAGGTGGAAGTGGTTATAGTCCACAAACTCATATTAGTCATACAGAACTCATGTATTTATTGTGAAAGCCTATTGGCCCTCAAATCAAAGTATTACTCGCATGCCCTGTTGGGGAACGTAGCAGAATTTTAAAATTTTCTACGCATCACCAAGATCAATCTATGGAGTCATCTAGCAACGAGTGAGAGGGGAGTGTATCTACATACCCTTGTAGATCGCGAGCGGAAGCGTTCAAGAGAACGGGGTTGATGGAGTCGTACTCGTCGTGATCCAAATCACCGATGACCGAGCGCCGAACGGACGGCACCTCCGCGTTCAACACACGTACGGAGCAGAGACGTCTCCTCCTTCTTGATCCAGCAAGGGGGGAGGAGAGGTTGATGGAGATCCAGCAGCACGACGGTGTGGTGGTGGAAGCAGCGGGATTTCAGCAGGGCTTCGCCAAGCGCTACTGGAGGAGGAAGAGGTGTCACGGGAGGGAGAGGGAGGCGCCAGGGGCTGAGCTGTTTCTCCCATGCACCTCCCCACTATATATAGGGGTGGAGGGGGCTGGTTTCTTGCCCTCCAAGTCCATTGGGGCGTTGGCAAAGGTGGAAGGAAAGAAATCCCACCCTTTCCCTTCCCCACCGATTGTTATCCCCCTTTTTTAGGGATCTTGATCTTATCCCTTCGGGATATGATCTTATTCCTTCTAAGGGGGAATCTTGGTGCGCCTTGACTAGGGGTGTGGGGCCTTGCCCCCACTACCCACGTTCATGTGGGTCCCCCCATGCAGGTGGGCCCCACTCCGGAACCTTCTAGAACCTTCTCGGTACAATACCGAAAAATCCCGAACATTTTCCGGTGGCCAAAATAGGACTTCCCATATATAAATCTTTACCTCCGGACCATTCCGGAACTCCTCGTGACGTCCAGGATCTCATCCGGGACTCCGAACAACCTTCGGGTTACCGCATACTAATATCTCTATAACCCTAGCGTCACCGAACCTTAAGTGTGTAGACCCTACGGGTTCGGGAGACACGCAGACATGACCGAGACGACTCTCCGGTCAATAACCAACAGCGGGATCTGGATACCCATGTTGGCTCCCACATGCTCCTCGATGATCTCATCGGATGAACCACGATGTCGAGGATTCAATCAATCCCGTACGCAATTCCCTTTGTCTATCGGTACGATACTTGCCCGAGATTCGATCGTCGGTATCTCGATACCTTGTTCAATCTCGTTACCGGCAAGTCTCTTTACTCCTTTCCGTAACACATCATCCCGTGAACAACTCCTTGATCACATTGAGCTCATTATGATGATGTCCTACCGAGTGGGCCCAGAGGTACCTCTCCGTTACATGGAGTGACAAATCCCAGTCTCGATTCGTGCCAACCCAACAGATACTTTCGGAGATACCCGTAGTGCACCTTTATAGCCACCCAGTTACGTTGTGACGTTTGGTGCACCCAAAGCACTCCTACGGTATCCGGGAGTTGCACAATCTCATGGTCTAAGGAAAAGTTACTTGACATTGGAAAAGCTTTAGCAAACGAACTACACGATCTAGTGCTAGGCTTAGGATTGGGTCTTGTCCATCACATCATTCTCCTAATGATGTGATCTCGTTATCAATGACATCCAATGTCCATGGTCAGGAAACCGCAACCATCTATTGATCAACGAGCTAGTCAACTAGAGGCTTACTAGGGACATGTTGTGGTCTATGTATTCACACATGTATTACGATTTCCGGATAACACAATTATAGCATGAATAACAGACAATTATCATGAACAAGGAAATATAATAATAACCATTTTATTATTGCCTCTAGGGCATATTTCCAACAGTCTCCCACTTGCACTAGAGTCAATAATCTAGTTACATTGTGATGAATCGAACACCCATAGAGTACTGGTGTTGATCATGTTTTGCTCGTGAAAGAGGTTTAGTCAACGGATCTGCTACATTCAAATCCGTGTGCACTTTACAAATATCTATGTCTCCATCTTGAACATGTTCACGTATGGAGTTGAAGCGACGCTTGATATGCCTGGTCCTTTTGTGAAACCTGGGCTCCTTGGCAAGGGCAATAGCTCCAGTGTTGTCACAGAAGAGAGCCATTGGACCCGACGCATTTGGCATGACTCCTAGGTCGGTGATGAACTCCTTCATCCATACTGCTTCGTGTGCTGCCTCCGAGGCTGCTATGTACTCCGCTTCGCATGTAGAACCCGCCACGACGCTTTGCTTGCAACTGCACCAGCTTACCGCTCCACCATTCAAAATATACACGTATCCGGTTTGTGACTTGGAGTCATCCGGATCTGTGTCGAAGCTAGCGTCGACGTAACCCTTTACGACGAGCTCTTCGTCACCTCCATATACGAGAAACATATCCTTAGTCCTTTTCAGGTACTTCAGGATGTTCTTGACCGCTGTCCAGTGTTCCTTGCCGGGATTACTTTGGTACCTACCTACCAAACTTACAGCAAGGTTTACATCAGGTCTGGTACACAGCATGGCATACATAATAGACCGTATGGCTGAGGCATAGGGGATGACACTCATCTCTTCTATATCTTTTGCCGTGGTCGGGCATTGAGCCGAGCTCAATTTCACACCTTGCAATACAGGCAAGAACCCCTTCTTGGACTGATCCATATTGAACTTCTTCAATATCTTATCAAGGTATGTGCTTTGCGAAAGACCTATGAGGCGTCTCGATCTATCTCTATAGATCTTGATGCCTAATATATAAGAAGCTTCTCCAAGGTCCTTCATTGAAAAACACTTATTCAAGTAGGCCTTTATACTTTCCAAGAATTCTATATCATTTCCCATCAGCAGTATGTCATCCACATATAATATGAGAAATGCTACAGAGCTCCCACTCACTTTCTTGTAAACACAGGCTTCTCCATAAGTCTGTGTGAACCCAAACGCTTTGATCATCTCGTCAAAGCGAATGTTCCAACTCCGAGATGCTTGCACCAGCCCATAGATTGAGCGCTGGAGCTTGCATACCTTGTCAGCATTCTCAGGGTCGACAAAACCTTCCGATTGTATCATATACAACTCTTCCTTAAGAAAACCATTAAGGAATGCCGTTTTGACGTCCATTTGCCATATCTCATAATCATAGTATGCGGCAATTGCTAACATGATTCTGACGGATTTCAGCTTCGCTACGGGTGAGAAAGTCTCATCGTAGTCAACCCCTTGAACTTGTCGATAACCCTTAGCGACAAGCCGAGCCTTATAGACGGTCACATTACCATCCGCGTCAGTCTTCTTCTTAAAGATCCATTTATTTTCTATGGCTTGCCGATCATCGGGCAAGTCAGTCAAAGTCCATACTTCGTTTTCATACATGGATCCTATCTCGGATTTCATGGCTTCAAGCCATTTGTCGGAATCCGGGCCCGCCATCGCTTCTTCATAGTTCGAAGGTTCACTGTTGTCTAACAACATGATTTCCAGGACAGGATTGCCATACCACTCTGGTGCGGAACGTGTCCTCGTGGACCTTCGAAGTTCAGTGGTAGCTTGATCATGATCATTATCAATAACTTCCTCTCTAGCCGGTGTAGGCTCCACAGAAACATTTTCCTGTGCTGCGCTACTCTCCGGTTCGAGGGTCATCTCATCAAGCTCCACTTTCCTCCCACTTACTTCTTTCGAGAGAAACTCTTTCTCTAGAAAGGATCCATTCCTGGCAACAAAGATCTTGCCCTCGGATCTTAGGTGGAAGGTATACCCAATAGTTTCCTTAGGGTATCCTATGAATACGCATTTTTCCGACTTGGGTTCGAGCTTCTCTGGTTGAAGTTTCTTCACATAAGCATCGCATCCCCAAACTTTCAGAAACGACAGCTTAGGTTTCTTCCCAAACCATAATTCATACGGTGTCGTCTCAACGGATTTTGACGGTGCCCTATTTAAAGTGAATGCGGCAGTCTCTAAAGCATAACCCCAAAAGGATAGCGGTAAATCGGTAAGAGACATCATAGATCGCACCATATCCAATAGAGTGCGATTACGACGTTCGGACACACCATTACGCTGAGGTGTTCCAGGCGGCGTGAGTTGTGAAACAATTCCACATTTCCTTAAGTGCGTGCCAAATTCATGACTCAAATATTCTCCTCCACGATCTGATCGTAAGAACTTTATTTTCTTGTCACGTTGATTCTCAACCTCACTCTGAAATTCCTTGAACTTTTCAAAGGTCTCAAACTTGTGCTTCATCAAGTAGACATACCCATATCTACTCAAATCATCGGTGAGGGTGAGAACATAACGATAACCACCGCGAGCCTCAACACTCATTGGACCACACACATCAGTATGTATGATCTC
This sequence comes from Thinopyrum elongatum, assembly GCA_011799875.1. Lineage (NCBI taxonomy): Eukaryota > Viridiplantae > Streptophyta > Magnoliopsida > Poales > Poaceae > Thinopyrum > Thinopyrum elongatum. Next base: position 626,496,752 of record CM022298.1, read on the forward strand.
CAATAAGTTGGTTGCTCGCTCCATTGTTCCGGAGAACGGAGTCTTGGTCATCTTGCCCAAGAGGCATGGTTCGCATCTGTCAAATGATTCATAATCAAGAGACTCCAAAAGTCCATCTGCATGGAGTTTCTTCATGCGTTTAACACCGATATGACCAAGGCGGCAGTGCCACAAGTATGTGGGACTATCGTTATCAACCTTGCATTTCTTGGCATTCACATTATAAACATGTGTAACATCACGTTCGAGATTCAATAAAAATAAACCATTCACCAGCGGGGCATGACCATAAAACATATCTCTCATATAAATAGAACAACCATTATTCTCAGATTTAAATGAGTAGCCAGCTCGCATTAAGCGAGATCCAGATACAATGTTCATGCTCAAAGCTGGTACTAAATAACAATTATTGAGGTTTAAAACTAATCCCGTAGGTAGATGCAGAGGTAGCGTGCCGACGGCGATCACATCGACCTTGGAACCATTCCCGACGCGCATCGTCACCTCGTCCTTTGCCAGTCTACGCTGATTCCGCAGTTCCTGCTTTGAGTTACAAATATGAGCAACCGCACCGGTATCAAATACCCAGGAACTACTACGAGTGCTGGTAAGGTACACATCAATTACATGTATATCATATATACCTTTGGTATTGCCGGCCTTCTTGTCCGCCAAGTACTTGGGGCAGTTTCGCTTCCAGTGACCGTTTCCCTTGCAATAAAAGCACTCAGTCTCAGGCTTGGGTCCATTCTTCGACTTCTTCCCGGCAGCTGGCTTACCGGGCGCGGCAACTCCCTTGCCGTCCTTCTTGAAGTTCTTCTTACCCTTGCCCTTCTTGAACTTAGTGGTTTTATTCACCATCAACACTTGATGTTCCTTTCTGATCTCTGCCTCCGCTGACTTCAGCATCGCATATACCTCAGGAATGGTCGTTTCCATCCCCTGCATGTTGAAGTTCATCACGAAGCTCTTGTAGCTAGGTGGAAGCGACTGAAGGATTCTGTCAACGACTGCGTCATCCGGGAGATTAACTCCCAGCTGAGACAAGCGGCTGTGCAACCCAGACATTTTGAGTATGTGCTCGCTGACAGAACTATTTTCCTCCATCTTACAGCTGTAGAACTTATCGGAGACTTCATATCTCTCGATCCGGGCATGAGCTTGGAAAACCATTTTCAGCTCTTCGAACATCTCATATGCTCCGTGATGCTCAAAACGCTTTTGGAGCCCCGGTTCTAAGCTGAAGAGCATGCCGCACTGAACGAAGGAGTAATCATCGGTGCGTGTCTGCCAAACGTTCAAATCGTCTGGCAGTGCTGGGAGAGCAGGTGGGTCACCTAACGGTGCTTCAAGGACATATGATTTCTTGGCAGCTATGAGGATAATCCTCAGGTTACGGACCCAGTCCGCATAGTTGCTACCATCGTCTTTCAGCCTGTTTTTCTCTAGGAACGCGTTGAAGTTGAGGGTAACATTAGCGTTGGCCATTTGATCTACAAGATAGATATGTAACATTTAGACTAAGTTCATGACAATTAAGTTCATCTAATCAAATTATGTAATGAACTCCCACTCAGATAGACATCCCTCTCGTCATCTAAGTGATTACATGATCCGAATCGACTAGGCCGTGTCCGATCATCACGTGAGACGGACTAGTCATCAACGGTAAACATCCCCATGTTGATCGTATCTTCTATACGACTCATGCTCGACCTTTCGGTCTCTTGTGTTCCGAGGCCATGTCTGTACATGCTAGGCTCGTCAAGTCAACCTAAGTGTATTGCTGTGTAAATCTGGCTTACACCCGTTGTATTCGAACGTTAGAATCTATCACACCCGATCAACACGTAGTGCTTCGAAACAACGAACCTTCGCAACGGTGCACAGTTAGGGGGAACACTTTCTTGAAATTTTAGTAAGGGATCATCTTATATATGCTACCGTCGTTCTAAGCAAATAAGATGCAAAAACATGATAAACATCTCATGCAATCAAAATAGTGACATGATATGGCCATTATCACTTTGCTCCTTTTGATCTCCATCTTCGGGGCTCCATGATCATCATCGTCACCGGCATGACACCATGATCTCCATCATCGTGTCTTCATGAAGTTGTCTCGCCAACTATTACTTCTACTACTATGGCTAACGGTTAGCAATAAAGTAAAGTAATTACATGGCGAATTTCAATGACACGCAGGTCATATAATAAATTAAGACAACTCCTATGGCTCCTGCCGGTTGTCATACTCATCGACATGCAAGTCGTGATTCCTATTACAAGAACATGATCATCTCATACATCACATATATCATTCATCACATCCTTTGGCCATATCACATCACAAAGCACTTGCTGCAAAAACAAGTTAGACGTCCTCTAATTGTTGTTGCAAGTTTTTTACGTGGCTGCTATAGGTTTCTAGCAAGAACGTTTCTTACCTACGCCAAAACCACAACGTGATATGCCAATTTCTATTTACCCTTCATAAGGACCCTGTTCATCGAATCCGATCCGACTAAAGTGGGAGAGACAGACACCCGCTAGCCACCTTATGCAACTAGTGCATGTCAGTCGGTGGAACCTGTCTCACGTAAGCGTACGTGTAAGGTCGGTCCGGGCCGCTTCATCCCACAGTGCCGCCGAATCAAGATAAGACTAGTATCGGCAAGAAGATTGACAAATCGACGCCCACAACTACTTTGTGTTCTACTCGTGCAAGATACTACGCATAGACCTGGCTCATGATGCCACTGTTGGGGAACGTAGCAGAATTTTAAAATTTTCTACGCATCACCAAGATCAATCTATGGAGTCATCTAGCAACGAGTGAGAGGGGAGTGTATCTACATACCCTTGTAGATCGCGAGCGGAAGCGTTCAAGAGAACGGGGTTGATGGAGTCGTACTCGTCGTGATCCAAATCACCGATGACCGAGCGCCGAACGGACGGCACCTCCGCGTTCAACACACGTACGGAGCAGAGACGTCTCCTCCTTCTTGATCCAGCAAGGGGGGAGGAGAGGTTGATGGAGATCCAGCAGCACGACGGTGTGGGGGTGGAAGCAGCGGGATTTCAGCAGGGCTTCGCCAAGCGCTACTGGAGGAGGAAGAGGTGTCACGGGAGGGAGAGGGAGGCGCCAGGGGCTGAGCTGTTTCTCCCATGCACCTCCCCACTATATATAGGGGTGGAGGGGGCTGGTTTCTTGCCCTCCAAGTCCATTGGGGCGTTGGCAAAGGTGGAAGGAAAGAAATCCCATCCTTTCCCTTCCCCACCGATTGTTATCCCCCTTTTTTAGGGATCTTGATCTTATCCCTTCGGGATATGATCTTATTCCTTCTAAGGGGGAATCTTGGTGCGCCCTGACTAGGGGTGTGGGGCCTTGCCCCCACTACCCACGTTCATGTGGGTCCCCCCATGCAGGTGGGCCCCACTCCGGAACCTTCTAGAACCTTCTCGGTACAATACCGAAAAATCCCGAACATTTTCCGGTGGCCAAAATAGGACTTCCCATATATAAATCTTTACCTCCGGACCATTCCGGAACTCCTCGTGACGTCCAGGATCTCATCCGAGACTCCGAACAACCTTCGGGTTACCGCATACTAATATCTCTATAACCCTAGCGTCACCCAACCTTAAGTGTGTAGACCCTACGGGTTCGGGAGACACGCAGACATGACCGAGACGACTCTCCGGTCAATAACCAACAGCGGGATCTGGATACCCATGTTGGCTCCCACATGCTCCTCGATGATCTCATCGGATGAACCACGATGTCGAGGATTCAATCAATCCCGTACGCAATTCCCTTTGTCTATCGGTACGATACTTGCCCGAGATTCGATCGTCGGTATCTCGATACCTTGTTCAATCTCGTTACCGGCAAGTCTCTTTACTCGTTTCCGTAACACATCATCCCGTGAACAACTCCTTGATCACATTGAGCTCATTATGATGATGTCCTACCGTGTGGGCCCAGAGGTACCTCTCCGTTACATGGAGTGACAAATCCCAGTCTCGATTCGTGCCAACCCAACAGATACTTTCGGAGATACCCGTAGTGCACCTTTATAGCCACCCAGTTACGTTGTGACGTTTGGTGCACCCAAAGCACTCCTACGGTATCCGGGAGTTGCACAATCTCATGGTCTAAGGAAAAGTTACTTGACATTGGAAAAGCTTTAGCAAACGAACTACACGATCTAGTGCTAGGCTTAGGATTGGGTCTTGTCCATCACATCATTCTCCTAATGATGTGATCCCGTTATCAATGACATCCAATGTCCATGGTCAGGAAACCGTAACCATCTATTGATCAACGAGCTAGTCAACTAGAGGCTTACTAGGGACATGTTGTGGTCTATGTATTCACACATGTATTACGATTTCCGGATAACACAATTATAGCATGAATAACAGACAATTATCATGAACAAGGAAATATAATAATAACCATTTTATTATTGCCTCTAGGGCATATTTCCAACATGCCCCTAGGCGGGAGGTTGGGAGGAGTTAACCATCGCCCACCCCCGATTTGGACAACACAAGGGATATCACTCAACTATAAATTACGCTCCAACTTTCTAGCCATGCCATGACCGACATTTTAATGAGTGGAAAATCACAAACCTTAACATTGATATTTTTACTAGACCGTGATTATCAACCAGTAAACCTTCATATGACAACCTCAATACCATTTATCAATCGCACATATTCAGTGATCTACATGCAATTTTTTACTATACCACCCTTGTATACCTATCATTTTGGACCAAACATATAACTCATGCAAATTGCCACTACCTATTTAACTCTCAAAATGGATATAAGTGAAGCAAGAGAGTGAAATTTATTTCTACAAAATATTTCATGCTGTGGTCTAAAGATACAAGTGAAGTACATGAGCAACTGCCTCAACTCAAAAGATATAAGTGAAGTTCAATGAGCATTCTATAAATTGTGACGAATGTGTGTCTCTCCTAATTGGTGTGATCAGGAAACAATGATTACGGAAACAAGCCAACAAATAAAACTAAAACACACAATGCTCCATGCAAAACACATATCATGTGACGAATAAAAGTATAGCTCTATGTGATATTACCGATAGATTGAAGACAAAAGACGGGATGCCTTCCGGGGCATCCCCAAGCTTAGATGTTTGGATCTTCCTTGAATATTACCTTGGAGTGCCTTGGACATCCCCAAGCTTAGGGTGTTGCCGCTCCTTATTCTTTCTTTCATCGTCATCTCACCCAAGTCTTGAAAACTTCGGCCACACAAAACTCAACAAAACCTCGTGAGATCCATTAGTATAATAATGAAAACCATTAAATTAGATACTATCAAATATAGATTCATAATTGTTCTTGCATAATACCTACTGTATTCTATCATCTTCATGATACAATCCATAGAAACTTCAAAATAAGCACATTATGCAAAGAATCTGTCTAAAACAGAACAGTACATAATGTGGAATTTTTAGTCATACTTTTGTAACTCCAAAAATTCTAAAACATTAGGATTACGTAAACAATTTGCAGCTCGATACTGTGGAAAAATTCAGCAATTGATCACGTTCCAGTACAGAATGATAATTCATATACTGGACGAAAAAGTTTCTGTTTCTGCACACGATCAATTCAACAATCATCCACATCAACCTAAAGTCTTTACTTGCCACAAAAATCAAAATAAAAGATACAAACATAATTACTACAGTAGCAATAATCATGTTGACACACAAAACAGAAAGGAGAAATAAAGATACTATTGGGTTGCCTCCCAACAAGTGATATTGTTTAATGCCCCTAGCTAGCCATAATGCATATTATCACATATTGTCATTGCTTGTGCCATTATTGATTATTCCATTTCTTAGGGGCTCAGAAATATTTCCAACCCTACACTTCCCCAATTTTATTTTCTTTGCGCTCATCAATTACTTGCATTAAATGATCCATCTTTGGATGGTAATTCTCAAGTTTTTGTTCCAAGACATCATACTTCTTGTTTTGAGTGACAACATTGCATTCAACTTATTGTTAAAGTTGTACAAAGCCTTAAAATCCATCCATACTAGTTTTGGTTTCATTCAGAAGTTTCGTTTGTCTTCGAATTACTAGAATGGGAGGTTCAACAATTTCTATTCTTGGTTTCCCTAGCAATTTTTTCAATATTTCAAACGAGTCAAAGACGTTTACTAATAAAATCTCCTTCAAATATTATGTCTAGAATATGTCTATGACGAAGGGAGAAACCAACATAAAAGCTTTTGGGGTAGCTCTTTCATGTATCTCTAGCATTCCATGACAGGCTCTTGTCAAGGATTCAACATGTGATTGTTTAAAGTTTAGGACCTCAGAGCCCTCTGAAAAAATGGGGGAATAGGAAGGGTAGTTTCCATGATAGCGATTCAAGAAAAGATAGCACACAAGGAATTTTTGGTATTTTTGATTTTTAGTGAAGGAGGGGGAGAATGAAAAAGAAGAGGCAAATAAAAGGCAAATGGCAAAGAAAATAAAAACAAGCAAATTGATAAATGTGTGTGAAAGTACATGGATTGCTTGGTGAAGCCTCCCTGGCAACGGCGCCAGAAATTCTTCTGCTACTTGTGATAGGTGTTGGGATTCCCCGAAGAGGAAGGGTGATGTAATATAGTAGCAGATAGTATGTCCCTCAGTTAAGAACCAACGTTTATTGAACCAATAGGAGACACCACGCAAAGAACGTGAACGGTACCGGCACACACACAGAGCAAATGCTTGCACCCAACGAAGGCAAGACGGTTGTCAATCCCCCTCACCAATTGCAAGGATTAAATTTGGTAGTGATAGGTAAATACAATAAAATAAAAACAATGAGGAAATTTAGGGTTTTGTAATAATGGAGAATGGACCCGGGGGCCATAGCTTCACTAGAGGCATCTCTCTCATAAGCATAGCAACGGTGGGTAAACAAATTACTGTTCGGCAATTGACAGAATAGCGCATAGTTATGATGATTCTTCATGGCATGATTCATATATAGGCGTTATGTCCATGACAAGTAGACCATTAAACTTACTAACGCCTACTACTATTACTCCACACCAAGACCGCTATCCAGCAATGCATCTCGAAGTATTAAGTTCATGACAAACAGAGTAACGCTTTAAGTAAGATGACATAATGTAGACAAAGTAAGACCAAGCAATATGTTCAAACTCCGTCGTTTTATCCTTAGTAGCAACAATACAATACGTGCCTTGCAACCCCTCATGACACAGAGTAAGGACGCTGCAAGATTGAACCCACTACTCCGCACCACTTCCTCTGAAGATCTACTCATCAACTAGGCCAAAGAAAACTCATAGATCGGAAAGCATAAATAGCTATAAAATCACACATAGATCAATCTCAGAAAAGACTTAAATATTTTTAATGAATAATCTGATCATAAACCCACAATTCATCGGATCCCAACAAACACACCGCGAGAATACATCGAATAGATATCCGAAGAGATCATTGTATTGAAGATCAAAAAGGGAGAGAGAAAGCCATCTGGCCACTGCTATGGACATGTAGGTCATGTAGGAACTACTCACACATCATCATGGAGGCAACAAGGTTGATGAAGATTGCCTCCCCAATGGTTTCCTCCTCCGATAGTGTACCGGCGGAGGCCTCCAGTCGCGGAAGAACAGAGCCTTGCGGCGGCGAAGAATTGTTTTGGGTATTGCTTTAGGGTTTTTTGAATATTTGTGAATTTATAGAGTTGGAATTAGGGCAAACGGAACCACGGTGGCCCCCTGGTACATCGTGTGGTACCTCCCAGAAGCTTCTAGGGTGTCTTCTAGTCCAGAAAAAATCACTATAAATTTTCATCGTGTTTGGACTTTGTTTGTAAGGTTTTCCTGCGAAACAAATAAATAGGCAAAAAAAATAGGAACTGGCACTGGGCACTAAGTTAATAGGTTAGGCCACAAAAATGATATAAAACTGCATATAAAGCACACAAGATTGATAATGTAATAGCATGAAACAATGAAAAATTATAATACGTTGGAGATGTATCACTCCTCCGCACGCTTCGCCTCTGCAAGGACTGCCTTCATTATCACCGATCATCCACATATTCATCCTCATCGGACGAGGAGTCAGACGACTCGACGTAGTGCTCCTAAATATACTCCATGCCCCAACCCATTGCTTCAAAGAAGGGACAAAAAGAATTAGCATGGGCATTTCACCAAAATCTTGCCGAGTGTGGCGACCCCCGTAGGGGCGGATGATACCTGTGTGGCGGACGGACGAGAGGTGTGGACCGGCAGCGGAGAAAAGCGGCGTGGTGACCGGGTATAGCAATGGAGGTTGTGGAGCTCCGAGAAGGGCTTGGCGGGCGGCCGGGGTGGTAGAGCAGCGGCGTTGGTGAGGGAGGAAGCGGATGCAGAGAAAGAGGGAAGAATGGAAACGGGGGTCCGGGCGGGATTTTGAGTGTCGAGTCTTACGTGGCGACGGTCCGGATCTCCCAAAGCCTCCCTAGTTTGCTTCCGGTTTGCGGGAAAATGAAGCGGAGTGGCCCACGGACCGATGTGGGACGACGTCGGACATAAACTGCATCCGGACAGCGCGGTCCGGACATTTGTGGGCGGTTTAAGGGTCCGCTTTTGTAGATGCCCTAACAAACAACATATGATTTTTTTTTTACAACAACTCCCGAACAACACGTTTTCAGAAGGAATGGAAAAACTCCTCAAAAAAAAAGCAAGAATGTGGACGCAGCACGATCTGGGACAGGTGGCACAAACGCTCCATCTTCCATCAGATATACTCCTAGTACTTACAAGGAGAACTAGAAAGACCAGGCAAAAGGACACCGAAAGACCAGGTGATCTACTGTCTCGCAGCTAGCAGTGCAGAGGGGATACCTAAGCCTCGGCCGAGGAGACGATGTGCTTCCTCAGGAGGACACTCCTGGTGTGTACTCTATCCGGTCTTGGACCAGCGGCCACCCGAAGAGCCGGACACACGTGGTAGCGCAACTCTTCCAGATGAAGTTGTGGAAGGGAGCATGTCAGCAGCCCTGCCCCTGATCAATCGCCAGCGATCACTGAAGAACAAGCAGCCACGGTGACAACAATTTTTTTTTTTAGTGGACGGTGACAACAGGTGATGGTCCTGTAGCCCAACCGGCAAGGAATGATGGCCCGACTGTGTTTAAAGACGCTCGTGGGCCAGGCATGCGGCCCACTCACAAGAAGGCCAAGCCCAGCGGGCTGTCCGACGCCATTTGGGCCCAGTAGCCGTTGTAACAGTTGCCTGTTTAAATACCGATCTTTAACTGGCTTGGAACTGGATACCGGCTTCGGCCGAGAATCGTTATAGATGTGCGGGTGGCTGGGGGTCAGCTATAGTCAATTTCCAACTCCCCTTTCGAATTCAGAAACCCTAGCCAATTTCCTCTAGACCGAGTGCGCCCCTTACTGAGCAGCCACTCCGTAGGATTTGAACCTTTAGGATTTTTTTTCTATAGCGATCGTTTGATTCATAAGATTAGAATACTAAGAATTCTTTCTCACAGGATTCATCTCCCCGTGTTTTGTATGTTCCTTTTTACATTTTCAGGCACACCAAGCCTATGGGACCGGAAAAGTCGATGTGTGAGATAGGCAGGAGCAAAGGGCTGCACCACCACTCTATGCGGAAGAACACATGGGAAAAAATTGGCAAGTCTAACAAACAACATACGAGACCTTTGATGACCTTAACAATTTGTTTCCGAAATAGGAAGAAACCTGTTTCAAAATGTACAACAGCCTAAAACACGTCATCTTGAGGGAGCGGATTTGTAGCACGCAGCGGCCTGCGCATGCACTTTGTGGGCACTGATCTACGCCACGATTTGCAAACTTTGTTGTGTATAGTGGCGACTTTCCCTTGTTTAGGCCTCACCAAAGTTTTTAGTGGATTCGTACTTGGGAAAAGTGATATACCTGTCAGTGGGGTCGAATTTGTTGATATAAATATTTTATAAACAATGGATGGAAAACGTAATGTATTGAAATGCAGTGTCGTGAAAAATAATAATTCATTATGTCTTTCTTCTTGGTGTTCTCCGTAGCCATATGTTTTTCTACTTGCTTGTTTTGTCCCAAGAACTCTCATCTCATGGGCCTTATGGCAATGGAGGCGTGATGGACCCCGGTCCTTGCCGGCGGGAGGGATCTTGCTTCGTGTTTAGGTGTTTTTGTGAGTTCGTTTAGGGTTTATGTCCTGCTCGGGAAGACGACGCAGTGGTGGCTCCTGGAACATGGAATAAAGTTCTCTCAGCCTAACCCCCGTTCCGATGATGCGTCCAGGATCATCGGAGCGTGTGTGAAGATGTTTCTCTGGCGGATCTGGCGAAACTCAGTCGGTGTAGGTCTTTGGTGGATCTGCTTGGATCCAGTCTTTGTTCGTCTTTGTTCTTGTGTTTACAGGATGGACCCTTTCGATCTATACTTCACTTCATCGGCGACAGTTGTTGTTCTGGTGCGCTAGTCCTGTGGGGCCTTAGCACGACGACTTCTCGGTTGTCTAGTGCAACTAGTTTGGCCCGGCTCCGACGAGGGAGGGGGTTTTCGGCTCACTCAAGTGTTTGTAGTCGTCGCTAGGTGGTCTACGGACATGGATGTTTTCTTCTGTGTTCTTTGTACTGCCATGGCATGATGAATTACATAACCGATGAGATTGATTTGAACATTGTGGGCGATTGATAGACACCAAAGACATTAACAATAGGAGCAGAGGAACATCCGAAATTTTTGTCGAAAATATTAGTTGTATTGTATATTTGATCTACATGAAGTTTCATCTTGTTAGACTTCTTGAATCTGTATTGTACGAAAGATGATGATATTTAATATTACAATGGAAGTTATATATGTGAACAAAGTGATGCAAGTTTGATCTTCTTACACTTGTTGAACCTCTGTAGTTCCAAAAGTTCTAATGTCCAATGTCTCACTAAGAATGAAAATGGAAGCACTTGCTATACGTTTGTAAAATAATATTGTTTTAAGTTACACACTGTTGAACTTAGCAAGATGAATTATATATATGAAAAAAGTAATGCAAGCTAGTTTCACCTTCTTAGACTTCTTGAATATGTATAGCATAAATAACTTTTATGTACAATGTCACAAAGCGAATGAAAATTGAGGCACTTGTTATACATAAGGAAAAAAAAGTTGTTTTAAGTTACAAAGACTGAAACTAAGGGTTATGTGATTGTATTAGTGAGTTCACTTGTATGACCTAGCTAATGAACATAGGATTTTGTTTTATTTATTCCTTATAGTTGATAAGTATGAAATGTGTTATGTGCCAAGTAATTGTTCTCTCTCTGTTTCAAGCAGTTCTCCCCTCTCCACCCCCTCTTCTCTAAACTTTCCTTTAACGGGACCTTATTGAACGTAGCTTAATGGAAATGTGTTTAGTGAGCTGACTCCCTTGAATTTTCCCAAAGGACGAAAGGAAACTTTAAATCATCTTCAATCGCATGATCTATTCTAGGGCAACGTGATTACCCTTGTCATTGACAATGCAACGCACACATGAAGCATCAGATGCACATTCAAACTACAATAAAAAAAAGAGCAAACCCCTAAGTATTTCTCTCATACTTAAAAAGTATGTAAGGTTTGGAGCTGACTGGCTGCTAACAACAAAATGCTTTTCTCGTCCCCTACGAGGCTCCCACACATCTAGGGTTTTCCCCTGCCTCCCGCCGCCACACCGATCTGTCTTGTCTCCTATGGTCTTAGGGCCATGGAGGTGTGGTGGACCCTGACCATTGCCGGTGGGAGGGCTCCTCCTTCATTATAGGTGTTTTCTTTAGTGAGTTAGTTTAGGGTCTGTGTCTTGCTCAGGAAGATGAGACAACAGCAGCTCCCTGAAGATGGAATAAGGAATAAGATTCTCCCCGCCCAGCACCTATCCCTGGTGGCATGTCTTGCGTCGTTGGAGGACGTGTGGAGGTGTGTCTCTGGCGGATCTTGCGGGATTGGGTCGGTGTTTGTCTTTGATGGATCCGTGTGGATCCGGTCTTCGTTAGCCAGTGTTTGTGTGCCTACGGATTGGATCCTTTTCGATCTAAGCCTCTTTCATCAGTGATGGTTGATGTTGTCGTGTGCTGGACCTTTGGGGCCTTAGCACCATGACTTTCCGATTGTCTACTACAAGAAGGTTTGATCCGTCCTGTGAGGGAAGGGCGATGACGACGATGCGCCTTCAGCTCTCTCTGGTGCTTATATTCGTTGCTAGGTGGGTATACGAACATTGATGTTTTTTTGTTACTTCTAATGTTCTCACGCTTTCCAACCCTCCCCACTTTCATTTTTCTAGATTTTTCCCTCTAGTTTTCGTTCATAACCATCTTAGCTAGCCCGCGTCTTACTTTCTTTGCAGGAATACTTCCAATCTATTTATCTTCAATCATGGCAGTACAACGAACACCAGGAATAATAAAAATTATAGCCAAATCCGTAGACCACCTAGCGACGATTACAAGCACTGAAGCGAGCCGAAGGCGCGCCGCCGTCATCGCCCCTCCCTCGCCGGAGCTGGGCAAAACTTGTTGTAGTAGACAGTCAGAAAGTCGTCGTGCTAAGGCCATATAGGACCAGCACACCAGAATAGCAACGGCCGTCATTCAAGAGTAGCACAGATTGGAAGGATCCAACCTGAAGACACACGAATATAGACGAACTACCACCAGGTCCAAGCAAATCCACCAAAGATAGATCCGCTGGTGACACACCTCCACACGCCCCACCAACGATGCTAGACCCACCACCGGGACGGGGGCTAGGTAGGGAGAACCATATTCCATCTTCAGGGAGCTGTCACCGTCTCGTCTTACTGAGTAGGACACAAACCCTAACAAAACTCGAAGAAACATTTAAAAACGAAGCCCTCCCGCCGGCAGGGCCGGGATCCATCGTGCCGCCATAGGCCCTAAGGCCACCCGAGACGAGGCGGACCGGCGGCGGCGTCGACGGGAGGCAGAAGAACCTTAGATTTGTTTGGGGAAGGAGGAGACTGCGTAGACGTAGTACGTCCTTACAACCCATGTCTTACTTACTTAGCAAATAAAATAATGCTTTCTTTGGTAAGTTAATAAACAGCAATTCACATGCAATTTTTGGGTACATGATCGTATATTAATAATAAAATGGTTAGCTTCCCAAAAAAAAATGGTTGGTTACATGCAATTATCTAGTGTCATAAAACGTATGCACATGATGCAAGATTTTAATATAAGTTATCACAATAGGTTCGTGAGAAATTATGCACGTTGGCTCCATTGATGGCGGAAGTCGTCCCTGCTCCTCAAGCATGATATCAAGAAGGCGTTCCACAGTGTGCGATGGGATTACATCTTTGACCTCCTCCAAAAACGCGGATTTCCCCTGAGGTTTCGTAATTTGATTGCCACCCTCCTCTCGACTTCGACCTCACGGGTCCTCCTTAATGGAATCCCCAGGGATTCCATTAGGCATGGGTGTGGCCTTCGACAGGGAGACCCACTCTCCCCGCTGCTCTTCGTCCTTGCCATCGACCCCATACAACGGGTGCTTCGCCTGGCCACCGAGCATGGCCTCCTTCACGACTTGGGTGGTCGGGAGGGGGGGGGGGGATTCGGACATCACTTTACGCAGACGACGCTACAATTTTTGTTGCGCCGATCAAGGAGGACGTCCAAGCCATCTCCAACATCCTGGAGAACTTTGGGGAGGTCACCGGGCTTGTTACCAATTTCCAAAAAGACGGTTGTGGTCCCATCCGGTGTGAAGGATTGGACCTAGCCGGCGGTGGGCGTTTCCCTTGCGCTACCTAGGGCTTCCCCTATCAGTTAGGCGCTTAAAGCGGATCCACTTCCAACACCTCGAGGACCAAGTCGCAGGCAAACACCACCTTGGCAGGGGAAACACTGCACGACTGCGGGTAGGAACACATTGGTCAAGTCAGTCCTCACCGCCATCACGATTTACCATAGCATGACGCTAGTCATTCCAGTTGAGGTTCTCCAAGCCATTGACAAGATCCGAAGAGCTTTCCTTTGGGCGAGATCCAACAAGGTCTCCGGGGAAAATGCAAAGTTAACTGGACTTCCGTTTGCTGCCCCATGATCCTCGGGAGGCCTTGGTATCCTACACCTGGCAAAGTTTGCTCGTGCCTTCCGCCTTCGATGGCCATGGCTTGAGTGGATCGCGCCGGAGCGGCCTTGGGTGGGTACCGGGAACCCACGCGACAAGGAGGACATGAATCTATTCCACGCCCTCACGAAGGTCACGGGAGGAGATGAGAACAAGGCGAGCTTCTGGGAGTCCTCCTAGCTAAATGGCCTTAGGCCTAAGCAAATTGCACCATTAATATTTGACATTTCCAGAGGTAAGAAGTGGAGTGTAAGAAAGGTGGTCCAGAATGGTGCTTGGGTGGATCAAATTCGGTTCTCAAATGGCCTAACAGTGGCCCACATACAGGAATTCATCAAGCCGTGGGCTATGGTGGCACAAGTGCATCTTCAGGACGATCAACATGACACCATCACTTGGAAGCTCACCACCTCGAGGCAAATATTTGGCGGCATCGACATACAAGGCGTAGTTTTGCGGCATCATTGCAACTAGCTCCAAGAGCATGATCTGGAAGAATTGGGGGCCGCCAAAATGCAAGTTTTTTGCCTGGTTGATCACTCAAAAGTCAAAATCGAGTTCCGACGGCCGACGGGTTGGCTAAATTGTGGCAACTGTCTGTTGTGCAACCAAGTTCCGGAATCGGCACCAGACATCCTCTTCCAATGCAGATTCTTCGTTCGGGTGTGGTGCATGGTGCGCGACTGGCTTCAACTCGAAGGGCTATACCCGAATGCATGGCACGTTTTTTACGACGTAAAATCTTGGTGGTTTGCCATGGTTGCCTTTGGCCGTCGCAAGGCTATGGCTTCTATTGCAATGCTTGTGTCTTGTGAGTGTGGAATGAGCGCGACGCAAGAGTCTTCAACAACAAGTTCACTACATCGACTGTGATCATGGCCAAAATCCGGTGCGAGGCAAAGAATTGGGGGTTGGCGGATGCAACTCATTTATGTAATCTCATGCCTGGAGAGTAGGCTTTTCTTGTACGGATTGTCGCCCTCGGGTGGCCAAACTTGTTCTAAACTCTCTCTTAATTAATGAACGTGGCAAGTTTTTTGCCCTTTTCAAAACAAAAAAAATCATGCGCAAAAAAGTCTGCAATGGCAGTCCGTACATGAGTGAGGGGCAAGTTTCCTCAAATTTCGACTGTGGTGGTGACCATGGCCTGGACGGCCTGACCTTGTACACCGTCCAGGATGACGGAGCGTGCTAGACCGGTAGCTCGTTCACTGCGTAGGCACACGAGGAGAGCGTGGGGACTGGGAGGAGAAGCCCGACGCACGGAATGATGGCGGCGCATGGCATCAATTTATGGCAAACGCAGTGCCCGTTTGATGTATTATTACTACAAGCCAGTATAAACTAAGCAGGACGAGTAGCTTTAACTATCCATTATCCATTTTCTGGACCGTCAGATAGTGATTATTCTATCCGCGTTGGTTTCACGCTAAAGTAGGAGCCGTCCGATCCAGTTTAATATTACTGCCCGGACCAGTCATCAATATATATACATACGCTTTCAAATGGGAAGTGCAGCCGCGTCATCCTTCCTCTCCTAGCCGTGGACCGATCGCGAGGAGAGAGCCAGCCCTCGAGCCCGGCACGCCACCGACACGTTTCCGCGTCGAGCGGAGGATCGATCTCGGCGGCGGCGAGCGCCTCCTGCTTCCCGCTCCGGCGCCCACCTCGTTTCGGCGTACGCCGAGCGTCATTCTCGGCGGCGGCCCGCCCCTGCTGAGTCCACGCCGCCTCGCGTGATCGCGCTGTCCCCCGCTTCTCGGGCAGTTCATCTGCAGCGCACGGCGCGCCGGCGAGAGCTCCGTCACACCCGCATTGCACCTTCGTTTGGCACTTGAGGTGACAAGTCGAAATCTCAAGTCCCCTTCCCTCCCTGCTCTGTTTCTACGGCGATTAAAGTTGGATCTCTGTTTCCATGGCGTTTGCAACTTTGAGCTCTATTTCTATGGTGTTGTGTCGTAGGCGCATCAGGGATCCGCGACGTTTTCCATGAATTTTGTTGGCAGAAGTCTGGATTTACCGTGTCATCAGCTAATTTTTTTTGGGTGAGAAATCCACGTTGAATAGGGAGACGCAGTAGTAGTATTATTATAGTAGCTGGCCGGAGGCGCATAAATACGGAACGGAATACCCAATTCCCGAAAACCCCCCCTCCTTCCTCCCGCGTGGCGACGGGGAAGAACCCTAGTGCGCCGCCGCCAGAGGGTGCCCGGCCGGCGGGGCCTCCTCGTCTCCCATCTCGGCGGGTTCGGCGCGGGCCGAAGCTTCTGGGCCGGGACGCCGCGGCGCGGTGCGCGGACGCAGCGATGGCGCGGCGGCGCGACGGGCTGGGCGGTGGCGTGGCCCGCCTCTGTTCACGGACGGCGCAGGCTGAGGGCGGCTTGGGCCGCCTCTGCCGTGGCCATCGGCCGGTGGAGGTGGTGGGCTCGTCATGGCGGCCGGGCGTGTGGCCTTCTCCTCCCGCGGGCATGTGCCGACGGGATTGCGGCAGCGCGGCGGTGTCGGAGCAGGTGATGGTTCAGGAAGTAGTAGTAGAGTAACGGCGCAGAGATTATCTGAGGCCGTCGTGACATTTAGCTCTGCTGAGATTATCTCGTTCTCCAATAGTACCACAATGGTGGTGATTTTGCTACTAGATTTTCTAATGATAGTATAATTTGTTCTAGTTGGATTAGGATGTTTGTATGTCTGGAGTAGATCATTGTCCCTTCATTTCTGGACTGTTTGATATTTATTAGAAAATGCAGAAAAGAGTAGATCATTACGATGCATTTTGTTTATTCATAGAGATGTTTAAAGTTCAGTAGCTTTATAATCGACATACATATGATTTTTATGAATGAATATTAGTTCACATGATAATTTCTGGCTCTTTCCTGTGTTCTCTTCTGTTTTGTGCTAAACTGCTAAGTTGGGTACACTCTATAGTTATCGTGAACTGTAGTTTACAAAGATCCATAGAATTTCGTCTGATGTAGTTTCCCAACCTGTAAACTCAAGTCTTCTATGTGCTTTTTTGTCCCTTGTCTTGATCCTATGTAGTGCCTAGGATTGTTGTTCCTTTGTGCATGGAGTCCTGGTTATGTTCCTTTCCTTTTATTTGTTGCTTCCTTTTGTCTATTGTTGTATTAGCAGCCTGCTGATTCATTTTGTTTTCTTGTTTGCCTCTGTCATGTTGTTGAGGCTACCAACGAAACGAATGATACACCTGCTGGCTATTCCTACAATACACCTACTCGTATATATACTTTGCTTCGTTTCTCTATTTTTTACTTTCTGTTTGATTGTTTCTTCCGGTTTGGCAGTTTGGTGATGACCTTTCTGCTCCGTGCGCTATTGACTGCTGCTGTTACCGTTTGCTTCATAAGGGAAAACACTCTCCCTTATTTGCTCTTACTTGTTATTTACTCATCTTTATTTATTTGATATCCTCATGTGTTCATCCCTTTGTCTGGTGTATGGTGGGTTATTCCTTAATTAGTATAGACAGGATTTTCAGTAGGCTGGGACACTTGTTTATTTTGTAAGTTAGTTGCTATATTAGTTATATTATACTACAAGATGTATATGGTAGGAAGTTAACAAGTGAAGTATGTTTTAAGTTTTCAACGGTATCCAACCATTGCTTTTCTTCTCCTTTTACATGCAATGCAATAAGAGTCATAGGGAAGGGCTGAAGTTTAGCAATCCATTTAATGTTACACACTAGTATTATTTACTTCGGAATCGAGCATGTGCTATTATGATAATGAATTTTTGCACACTTCTCAATCTGATGTTATTTTATATTGTGTGTGACTCTAGTTATGGATCCAGCTGTCTACGATGATTTGTTGTTGGTTGGTTCACTGTATCATGGGTTCAACAGAGGGAGGCACCTGCGTCTCTCAGCTAATCAGGGGTTTGAAGAGAGACGCTGGTTAAATAACGAAGAAACCACTGCTATGGTGCTCAACCCGCAGATCTTCAGAAACCCACATGGCGTGTTACTCGATGATCAGGCATTTACTGTGGACTGTTATTCCCTGCTGGTTGATACTCCTGAGTATGATGGAATGATGGCACATTCTGGCCCCAGAGCTCAGCAGCAGCAGTTCTGGCCTTACTATGGTTCAGTTGATCATAATCCCATGAAGCGGGAATATTTTGCTGGCATAAGCAAGAATCATGCTGCACACAGAGGCTCTGATAATGAAGAAATCATCTGCAAGAAGTATGAAGTGAAAGGTGCATACAGGTGCCGCCGGCGAACAGTCCTGCCAGATAACCTTTTTGCTGTAACCGGCATTCACCCCCCTTTCCCTGGTATGATGGTACTGCGATACCAGCTTACTCCAGATGCTCTTGTAGCGAACCGTCTGCACCAGGCTGACCTAATGGCAATTCATGTCCAGCAGCGAAGGAATGAGCTGGGCGAGGGTTTGATACCTCTGTACGGCGGCCCTGCAAGGCCACCTGGTCTCCTCCCATAAAGGCAATATCTAGTGAAAAGAACTACCAAGCGAGGAAGAACATGCATGCAGAGTCTTACACGGTCCATTTATCAGCCCAAGAGGACGGGAAAGAAGAAGTGTGGTACTACATGTAGAGGCAGTAGTTCCTGGAACCAGAGAATAGAGTGGACAAACGTGCTGAGATTGATGAGTGGGTCATCACCCTGACCTTCCCACACGGCGAGTGTCTATCCCGTGGGAAGCATATCGCCTGGCGTCTATGCTTTCCTTCCCACTGAGATGGTAACGAAGTTCCCTTCATAATCCAGGCCGACTTCCTCCTTGCATCTTCAAGAGAGGCTATTCTGTTTGACAGTCCGTGGAACAAGGGGATTCTGGACTGTATCCCAAGTGCTTTCCTGAAAGCTTTTGTCGCACTTGTGAAGTCTACGCTGATGCACCAGCAATGTCCTTTGCCTTCTATGTTTAACTTCCTGCTGGTCAATCCTTCACTAATCCCACTACTTGAGCCAGTTAGGCCTGGCAGCAAAAACAAGATTCTTGTCGAGGATATAGTACCATGTGAGTCTCATAGTTCACAGAAAATATTTTGCAAACCTGGTGAGGTTGGACGGCTGAAACCGGCCTTTTGGAGTATTCTCAGCAAGGCATGGGAATCTGGAGTTGACCTGAAGAATCTCTCAACTCATGGCAGCTACATCCTCAGCTCTCATTTTGACAAGTCCACGTATAATACCATGCTATCATTTCTTGGTGTTAAAAGTGTGAGCACCGAGTGGTACGTCAAATGCATCGAGGGCTCTAATCTTGTCAAGGAGGCAAATGAACAGATTTATCTCGAGGTTTTATCCTTTGTCGCCGACAATTGGCAGAACTGTTTCTCCGGTACAAAAATGATGTCTATTCCCCTGCTGAAGTATGTTGATCGGAACAATGCTATCTCTTTCTGGAGCATTTCTAGAGCTACTCAACTGAGTGACAGATTGTGCATTGCATCTGAGAAGAAGTGCATACCTAGCTCTTGGTTTTCCTGAAGACACAATTGCTGGCTTCAGACATTCCATTCATACACCCTCCAGATGCAAGCTTTCCTACAGTCTCATCGCCTCTAACCGTTGACAATGCAATCTTGCTTTCGCAATGGATGCAGAGTCTCAAGTCAAGAAGGTACAATTACCGGCTAAATTTCTGGCTTGTGTAAAACAGGGAAGTTGGCTTAGGACATCAGTTGGGTACAAGCCACCAAATCAATAATTTCTGTCCAGTTCTGAGTGGGGAGTTCTTTTGCAAAGTGGCTCCTCGTTTGTTGATATACCGATGATTGACCAAAAGTTCTATCAAAACAAGCTGCATTTGTACAGGGAGGAACTCAAGGCGATCGGAGTTAGATTTGAATTTCAGGAGGCATCAGCGTACATCGGCAGCCGCCTCATGTCTATGGCTGCAAGCAATACGCTGATCAGAGAGAATGTGTACTCACTGCTTCGGCTGATTCGGTTTCTTCGAGAGAAAGTTCTATCTCCAAGCGAACTCATCAACAGTGTCAAAGATGGACAGTGGATGAAGAGTACTCTCGGCTACAGGTCTCCAGTTGGTTGTATCATCTATGATTCAGGCTGGGCAGTTGCATCCTGTATCAGTAGCCAGCCGTTCCTTGATGTCAAGTTCTATGGCGACGACATCCTTACCTACAAACCAGAGCTCAACTTGCTCGGTGTTCTTGTTGAATTTAAAGACAGCTACAAACTTGTGATTGATAATTTCAAGTTCAGTTCGGCTGCTATTACTCCTGAGGCTACTGTGCTAATCCTCAAATGTATCCAGCATGTGAACTCATGTGATGCCTTCATAAGAAAGATCAAAGATTTAAAATGGGTGAAGACCAGTGTGGGGTTCCGTGCTCCTAATGAGGTCTTCTAAAGGTCTTTGATGGGGTTCCTGTAGTTGATTTCAGATTTTATGGGAGTAAGATTAGTCCCTACAAAGCAGAGTTGGAGAAGACCGGGTTGATAACAAAATTGGAGGCGGCATCAAAGGCTATAGCTCACTTGTTCAAGCAGATGGTTCTGAACTCATCACTTCCAAAGGCGAGTGTCCTAGCCCTGCTAGCATGTTATCGGCAGCTGAAAACACAGGGCGCACTCCCTGTCGAGCTTTTCAGTTGCATGCTGAATGAGAAGTGGTTGCGTACATCGTTCGGTTTCAGATCTCCCAAAGATGCAATCTTGTTCAATGCAGAATGGCAGTCTCTATCATCAGTAGCAGACTTACCTTTCATAGATGACGGTGACTCTCACCAAGGTTTAAGCAAAGAGATACATGGTTATAAAGATGAGCTCAAGAATTTAGGTGTTACTACTGAAGTGAAAGCTGGTGCTAGGTTTGTCATCAATGGCATCAACATTCCCAAGGATCCTTTACACTTGTCTGCAGCTACTGTCTTGTCATTGCTCAGGTCCATTCGGAGCTGGTTGGCTTCTTCAAGTAACTTCCCAAAGGGCTTTCTAGAGAAAATCAAAGGCTGCAGTTGGTTGAGGACAAAAGTGGGGTTCCAATGTCCTGATGAGTCGATCCTGTTTGATCCAAAGAATTCTTCCATTCGCATAGAAGATAGCCCTTTCATTGATGAAGCATTCTATGGCTCGGAGATAGCCTCATTCAGAGATGCCCTTGCGGCAATCGGAGTATCTGTGGATGTTAGACACGGACATGAGCTTGTTGCTCGGCATCTGAAAAGCCACAAAAACAGGGCTACTATTTCTCGTATTTACACGTACCTTAAGGAGTGCAATTGGGAGCCTGCAAACAAGACGAGTGATTGGATCTGGATACCAAATAAAAAGAAAAGTGGAGAGTGGGTGAGCCCTCTGGGTTGTGTTCTTCATGATAAGGACAACCTTTTCAGCCTGCAGCTGCATGTCTTGGACAAATAGTATGACAAGAAGTCGCTGGACTTCTTTTCACATGTTTTTGGTGTGAGGAATGGTCCTAGCGCTGAAGATCATTGCAAACTGTGGAGCACATGGGAGAGCACTGTCGATGCACTATCTCTAGCTGACTGCTCTGCTTTCTGGCAGTTCATTGCCAAGAACTGGAGCAAAAACACGGAGAAGCTTCTTTCTGCTTGTGTCAAGGTTCTGGTTTGTACCGATGGAACTATCGTTCTGTCAAAGAAAGAGGATGTGTTTATTCCTGATGATCTACTTCTCAAGGATTTGTTCGACAAGCTTCCTAACCGGTCATTGTTCATATGGTATCCATCTTCAAGCCTGCCTTCCATGTCTCGAGCAAAGCTGAACAACATCTACAGTAGCATTGGAGTCCAGGCAATATCCAAAGCTGTTGGGAAGAATGATTCACTCACATTGGAAAATGTTAGTCCAACAAAAGCTGCTCGGGGTAAGGTGATCAATGTTGGTATGATCAAACGAGTCCTTGCTTTTCTTGCCGATCCTGCTCTTGACATTTCTGCTGAAGAGCGGCACAAGATAGTTTCCTGCCTGCTCGATGTGACGGTTGCTAGAGACCAGCGAGCCAATCACGGTGGGATACAGCGTGAAGCTGTCCTCTGGGGCCGTTCTGGATGTGAAGGCCACACGGAAGCTCCGGTGGGAGAGGGAGAGCTCAAAACTCTACATGCAGAAAAGCAAGCGTGCACCAGGCTACAAGGGAAAGTTGGAGTTTTCGACGAACTTTGCGGATGAGATATCCCAAGGGCTGCTCTTCGAGAAGGCGGAGCAGATCCCTTTGCTTGCAGAGCTCATTAAAATCTGTAGCTTGATGGACTTCCACGGTGCAGCTGTCGAGTACCTTCTGAAATAAAAAAATCTGCAGCTGTTCCCTGAAGACGAAGAATTCCTTAACACAGCATCACTAGGTCTGTGACCGATAAACAAAAAATTTCTCATCTTATGAGTCTGAAAGTATTTACCTCCTTATTGCTATTGTCTCCAACTCTTTGACGCTTGTATGCATGCAGGTCGTAGCAGGAACCGTTAGCGATCTCTGGAGTTGCTCTTGCGCATGCCGACACATGGGAGTGAGGTGGTGAGTGCACTGCTTGTTTGTTATTCTATAAAAGTTGTATCACCTCTGTAATTGTGATGGAAGCTTACGTAGTAAGCTCACATTACTTACTTGCTGATGACCAGGTCTGCAGGAGCTTAATTGGTGCTTAAATCTGGAGGGTCCAACAGTGCGCCTACTCGGTTATCTTGTGCATACGTTTTGTCGCGATTACTAGCTGTGAACTTTTGTTTTGGCTTTCTCCCTTTCTGAACCGGAACCTGTCTGTGTTTTTCAGTGTGAAATGACACGCACGTACTGGTGTGTTATCCTTTCATGTCTTGTGACCATCATCTATTAGATCGTGTTATTTGGTATGAATGTATGTTGGACCATGTGTGAGCTTGATTGTGGTGGCCTGCTAAATGGAAGGAAGCTGGTTGCCTATCAAATCTTTCGGCATGTCCATTGTTTTTTGTTTGTTATTGAATCACAAAAGCTAATCAAGTGAGGAATGCTGAAATGGCACTTGTACTTGGTTGTAACTGGATGGATTCCTAATGTTAGCATGCGGTACTTGTGATGATGAACTTGTTTATTGCTGCCAAATGGAAAATCTTTGAGCATATACTTATATATATGAATATTATGCATGCAAATGTTCTGTTGCTGCGGGGAGCCTGCCTGCGACTGCAAGCGTCTCTGCTTGCTCGACTGTGCATTAGATATGTAGACAACTAACTGTCAAGATGATATGTAGCAGATGTAAACTTATTATGGCTTTCTGCCTTTCTGAACCAGAACCTGTTTATTTGCATACTTTATGTCCTGTGATCATCATCCATTGAACAAGAACCTGTTTAAACATTGTGTTATTTGAGATGACTAAATATGTTGGCGGCCTGCTAGACTAAAGATGGCTGGTTTCCTGTCAAATCCTACTCCATGTCCATGTTTTTTTTGATTGGTACTGAATCATAGAAATGTAAATTAAGTGAGAAATGCTGAAATGGCATTTCTACTTGGGAGTAACTGTGGCATGTTGGGATGTGTGTCAAGGGAGATCAAGCTTAAACTGCAAACTCAGTTTATCCATGCCGATATCATTCATATCTCTAGGTAGTGCAACAAGCCAGCGCATGTGCTGGCCGCTTTGGGTGCAGAGTTTAGTTTATGGTGATCGGCGTTTATGGTTCGCTGATTATCCCGTTGATGTAACCCGTGCTGTAACCGGCGATTACGCTGTGTCTTAATGGAATACCTGTGTTACATTTCAAAAAAAAAAAGAAAAAAACTGTGGCTGGGCCTCCCAGCATCTTCTTCTATTAGCATGTGGTGGTACTTGTGATCAACTTGTGTTATTGCTGTGAAATAAGAATTGGTCGGTTGCCTGTCGAGTCTTTCTCAGTATCAAGTCCAGACGGTTGTAAATTTCTCCGTATCAAGTCCAGACGGTTGTAAATGTTGCGTCTGTGCTTGCATTTGAGATTGGAAAATTTGTGAACCGCTCATGAAGTCAATGAGAGAGCACAGGTCAAGAAGTGCAGGCGATGCATGCTATCTTAAAATGGAATCGTAATGGGACGTAGATTGGCTCAGCACACCAGATGCAGCGAAGATTAAGCTGAAAATAATACAGCATCGCACCGGATCACAAGGCATCCATCACACGCACGCAGCAGCAGCATCGATCCAGACCCAGACAGACGTACAGAGGAAGACTGAAGACAACACGAAGAAAGCAGTTGGTAGAACCACGAGGAGCGATGTGGCGCGGATCGACGACTCGATTCAATGGGGCCAGGCCCTGCCTTTGGCCGCAGGGTGACGCGACGCTCTAGACGCGGCCCTCCCAGAGGCACGGCTGGTGGTCGGAGCAAGGCGCGTGCGGCGGCGGGGCGAGACCGAGCGCGGTGGCGCGTTGCCAGCGCTGGGCGCGGGTGAGGCCGAGGCAGGGCCCGTAGCGCATGTCCATGTCGAACTCCCGGGCCTTCCTCTCCGCGTCCTCCTCATCCCTCGTCGCGTCAGCGCCGTCGCGGTGATCTGCCGCAGCTGCAGCAAAAGATTTTTTTTTTAAAGATCGAGCGATCGATCAGTCAATCCGCTGGGATCGGACGGCGGCTGCGTGGGATCGGGCATTCGGCATACCTCGTGTCGGGTGGAGGAGATGCGCCGCCGCCGCTTGCTTCTGGTGGTGCGCCGCTGCTGCCTTCTTGGAGACGCCGCCGGCGGGTTTGGTGGCCACCGCCGCGCCGGAGTGGGCCTTCTGCTGCCGGAAGAAGGATTTGACGTCGCCGCCGCTCCTCATGGCTCTCTCCGCCGGCGGTGCGAACTCTTTTGTTGGATTGGGGATTTGGCAAGGAAGGAAGGAAGGAAGGGGGCAGATGGTGGATGGAGAACTGGGTTGGGGATGGAGAGGGGTTTATATGGTGCGGGCTGCCGTTGTGGACGTGGTGGTCATCCGAATTTTGAATTTTGAAATGGGACATGGGAGAAGTCTCCCGAGTCTTCTGCCGCCGGTTTGCTTTTTTTTTTTTTTTAGGGGTTGCCGCCAGTTCTGCAGCAAGTTACCCAACATACACGTTGGCCGGCCCAACACACGCGAATTCCTGGGTCATTCGCTCGGTTGTCCCGTTCGCTCGCTTGGTTGGACAAGTTGACTAGCTGACTTCT
Source organism: Thinopyrum elongatum (assembly GCA_011799875.1). Classification (NCBI taxonomy): domain Eukaryota; kingdom Viridiplantae; phylum Streptophyta; class Magnoliopsida; order Poales; family Poaceae; genus Thinopyrum; species Thinopyrum elongatum. The sequence goes on from CM022298.1 coordinate 626,522,087, forward strand.
GACCATTTGTCCGTTGATTTTTCCAGAAAAAAGTTGATGAAATTAAAAAGTCTGCGCATTTGGAAAAGTTCATGAATTCAGGAAAAAAATGATTTTAAAAAGGTTCACAAATTCAAAAATGATCATGAATTTGGAAAAGTTAATGAATCTAAAAAATTAACTAATTTGGAAAAAATCATGAATTTGAGTTTTTAAGAATTAATAAAATGTTCGCAAATTTTAAAAAATCACGAATATGTTTTTTTCCACGATTTTCGAAAAAGTTCATAAAATTGAAAAAATCATAAATTTAAAAAGGAAAAACGTAAAAAGTTAAAAGGAAAGATAAATAAATAAAGAAACAAAAGGGAAAAAGGAAAAGCAACAGGAAACGAAAAAAAACCGGTAAAAACAAAGAACTAGAAAACCCGGTTCCCACATTGATGTCTCGCTCTCAAATACGGGCGAGTTCATTGCAGCTGGAACGGGGAAGTTGGCGCGTGTTAAGTGTGCACTGCAAGCGGAGGCCATGGCGTGCCTTGCTGCAATTGATGGTGCAGTTAGCTCTGGAGGTTCTACTGTGGGGCATGTAATTCCGTCGCAAACTCTTTAGTGCAGTTTGGTTATCATGCAACTATGCCCTCCACTATTTGGATGAAGATATGCCTACTTTGTTTCAGGTTTGGTTGCTAGCAATTCTGCTGCACCGCCAAACCGAGAACCAATCACCCGGAATTAATTGACTGAGAGAGCTCCAATTCTTGGGAGCTTAGTGAATTTTAAGATATGATATGATATGATGTTGATATACCAGGATTGCAGGAAGCCTGCAAACTGCAAGTGTCTGCTCCAGGGGGCATTCAACATGTAGACAACTAACTTCTCAAAATGATACTATGTAGCATCAGGTCGAACAACCGCTAGTGCTGAAACCCGACGCTGGATGAGGAACGTAGGTGCAGATCACAGCATTTTCAGAATCTGAGATCTGGATTGCAGATTACAGCAATTTCAGAAGGAGAAACCAGCATTCGCTCAAACTCTCGAGTATCTCCATCCTAGATATTCTCCATACTAGCGAAGCCGTGTTTAACTGCGGACGGCTATCATCATGTTGCTACAAAATACATATTTGAAAAACAGGAACAGCTTAAACTATTCACAAACTTGGTTTCGTATCTGCTAGAGTACGCGAGTTTTCAGAGTCTTTGTTACCAAAATCTCAAGTGCCAATAGCTACAGGTAAGATATTCTGACAGTTTCAGTAGAAGTTTCAGACATGGATAAAGCATGATTAATACAGCACCCACTGAAATCAGAATGTCACAACCTCATCCTTTCTGAATAATCTTACCCTTACATTTTGGACCTGTCAAAAGTACCCAGTGACATAAACTACAAGCACAATGCCCGCCGACGACTGACAACAACGACCAAAATTTGCAGCAAGTCCAGTCCGCCTTGCTGCTCAGTTGGGCTTTTCCTCCTGGCACTTGGAGCAGGTACATGTGAACCCGTAGTCCGCGAGCTCTGCCTGCCGCTCCTCGTACGGAAGATCCTCGTCGATGTAGGAGATGGTGATCTGCAGCGGTGCAACAGAACTTCAGCAGGTGGCACAACAGTTTGGCCGGAGATGATTTTTCTCTCGTTGATGATTAGCACTAGGACTAGAAATGACATTACCTCTTCGCCCTTGCTGATACGCCCCAGAGCGATTATCACGGCGTGACCGTCATTATCCTGCGGCGGTAGTTCAACAGCTACTTATCAGCATTGCTGACTGGCAGTTTTGTAGGGAAATGGGTGAATCAGCTGATGGGTAAAATATACATCACCTCATCCCTTTTAAATGCTTTAGCATTTGGACAGCATGAGTGATTCATACAGCTTTGAAGAGGAAAGAATGCCGTCCCTGGCAGCAAAAAATTCACAAGGAAACAACTTTTTTTAGTGTTGTGCAGATAGAAAAAGGCACATAGCAGTACTCTGAAAGGAATAACTTGAGAGGAAGAAGTCGCACATACCATCACAAGGAACTGCATAGTCATCATCTAAAGCATGTAGCAATGGCGCTGTCGCCTTTTCAGCTTCCTCCTGGGGTAACATTGCATTTAAGGTTAAGAAAGCCATGTAAGAGCAAGAGTAAACATCTTACATGAAAGAATTAAGGCAACCATCAAACAAACCTTCTTATCATCTGGAAGATCATCAATGTGTATGAAATAGTCTTCAACAGGCGATGCAACGACCAAATCACTGGAATGAAAAAGGTGGAAGTATGACTGGAGGAGCAACTATTTAGGTCAAATGCGGCACCGGCATTTGCTTCAGGCAGGGAGAAAAACGATGACAGAGTATATACATTCATCAAAATGAAATAGGTAAAATATATTCACTTACAGATTGTTCAGCTCAAACATGCCAATTATATGGCCATACACCTCAAGGGAAAACACTAGAGCAAGCTAAGGTAACTCGAATGACAAGTCTTGTAACTGCCAACAATAACTAGAGCAAGCTAAGGTAACTGACAACGATAACTACTCATGGTATGAAAGTTTGAAACAAGTCTTGTAACTGCCAAAAAGGATACATGGTGCACACTCAGCATCGAAGATCGCATCCTTGAGAAGCTCTAGTGACTGCAAAATACAGAAGCCATGATCAGCCTACCAGTAGCTGAAATAAGATCTATAGAGACTAAAACAGGGCATCTTTCAATTAAATTTGTCCACTTATTGCGAGTCATCAATGTACAGTTTTTCAAGTAATATGTTGACATAGTTACCGTAAATGCTAGATCCCTTAGTTCCTGCCTAAATGAATCTTCATCGGAAGCATCAACATCCTCAGGCAAAGCAACATAATCCCACCATCTGCAATCACAAGATATTTTTGCACAAATCAGGGTAGTTATAAAGTAGCATTAATTCAGTAGTTCTATGGAGCTCAAAACATATATACCAGTGTACCCAAACCAAGGGAGAAGAAATGACACATCTAACTATAGGTATCCCAGTGTAACCCAAAACGAAGGAGAAACAAAATGACACATCCGGCCATAGGTATCTTATCTTTATTGATTGTTACAAATACTGTTACCATCAAATTATTGCTAAGGCCATGCGAAAAGAAACTTCAAAAGTCATGCTTAACACTAGTTGCACAGTTAGATAAAACTGCTAACTAGTCCCACTAAGAACAACTGGTCATCCCGTAAAAAAACAAGTGGTCATCAGAAGAGAAGTAATTACTTTGAAGTCATGCCCTTACCTCTTTTTGAAGCCCATGGAAAGTGGTTTCCAGGCTTCCATAAGCAAAGAAAAGTTTGATTCAGCTGATTTGTTTTGGAAGTCGTTCTGTCTTTGGAGTTTCTTGTACCGCAACATGGTGAAAGTGATAGCCTGGCATATAAAAAGTATGAACTCATATGCATGAGAATCAGGAAACCTTAGATGAGTTGCAGTTGGTACAAAAGGGAGTGCATTTATTCTTTTGTTTGTTCTATGTGGTACAATTTATGTAGCTAGTCACTGTCTTGTGCAATAAGGTTCTAAATATCAGAAAATTGCAGTTTGAATATTTTTTAGACAAACACTAATGGCATTTATATCAACTCAAATTTGACGTCAAAAGCTTTGCAATAGATGCTGGTCTTTCAATGCATAACAAAAATAGCTCCCCAAGAATGTTAGAAACAGAGAAAGTAACATGGTCATTTATGTCAAATTTTGGTGCTTAATTTGACAACCAAGAAACTAAAATGAACATTTATGTCACTAAAATAAGAAAATAAAAGTTTCCAAAACATATTAAAGATTTTCTATCACATACCTTGGCGGCAACCAAGAAAATATCATTGGTTTCTGAAAATAAAGAGTGGGTATTATCAGATAACAGCTTCAGGACCTCAATCGCAACCATCATTGATCATGAATGAATTGATATAGCATAGATGCAATGAATGATGAACATACCACTATGATGATACAGATTCAAGGGGTACTGCAGGCTTACCATTAGCATGCTCTACAAATTTGTGAAGAGCAGATCTTCGGGGTGGTTCAGTGTTGGGGCCAGCACAGAGCAAAGAATGGTAGGATTCCCAGTCAGAATCTGCACATGATTGGCTACACAGAAATGAACAAGTTAACGTTTTCTCAAACATCTAAAAACAATAACGATTTAAATGCTTTCTTGTAATAAGTTGCTCAATGAACAATGAAAACAGAGTAATATGGTCTATACATGCAAGTTACTCCTATACATGATGAAATCAGGTTCAAATTTTAACATGATTGACAGTTAGAAAATATGATGAGAAATTGGATACCAAGCACTTAATAGTCAAAAGATGTATGCCTCAAAAAAGAAAGGTGAAATTGCACAGCTATTATGAACTCAAACCTGCAGTAGCGTTCTTCCTCGCATCCTTGACAAGCAATAATTTCTGGTAAAGCGAAGTGGTCTGAGAAAGGCAGTGACACATCGCCAGTTATAAGTGATTCTATGACCTCTTCTGGCAAAGTACTACTCTTTTCCTTTGTTACACCAGAAGAGCAAGTGCTTGATCCCACATCACTTCCATGACAGTGCCTCTCACTGCTGCAGCCAATGCTTGAAGCAATGCTTTGAAAATACAGTCTATGTCCAATCTGGAACTCTACAGAACCAATGAAGCGGAAGCAATAACTACACACAACGCAGTCAATCTGCAACAGAACACATAAAACGGATGTAATACTTCCAGGGAGGAACAGTTCGCATAAAAATGAACAAGAGTGTCACTGGATCAATCTCAATAGCAAGCGCACCTTGTTAAGACTGTGTTGTGCACCAACCAATATTTGATCCTTCAGAATAAGGTCTCCTTCAGCAAAATCCTTGTTTGCACAAACACCTGCAAGAACCCGTCAGTTAATACATCTTAGCAGTATACAAGCATCATGTTTGCAGGATTGCTAGCCCGTGGGCCACATGGTAAGTATTTATTCAGCAGTGGTACTTTTCCCATGATCGCCTTTGTAGTTGACTCTTATGCCGTCATGTTTCTTAGACTGCATGAGCTCCTCATAGTAATCCTGAAAAATGAAAACGTAGTTATGTTGTCGAATGTGAGCCACAAACCATCAGCAATATTTCATTTAACTGACATGGGGGAGCTGAAAAATAAACATAAAATCCACACCCATAAAAACATAGCATAAGATTCGCTTCTGCAACTTTGTTGGCCTCAACGACTAACCCACCAGCCTTTAAGTTGTAACTGCCACATGGCAAGGAGCACCTAAGATTATTTCGATTCCATCGTAATATTAACATCACACTGAACTGAATTGATTACACACACTAACAACTACTGGAATACTAAAAAAGAAGCACCTTGGATCTTAAATTTACACCCCAGTGAAGAAAATACTTAAATCAAAGGGCTAATCTTGCAAACTAATCAAGAATCACACATTTGGACTGTCATGTTCCTCTGAAACATTAAGATACTCCTATATTAGTAAGATTGAACTAAACCACGAATCACACATTTAAGATAGTTCCATTCTATCAAAATCTTAACATCAGACTGAACTGAATTCATTACACATAGTAATTACTGGAATGCTAAAAAAAGAGGGACCTTGGATCTTAAATTCACACCTCAGTGAAAAAAATATTTAAAATCAGAGGGTTAATGTTGCAAACTAATTGAGAACCACACATTTCGGCTCTCACGTCTCTACTAAAAGTTAAGATCCTCCTATGTTAGCAGGACTGGATAAAACCAGAGACCACAAACATCGCTCCCTGACCGAAATTCCAGACATTGGCACCACGGGAAAGCCCAATCCGAGCTTTTCCACCGAAAATTCACACGCCGCAACAGAACTAGGCACAATAAACAAATCCTCAGGCAGCCAGACGCACTAGACCAAGAACGGGGAGAAGGGGCGGAGCGGAGCGGAGGGGAGAGTACCTGGGCGGACTGGGGAGGCGGGGCGGCGAGGAGCTGGGCGATCTGGGGGGCGAACTCCCTGTCCAGGTCGCACGGGCTGGCGCCGCTGCCGCTGCCGCTCCGAGCCATGCCGCCGGCGTCTGGCTGGTGGTTCCTGCGGCTGCGGCTGGTCCTGCCGCCGCTGGTTGCTGCTGCCCCCCTCTCTCTTGCAGTTGGCTCCTGGGGTTTTGTGGGTTTTGTGCTACTGGTAGGTTTCGTTGGGGCCAAGGTTGGGTGCTTGGGCACCGAAGGCGTAAAGTAGGTTTCGTTGGGGACAAGATTGCTGTTCAGGAAGGAATACGCTTTCAACTGTGGAAAGCGTGAGACGCATTCGACATCCGGTGCATCCTGAGACTGAGAGCGAAGTTTTGGCGGACAGGCTCATCGGAGCCCATTTTTTAAGTTCGAAAAGGATATTTCCAAGTTTTAAAATATTCAAAAAAAAATGTGAAAACCATATATATTTGTGGCAGATTCTTAATTTTTTGTTCAAAATACTATGTTTTGCAAGCAACAAAAAAAACCATCTCGGCCCAACCAAAAAAAGTTGGCCCATTTTCCCGTACGTATTTGTCTTTTCTGTGTGCGTGTCACGAGCGAAGCTATATTGTTATGAAAATTTTCTTGAACATGTTATACATGTATTTCTCTGTGTATATTTTTTCCTATTTTTTGCGCAATGGAAATATGGTATTTAAAAACCGGGATCTGTAGAGCTTGTCCTCCATTGGCACTTTTCGAAGTTCCTAACCTCTACTTACTTGGGTCTGTTTGGGATTGCTTTACAACGTCAAAATCAGTTTCACTCCATCAAATTCATTTCGAAGCAGTTTCACGTAAGAGTTGCAGCTTCATCATAGAGTAGTTTATTCTGCTTAGCTTCCGGCTACCTCTATCTTCAAAAATAAGAAAATTGTGGGTGAAAGGTCTATTGGGGCTGCGTGACGTGGGAAAAAAATTGGAATGGTATCCTCTTACCGATGGTAGTGATGGATAATTTCCCCCCAACTCCATGAAGACTTTTTGAACTATAGTTTTTGAAGCACCACCACTCAAGAACTTCATGAAAAACAAGGAGTTGTACCCCAGATTCTACTGTTTTTGTGGAGCGGTACATATAATAAAACTACCCCGTCTGGCTTGTGCTTTTGAGAGTAAAGCTGAATTTTAGTGAGCGGGACATTACCAAATAGGCTTAATATATTGTTTATGGCTACAAAATCGCAGTCACATGTAAAAGGTGCCTTTATATGACTCACGACATCAATTTTGCTCACACAAAACCACATATTGGCAAGAAAACTGACGGTCAAAACTTTGTCTTCACGAATCAAAATTAGTTAAGACAAAGCGCGGGAGTAAGTCTATCCATCATTTTATTGTGAAAAAGCCAATGGTCATATATTAAAGTCGACCAACCCTTATAAGCACTGGCGAAGCACGGCCAAACATTAAAAGAGCATAGGTAAAACTGGGCTTTTGAGAGAGAAAATATATGTGTTTCCTTCAGCTTGGTCTGCCCAAGTTTTTTTTTGGTAGTCTCGCCATTGCTTATAAGGACATCCTTAAATGGTGTGCTACTTTTCTATGCAATGTTGGCAAATAGGCACATACCTACATGCCCTCAATGCCCTGCATCGGAATGGAAGACATACATCACTGTTTATTCACATGTCCATGTGTGGAGAAGGTTTGAAAGGAACTGGGGACTGAAGAATGTCATTGCTCAAGCAGTTCTGCTGGATAGGTCGGGTTCTGCTACGATGGTTGGTACAGAAAAAGATGCTCGATTGCCAGTGGAAGATGTGCTGATCCTGGAGCTCGCCACGGTTACCGCCAGGTACATCTGGTGATAGGTGCGGGCACACGAGTGAAGCTGTCCAAGGACTAGAGCGCACTGCGGGGGTGACAAGGTACTTGTAGTGAACTTCTTTAAGACACCGAGCTCGAAGATCATCCGAAGAAGGCTAATCATATGTGGCAGAAACCCTTGCATGGATGAATGAAAGTGAATGTTAGAGCATCTCCAGCCGTCCCCCCGAAAGCCCCCCCAGAGGCCCTTTTTCCTCGCCGGCCACCAATTTTCCCTCCAGTCATGCCCCAAGTTCTCAAAAAGCGCCGGATTTGGCCAGATTTACCGCCGGCCGTCCTAGCCCAAACCCAAGGAGCTGGGGGGCAGCTGGGGGCGCCGGCGCTACTTATTCCATGCAAAAGACCCACTGTCAGCCTCTCCCTCTCTCCTCTCTCTCTCTCATCTCTTTTTCGGCGGGAGAGAGGACGGACGACGAGGAGGTCGGCGGGAGGCCGGGGCGGAGCTCACGGCACGGCCGTCGCGGAGCTCACGGCCGGGGCGGAGCTCACGGCCGGGGCGGAGCTCACGGCGCGGCCGGTACGGAGCTCACGGCCAGGACGGAGCGCGCGACCGGGGCGGAGCTCGGCGGAGGAGCTGCTGCAGATGGAGGCGGAGGGGCGGCAGGAGGACGGGCGCACGGCGAGGAGGCGGCCGCACGGCGGGGAGGTCGGCCGCGGGCGCACGGCGGCGGCTGGCTGGCAGGCGCGAGGAGAAGGGAGGAGATGGTCGCCGTGGCCTGATTTGCCATGGACTGGGCGCTCCACTGCTGTTGGGTGGGGGGCACGGCTGGGTAATTTTTGACCCCCAAGCCAAATTTGCCGCCGGATCGATCCCAAGCGGCTGAAAAAGTTGCTCATGGGGGGCTCAACGACTGGAGATGCTCTTAATGCTCCATTCAAAGTAGAAAACATGACAGGTGCTATTGATGTGGTTATTAGAGACGGGGGGGGGGGGGGGGGGGGGGGGTGGGGGGGGGGGGGGGGGGGCATTTTGTTGTGGCGGCAAACTGGTTTATACCACATGTCGCAAAGGTTACAATGGTAGAGACTCTCACACTGTGAAATGGCATGGTCTTGGCAATTCACCTAGGATGCGGGGAGGTAAGTTAAAACATATTGTCTGCCGGTTGTTGACGCGATCAATGGTGCGGTGAACTACTTGGAATTGATGCGGCAGTATATGTTAAGAGCTGTCAGTTGGCCAAGAACTTTGGAACCTTATATTTTCTTCATTGTTTTCAGGAAGCAAGTGGAGTCACAGATTGCCTAGCAAAGTTAGCTATTAGATCTAGACTGTCCAAAGTGTGGGTCGATGCTATGTTAGACTTTATTTCATCAGCCATTGCAAACAATTAATCACCCATTTTATGAATATAAAGTTCTATACCCCTAAAAAAGTCGACCAACCCTTATAAGGACTTCCTTACAGGAACTAAAAATTACACACCGGACCTTAGGAAAATCTACACCATCTTCCTCCCACACTCGTCGGCGGAGTGTCCTTACCGAAACTTGATGCCGCCTCTAGACCTCTGAAACACCATCGAAGCCATGTGAATTTTGTTGGCGCAACATCGGGGAGTCACGTGTCAAAGCTAGAAGATGTCGACGATAATGATCTGGAAGACAGACCGTCGTCCCAGAGAAGAAGATGATGAAGTGGGTTGGACGGTCATCCAAATCCGACTAGACAGATCGGGGAGACATAACCTCAAACTCCTCGATGGCATCGAGGCTGGTCGGAGAAGGAGTCAGAGGACCAAGACATGAAAAGTTGCATCGTCCACTTCGCCGGAAGACACCTTCGAAGACAACATACATAACATGAAGACCCAATTAGATCCATCACTCCAAAAGAGAAGGACGATCGACCGGCCTCCTCTAAAACGTCAATGAGGTGGATCAAGAGTCGAGGAAGCCTTATTTTTGAACTGCACAATGCCACTACCATCGAGGAATGAAACTCTAATTAAAGAGACCATATCTAGGGTCCCTATCCTCTCTCGCCACCAGTGTGGCAGACAGAGGTGAGGGGGCACATGGCCTTGTCGGCGGATAGAGGAGGAGCCCTAGTGGCTAGCGCTTCTGGTAATGGAAGCGACTTTTCGGTTTTGTTGAAAAAATTGGGATTCATGGAACAACTCAGTCCATCAATTTGATTAACAAAATTTTATACATTATGATTCACAATTCATTTCGTAAGTGTTCATGTATTTCGAGACTTAACTTAGACCATCAATTTGACTAATAAAATGTGTGTTACGACCCACCATTATATAATCTGAAAATTATAATTTGAATAGATCGTAGGCATCCAAACGGATCAGGGATATTTGCTCATGTTACAATTTGAGATTGTATTACTAGGATATGAGTTATGAGTGACACATAAGATAATCCTCCTTATTTGATTAACTACTCTAATGTGACTATGCTTTTTGATGTGGTCAGGCCCAAACAAACCCGCTAGCATATGTCACCGGTTCACAAGAAGGGACCAGGCGACAGTAACTTCTATCCTAGAAAACCCAACATCACACACACCCTTGCTTCTACCTGACCTTCTAGGAGTAAATGACACTTCACCATTGGCAACCGAACCAGCCTCGAGATCACCATCACCAAGCCATGCGTCCACTAAAATCCTCAGCTCTCCGTTTTCTTCCACCGAAACAACACGACGCGAGAGCTCGATCGTGCCATTGCTCGTAACTGTTATCGCTCCATCCCGAGAATCAAGCAATAACATGTCCCTGTCATCAAGGTTGGAGATAGGCGCAGTGAATCGTCCGTCATACCGAGTGGGCCAGGATCCCTTGGTGACTCGGACTGTCATGGTAGCCTCTACCGTTCGTTCGAGGTGTCTGACCGTCACCACCACCGTGCTCAGCTGAGAAGAGCATGTGTAGCAGCGAACTCCATGGCGACGTTCACCAGGAGTGTGGTAGTGCCTGTCCTGAATGAATGACAAAAAAGCTCAAGAGCTTATCTTGAGACGGGGTTTCGCCCTTCACTTTTAGTTCAACATCGTAGTCGACAGCCCTAACTTTCACAATGGCGCGGCTAGGACCGGTCAACAACAGAGAGGCATCCTGCATGGGATGATGTTGGAAAATTGATTAAATTTGGGTCCCATATCAATAAGAGAACAAAGCTTGGAAATTCAGTAAAATGTTACTGCAAATTTGTGCTACAGTATGAATGGGATGTGTGACATTCTGCAAAATTGCTCTCATTTACTTCATCACATTTTCAAATCCTCAAACCCTTGCTGGTTGTGCGTGTAGACTAATTAATGCTGTGCATGGGTAAATCAGTTACTGTCACACCTATCATACTGGGAAAAGTATAGCAAATTCATCTTTTAGCTATGCACGTGTCAATTCCATTCTTCATGTTTGCACAGGCTCAACTAGCTATCTTGGATTTCATGTTTTCACAAGATGCACACAGCCATAGAATTTGGATAATTGCAGTCAAATTAACCTATGAATACAACAGCGAAACCATGCCATAAACCCTGCTAGTATATCCCATGCCTATGCAAGTAATTAAGTGACGCTATGGATCAGGTAAAATAGCATGAAAAACATAGCATCAACGGCACACGCATACCTCTGCGGTGAGTGTCTGGCAATTGTCTCTGGTGCGGTTGAAGAGGAGGTTGCGGTTGTGGTCCGCAGAATCCCGCGCGGCGACCACGCCGTACACATCCAGCGGCCATTCCAGGCCATCGCTTAGTTCCTTCACCTTCACCGAGAAGACGACCACGGCGTCAGCGCAGCCGACGCGGTTAATGGGCGGCGGCGGCTCGTCGGTGTATAGCATCGGTGGTATAGACGCTGCACGCACAATCAAGATTCAGTTTAGTGATCCATCCATGATCTGACGATCAATCATTGCAGGCCGGGGCCTGAAGAAGATAGTGGACCGATGGGATCGATCGATGCTTGCTTACTTGCGTCCTCGTAGGATTCGCGACCACGACGGTACCTCCACTCCCATCTCTCGCGGTACTGCGTCGCCACTAAGGCCATCAGGTCCACTGGTTCCTCCTCCTCCTCCGGCCTGGCCACCCGCTTGCGGCGCTTCTCCTCGTTCGCCTCCGGCAGCAGGCGGCGCTTCCCCGTCCACTTGTCCTCGCCTCGGTTCTCCCTCGCGGCCTTGCGCTCCGTGCGGTTCATCCTCAGCGGCACCTTCCCTTCTTCGTGGCTGTCTGCCTCCGCCTCCATCTACGCCGCCGGCGTCGGAGAAGATGCAACAGTTAGGATCCGGTAGAGAGGGAGAGGGCTTCTTTCGGTCCAAGGCGAGTCCTCCTATTCAACGCTATAAGCGCTGAATAATGACCAAACGGCCACGAGAGCTACTTGGGCTGCGACCCATTCACTTCCGCGTTTCTTTTCCTTGAGAGTAAGCGACCCATCAAAAATAAAAATTAGAGTAAGCATGCCGTGCGCTGTACATGAATATCCTTTTTATTTCAGAATAAAATTTATTTGTAATAGATTTAAGAATATTGGTATTAAAAATGCGAAACTACATTAGAGAAAAGGAAAAAATTCATGTAATGTATCAAAAAATGCTCATGGATCTTATTTCAGATAATCAGAGCGCGTTTATTCCGGGACGGCTGATTTCGGATAACTCCATTGTCGCTTTCGAGTGCATCCACCATATACAGTCCTTGCGGCAGGGTGCCCCTGTTTTATGTGCATACAAATTGGATCTATCAAAGGCGTATGATCGTGTGGATTGGGTCTTCTTGGAGAAAGCCCTCCTTAAATGGGGCTTTGATCCGGTTTGGATAGATCGCATTATGGCATGCGTTTCTTCGGTGAAATATTCTGTCAAATTTAATGGTAAATTATTGGTGTCTTTCACACCATTGAGAGGGCTGCGGCAAGGTGATCCATTGTCTCCCTTTTTGTTCCTATTTGTTGCTGATGCGCTATTTGCTTTGATCAGTAAGTTAATGACCGAGGAGGGACTAGAAGGGATCAAGATTTGTAGGAGAGCTCCAGTTATTTCACACCTTCTTTTCGTAGACGATTCTTTGTTATTTTTCCGTGCTTCCATGCAACAGCCAACGTTGGTGAGAGGTTTGTTGAACACTTATGCATCGGCGTCAGGGCAACTTATAAACCCTGCAAAGTGCTCCATCCTCTTCTCCGACAATTGTTTGTCGTCTGAGACCGCGGGAATTAAGTCAATTCTGGAGGTGACTCGAGAGGTTTTTTATCCTAAGTATCTTGGTTTGCCTGTACCTGAAGGGAGAATGCATAAGGGGAGATTTCAAACAGTGCAAGCCCGACTTAGTAAGAGACTCGTTGATTGGAGTGAACAGTACATGGCAACTTCGAGCAAGGAACTATTAATTAAATCAGTTGCGCAAGCCATACCCACCTATGTGATGAGTGTATTCCGGCTGCCGATGTCTGTACTGGATGATCTTACACGATTAATGCGGCAATACTGGTGGGGTGTAGAGAAAGGAAAACGAAAGATGGCTTGGTTAAGTTGGGACAAAATGAGGCTACCAAAGTCCAAGGGTGGTATGGGTTTCCGTGACATGCAAGCCTTTAACCAAGCGCTGCTTGCAAAGCAGACCTGGCGACTCCTTGATAATTCGGAAAGTTTGTGTGCACGATTATTACGAGCGAAGTACTATCCCAATGAGAATTTATTGGACACGGTATTTACAGGAAACTCTTCAGCTGTGTGGAAAGGACTTGACCATGGTCTGGAACTGGTTAAAAGGGCATCATTTGGCGGCTTGGAGATGGTTCATCGATACGTACTTGGAGGGATCCTTGGATTCCTCGAGGCCATAACTTTCGGCCGGTCACACCGAAAGGGAACTGTCGATTCAACCGTGTGTCCGATTTTCTTGATGATAATGGTGCTTGGATGGTGCAACGTTTGAATGACCATTTTTGGCCGTTGGATGTCCGTGAAATTCTGAAAATCCGTACTTCAATGAGACCACGTCAAGATTTCTTTGCCTGGCATCCGGAAAAGAACGGGCGTTTTTCCGTGAAAAGTGCGTACTACCTGGCGACGGCCGTACATGATGAACAGTCGCCGGCGGGGCATCGAGCACTAGCCCCGACGGGAATCGATCCATTTGGAATCTTACCTGGAACTCTTGTGTTCCTTTACGCATGAAACATACGGCTTCGCGAGCGGCGACTGGTGCGTTGGCTACTACGGCGTGCATGCAATATAGGCATCTCACGTCGCGCGGGACGTGCCCCCTCTGCGGCACTGTGGAGGAAGATAGCTACCATGCATTGGTTGCATGCAACCATGCACGTAGCATTTGGGAGGCCATGAGGCGCGTCTGGTCGCTCCCTTGTGACCAGCTCCTTATTTTTTAAAATAAACTGCGTTCTGAGGAGTCGAACCCTCCCCGCATACTTTGAGTACACCAGACTAAACCAGTCCACCTAGGTAGCCTGCTGTGTGTAGCTCCTTATTAACAGTGGGAAAGAGTGGTTGCTAAACCTGCTGATTAATTGTAATGATGCCGAGCGCGACCGTGTTCTTATGCTTATATGGCGCATCTGGCAATTACGGAATGATCTTACTCATGATAAAGAGATTCCCCCGGTGGCTGCTACGGTGGACTATTTGGAGATTTATATGAAGTCTATTGGAGATGCTAGCAAGTATAGCACAGAGGAAATTATTAAGGGTAAAATGTCGGTTGCTGATTGGACTTTGCCTGAAGTAAGAGCGGTCGTAGCTCCTAAGCTTTGGCTGCCTCCTCCTACTGATTACGTTGCCTGTCAGTGGATGGGTCCTTTTCAGGGGAGTCTGGTGCAGCGGCGGCAGGGATGATTCTCCGACATCACAATGGATCAGTTATTTTTGCTGCATATCAGTTTATTTTCAATTGCAACGATGCATTGGAAGCGGAGTTACATGCAATCATGCAAGGAATGGCGCTTGCTTTACAATATTCTAATCTTCCCGTCATTGTCCAATCTGATTCAAGTGAAGCTTTATCTAGTCTTACAGGAGAAGGACTAGTTCGTTCTGCCTATGGACATCTGGTGGTTGAAATAAAGGAGTTGATGAAAGATAGGGAGTTTATTCCTCAGAAATTATCTAGGGATCAAAATAGAGTTGCTGAACATTTGGCAAATTATAGTCGGTTAGAGTGTACCACGGCTGTGTGGTTGCACCTAGGTCCACCATGTATTGAGGATCTTTTGCCACTCGACTGTAACTCTCTCATTATGGAATAAAACTCTCTTTTCCTCGCAAAAAAAATGTATCAAAAAATGTTCACCAATTTTTAAAAACGTTCATTGAAAAAATAATGATGCAACTTAAATAAATGCCCACATATTTTCTTTTAAATACAAATTCTAAAAATGTGATATCTAAGAAATGTTCAATTTAAAGTTGTTCATGAATTTAAAACTATTCAAAAAAAATAAACATAGTCATGATTTTAAAAGTATTTAATTTTTTCATGTATTTTTAAAATATTTTTGTCACATTATAAAATAGTTCATCTTAAAAAGAGAAAACATAGAAAAGAAAAATGATAAATAGATAAGGAAAATAAAAACATAACATGAAACTGTTGGAAAGAAAACAGGTAGAAGAACTGGATAAAAAAGTCAACGAAAACCACATCGTATGAACCATACATGACTCACTACTTGATATTCATGAGGATGCATATCTCACACTACTACTCATGATCTAACCTACAGGTCTAAGAGCATCTCCAATAGATGATATGTAGATGTATAAATAATAACTGTTTACACCAGTTAGGCCTAAAAATTAAGCTTCAACAGATAATGTAGATTTAATTAATCAATAATTAAGGGATAATCCTCTCTGTAACAAAACTGCATGCAAGGTGCCAATATGGTCACCATCACGGTGGTTCCCTTCACGATCGGATGTGTCCCTTATTTGTGTGTTCCAACTAGACCTGGGCATTCTCCGGGCCGGGCCGGGCTTCACAAAGCTCGACTAACAAAATCCCAAACCCGGGCCCGGCACGGCCCATAGCCCGGCAAAATGCCTATTTTTGCATTTAAAAATAATAATAAATCATCTATTTCGGGGATAAATAATACAACATTGCACCCATTCTTTATTTAAAAATCCCTAGAATACATGTTTGCCGGGCTTTTCCGGGATTCGGGCTGGGCCGCGGGATGGAAATCAAGGCCCAAACCCGGCCCGGATGCCGGGCTTCTGGTCGGTCCTGCCGGGCCAAGCCACCCATGCCCAGGTTTACTTCCAACTGTTTAAATGTCTTGATCATCCATGGAATAGATTGGTTCAATCATTCATTCACTTCGACTCACAACAGTTTCTAGTGTATCACTTTTTCCGGTGTATACAAGACATGTTCAAAACATCATGGTTCGAACTCCAACTAGAATACTTCATCACATATACTTAATGCTAAAAGCACCTTCCTTATGTATACCATGCATCATGGAAAGCACAAAATACCAACAGCCTAGTGCTATCATAAATTTTGATACCAAGCATTTGTTAGAAATATGCCCTAGAGGCAATAATAGTGTATTATTATATTTCCATATTTATAATTAAGATTTTATATTCTATGATGTAACTGCTATGATCCTGGAATGTGCGATTCAGTGGAAAACTCATATGCACGTGTGGAATGATAAACGGTAAAATCGGATTCCTAGTCTCGCCTCTAAGACTAGCTCAACTGTTGTTTATGATCATGTTTTCCGGATCTTGAGATGTCGTTAAGTGTAACAATAGTCTCAAAACAACATTGAATTGAGAATATGACGTTAAAAGAACGATCATATTGAATTGACCCGAACTTATTTGTTATACTTTGAGATGCTATCGTCACAAGTCAATTGTTATAACACAGAGAGTTAACGTGTGGTTTAGTTACTTAGACCATGAGAGTATCGTAGTCACTTCTTACCGTACGATGAACTTTGGGGTTGCTCAAACGTCATATGCTTGGCCATCACATTCTTCTTCTGCCAAATGCACTTATTTGTTTGCCGAGCGAATCGGGATCATCACAGCTAGACTCACCCTTCCCATGTAAATCACTGAAAAAAATCAGCATACTCAGAAAATATGTTGCCCCTTGCTCCTCATGGACCAACTTCAGGTAGTCAGAATCAATGCATGAGCTGGTTTAGTTTGGCCCCACTTTAGTCACCTAAATATTCGACAAAACCATATAAGATGCATCTCTAGATAACAAAAGGGTAAACAATTCTGTTGTTGCACAATGAGAATCCAGAATCTATTTTATATCTGAACTGAAACCCAACTCTTTCTGCGGGTCAATGAACAATGTCTCAAAGAGCAAACGTCCATGGAATGTCAAACGTGTGCGTGTAAATGGAGAATGCATTCTGCCCAAACACAACCAAAATATTTCGAGTTTATCTAAAAAAAATCAAATTTGACAAAAAAGAAGATAATTCCACTGTTCCAAAAGACAATAATTAGATACGGAGTACATATTAACCATTGACAATGGTTGCACACAATATTCTCTAAACCGGTAAATAATCTGGCAAATATAATTTTCCAAACAAATGATAGAAGAAGTCCCTCCCTGGCAGCCATTGTAGAATATTACACAGCCATGTCGAGCAACTCCGTAATGTACAATTGTACATGCCTTGACTTCAATCCAAGGGAAAGTCCAAGGGAAAATCAGCAACGGAGAATAAAGAAGCTGAACACCAAGCCACAAATTAAAGAGGAACTCACCGAGGAAGAGATCGCAGCGGAAGAACGATGATCCGCGGTGGCAGCGGCGACATGAATAGGAGACCTGGAGAAAGGCGATGCGAGGACTGTTGCTAGTGGGCTGTGTTTAGGGCGTCCCTATCATGGTTCCACCCGATGAACAACCGAGGTAGGGGATAGAGATGGAGTTATGGAGGAGGCGCTCATGGGCAGAGGAAAGGGCAACAGTTTCTATCAGATTGAAACAATGGGATGCTGGATGGGGGAGGGGAGGCGAGGAGACATCGGTGAAGAAGGTGACAAAGCCGTATCGTGGGTTCGAGGAAGAGGAGCTAGTCTTTGGTCGGTGGTTTAGCCAAAGGAAAATTATTGTTTTTAGGGATGGAAGGTTGGGCTTCGGTTGTTTTCTTTTATTAACTACTCTCTGACCGATTGTTCTTCAGGGGGAGAGCGATTGGAAGAGATAATAGCTGGTTAGAGAGGGCCCACAACCGATGTGCTGTTTGGAACTGAAACGCTGATGTGACATACATGATGATGTGGAGTGTGTGCATGTTGAAAGAATACTTGTAGTGGGGATAAACTATTTAGCTATTATAGATATGGTTCTGGTCTAGCTGTCATTTACGTCATTGCTACCCCCTCCCCCCAACCCCATCTTAACATACATTCATTCGTACACATATAACAACCATCGATAAAATAGACGCATCGAGCTGTTAGTGATCATGGAATAATTGGGCGAAAACATTTACACTGGTTACGCTGACTGTTCATACAACGTATTAGTGAAGGATAACGTATCTTTAGGATAAAAAAAATATAGTTGGAATCTATAGAATATAGATGTACATGAAGATATGGTGCATCGTACATTCATCATACATAATCATGTTTGTTTTTTCTGTACCACAAGACAAACTTGGTGGAATCTTCCTGATCAAATTCAACGCGTACTTACAGGTTCGGATCAACAGACTTCATATCTTCTAAAAGTTGACAGTCTTATCCATGTCATCCGTTGTTGCATCTTGGGCTATCCTTGAGCAAAGATATTCTACTTACGGAGCGGTGCGCCGGTCTGATCACGAGAAAGGGTTTCCTCCCGCTTTGTATTACAAAGCAACCAACCGATACAGCCAACGATAAGTGCTGGGGCGGAAGCAGCACAGACACGTCTAAAAGAAACGAAAGAAAAAACAAAAGGAACAAATGCCGATAACGGTGGATCGACAAAAACGAAAAAGCCTCGCGACCATTGCGCCCACCGTAGATCTCCCACACTACCGGAATCAACCCCTATGCCAACGCATAGCCCTGATTCCCGTCTGGACAGGCCTATGCCGACGGCCCCCGTCGGCATAGGGCCGTTGGCAACATATGCGTCGGCGTACCCCCGGAGGCCGTCGGCATAGATGATATCCCGACGGCGTCCGTACATCTATGCCGGCGGCCTCGGCCGTCGGCAACGTTCCTAGCATAACGGTGGCTGTCGGCGCCGCCGTCAAGTGATGCCCAACCAGGAGGCGCCACGTGGCAAACCTATGCCAACGGCCTAGCCGTCGACATAGGTATGCCACATGCCGCCTCCGGGTTGCTCCTGTAGCAGGGCTATGCCGACGGCCGAGCCATCGGCATAGGTGCCACGTGGCAGCTACTGGTAGCTCCTGGAGCAGGGTCGGCATAGTTTAAAACTATGTCGACGGCCTTGCTGTCGGCATAGGTGCCACATGGCGGCTACTGGTAGCTCACGCCAGCCCTATGCTGACGGCAAGGCCGTCGGCATAGTTTGTGTCTGATTTTTTTTCTTTTTTCTGTTTGTTTTCAGTTCAATTCAATTCAAAATATACAGTAGATATGAAAGATGCAAATAGACAAACAGATCACATATAAGTATCATCCGGCACCATCACAACAATATATGCATCATCACACAACATAAGGATCATCGCAAAGCATAAGCATCTCACAAACAACAATAGCATAACAATAACATAAAGACCACAAGTGTATCATCACCACCAAGACCGCCACAAGTCACCCAAAGGCTTAAGTGCCAGGACGTCGAGCACCGCCAAGGTCGTCACCGCCAAGTCCGCCGAAGCCCAGGTCGTCATTGCTAGCGGCAGCGCTACCGCCAAGACCGCCACCGCCACCGCCACCGCCACCGCCACCGCCTCCGCCTCCGCCTCCGTGGATCAGAGTGATCGGGCTTCGTGACTCGGGAGTGGTGCCAAGACCAGCACCACCACAAACGGTAGATCCATCGGTTCCCTGGATGTTGAAAAGACATGTTACGGGGATATATGATTGTGTTGAATAAACGATATGCTTTGGGTGAATAGTTTGGGGATGTACTAACCGGCGAGGGGCCAGGGTTCTGTGCCAGAAACTCCTCAAAGGTAAGCAGCACTGGTTGTGGTGGAGGAGATGGTGCTGGTTGCAATTGAGGAACCCTGCTGGCCGCCATGCACTCAACAACGTGCTGCATGTTAATTGACCAAGCAAACAAGAATGTCAGAAGAAATGCAAGTGCAAATATAGAAGTGAAATGAAAGGGGCCAAACTAACCGCCATCATGTGAGAGTTGTGCTCATGCACTGCTAAAAGGCTCGCGTGCCACGCCATGGTCTCCTGGCGTGTGTACTCCATGTAGGCCTACAGTATGACATGATGGAACTCATAAAACTTTTCAATGCGGAAAATAAAGTGAGCAATGAAGATAAGAGGGAAAATACTTACAGATTGCCGCTCAGCAAAGAGGGAGTGTGACTGCGCACTGGTCATGGGCGTGCTCGTGCGCTGGCTCAGGCTCGGGTCGGTAGCTTGGAGCTGTGTGTAGGAGATAGAAGGAGTGATCACAGCATCCAGAACCGCCTCCCGACCGTGCTCCTTGGGCCCCATGCCCACCACCACCCTCTCGTCCAGATCCGCCGCAATGGGGTCAGGTGTGCCAGGATGTAACCTCAGATACCCATCGGAGTAGGCCTTCTTCTTCTCCGCGGTCTTGCCATAGTACTTGGCCTCGCCAGGCTTGGGATTCTTCCGTGTATGGGCGATCTCCCACGCCTGCATGTGTGAGAGCGGCCGCTTCAGTTTCTCCTCCTGCACCACCAAACAGAGGTTAGTCATACATAAGAAAGTGACGGTAAATAGAAGAAGAAGAATGTTTAATGAGGTTAGTCATACATGAAGTGTCTTGTGGAGAAAGTGGTTTCGGTTTCCTTGAGCATGTACTCCCTCCTTCCCTCGGTTAGCCTTGTTTTTGATGCTCGTAGCCGCCCAGGCTCCATCCTTATCACACCACGGATCCACCAATGCCGCCCAGGACTCGTCTTTTCCTTAACACCAATTTGGACACACCTACATAATGAAAGCATAATGGCATGTCAACACGAAATGGTGAAATGTACCACAAACATCGGAATGAAAAATCTTTTATACTTACCGCCAAGTACTCGTGCCTCTCCAAGGTAATGCCCATCCTCCGCGCTTCTTCCTTGGTCATCTTCACACCAAGAGCGTCGTGATAGTATTGCGAGATGGCCACATAGCGCACCTCGTACTACATCTGGCGGGCCTTCTTCTTGGCTTGGCGCAGCACGATCTGGTCGGCAGTGGCCTTGTGCTCCGGAAGAACTCGATAGTATTTCTACAATCATTCATGAAACCAGAATGGAAGAAGCCATGAGTTAAATCATTCATGAAACCAGAATGGACTTGTGCTTCTGAAGAGAACTCACCCAAAAATTAGTGATCACGGCCTTGTCATGGGTCTCATGGTCCACGTGGGGGGCCGCTTCCCAGTGGTCCCAGCTCGTGGCCAAAACCCAACAGTCCAGGTGCCTGACTGGATCCGGATAGTACAGCCCCTGCCAGTGTACCTTCAGCAAGACAGTGATGAGGCCGTTGGGAATACGGGCCCCTTTAGGATATATCCAGTTGCTGCAAAAGAATGAAATATTAGCATGTGACAAGCAAAATAAAGAAAAATATAAGCATGTGACAAGCAAAAGAATGAAATTATTATAAAGTGGCACTTACTCTTTCCCCATGGGCTCAATGAGCCACTTCTGCTCCTCGGTAGCAGGAATCTGCTTTGGTAGCTTTGCGTTACCACGCAGCCACCCATTGTTGCCAACCCCCTCCCCGCCACCACCATCATCCCCGCCACCACCCTCCTCCTCGCCTGCCTCCTCCTCCTCCTCGTCCCCCACCCCAACCTCCTCCTCCACCTCCTCCTCCTCGACCCCATCCCGAACCTCCTCCTCCTCCTCGTCAGAGGGTACCTCACTAGAGGAGGGCCTCGAGGACAACACCCCTAAGTCGGTGAGCGTGCACTCTTTCTGGCCGCGACCCCCTGTAGTGGCTCTCCCCCCCCACCCCCTCGCCCTCTAGGGTCTCTCCCCCCGCCCCCTCCTCCTCTAGGGGCACCTCTCCCTCGACCTCCCTGTGAGGAGTCATCATCAAGTAGTCGAGGGGGAGGATTACGTGGTCGACCACTCCGACTAGGCATGCCGATTGCCTTGCGTAGGAAACCCACACCGTCGGCCTTCCCCTTGCCCATGTTCCACGAACCTGCATTGAAAAGAGAATAAACAATTAGTACATTAAAAATGAAGGAAAAGGCATAATAATAAGGAATAATAAACACATTAATAAAAAAGCATGAAAAGGCATATTCCTAAACCATAGAAAAAAAGACTTGAAACGTACATCTGCTAGAACCCATACGAATCATCACTGTTGTAACCTCTTTCTCGGTCGGTCTCATCATCACTATCAATCATATCATCTTCGTTGTCTGACGGAGGTGGAGGCTCTTCCTCGTCGTCAGCGTCTTCGTTTAACTTTTCTAGCATAAGTATGTCATTTTCATTGACAATGGTCTCACCATCATTTCGTGCATCGTCGTCGTTTGGATCCACATCATCGTTTCTGACCACATCATCATCAGGTTGCTCTTGATAGAACACTCCCTCGTATGTCATGGGGTTAATGTTGTAGTAATCGTCTTCATTCGGGTCCGGTAGCTTACCATGTGGCGACACCTTGAACACAACTTCCCAACCCTTTAGGTACTCTTTCTGGCATGGGTAAGGCAGATAATAAACTTGTGTAGCTTGGGTAGCCGCAATGAAGAGATCGTCTCCTGCATAGACGGTTGATAGTTTAACTTCGACCAAACCAATGGAAGGCGTATGTCACTGCCCCTCCCGCAGATCGAACCATCGGCATTTGAGCACAGGCAGACTTAGGGTTTTGCGCCCTTTGCGGAATGTAATCTCGTGGCATGTTATAAGATTTCGAGGCCCCAGCCCTGCCACCTTGCACGTTGAATAGATGGAGCCTAGGTTGATACTTGGACTCTTCTATATTGTATCACTACAGGAATCAGCTTCTTTGCCGTCTGCCATGGCAGACGGCAAAGGCATGAATGGCGGTCGGCAAAGCTCTTTGCCGACTGCTAGCTGTCGGCAAACAGTCCGGCTCAATTCCTGCCGGTAAAGGCCTTCTTTGCCGTCTGCTTCAGAGAAGCGGACGACAAAGGTTTATGCCGTCAGCCGTTTGCGGCCAGCAGACGGCAAAGAGCGTAGACGGCAGTGAGGTGAGGTGGGAGCCGTTAGGGGTTAACGGCGTGCTTTGCCGTCAGCCGGCAGACGGCAAAGAGGCTAAGGTCTTTGCCGTCTGCTGGCGGACGGCAAAGAGCCCAAATAGGAGTCACTGGGAAGCTGCCACGTGGCCTTATTTGCCGTCAGTCGGCAGACGGCAAAGCGGCTAAGGTCTTTGCCGTCTGCTGGCGGACGGCAAAGAGCCCAAATAGGAGTCACTGGGAAGCTGCCACGTGGCCTTATTTGCCGTCTGCTAGCTGTCGGCAAAGGGATTTGAATCTTTGCCGTCTGCCAGCAGTCGGCAAAGACCTTAGCCTCTTTGCCGTCTGCCAGCTGACGGCAAAATGCCCAAATAGGCAACCCAGTGTTCCCAGGTTGCACAGGTAGCTGCCACGTGGCCTTCTTTGCCGACTGCTAGCTGTCGGCAAAGCTCTTTGCCGACTGCTAGCAGACGGCAAAGCTCTTTGCCGTCTGCTAGCAGACGGCAAAGAGCCTATATAACCCCTGTTTTTAATTGAATTCATTCAATTTGACAGAAATTCATAGATATACACAGATAATACATATATACACAACAAGCATATCCAACAATATATTTCCACAAGTCCAACATATATCCATATGACATAAGAAGTTTCCAACAACATATCAATAGTGACAT
Organism: Thinopyrum elongatum; assembly: GCA_011799875.1. NCBI lineage: Eukaryota > Viridiplantae > Streptophyta > Magnoliopsida > Poales > Poaceae > Thinopyrum > Thinopyrum elongatum. The sequence goes on from CM022298.1 coordinate 626,545,911, forward strand.
ACACATCCAAACAAGTTCCCAAACATGTTTTCATAAACAAAAAGGAAGCACAAGGAGAATATATGAGTCCATCAATGCAAGCTTCCTCATCTCAAGCAAATCTGCAAATTGGGAAAGATGAAAGTTAGAAGAAGAAGAAGAAGAGGAAAAGAAGAAGAAGAAGAAAAGAAGAAGAGGAAAATAAGAAGAAGATTTTATATTCTCTTTCTTTCTCTCCTCCCCCTCTTCTTTATCTTCTTCTTTTCCAACAAATGTAGTTAAAAAAGCCAATTTAGAGCTAAGCTAGGTAAATAGGTCATTTTGGAGATAAGCTAAGTTCAATGTATCATATTGGAGCTAACCTACGTAAACTTGGTCATTTTGGAGCTAAGCTAAGTTAAATGGATCATATTGAAGCTAACCTAGGTAAACTTGGTCATTTTTGAGCTAACCTACGTAAAAATGTCATTTTTGCTATGCTAGGTAAAAATGCTAAGTGTGTAGGTCAATTTAGAGCTAACTTAGGTAAATAGGTCATTTTGGAGCTAACGCGGGTAAAATGGATCATATTGTAGCTAACTTAGGTAAACTTGGTCTTTTTGGAGCTAACGTAGGTTAAATGGATCATATTGGAGCTAACATAGGTAAACTTGGTCATTTTGGAGCTAACCTGGCTAATTAGGCCATTTTTGACATTACTAAGCTTATTGTGTCATTTTAGAGGACAACAAGCTAAGTATATGACATTTATGAGGTTAGCAAGGTTATTATGCCATTTACGAATAAAAACAAGTAAGAGGAGGAAAAGAAGAAGAAGAAGAAGAAGAAGAATAAGAAAAGAAGAAGAATAAGAAAAGAAGAAGAAATGTTCTTCTTCTTCTTCTTTTCTTATTCTTCTTCTTCTTCTTCTTCTCTTCCTATTCCTTCTTTTCTTCCTATTCCTTGATTTTCTTCATCTTATTATGTCATTTGTGGACTAAATAGGCTAAATTATGTCATAAATGGGCTAAATAGGCTAAATAAGAAGAAAAATACCGTTATCACGGAGGTGAAGGACCGGTCGGGGCTGCGCCAGTGCCAGACTGAGGTGAAGGGCCGGTCGGGGTTCCACCAAGGCCAGACGGAGAAGCATCGGTTGATGCTTGTCGGGAAGCATTCTACACCAAAGATCATTTCCAATGTCTCGTTAGCATGATGCAACATAAATGTGAATACTAGTAACTAACGACCATTCAAATCAAACTCACCGTGGTCGCCGGAGCAATCTGGGGCATCGGCGGAGGGGTCTGACCGCTTTTCTCGCACATGCTCTACACATTTGGTTCTCACGAGTTAGTCATATTAGTTAGTAATGGAACAAACATTATGTGCATGATTTGGCTAATATGCAGGAGAAACGTACCACCAAGATGTCGTATAGGGCCCGGTTTTGAGCATCGTTCCGGTTCCTCTCCTCCTCCAACAGCCTGGCCGTCCTCTCCTCCAGCTCCCTCTCCCTCTCCTCCGCCTGCCTTCTTGTCGCCTCCAAAAGCGTCTGCGTGTTTGCTCTCTCTTTCTCAAGAGCAGCCTGCAACACACCACTCCTCGTTAGCATTGTAATCATCGACAGACGCACACACAATGTAATGGATAGGAAAGGTATCCGAGTCTGTATAACTAACCGCCATGGCAAGCTCCGATGGTCGTGCACGAGGCATTATCTCAGGATCAGAGCTACTCTGGCGCTTCTTGATCTATGTGAGAGTCTTAGGACAACGTATCAGTCCATCACCAATGGCTATCGAGCCATGGGACCTCCCACCACCAGATATCATAACCAGCTCTGTATCAAAAGGATCCTGGCTCGGGTTAAAGTCCTCCCCTTTCCTTGCCTTCCCCTCATCTCTGTACCTCACGAGCTTGTTGCGGGAGGAGATGTTGGTGAAGGTCTCTGGATGATCTAGGTCAGACTCCGAGAATGCCTTGGCCTTCTTGTACGGGGCACTATGGGCCATGCCATAGAGGTCGAACAGACTTGGCACGGGCTTCTTGTTGTGGTGCGACTGAGAGAGAGGAACAAAATATTAGTCAAGGGCTCAAGCTAGCATGAAGATTGAAATTGCTATGTAAATAAGGTCATTTTGGAGCTAAGTAAGGTTATTATGTCATTTTTGAGGAAAAAAAAGCTAAGTTTAGGTCATTTTGGAGGTAACCAAGATTATTATGCCCATTTTGACCAAACTATGCTAATTATGTCATTATTGAGCTATCCAAGGTAGGTGCGACGAAATCGTCCGAATACTGTCATCATCGCGTCGTAGCATTCTCTACCCAAGTTGAACTGAGCCTTCAAAGCCATGATTTGTGAGATGGCATCCAGCTGACAAAGCTCAGTGTGCTCGTGGAGAGGACGTTTTGAGGACTCCAACATTTCAGTGAAGGCCTTTGCAGATTCCTCCATCTCCTCGTCCGAGTCCCGAGCATCGTCAAAGTCTTGCACCATGTCTTCCATCCCGGTACCATGCTCGTCGGTGCGACGACGAACCACCTCAGGTCTGGCACGTTGGGCAGACTCACCATGAAATGTCCAGACCGTGTAACCAGGCGTAAAACCAAACTTCTGCAGGTGTTTACTCATTTCAAGCTCGTCCCTCTTATTAAAGTTGTCGCACCGGACACAGGGGCACCAGCTTAATCTCTGGCCATTAGCAAATGCGGCTCTAACAAACTCTTTGGTTTTTGTTAACCATTCACCGGTCCAAACTTTCTGACTAGTGTAATCGGTGTACATCCACGCACGATCACTCATATTGACTTCCTACTAGACAGACAATAAATATATACATCATTAAGCAAACCATATCCATTAGTTAATGGAGTTTGTCAGTTCTCTTACGTCCATGCAACCTACATGCTAATAGGTAAAGATAGGTCCTAATCCCACCCGAGTATGTGTAGATTGAGTTCGTTTTCCCATGCTCTGCTCCGGATCCGACGCAAAATTTCGGCAGCACCTCCCCGCTATTCTCCTGATACACGTCTCGGCACTAAGCAGAGAGGATGTGTACCCGGAGAACAACAGGGAGGCACTGACGAAATTCTGCATCGGATCCGGAGCAGAGCATATAGGAAAACGAACCCAATCTACACATACTCGGGCTGTCCATGGATAACGTTGGACAATTCGAAAGAATCACGATTATAAATATGCAAATGCATGCATATTTATAGATGTAACCCTTTCGAACGGGAGACGCATAGTGGTTACGCATACTGATGACGGACACCTATAGCTAGCTAGTTTCATTGGCACGAAGACCGGAATAGAGCAAATGTAGGGGGGAGGAGGAGATGTCATTTGTGCTCACCAAGGAAAGCAGGGGCGGAGCTCGTCGAACGCACGGGGAGGTCGTCAAACACCACACCCTTGCAGCGACGAAACAACTGCACATTTTAAATCCACCTGATTAACACAAATATATATGATGTTTTGCATAACAAAATCGAAAAATATACGACCTAACTCATAATTCACAAATATATGACCCCGTCGGGGTCGGGGTCGGGGCAGGGTCGGGGTGTGGTGTCAGGGTGTAGGTGTCGATCAGGATGTCAGGATGTCGTATGTCGGGGTCGATCAGGGTGTCGATCAGGGTGTCGGGGTCAGGGTCAGGGTAAAATTTCATGAGAGAAGACATAAACATCAAGTGAAACAATTAACATTGTACAAAGTTGAAAACTTGCTACTACGACGAGGTAAAGTTCCTTTGCGAAATCTATAGTCTTGAAAGCGATATATAATAGCATCATCATCAACCTTTGCAAATATTTCTCGCTCAGTAATTATTTGGTCAGTAGCAACAACGATAAGCAGTACTACAGTAGCAAATACTAACATTATAGCAAGCAGATCAAAAAATGTTCAATCTACAAAATTTTAACAACAACAGCAAGGCAGTAGCAGTCAGTGTAGCACAATGCACATGCACATATTATCCTGTCTGTGAGTGAGTGAGTCTGTCCATTACCAATCCGGCTCTTCAGTGCGGCTGCGGCTGCGGCAGACGGCGTGGCGCGGCAGGTCCGCGAGACCAGGGCAAGGGAGGCCGGAGCCCGGAGCAGAGCCGGCGTGCAGAGCAGTAGAGCCGCAGCCCGCAAGGAGAGCCGGAGAGAGGAGAGAGCGGCGAGCGGGCGGCGTCAGTGGCGGAGGCGCGGAGCCGCGAGCACCGGAGGGGGCAGCGGCAGTGGAGGAGGGGAGGGGGCGCCGGTGGTGAGAGGGGAGGGGGCCACGGTGGTGGAGGGGGGAGGGGGGCGGCGATGGAGGGAGGGAGGGAAGGGGGGCGGCGGTGGAGGGAGGAAGTAGGGGGCGGCGGTGGAGGGAGGGAGGGAGCGTGGTCGTCGTGGAGGTAGTGAGTGGGGGAAGGCGGCGGGGAGGGGGAGGGGGAAACGGCGGCGGGGTGGGAGGAGGGTGGTGCGGGCGGCGGCGGCCTGTGCGGGAGGGGGCGGCTGCGGCGGCCTGCGCGGGAGGGGGCGGCGGCGGCGGCGGCCTGTGCGGGAGGGGGCGGCGGCGGCGGCCTGCGCGGGAGGGGGCGGCGGCGGCCTGCGCGCGTGCGGGAGGCAGAGGGTGGCGAGGCGGGAGAAAGAGATGGAGGAGGGCGCGCGCGCGGGGGGCCAAATTAAACCCCCGCATTGCCGTCTGTTTTTTTTTCTCTTTGCCGTCTGCTGGCGAACGGCAAAGAATTCTTTGCCGTCTGCCAGCAGACGGCAAAGAAGTGGCCCGTGTGACCTACCCAGTGCAGTACCCCCATGGGGTCCACTTTGGACTTTGCCGTCTGCTGGCGGATGGCAAAGAACTCTTTGCCGTCTGCTGGCGGACGGCAAAGAGCTCGCAGATGGCAAAGACCCTGTTTGCCATCAGCTGGTTCTTTGCCGTCTGCTTTGAGAAGACAGACGGCAAAGAGCCTCTTTGCCATCAGCTGGCAGACGGCAAAGAGCTGGCAGATGGCAAAGACCCAGATTCCAGTAGTGTATCGAGGCACCTTGTTATGCAGATAGGGAACGTGGTCTAGATAGTATGATGTCCTGAGGTCTGACACCTCCTCTAGGATAACTGCCTCAGCTATGGAAGCTTCAATCTTAGCTTTGTTTCCACATTTCTGTTGGAGACGCTTGTTCTGCCTCTCAGGGCCGTACTGCCAACGATTCTGCACAGGCCCCCCCAACAATACATCGTCCGCGAGGTGCAGAATGAGATGTGTCATCAGAGTAAAGAAGCCTGGCGGAAAGATCTTCTCTAGCTTGACTATCAACTCCAGTGCCTTCTTATGCAATTGTTCAATCACGTCTTTACTTACTTCTTTGGCACAGAGCGTGCGGAAGAAATGGCTTAGCTCGGCAAGCACTCGCCAGACATGCTCGGGGACATAGCCTCGAACCATCACCGGCATTATCCGCTCAATCCATACATGGTAGTCATGGCTCTTCAGGCCGGTCACTTTGCCCATTGAAAGATTGACTCCCTTACTTATATTCGATGCATAACCATCGGTGAACTTCAAAATGTGTTTCAGCCAGATAAGTACTTCCTTTTTTTCTGGCGGTTTAAGGACAAAGTCAGCATCTGGCTTGAACCAGTTTTTTTGACCGCCTGTGGGAGGCTTCATGTTTAGACGTGGTCTATCACAAATTTTCTGTTGATCGTCTCTAGCTTTAACGTTATCCTTCATCTTATCAGGAATGTTGAGGATCGTGTGGAAAAGGGACTCCGCGACATTCTTTTCGGTGTGCATCACATCGATGTTGTAAGGAAGTTTGAGGTCCTTGAAATAGGGAAGCTTCGAGAAGGGGGTAATGTGAGTCCAGTTGTGCGTCTCACCAGATCCCTCGAAGCCTTTGGCTTTGGCTTTGGATTTGCCTTTGACTTTAGGCTTGAGAGCTTTTAGCTGAGCAAGAACATCTGCCCCCAAAAATGTTGGAATCTCGGTTACTTCATGAACAACCCGGCCTTTCGTGAAGTTCTTCTTGTCTTCCCTGTCTGGATGGTTTGGAGGGAGGAACTGTCGATGCAGGTCAAAGGCTACATACTTGCCACCCTTACTCAGCCAAATCATTCGCAGAGCCTGCATGCACACTGGACATGGCATCTTCCCACTTGTACACCATCCGCAGAATAGAGCATAGCCAGGAAAGTCATGCATGCAATAGTGCAACCAAACTTTCATCAAGAAATTTCTCTGCAGATCCCGGTCGTATGTCAACCTCGGAAAGTACCAAGAATAGTGCAAATCATCCACCAGCGGCTGCATAAACACACCCAATTGCTTCCCCGGATATTCAGGCCCTGGAATGATGAGCGACAAGAACATGGTCTTGCATTGCATTAGGGCACCGGGAGGGAGATTGAGCGGAATTACAAACACGGGCCAGCAGTTGTATGGATTGGACGACATACCATATGGATCGAACCCATCACCTGATATGGCTATTCTGACATTCCCAACCTCGGCTGCTTCCTCGGGGTATTCTTCATCGAACGACTTCCATGCTTCGCCTTCCGATGGATGTACGATTTTATTTGGATTGTACCTTATACCTTCCTTGTGCCACTTCATCATTTTGGCAGACTCCTCCGTGATGAAAAGGCGCTGCAGTCTTTCTATAAAATGGAGATACCGAAGAACCTTAGTGGGGATGGCTAGCTGCCTTTTCTCACCATCCTCACCGACCACCTCAAGGTACCGAGACGAACCGCACTCTCTACAGTACTTGTCATCCGCATACTCGTGCCTAAACAAAAGGCAATTCTTCGGACAAACATCTATTTTCTCATAATCCATAGAGAGTGCCTTCATGATGTTCTTTGTAGCATACATGCTTTTCGGCAATTCATGACCCTCAGGGAGGCTGTTAGCCCATACTCCCAGGAATGCTTCGAAGCATTTCTGGCTACAGCCGTACTCAGCCTTGACTGCAATCAGTTGCGAGATGGCATCCAGCTGAGATATTTTCGCACCCGCATAAAGAGGTTTCTTCGACGAGGCCAAGACCTCCAAGAAGGCCTTTGCGGTTGCCTCCGGCTCCTCCGGTTCATTCTCTGAAGGTGTCGCATGTGCCATTTCTGCAGCAATGACATCATCTAGCATGTCCCTGACCCCGTCGTCCACATAACCATCGATGCGTTGTCGCATCACCTCCTCTCTACCATGGTCCTGCTCGGCTAAGTTTATTGGCGTCATGTCAAAGTTTGGCATATATCCGTGCATGCGAAGGTGGTCAGTCATGTCCTTCTGATTTCTACGGTGACGTCTGGCACATCTCGCACAGGGGCATGGTGGGATAATTCTCATTGGACTACGGAATATCTCCTTCAAATACACATCCGTTTTCGCGATCCACTCTGATGTTACTCGATTCCGACGGATAAAACCACTGTATATCCACTGATTATCTGCCATCCTCTGCTTTATTGGGAGCCACACAACTAAATTAAGGATTCATTTAAATTAATCACATCAAATTTTCATTTTCTACCACGTTGGATCCACCTACATCTCTAATAGGTAAAGATGGGTCCTAATCCCACCCGAGGATGTGTAGATTGAGTACGTTCTCCATTCTACCCCGTTCCGAGACAAAATTTCGGCAGCACCTCCCCGCTGTTCTCCAGATACACGTCTCGGTAATTAGCCAAGAGAATGTGCTCCGGAGAACAATGGGGAGGCGCCGCCGAAATCCTGTCTCGGAACGGGGTAGAACATGGAGAACGTACCCAATCTACACATCCTCGGGCTGTCCATGGAAAACACTGGACAATCCGAAAGAGCTGCGGTGATAAATATGCAATTGAATGCATATTTATTGATGCAACCCTTTCGGACGGGAGACGCCTAGGTTACGCGACTTGACGAGAAAAGAAAATCTAGTGACATGAAAAAGATGGAGGAGATGGATTTGTAGCTCACCCTCAGCTGTAGGGGAAGTAGTCGAACAACAGAGGGATGCTCAGGGACCAACGCGTCGAACGACGGTCACTCCGATGAAATGCGACACCACAAAGCCTGCAAATTCCATCGCAACAAAAATTTAGAACATCACAACTCATAGAGCATATTTAAAACATTTAAACATGCATTCATTTATTTTTGCATCATGTAGGCAAAAAAACTAACAACATTAACAATATATTCATCATCGTCATCACATATTCATCATCATCATTATCATCTATTCGTCATCATCATTGATTCATCTCATCGAACCATTTTTTTTGCAAGATATGCAATATATAGCATCTCATCGAACCACATATATAGCATTTTAACAACATCTCAAATTGTAAGATATGCTTTATGTAATTATTTCTTACATTCTAAATACCAAATAAATTCTACCTATCTAACTATCTATCTAATAAAAAAATAGAAAAAAATGCCTAAAGGGGGTTGCCGGTTCCATATTTTTACTATCTATCTAACTATCTATCTAACTACCTATCTAACTATCTATCTAACTACCTATCTAACCATCTAGCTACAAAATTACTAAAAGAAAATACATAAAAAAATCACCTTCGAAGAGGAGATCGAGCCCGGGCAGGGGACAGTGAGCTGCAACACTTGACGCCGGCCGAAGAAGAAGACGAGCCGGGCGAAGCTGCAGCAGAGGACGCCGGCCGAAGCAGCAGCCGAGCAGGACGAGGAGGGCCGGCCGGCCAGGGTCGGGGCAGACGGCGCGGGCTCAGGGTGGGCAGCGCGGGGTCGGGGCGGGGTCGGGGCAGGCTGCGACGTGCTCCGGGCGGCCGGCGCGGGGTCGGGGTGGGCGGCGACGTGCTCAGGGCGGCCGGCGCGGGGTCAGGGCGGGCGGCGACGTGCTCGGGGCGGCCGACGTGGGGTCGGGGCGGGCGTCGACGGGCGCCAGCGCGCTCTCCACGCGACCCCCACTTCACCTGACTCCCCGCCCCGCCTGACCCCAAGGCGCCTTCTCTCCTCCCTAGCCTGTCTTCTCCCTGACCCTACCCCTCTCTCCCACCCCTCCACTTCGCCGCTCATCCTCCCCGCCCCCTCCCTTCTCCCCCTCCTCCACTACTCTGCCCCTCCACTTCTTCTCTCACGCCCCCCGACCCCGACTCTCTCTCCCCACCTTGGATCACGTTCTTCTTCCCCCTCACCGCGCCTCCCGTCACCCACCTCGCTGGCCCATTTGGTCTGAGGCCCTGGCCTCTGCCCCAACCCCCGGCCCGGCCCTCCTCGTCCTGCTCGCTTCCTCTATGTCGCCCCTTCGCCGGCCGTCCTCTCTACAGCTTCCGGCCCGTCTCCCTCTTTTCTTCGCCGCCCGTCAAGTGCTGCAGCTCACCGTCCCCTGCCCGGGCTCGATCTCCTCTTCGAAGGTGATTTTTTATGTATTTTCTTTTATTTTTTAGTAATTTGTAGCTAGATGGTTAGATAGGTAGATTGAGATAGTAGTTAGATAGTAGTGTAGATTAGATAGTTTAGATAGATGTAGTAAAAATATGGAACGGCACCCCCTTTAGGCATTTTTTTCTTTTTTATTAGATAGAATAGTTAGTAGGTAGAATTTATTTGGTATTTAGAATGTAGAAATAATTATATAAGCATATCTTACAATTTGAGATGTTTTTAAAATGCTATATATGTGTCGTGAGATGCTATATATTGCATATCTTGCAAAAAATTGGTTCGATTGAGATGAATCAATGATGATGACGAATAGATGATAATGATGATGATGATATGTGATGACGATTGATGATATATTGTATATGTTGTTAGTTTTTTTGCCTACATGATGCAAAATAATGAATGCATGTTTAAATGTTTTAAATATGCTCTATGAGTTGTGATGTTCTAATTTTGTGCGATGGAATTTGCAGGCTTTGTGGTGTCGCATTTCACGGAGTGACCGTCGTCCGACGCGTTGGTCCCTGAGCATCCCTCTTGTTCACTACTTCCCTCCCTACAGCAGGGTGAGCTACAAATCCATCTCCTCCATCTTTTTCATGTCACTAGATTTTCTTTTCTCGTCAAGTCGCGTAACCTAGGCTCTCCCGTCCGAAGGGTTGCATCAATAAATATGCATTCAATTGCATATTTATCACCGCATCTTTCGGATTGTCCATGTTTTCCAGGACAGCCCGAGGATGTAGATTGGGTACGTTCTCCATGTTCTACCTACCCCGTTCCGAGACAGGATTTCGGCGGCGCCTCCCATTGTTCTCCGGAGCACATTCTCTGGCTATTCCGAGACGTTTATCTGGAGAAAGGGAGGTGCTGCCGAAATTTTGTCTCGGAACGGGTAGAATGGAGAACGTACTCAATCTACACATCCTCGGTGGGATTAGGACCCATCTTTACCATTAGAGATGAGGTGGATCAACGGGTAGAAAATGAAAATTTGATGTGATTAATTTAAATGAATCCTTAATTTAGTTGTGTGGCTCCCAATAAAGCAGAGGATGGCAGATATCAGTGGATTACAGTGGTTTTATCCGTCGAAAATCGAGTAACATCAAGTGGATCGCGAAACCGATGTGTATTTGAAGGAGATATTCCGTAGTCCAATGAGAATTATCCCACCATGCCCCTGTGCGAGATGTGCCAGAGTCACCGTGAGAAATCAGAAGGACGACTGACCACCTTCGCAGCACGGATATATGCCAAACTTTGACATGACGCCATAAACTTAGCGAGACAGACCTGGTAGAGAGGAGGTGATGCGCACACGCATCGATGGTATGTGACGAGGGTCAGGGACATGTTAGATGATTTCATTGCTGCAGAAAGGCACATGCGACACCTTCAGAGAATGAACCGAGGAGCCGAGGCAACCGCAAAGGCCTTCTTGGAGGTCTTGGCCTCGTCGAAGAAACCTCTTTATGCGGGTCGAAATATCTATCAAGCTGGATGCCATCTCGCAACTGATTGCATTCAAGGCTGAGAGGCTGGCCCCTGCGCGATCACAATTCACGTCAGGTTCACTCTCCTCCCTATACCCCAAAACCCAATCCGATCTTGGGGGTCATGCAACAACGGGAAGACCTACTACAGCCGCCCGCTGCAGTCCCGGACAGTGTGGGTGACGTCCTTGAGGGATCAGACGTTGATGGAGGCCCTCTACCCGACTACATCACCCTCCATCACACCTGACGAGCAGGAGATCATGTCGACCTCCGTGAGATGTGAAAGGATATCTCTAAACCCATCCATGTTCATATATTTGGGTGATCTAAATGCAATATCATTATGTTGTTTGGCATCATAGTGATTGCATTGAGATCCAACAATCATTGGGTCAGGTTTGTTTTTGGGAGAAGTGTACGAACAGTATAACCTATTTCGCTTGGGAGAATGTTTCGGAATTTGTCATGGAAAATCAAGATGGGGAGATGGGATGGCGTTCGCAGCTGATGCATAAATGCTTGAAGGTCAGTAGAATACATACTTCTTGTGCCCCATTTCGTGAGAGCAAATATTAAGATGTCCAAGTTATATGAGGCATCAAGTTTTTCACAATCCAATGGGTTGAAAATGTGTCTTACTTCTTGGCAGGTAGGAAATCTATAAGTTCTTTACAAGGTCAATATAGACTTTGAACTTACCATAACTAAGGAACTCAATGGATTACATCTTAAAGTGAGACAATAAAGGAAATTAAATATCATTATACTAATTGCAATCTGGTTATCTTACACTGTTAGCTCTGTTAATTCCTCAAGACTGTGCTTATTTTTCTTGACAATTTTGATTAAGCGCCAAAAGGTTCATAAAAATTCACCTACGCACATGTTAAACGGATAGCAATTTGTAAATTACTTAATATTTGTTTATCTTACTGATCTTCCGAACCTTTTTCGATTGATCATTTCTGAGGCTGAGTACAAAATATATGATACTCCCTCTATTCCCTTTATACAAAGTCACAAACTCAGTTATAGTTACTACCAAGGTAAATTTTATGACTGCTTTGCAAGCCAATGTTTGTTTTTTAGTTAACCGGGATCATTAGTACTACCCTTTCATGCAAGGAAGGACAAGGGAAGGAAGTAGGAGAGGGTATTATGATGGTGCATGAAGTATTAAACAAGTTGCTAGTATGAGAAAACATCATTAATTTTTGGCGTCGGTTATGTGATAGCCTCGTATAGATGCAAAATGTATTGTCATAGTGTCTTTGTACAAGGGATGAGAGGGAGTAATGTAAAGCGTTGAAAAAAATATGTATACGTGGTTCTTGGAGAATGAAATTAACATAACCTTTCAAGAAATGACATCGAGGTCTCTATGGAAGTATATATTGTCTTCTTCCAAAAAAAGTCTGGTGTATGTGATGAATCCTGAGAATTTATACCGATATTGGCGAAATGATGATCCATTCAAACGATTTCCTTTAGCAAAGTAACTTGCCATTAGTTTGAGAAAGTTTACCGTCTAGACTTGCCCTTGACCAAACAAACGGTTGAGATCAAATACTCTCTTACCTCTAGGAGGACATAGTGGACCATAAGCGTTTGGTTCTTTCCTGACTGGAAAATCGCTTGGCATTTATATGTAGCACATTAGCTTTGCCGTTTGTCTCTTTGCTGCTTGTGGTGGGCAGGGGGGTAGCCAGACAAATAGAATTATTTTTTCGGTACAAAACAAAGTGCAAGGCGAGGATGCGGATCCTACTACAACGAAGGATCATGGTTGGTATGTTAGTATATTCAGTAACAGCACAATCATCCTCGTTGCAAGTCGTCAGGAGACAAGGCAGTGGATTAACAAGTCAGGATCATCCGGTTCTTATTGAATTCATCAAGAATCTCAAGGAGAAAACATCAGCACTCAGGAAGGCCCTCGGTAAGGTACACAATATTATCAATGCAACAGTGGACGTCAGGCCGTTGCGACACCTTTTGGAGGTGTTGTTGGGTACCGTCCTGCGGAGTCTAGGAGCTGGGTGGCACTACCAGAATATACTGCAGATTGCACGACGGCCAAAAATCTATGCCGACGGCCCCCGTCGGCCATAGATGGTCTATCCCGATGGCCAGGTCAAGCCGTCGGCATAATCCTCTCTGCCGACGGCCGCCGTCGAAATTAGGTCGGCCGTCGGCCATAGCAAAATACAACCTACTGCGGCCATCGGCCATAGGGTCGGTCGTCGGCATGATCCTGTGGGCCGGCTAAACCCTGGGGAGGACGACGGCCGTTTGACGGACGTGACGCTACACCGAGGGCTAACGGTGGTTTCGGCATAGCTATGCGGACAGCAAGGCCGTCGGCATAGGTATGCCGACGTCGCGTCATCGATCCGCGTGGTCGCCACGTCACGATCCGAGCCACTCGAGGTCCGTGGGGTGGCATATCTATGCGATGGCCTTGCTGTCGGGCATAGGCAGGCCCAGGGCCCTTGCCATATCATCGATCCACGCTCTACGCCCGTATCGATCCAGGGCTCTACGTTCCGTGGCCGTAGCTATGCGACGGCTTTGCACGTAGGCATAGATTTCTAATTAATTTTTTAATATTTTATTTATTTTCTCTCTTTTTTCCTTAATATCTTTTCCAAAACTAATTGATTAACTTAAATGTGCCTTATGTACAGAAAAACATATCTCGAATATATATATATATATATCGAGGCCCCCTCAGGGCGCCGCTTCCGCCGGTCATGGAGAGGGGAGACGGGACGGGGGGGGTACATGGGGGGGGGGTTGGGGGTAGCAATGCCGCAAGGTGTTGCGGGGCCCTCATACGCTTGTGGAAGCGTTGGGGTGGCAGGTCGCAGGCCACCGGCACGCGGCTTCGGGGTGTGCCCCCCTCGACGGGGCATCGCTGCCGCCGATGTCCCGGAGGGGGGAACGGCCACGTAGGGCCGACACGGAGAGGAAATTTTGGTGGGTTGGGCCGGGACTGGTGTTCGGGGGGTTGTTGAGCCATGGGCTGGGGGCTATGACAACCAGGGGTGAAAAGGTCAACCGGTAAAAACCTTGTCCGGCGAAGCAAAGGGCTAGATCCGACGGTTTGTCGTCTGCTGTCAGGGTTAGAGGACGGGGTACCTGGGGGTGGAGTAAGCAATTGCCGACTAGGGTGTTTGCGTGGGCCCTTCTACGCCTTCGTGGAAGCGTGGTGGCAGGCGCAGGCACCGGCCCGCGGCTCCGGGGGTCTGTGCCCTTCACGGGAGGCGTCGCTGCCGCCGGTGTCCCGGAGGGGGTAGGGAAACGGCCACGTCGGACGAAACGGAGAAAATCTTGGGTGGGTTGGGCACGGGATGGTGTTCGGGGGGTAGCTATGGGCTGGGGCTATGACACCGGTGAAAAGGTCCACGGTCAAACCCTACGGCGAAAGTCAAAAGGCTATAGATCCAGTGGTCGTTTGTGGCAGGGTTAGATGGCGACGGGGTACATGGGGTTAGCAATGCTGCCAGTGTTGCGGTGGGCACTCTACCCTTGTGGAAACATTGGTGGCAGGCGCAGCACGCGGCTCGGGGTCGTCGCTCAATCACGGGACTTTCGCGCCACCGGTCCGGGAGGGGGGGGGAAACGGCCACGTCGCGGCGACACGGAGGCGGAATATTGGGGTGGGTTGGGGCCGGGACACGTGTTCGGGGGCTGTAGCTATGGAGCTGGGGAGGCTATGACAAAACAGGTGAAAAGGTCCACCGGTCACACCCCGTCCGGCCGAAAGTCAAAGGGCTAGATCCGCGTGGTCGTCTGTGTCAGGGTTAGATGGGAGGGGTACCTGGGGTAGCATGCCGCCAGGTGTGCGGTGGCCCTCCTAAGCTTGGGGAAGCGTAGGTGGCAGGCGCAGGCACCCGGCACGCGGCTCCGGGGTGTGCCCCCTTCATGGGAGTCGCGCCGCGTGTACCGGAGGGGGGAAACGCCACGTGGGACCGACACGGAGGAATCTGGGGGGGTGGGCCGGGACGGTGTTCGGGGGTTTGTTGTAGATATGGGGGGCTATGACAACCAGGTTGAAAAGGTTCCACCGGTCAAACCCGTCCGGCGAAAGTCAAGGCGGATCGGCGAGCGTCTGTGTCAGGGTTAGACGGACGGGGGTACCTAGGGGGGTAGCAATGCCGCCGTGTTGCGGTGGGCCCTCCTACGCTTGGTGGAGCTGTGGTGGCGTGAAGGCACCCGGCACGTGGCTACGGGGGTGCCCCCCTCAAGGGCGTCGCTGCTGCCGTGTACCGGAGGGGGGAAACGGCAGGTCGGGCACACGGAGGGAATCTTGGGGTGGGTTGGGCCGGGACAGGGTTCGGGGGTGTAGCTATGGGCGGGGCTTATGACAACCAGGTGAAAAGGGTACACGCGTTCAAAACCCCGTCCGGCAAAAGTCAAAGGGCTAGATCTGCGCGGTCGTGTGTCATGGTTAGACCGGACGGGGGGAACCTGGGGGGTAGCATGCCGCCAGTTGTTGCGGTGTTGAGGCCCCCTACATTGTGAAACGTCGGTGGCAGGCGCAGGGCACCGGGCAGTGGCTCTGGGGTGTGCCCCCCCTTATGAGCGTCGCTGATGCCGTGTCCGGAGGAGGGAAACGGGCCACCACAGCTTACACACGGCAAACTAAAAATTAGTTAAAATTGAATTATAAAAAACACCGGCATCCATCATGGAAAAGGACTATCACGTGAAACCTTCAGGACCGGGGACGCGGCCGGACACTGAAGTTCACGTAATTGTCTGTTTTAACAGAAGTCTAATGGAATACCGGAGCTGGACATCGTCTAAGATTAGCAACTATTTAAATGGTCAGTTGTTGTCTTTGGGTGAGTGGTGGGACTATTCTTGAAAGTTTGCTAAGTCAACATATGCCACGGTAAAGCCATCGGCATTAGGCCTAGTATCTATGCCGACGGCAAGTCGTCGGCATATGTGACCCTTATCAACTCCGTTCGCTGCCGCTGACATGTGGGCCTCGCCTATGACGACGGCCAATCGTCGCATCGGGCCACCTTATCCACTCGCACGGGCCTCCTCCTCCACTCAGTTTCTCTCTATCCCTATCGCACCCGACCTGACCCCGATCCAACCGCCACACGCCGCCCTCTCGACCGCGCCGCCCACCAACTCGCCGTCCTCTCTGCAGGCCCTGAGCCCACGCCGACCGATTGCCCCGACCACGCCGCCGCCACACCCAACCAGCGCTGTCCCTGAGCACGCGGCCCACCCCGAGCCGTCGACGCCGCCCGGACCCCGCGTCCGATGCCCAGACCCCACCCGACACACGATGCCGCACCGAAGGCCGTCGACGCCCGACAGACCCCACGTCGGCGCCCTCCGAGAAAGTGCCGCACGCCTGACCCCGCAGCCGGCCGCCCTTGAGCACGTCGACGCCCACCCGACCCCGCGCCGGCGCCCGGAGCAGTCGCAGCCTGCCCCGACCCCGCCCGACCCCGCGCTTTGCCCAACCCTGAGCCGGCCGTCTGCCCCGGACCCTGGCGGTAGTGATAAAACAAGAAGCTAAAGATTCAATTGCAAAACTATAAGATATATCTTCAGCACTCACCTCCCCGGCAATGGCGCAAGAAAGGGCTGATGTCTACTACGAACCTTTCTCTTGTAGACGTTGTGGGGCCTCAAGTGCAGAGTTTTGTAGGACAGTAGCAAATTTCCTCAGTGGAGACCTAAGGTTTATCAATCCGGTGGAGGCGGGAGAAGATGGTCTTCTCAAACAACCTGCAACCCCAAAACAAAGAGTCTCTTGTGTCCCCAACACCACCCAATACAATGGTAAATTGCATAGGTGCACTAGTTCGGCGAAGAGATGGTGATACAAGTGTAATATGGATAGTAGATATGGTTTTTGTAATATGAAAATATAAAAAAAGCAAGGTAACTAGTAACAAAAGGAGTAGTAAAACACGTATTGCAATGCTTGGAAACAAGGCCTAGGGTTATACTTTCACTAGTGCAAGTTCTCTCAACAATGATAACATAATGGATCACATAACAATCCATCAATGTGCAACAAAGAGTCACTCCAAAGTTCCTAGAGAATGTAGGATGAAAACGTGCACCAACCCCTATGCATAGATGCCCCAATGTCACCTGGGAATCCGCTAGTTGAGTGCCAAAAAAATACATCATGAATCAATAGAACATCCCATTGTCACCACAGATATCCCATCGCAAGACATACTCAAGTGTTCTCAAATCCAATACTCAGTCCAACATAACGAACCTCAAAGAGCAAGATCTAATTCACACAACAAGAGATTGGGAGGGAGAAACCACCCATATGATCCAACTATAATAACAAAGCTCCCGGTACAGGATCATGCCAAATCAAGAACACGAGAGGGAGGGATCAAACACATAGCTACTGGTACATACCCTCAGCCTCAGGGTGAACTACCTCCTCGTCATGGAGACGCCTGGTGGGATGATGAAGATGGCCACTGGTGATGGTTTCCCCCTCCAGCAGGGGCCGGAATGGGTTCCCGATTGGTTTTTCGTGGCTACAGAGCTTGCGGCAGTAGAACTCCCGATCTAGGTTTCTTTCTGGGGTTTCATGATTTATAGGAATTTTGGCGTCGGTCTCACGTCAAGAGTGTCCACGAGGCAGCGGCAGACAGGGGGGCGCCCTAGGGGGGGCACCCTCCACCCTTGTGGTTGCCTCGGAATCTTCTGGCCCAACTCTTGTGCTTCGGGGGTCTCTTTTGGTCCTAAAAATCACCGTAAATTTTTAGCCCATTCGAGAACTTTATTTCTGACAAAAAAACGACACCATGGTAGTTCTTGCTGAAAACAGCGTCAGTCCAGGTTAGTTCTAATCAAAGCATACCAAAACCATATAATTTTTTGCAAACGTGGCCTGAATCTTCATAAATTATAGATACATTGGAGACATATCAAAATCCTCATCCAGAATTCTTCATGCGCTGCTTCCTAAGCAGCTGTGTACTCCGCTTCACACATAGATCCCGCCACGATGCTCTGCTTAGAACTGCACCAACTGACAGCTCCACCATTTAATATAAACACGTATCCGGTTTGTGACTTAGAGTCATCTGGATCTGTGTCGAAGCTGGCATCGACGTAACCTTTACGACGAGCTCTTCATCACCCCCATAACGAGAAACATATCTTTGGTCCTTTTCAGGTACTTCAGAATATTCTTGATTGCTGTCCAGTGATCCACTCCTGGAACTTTTGGTATACTCCCTGCCAACTTATGGCAAGGCACACATCAGGTCCTGGGACACGGCATGGATACATTATAGAAACCTATGGCTGAGGCATAGGAATGACTTTCATTCTCTCTCTATCTTCTGCCGCGGTCGGGCTTTGAGTCTTACTCAATTTCAACCTTGCAACACAGGCAGAAACCTTTTTTTGACTGGTCCATCTTGAACTTCTTCAAACTTTGTCAAGGTATGTGCTTTGTGAAGTCCTATTAAGCGTTCGGTGCTATCCCTATAGATTTTGAGCCCAATATGTAATAAGCTTCACCGAGGTCTTTCATTGAAAAATTCTTATTCAAGTATCCTTTATGCTATCCAGAAATTCTATATCATTTCCAATCAGCAATATGTCATCCACATATAATATTAGATATGCTACAGAGTTCCCACTCACTTCTTGTAAATATAGGCTTCACCATAAGTCTGTATAAACCAAATGCTTTGATCACCTCATCAAGCGTTTTATTCCAACTCCGAGATGCTTGCACCAGCCCCTAGATGGATCGCTAGAGCTTGCACACTTTGTTAGCACCTTTAGGAAAGGGGGAGAATGTTGGTTTGATTTGACGGCTCTATTATACCAGGAGATTATTAATCTTACAGAAAAAAGGGGGAAAGAAGACGTTAAGAGAGAGGCCCACGCACCAACGTCGTGCACCTCGTCCCCAATGATACGCCCTGATGGGGGCACCCAAACCAAACTTATGGTTTAGGTCCCCTGTTGCAAAACGCTATATAGAGGGATACGGGAGAGAGCTGGCCCCTGCGCGATCACAATTCACGTCAGGTTCACTCTCCTCCCTATACCCCAAAACCCAATCCGATCTTGGGGGTCTGCAACAACGGGAAGACCTACTACAGCCGCCCGCTGCCATCCCGGACAGTGTGCGGTGACGTCCTGAGGGCATCAGGACGTTGAGGAGCCCTCTACCTCGACTACATCACCCCTCCATCACACCTGCACCGAGCAGGGATCATGTCGACCTCCGTGAGATGTAAAGGACTCTAAACCCATCCTGTTCATATAGTTTTGGTGATCTAAATGCAATTCATTATGTTGTTTGGCATCTAGTGATGCATTAGATCCAACAATCATTGGGTCAAGGTTTTTGGGAGAAGTGTACGAACAGTATAACCTATCGCTTGGGAGAATGGTTTCGGAATTTGTCATGGAAAATCAGATGGGGAGATGGATGGCGTTCGCAGCTGATGCATGAAATGCTTGAAGGTTCAGTAGAACTACATACTTCTTGTTGCCCCATTTCGTGAGAGCAAATTTAAGATGGTCCAAGTTAATATGAGGCATCAATTTTTCCAATCCAATGGGTTGAATGTGTCTTACTTCTTGGCAGGTAGGAAATCTATTAATTCTTTACAAGGTCAATATAGACTTTGCAACTTTACATAATAAGGAACTAATGATTACATCTTAAAGTGAGACAATAAAGGAAATAAATATCATTATACTAATTGCAATCTGGTTATCTTCACTTTAGCTCTGTTAATTCCTCACAGACTGGCTTTATTTTTCTTGCATTTTGATTAAGCGCCAAAAGGTTCATAAAAATCACTACGCACATGTTAAACGGATAGCATATTTGTCAAATTACTAATATTTGTTTATCTTTTACTGGATCTTCCGAACCTTTTTCGTGATCATTTCTGAGCTGATACAAAATATATGATACTCCCTCTATTCCCTTATACAAAGTCACAAACTCAGATTATAGTTACTACCAAGGTAAAATTTTATGACTGCTTTGCAAGCCAATGTTTTTTTTAGTTAACCGGGATCATTAGTAACTACCCTTTCATGCAAGGAAGGAAAGGGAAGGAAGTAGGAGAGTGGTCATTATGATGCGTGCATGCAAGTATTAAACAAGTTGCTAGTATGAGAAAACATCATTAATTTTTGCGTCGGATTATGTTGATAGCCTCGTATAGATGCAAAATGTATTGTTCATAGTGTCTTTGTACAAGGGAATGGAGGGAGTAATGTAAAGCGTGAAAAAAATATGTATACGATGGTTCTTGGAGAATGAAATTAACTATACCTTTCAAGAAATGACATCGAGGTCTCTATGGAAGTATATATTTCTTCTTCCAAAAACAAGTCTGGTGTATGTGATGAATCCTGAGAATTTATACCGATTTGGCGAAATGATTGATCCATTCAAAGATTTCCTTTTAGCAAGTAACTTGCCATAGTTGAGAAAGTTTACACGTCTAGACTTGCCCTTGACCAACAAACGGTTGAGATCAAATACTCCTCTTACCTCTAGGAGGAATAGGGACCATAAGCGTTTGGATTCTTTCCTGACTGGAATCGCTTGGCATTTATATGTAGCACATTAGCTTTGCCGTTTGTCTCTTTGTGCTTGTGGTGGGCAGGGTAAGCCAGACAAATAGAATTATTTTTTCGGTACAAAACAAAGTGCAAGGCGAGGATGCGGTCCTCACACGAAGGATCATGGTTGGTATGTTAGTAATATTCAGTAACAAGCACAATCATCCTCTGTCTGCAAGTCGTCAGGAGACAAGGCAGTGGATTAACAAGTCAGATCAATCCGGTTCTTATGAACTTCATCAAGAATCTCAAGGAGAATAACATCAGCCTCAGGAAGGCCTCGGTAAGGTACACAATATTATCAATGCAACACGTGGAGATCAGGCCGTTGCGCACTTTTGGAGGTGTTGATTGGTACCGTCACTCGGAGTCTAGGAGCTGGTGGCACTACCAGAATAACTGCAGATGCCGACGGCCAAATCTATGCCGACGGCCCCCGTCGGCATAGATGGGTCTATCCCGATGGCCCAGGTCAAGCCGTCGGCATATATCCATCTTGCCGACGGCCGCCGTCGACAATAGGTCGGCCGCGGCATGCAAAATACAAGCCTACTGCGGCCATCGGCATAGGGCGGTCGTCGGCATATCCTGTGGGCCGGCTACCTGGGCGGGCGACGGCCGTTTGACGGCGTGACGCCTACACCGACGGGCTAACGGTGGTTGTCGGCATAGCTATGCGACAGCAAGGCCGTCGGCATAGGTATGCCGACGTCTCATCGATCCGCGTGGTCCGCCACGTCATCGATCCGAGCCACTCGGGTCCGTGGGGTGGCATATCTATGCCGATGGCCTTGCTGTCGGCATAGGCAGGCCCAGGCCCTGCCATATCATCGATCCACGCTCTACGCCCGTCATCGATCCAGGGCTCTACCGTTCCGTGGCCGTAGCTATGCCGACGGCTTTGCCGTAGGCATAGATTTCTAATAATTTTTTAATATTTTATTTATTTTCTCTCTTTTTTCCTTTATCTTTTTCCAAAACTAATTTGATTAACTTAAATGTGCCTTATGTACAGAAAACATATCTCGAATATATATATATATATATCGAGCCCCCTCAGGGCGCCGCTTCCGCCGTGTCATGGAGAGGGGAGACGGGACGGGGTACATGGGGGGGGGGGTAGCAATGCCGCAAGGTGTTGCGGGGCCCTCTACGCTTGTGGAGCGTTGGGTGGCAGGCGCAGGCCACCGGCACGCGGCTTCGGGGTGTGCCCCCCTCACGGGCATCGCTGCCGCCGTGTCCCGGAGGGGGGAACGGCCACGTGGGCCGACACGGAGGGAATCTTGGGGTGGGTTGGGCCGGGACGGTGTTCGGGGGGTGTAGCATGGGCTGGGCTATGACAACCAGGTGAAAAGGTCACCGGTAAACCTTGTCCGGCGAAGTCAAAGGGCTAGATCCGACGGTCGTCTGTGTCAGGGTTAGACGGGACGGGGTACCTGGGGGGTAGCAATGCCGCTAGGTGTTGCGTGGGCCCTTCTACGCTTGTGGAAGCGTGGTGGCAGGCGCAGGCACCGGCCCGCGGCTCCGGGGTTGTGCCCCTTCACGGGCGTCGCTGCCGCCGTGTCCCGGAGGGGGTGGGAAACGGCCACGTCGGCGAAACGGAGGAATCTTGGGTGGGTTGGGCCGGGATGGTGTTCGGGGTGTAGCTATGGGCTGGGCTATGACAACCGGTGAAAAGGTCCACCGGTCAAACCCGTCCGGCGAAAGTCAAAAGGCTAGATCCAGTGGTCGTTTGTCAGGGTTAGATGGGACGGGGTACCTGGGGGGTAGCAATGCTGCCAGTGTTGCGGTGGGCCCTCCTACGCCTTGTGGAAACATGGTGGCAGGCGCAGGCACGCGGCTCGGGGTGTGCTCCCTCACGGGCTTCGCTGCCACCGTGTCCGGAGGGGGGAAACGGCCACGTGCGGCGACACGGAGGGAATTTGGGTGGGTTGGGCCGGGACAGTGTTCGGGGGTGTAGCTATGGGCTGGGCTATGACAACCAGGTGAAAAGGTCCACCGGTCAACCCCGTCCGGCGAAAGTCAAAGGGCTAGATCCGCGTGGTCGTCTGTGTCAGGGTTAGATGGGAGGGGTACCTGGGGGGTAGCAATGCCGCCAGGTGTTGCGGTGGGCCCTCCTGCTTGTGGAAGCGTGGTGGCAGGCGCAGGCACCCGGCACGCGGCTCCGGGGTGTGCCCCCTTCATGGGGTCGCTGCCGCGTGTCCGGAGGGGGGAAACGCCACGTCGGGCCGACACGGAGGAATCTGGGGTGGGTTGGGCCGGGACGGTGTTCGGGGGTGTAGTATGGGCTGGGCTATGACAACCAGGTGAAAAGGTCCACCGGTCAAACCCCGTCCGGCGAAAGTCAAAGGCGTAGATCGGCGGTCGTCTGTGTCAGGGTTAGACGGACGGGGTACCTAGGGGGGGTAGCAATGCCGCCAGGTGTTGCGGTGGGCCCTCCTACGCTTGTGGAAGCGTGGTGGCAGGTGAGGCACCCGGCACGTGGCTCGGGGTGTGCCCCCCTCAGGGCGTCGCTGCTGCCGTGTCCGGAGGGGGAAACGGCCAGTCGGGCCGACACGGAGGGAATCTTGGGGTGGGTTGGGCCGGGACAGGGTTCGGGGGTGTAGCTATGGGCGGGCTATGACAACCAGGTGAAAAGGTCCACCGTTCAAACCCCGTCCGGCAAAAGTCAAAGGGCTAGATCTGGCGGTCGTCTGTGTCATGGTTAGACCGGACGGGGGGACCTGGGGGGTAGCAATGCCGCCAGTGTTGCGGTGTGGGCCCTCCTACATTGTGAAACGTCGGTGGCAGGCGCAGGCACCGGCAGTGGCTCTGGGGTGTGCCCCCCCTATGAGCGTCGCTGTGCCGTGTCCCGGAGGAGGGAAACGGCCACCACAGCTTACACACGGCAAACTAAAAATTAGTAATAATTGAATTATAAAAAACACCGGCATCCATCATGGAAAACGGACTATCACGGTGAAACCTTCAGTGCCGGGGACGCGGCCGGCACTGAAGTTTCACCGTAATTGTCTGTTTCTTAACAGAAGTCTAATGAATACCGGAGCTGACATCGTCTAGATTAGCCAACTATTTAAATTGGTCATGTTGTTGTCTTGGGTTGAGGGTGGGACTATTCTTTGAAGTTTGCTAAGTCACACATATGCCGACGGTAAAGCCATCGCATAGGCCGTATCTATGCCGACGGCAAGTCGTCGGCATATGTGACCTTATCACTCCGTTCGCTGCCGCTGACATGTGGGCCTCGCCTATGCGACGGCCAATCCGTCGCATGGGCCACCTTATCCACTCGCACGGGCCTCCTCCTCCACTCATTTCTCTCTTCCCTATCGCACCCGACCCTGACCCCGATCCAACCGCCACCGCCGCCCTCTCGACCGACGCCGCCCACCAACTCGCCGTCCTCTCTGCCGCCCTGAGCCCACGCCGCCGTTGCCCCGACCACGCCGCCGCCACACCCAACCCACGCGCCTGTCCTGAGCACGCGCGCCCACCCCGAGCCGTCGACGCCGCCCGACCCCGCGTCCGATGCCCAGACCCCACCCGACACACGATGCCGCACCGAAGGACGGGCTCGGGGTGGGCGGCGCGTGCTCAGGACAGGCGCTGGGTTGGGGTGGGCGGCGGCGTGGTCGGGGCAAGCGGCGGCGTGGGCTCAGGGCAGGCAGAGAGGACGGCGGAGGTGGTGGGCGGCGGCGGTGCGAGAGGGCGGCGGTGGCGGTTGGATCGGGGTCGGGGTCGGGTGCGATAGGGAGAGAGAGAGAAATGAGTGGAGGAGGAGGCCCGTGCGAGTGGATAAGGTGGCCCTATGCCGACGGATTGGCCGTCGGCATAGGCTAGGCCCACATGTCAGCGGCAGCGAACGGAGTGGATAAGGTTCACATATGCCGACGACCTTGCCGTCGGCATAGATACGAGGCCTATGCCGATGGCTTTACCGTCGGCATATGTGTGACTTAGCAAACTTCAAAGAATAGTCCCACCTCACCCAAAGACAAACAACATGACCAATTTAAATAGTTGGCTAATCTAGACGATGTCAGCTCCGGTATTCATTAGACTTCTGTTAAGAAAACAGACAATTACGGTGAAACTTTCAGTGGCCGGCCCGGTCCCCGGGCACTGAAGGTTTCACCGTGATAGTCCGTTTTCCATGATGGATGCCGGTGTTTTTTATAAATTCAATTATTACTAATTTTTAGTTTGCCGTGTGTAAGCTGTGGTGGCCGTTTCCCTCCTCCGGGACACGGCAGCAGCGACGCTCATGAGGGGGGGCACACCCCAGAGCCACGTGCCGGGTGCCTGCGCCTGCCACCACGCTTTCACAAGTGTAGGAGGGCCCACCGCAACACCTGGCGGCATTGCTACCCCCCAGGTACCCCGTCCGGTCTAACCATGACACAGACGACCGCCAGATCTAGCCCTTTGACTTTTGCCGGACGGGGTTTTGACCGGTGGACCTTTTCACCTGGTTGTCATAGCCCAGCCCATAGCTACACCCCCGAACACCGTCCCGGCCCAACCCACCCCAAGATTCCCTCCGTGTCGGCCCGACGTGGCCGTTTCCCCCCTCCGGGACACGGCGGCAGCGATGCCCGTGAGGGGGGCACACCCCGAAGCCGCGTGCCGGGTGCCTGCGCCTGCCACCACGCTTCCACAAGCGTAGGAGGGCCCACCGCAACACCTGGCGGCATTGCTACCCCCCCCCAGGTACCCCGTCCCGTCTCCCCTCTCCATGACACGGCGGAAGCGGCGCCCGTGAGGGGGGCAATCGATATATATATATATATATTCGAGATATGTTTTCTGTACATAAGGCACATTTAAGTTAATCAAATTAGTTTTGGAAAAAGATAAAAAGGAAAAAAGAGAAAATAAATAAAATATTAAAAAATTATTAGAAATCTATGCCTACGGCAAAGCCGTCGGCATAGCTACGGCCACGGAACGGTAGAGCCCTGGATCGATGACGTGGCGTAGAGCGTGGATCGATGATATGGCAGGGGCCATGGGCCAGGCCTATGCCGACAGCAAGGCCATCGGCATAGATATGCCACCCCACGGACCGGCGAGTGGCTCGGATCGATGACGTGGCGGACCACGCGGATCGATGACGTCGGCATACCTATGCCGACGGCCTTGCTGTCGGCATAGCTATGCCGACAACCACCGTTAGCCCGTCGGTGTAGGCGTCACGCCGTCAAACGGCCGTCGCCGCCCAGGTAGCCGGGCCCACAGGATATGCCGACGACCGCCCCTATGCCGATGGCCGCAGTAGGCTTGTATTTTGCGATGCCGACGGCCGACCTATGTCGACGGCGGCCGTCGGCATAGATGGATATATGCCGACGGCTTGACCTGGGCCATCGGGATAGACCCATCTATGCCGA
Source organism: Thinopyrum elongatum (assembly GCA_011799875.1). Taxonomy (NCBI): domain Eukaryota; kingdom Viridiplantae; phylum Streptophyta; class Magnoliopsida; order Poales; family Poaceae; genus Thinopyrum; species Thinopyrum elongatum. The sequence goes on from CM022298.1 coordinate 626,571,789, forward strand.
CGGGGGCCGTCGGCATAGATTTGGCCGTCGGCATCTGCAGTTATTCTGGTAGTGCCACCAAGCTCCTAGACTCCGAAGTGACGGTACCAATCAACACCTCCAAGAAGTGTCGCAACGGTCTGATCTCCACGTGTTGCATTGATAATATTGTGTACCTTACCGAGGCCTTCCTGAGGCTGATGTTATTCTCCTTGAGATTCTTGATGAAGTTCATAAGAACCGGATTGATCTGACTATGTTAATTCCACTGCCTTGTCTCCTGACGACTTGCAGACAGAGGATGATTGTGCTTGTTACTGAATATACTAACATACCAACCATGATCCTTCGTGTGGAGGAGCCGCATCCTCGCCTTGCACTTTGTTTTGTACCGAAAAAATAATTCTATTTGTCTGGCTTACCCTGCACACCACAAGCACAAAGAGACAACGGCAAAGCTAATGTCTACAATATAAATGCCAAGCGATTTCCAGTCAGGAAAGAATCCAAACGCTTATGGTCCCTATTTCCTCCTATGATGTAAGAGGAGTATTTGATCTCAACCGTTTGTTGGTCAAGGGCAAGTCTAGACGTGTAAACTTTCTCAACTATGGCAAGTTACTTGCTAAAAGGAAATCTTTTGAATGGATCAATCATTTCGCCAATATCGGTATAAATTCTCAGGATTCATCACATACACCAGACTTGTTTTTGGAAGAAGAAAATATATACTTCCATAGAGACCTCGATGTCATTTCTTGAAAGGTATAGTTAATTTCATTCTCCAAGAACCATCGTATACATATTTTTTTCACGCTTTACATTACTCCCTCCATTCCCTTGTACAAAGACACTATGAAAAATACATTTTGCATCTATACGAGGCTATCAACATAATCGACGCAAAAATTAATGATGTTTTCTCATACTAGCAACTTGTTTAATACTTGCATGCACGCAGTCATAATGACACTCTCCTACTTCCTTCCCTTTCCTTCCTTGCATGAAAGGGTAGTACTAATGATCCCGGTTAACTAAAAAAAACATTGGCTTGCAAAGCAGTCATAAAATTTTACCTTGGTAGTAACTATAATCTGAGTTTGTGACTTTGTATAAGGGAATAGAGGGAGTATCATATATTATTTGTATCAGCTCAAGAAATGATCATCGAAAAAGGTTCGAAGATCCAGTAAAAGATTAAACAAATATTAGTAATTTGACAAATATGCTATCCGTTTTACATGTGCGTATGTATTTTATGAACCTTTTGGCGCTTAATCAAAATGGGCAAGAAAAATAAAGCTCAGTCTGTGAGGAAGTAACAGAGCTAAAAGTGGAAGATAACCAGATTGCAATTAGTATAATGATATTTATTTCCTTTTATTGTCTCACTTTAAGATGTAATCATTTAGTTCCTTATTTATGTAAAGTGCAAAGTCTATATTGACCTTGTAAAGAAATTAATAGATTCCTACCTGCCAAGAAGTAAGACACATTCAACCCATTGGATTGGGAAAAATTGATGCCTCATATTAACTTGGACCATCTTAAATTTGCTCATCACGAAATGGGGCAACAAGAAGTATGTAGTTCTACTGAACCTTCAAGCATTTCATGCATCAGCTGCGAACGCCATCCATCTCCCCATCTGGATTTTCCATGACAAATTCCGAAACCATTCTCCCAAGCGAATAGGTTATACTGTTCGTACACTTCTCCCAAAAACCTTGACCCAATGATTGTTGGATCTAATGCATCACTAGGATGCCAACAACATAATGAGATTGCATTTAGATCACCCAAAACTATATGAACAGGGATGGGTTTAGAGATCCTTTACATCTCACGGAGGTCGACATGATCGCCTGCTCGGTGCAGGTGTGATGGAGGGGTGATGTAGTCGAGGTAGAGGGCCTCCTCAACGTCCTGATGCCCTCAGGACGTCACCGACACTGTCCGGGAATGGCAGCGGCGGCTGTAGTAGGTCTTCCCGTTGTTGCAGGACCCCCAAGATCGGATTGGGTTTTGGGGTATAGGGAGGAGAGTGAATCCTGACGTGAATTGTGATCGCGCAGGGGGCCAGCTCTCTCCCGTATCCCTCTATATAGCGTTTTGCAACAGGGGACCTAAACCATAAGTTGGTTTGGGTGCCCCCGATCAGGGCGCATCAGTTGGGGACGAGGTGCACGTACGTTGGTGCGTGGGCCTCTCTCTTAACGTTCTTCTTTCCCCCTTTTTTCTGTAAGATTAATAGATCTAACTGGTATATAGAGCCGTCAAATCAAACCAACATTCTCCCCCTTGATCCTAAAGGTGCTAACAAAGTGTGCAAGCTCTAGCGATCCATCTATGGGCTGGTGCAAGCATCTCGGAGTTGGAATAAACGCTTTGATGAGGTGATCAAAGCATTTGGTTTTATACAGACTTATGGTGAAGCCTATATTTACAAGAAAGTGAGTGGGAACTCTGTAGCATATCTAATATTATATGTGGATGACATATTGCTGATTGGAAATGATATAGAATTTCTGGATAGCATAAAAGGATACTTGAATAAGAATTTTTCAATGAAAGACCTCGGTGAAGCTTATTACATATTGGGCATCAAAATCTATAGGGATAGACCGAGACGCTTAATAGGACTTTCACAAAGCACATACCTTGACAAAGTTCTGAAGAAGTTCAAGATGGACCAGTCAAAAAAAGGGTTCTTGCCTGTGTTGCAAGGTGTGAAATTGAGTAAGACTCAAAGCCCGACCACGGCAGAAGATAGAGAGAGAATGAAAGTCATTCCCTATGCCTCAGCCATAGGTTCTATAATGTATGCCATGCCGTGTACCAGACCTGATGTGTGCCTTGCCATAAGTTTGGCAGGGAGGTACCAAAGTAATCCAGGAGTGGATCACTGGACAGCAATCAAGAATATTCTGAAGTACCTGAAAAGGACCAAAGATATGTTTCTCGTTTATGGGGGTGATGAAGAGCTCGTCGTAAAGGGTTACGTCGATGCCAGCTTCGACACAGATCCAGATGACTCTAAGTCACAAACCGGATACGTGTTTATATTAAATGGTGGAGCTGTCAGTTGGTGCAGTTCTAAGCAGAGCATCGTGGCGGGATCTATGTGTGAAGCGGAGTACACAGCTGCTTAGGAAGCAGCGCATGAAGAAGTCTGGATGAAGGAGTTTGATATGTCTCCAATGTATCTATAATTTATGAAGTATTCATGCCACGTTTGCAAAAAAATTATATGGTTTTGGTATGCTTTGATTAGAACTAACCTGGACTGACGCTGTTTTCAGCAGAACTACCATGGTGTCGTTTTTTGTGCAGAAATAAAAGTTCTCGGAATGGGCTAAAAATTTACGGTGATTTTTAAGGACCAAAAGAGACCCCCGAAGCACAAGAGTTGGGCCAGAAGAGTCCCGAGGCAACCACAAGGGTGGAGGGTGCCCCCCCTAGGGCGCGCCCCCTGTCTTGCCGCTGCCTCGTGGACACTCTTGACGTGAGACCGACGCCAAAAATTCCTATAAATCATGAAACCCCAGAAAGAAACCTAGATCGGGAGTTCTACTGCCGCAAGCCTCTGTAGCCACGAAAAACCAATCGGGAACCCATTCCGGCACCCTGCTGGAGGGGGAAACCATCACCAGTGGCCATCTTCATCATCCCAGCGGTCTCCATGACGAGGAGGGAGTAGTTCACCCTCGAGGCTGAGGGTATGTACCAGTAGCTATGTGTTTGATCTCTCCCTCTCGTGTTCTTGATTTGGCATGATCCTGATGTACCGGGAGCTTTGTTATTATAGTTGGATCATATGGTGTTTCTTCCCTCCCAATCTCTTGTTGTGATGAATTAGATCTTGCTCTTTGAGGTTTCGTTATGTTGGACTGAGTATTGGATTTGAGAACACTTGATGTATGTCTTGCGATGGGATATCTGTGGTGACAATGGGATGTTCTATTGATTCACTTGATGTATGTTTTGGCACTCAACTAGCGGATTCCCAAGGTGACATTGGGGCAATCTATGCATAGGGGTTGGTGCACGTTTTCATCCTACATTCTCCGATAGGAACTTTGGAGTGACTCTTTGTTGCACATTGATGGATTGTTATGTGATCCAATTATGTTATCATTGTTGAGAGAACTTGCACTAGTGAAAGTATGAACCCTAGGCCTTGTTTCCAAGCATTGCAATACTGTTTTTACTCACTTTTGTTACTAGTTACCTTGCTTTTTTTATATTTTCATATTACAAAAACCTATATCTACTATCCATATTACACTTGTATCACCATCTCTTCGCCGAACTAGTGCACCTATGCAATTTACCATTGTATTGGGTGTGTTGGGGACACAAGAGACTCTTTGTTATTTGGTTGCAGGGTTGTTTGAGAGAGACCATCTTCATCCTACGCCTCCCACGGATTGATAAACCTTAGGTCATCCACTTGAGGGAAATTTGCTACTGTCCTACAAAACTCTGCACTTGGAGGCCCAACAACGTCTACAAGAAGAAAGGTTGCGTAGTAGACATCAAGCCCTTTTCTTGCGCCATTGCCGGGGAGGTGAGTGCTTGAAGATATATCTTTAGATTTTGCAATTGAATCTTTTAGCTTCTTGTTTTATCACTAGTTTAGTCTATAAAATAAAACTACAAAAAAATGGAATTGAGGTTGCCTCATATGCTTCTTCTTTTAATGTCTTTCGTGAAAATGATGGAAAGGAAAATTGTGCTCAAGTGTTATAAGAAGTCAATAAAATGTTTGGCATAAAATATTTGAATGATGAACATGATTGCAATGTTGTTAGTATGAATTCTTTGAATATCCATGATGCTAATGATATGCAAAGCCATAAGCTTGGGGATGCTATGTTTGATGAAGATAATATTTTTAGTCCCCCAAGTTTTGATGAGCAAATATATTATGATGAAAGCATGCCTCCTATTTATGACGATTATATTGATGAAAGTGTATTTGGAGAGGTCATGACTTTATTTAGTGATGAATCCACTATTTTGGAAGAGGTTCCAATTGATTATGAGAACAAAGTTGCTATCTATGATGATTATTGTGATGACATGTATGCTATAAAGAATAATGATAACCATGAAACTTGTCATCATGATTTTAATTTTCAATTGGATTATGCCTCACATGATAGTTATTTTCTTAAGTTTGCTCCCACTACTATTCATGAGAATAAATTTGCTTATGTGGAGAGTAATAAAATTTCTATGCTTGTGGATCATGAAAAGAATGCTTTATGTGATAGTTATATTGTTGAATTCATTCATGATGCTACTGAAAATTATTATGAGAGAGGAACATATGCTTTTACATATCTCAATAATATCAAGTTTCCTCTCTATGTGTTGAAAGTTTTGAAGTCATGCTTGTTTTGCCTTCCTATGCTAGTTGATTCTTGTTCCCATAAGTTGTTTGCTCACAAAATTCCTATGCATAGTAAGTGGGTTAGACTTAAATGTGCTAGTCATATACTTCATGATGCTCCCATTATGTTTCAATTCTTATCTTTTATGTGAGCATCATTAAAATCATCATGCCTAGCTAGAAAGGCATTAAAGAAAAGCGCTTGTTGGGAGACAACCCAATATTTACACCTACTTTTTTTGTGTGTTCACATGATTATGCTACTATAGTAATCATGTTTTATAGCTTTTGTTTGAATAAAGTGCCAAGTAAAGCCTTTGGGATAGTGTGGTTGATAGTTGACTTGATTCTGTGCAAAAACAGAAACTTTTACGTCCAGTAACAGAATTGCTAAAATTCACTTGAATGTGTAAAAAATCTGAATTTTTTATAGAGGATTGATATACAAATTTTCTACGTTTTCCTAAATTTTCATATTTTTTGGAGTAAAATAAGTATGATCACAATTCAGATCTTTAAAGACTGTTCTGTTTTTGACAGATTCTGTTTTCGATGCATAGTTTGCTTGTTTTCTAGTTTCTATGGCTTATATTGCTTAATATAAATTAAAGAAATGATAGGGTACAGTAGGAATCATGTGATAAAAAATATTAATCTTTTCTTGGCAGTACCAAAGTGAATGATTTGTTTTATTATACTAACGGATCTCATGAGTTTTCTTGTTAAGTTTTGTGTTGTGAAGTTTTCAAGTTTTGGGTAAAGATTAGATGGACTACGGAATAAGGAGTGGCAAGAGCCTAAGCTTGGGGATGCCCAAGGCACCCCAAGGTAATATTAAAGGACAACCAAGCATCTAAGCTTGGGGATGCCATCCCCTCTTTCGTCTTCGTCTATCGGTAAATTTACTTGAGGCTATATTTTTATTCACCACATGATATGTGTTTTGCTTGGAGCGTCATTTTATTTTATTAGTATTTGCTTGATGTTATATAGAATAATGTTTTTCATCTTTTAGTTCAATAAAAATGTCAAATATAGCCTTTACCATGCTTATTTTGCAAGTCTATATGTTGCTGTTTTGAAAACAGAAAGTTTTCTATCATTGTCTGAATTCTTCTGGAAAGTCAGAACGTTATAGAATCTTTACATTTTTACACAATGAGTAACAACAAATTTTCTACAGTGTGGTAATTTTTCAGAATTTTTGGAGTTAGGGAAGTATGAGTACAATTGAACTCTTTACAGACTGTCCTGTTTAGACAGATTGCTGTTATGTTTGCATATGTTTGCTTGTTTAATGATTCTATTCGAGGATAGGAGTATTAAATATGCAGAGACATTTAGTATGGAATGCTAAATAATAAGTTTAGTGATTTGCTACAGTAGAGAATGATAAGGTTTTGCATTTGATTTATACTAACTTTTCTCACGAGTCCTTGTTGAGTTTTGAGTGGATGAAGTTTTTAAGATTTAGGGAAACCGTGATATAAAAGGAATTAAGGAGACACAAATGCTCAAGCTTGGGGATGCCCAAGGCATCCCAAGATAATATTTCAAGAAGTCTCAAGCATCTAAGCTTGGGGATGCCCCGGTAGGCATCCCACCTTTCTTCATCAAGAATCATCGGTTAGTATCGGTTGAGCCTAAGTTTTTGCTTCTTCACATGATGTGTGCTATTTTTAGAATGTCATTTTATTTTGCTTTGATCGCTGTTTGAATAAAATACTTAAGATCTGAAATTTTTAAATGAGAGAGAGTCTTCACATAGCTACATAATTATTTGACTACTCATTGATCTTCACTATTATCGTTTTGGAGTAGTTTGCCGTTTGCTCTAGTGCTTCACTTATATCTTTTTAGAGCACGACGGTGGTTTTATTTTGAAGAAATTGATGAGCTCTCATGCTTCACTTATATTATTTTTGAGAGTCTTATAAATAGTATGGCAATTTGCTTAGGTTATGAATTTAGTCCTAATATGATGGGCATCCAAGAGGGATATAATAAAAACTTTAATATAAATTGCATTGAATACTATGAGAAGTTTGATTCTTTATGATTGTTTTGAGATATAAAGATGGTGATATTAGAGTCATGCTAGTAAGTAATTGTGAATTGGTAGAAATACTTGTGCTAAAGTTTGTGATTCCCGTAGCATGCACGTATGGTGAACCGTTATGTGACGAAGTCGGAGCATGATTTATTTATTGATTGTCTTCCTTATGAGTGGCGGGGGACGAGCGATGGTCTTTTCCTACCAATCTATCCCCCTAGGAGCATGCGTGTAGTACTTTGTTTTGATGGCTAATAAATTTTTACAATAAGTATGTGAGTTCTTTATGACTAATGTTGAGTCCATGGATTATACGCACTCTCACCCTTCCACCATTGCTAGCCTCTCTAGTACCACGCAACTTCCGCCGGTGCATTAAACCCACCATATACCCTTCCTTAAAACAGCCACCATACCTACCTATTATGGCATTTCCATAGCCCGATATATTATCATGCAACTTCCACCGTTCCATTTATTATGACACACTTCATCATTGTCATATTGCTTTGCATGATCATGTAGTTGACATCGTATTTGTGGCAAAGCCACCATTCATATTTTTTTCACATGTCACTCTTGAGTCATTGCACATCCCGGTACACCGCCGGATGCATTCATATAGAGTCATATTTTGTTCTAGTATCGAGTTGTAATTCTGGAGTTGTAAGTGAATAAAAGTGTGATGATCATCATTATTAGAGCATTGTCCCATGTGAGGAAATGATGATGGAGACTATGAATCCCCCACAAGTCGGGATGAGACTCCGGACGAAAAATAAAAAATAAAAAAATGAGAGAAAATAAAAAAAAGAGAAAAAAAAGAGGCCAAAGAGCCCAAACAAAAAAAAAAAAAAAAGAAAGAGGCCAAAGAGCCCAAAATAAAAAAATGAATGAGAGAAAAAGAGAGAAGGGACAATGTTACTATCCTTTTTACCACACTTGTGCTTCAAAGTAGCACCATGATCTTGATGATAGAGAGTCTCATATTTTGTCACTTTCATATACTAGTGGGAATTTTTCATTATAGAACTTGGCTTGTATATTCCAATGATGGGCTTCCTCAAATTGCCCTAGGTCTTCGTGAGCAAGCAAGTTGGATGCACACCCACTTAGTTTCTTTTTGAGCTTTCATACATTATAGCTCTAGTGCATCCGTTGCATGGCAATCCCTACTCACTCACATTGATATCTATTGATGGGAATCTTCATAGCCCATTGATACGCCTAGTTGATGTGAGACTATCTCCTTCTTTTCTTCTTCTCCACAACCAGCATATTCTATTCCACCTATAGTGCTATATCCATGGCTCACGCTCATGTATTGCCTGAAAGTTGAAAAGCTTGAGAAGATTAAAAGTATGAAACAATTGCTTGGCTTGTCATCGGGGTTGTGCATGATTTAATACTTTGTGTGATGAAAATGGAGCATAGCCAGACTATATGATTTTGTAGGGATAACTTTCTTTGACCATGCTATTTTGAGAAGACATGATTGCTCTATTAGTATGCTTGAAGTATTATTGTTTTTATGTCAATATTAAACTTTTGTGTTGAATCTTATGGATCTGAACATTCATGCGACATTAAAGAAGACTACTTTGATAAATATGCTAGGTAGCATTCACACTTCATAAATTCTTTCTTTTATCATTTACCTACTCGAGGACGAGCAGGAATTAAGCTTGGGGATGCTGATACGTCTCCAACTTATCTATAATTTATGAAGTATTCATGCCATGTTTGCAACAATTTTATATGGTTTTGGTCTGATTTGATTAGAACTAACCCGGACTGACGCCGTTTTCAGCAAAACTATCGTGGTGTCATTTTTTGTGCAGAAATAAAAGTTCTCGAAATGGGCTGAAAATTTACGGTGATTTTTTATGGACCAAAAGAGACCCCCGAAGCACAAGAGTTGGGCCAGAAGAGTCCCGAGGCAACCACAAGGGTGGAGGGCGCCCCCTGTCTTGCCGCTGCCTCGTGGACCCCCTTGACGTGAGACCGACGCCAAAAATTCCTATAAATCACGAAACCCCCAGAAAGAAACCTAGATCGGGAGTTCCGCCGCCGCAAGCCTCTGTAGCCACGAAAAACCAATCGGGAGCCCGTTTCGGCACCCTGCCGGAGGGGGAAACCATCACCGGTGGCCATCTTCATCATCCCGGTGGTCTCCATGATGAGGAGTAGTTCACCCTCGGGGCTGAGGGTATGTACTAGTAGCTATGGGTTTGATCTCTCTCTCTCTCTCTCTCTCTCTCTCTCTCTCTCTCGTGTTCTTGATTTGGCACGATCTTGATGTACCACGAGCTTTGTTATTATAGTTGCATCATATGGTGTTTCTTCCCTCCCTATCTATTGTTGTGATGAATTGAGTCTTGCTCTTTGAGGTTTCGTTATGTTGGATTGAGTATTGGATTTGAGAACACTTGATGTATGTCTTGCGATGGGATATCTGTGGTGACGATGGGATGTTCTATTGATTCACTTGATGTATGTTTTGGCACTCAACTCGCGGATTCCCGAGGTGACATTGGGGAAATCTATGCATAGGGGTTGATGCATGTTTTCATCCTACGTTCTCTCATAGGAACTTTGGAGTGACTCTTTGTTGCATGTTGAGGGATTGTTATGTGATCCAAGTATGTTATCATTGTTGAGAGAACTTGCACTAGTGAAAGTATGAACCCTAGGCCTTGTTTCCAAGCAAAGCAATACTGTTTTTGCTCACTTTTGTTACTAGTTACCTTGCTGTTTTTATATTTTCCGATTACAAAAACCTATATCTACTATCCATATTACACTTGTATCACCATCTCTTCGCCGAACTGGTGCACCTATACAATTTACCATTGTATTGGGTGTGTTGGGGACACAAGAGACTCTTTGTTATTTGGTTGCAGGGTTGTTTGAGAGAGACCATCTTCATCCTATGCCTCCCACGGATTGATAAACCTTAGGTCATCCACTTGAGGGAAATTTGCTACTGTTCTACAAAACTCTGCACTTGGAGGCCCAACAACGTCTACAAGAAGAAAGGTTGCGTAGTAGACATCAGAGTTCATATTCGATCTGGGTGTAATACCCAATGCATCAGGTCCAATGACAATCTTTTGTGACAACACTGAAGCAATTGCCTTAGCGAAGGAATCCAGGTTTCACAAGAGAACCAAACACATCAAGCGACGCTTCAACTCCATTCGTGAATATGCCGAGGATGTAAACATAGAAATTTTTAAAGTACATACGGATCTAAATGTAGCAGACCCGTTGACTAAGCCTCTTCCACGAGCAAAACATGAGCAGCACCAAGACTCCATGGGTGTTAGATTCATTACAATGTAATCTAGATTATTGACTCTAGTGCAAGTGGGAGACTGATGGAAATATGCCCTAGAGGCAATAATAAAGTTGTTATTATTATATTTCCTTATTCATGATAAAGGTTTATTATTCATGCTAGAATTTTATTGAGCGGAAACTTAAAATACATGTGTGGATACATAAACAAATACCGTGTCCCTAGTGAGCCTCTACTAGACTAGCTCATTGATCAAAATATGGTTAAGGTTTCCTAACCATAGACATGAGTTGTCATTTGATAACGGGATCACATCATTATGAGAATGATGTGATGGACAAGACCCAACCATTAGCATAGCATATGATTGTTTAGTTTATTGCTACTGCTTTCTTAATGTCAAATACATGTTTCTTCGACCATGAGATCATGCAACTCCCGGACTCCGGAGGAATGCCTTGTGTGCCTTCAAACATCACAACGTAACTGGGTGATCATAAAGGTGCTCTACAGGTATCTTCGAATGTGTTTGTTGAGTTGGCATGGATCGAGACTGGGATTTATCACTCCGTATGACAAAGAGGTATCTGTGGGCCCTCTCGGTAATACAGCATCACAAGAAGCTTCCAAGCAAAGTGACTAAGGAGTTAGTTATGGGATGATGTATTACAGAACGAGTAAAGAGACTTGCCGGTAACGAGATTGAACTAGGTATGGAGATACCGACGATTGAATCTCGGGCAAGTAACATACCCACGGACAAAGGGAACTACATATGTTGTCATAAAGGTTCGACCGATAAAGATCTTCATGGAATATGTAGGAACCAATATGGGAATCTAAGTCCCACTATTGGTTATTGACTGGAGAAGCATCTCAGTCATGTCTACATCATTCTCAAACCCATAGGGTCCACACGCTTAACGTTCATTGACGATATAGTATTATATGAGTTATGTATGTTGGTGACCGAATGTTGTTCGGAGTCCTGGATGAGGTCACGGACATGATGAGGAGCTCCGGAATAGTCCGGAGGTAAAGATTGATATATGGGATAATAGTGTTTGGTCTCCGGAAGGGTTCCAGAATTCACCGGAAGGGGTTTCAGATGTTTCCCGAAATGTTCGGGTACGAGAACACTTTATCTGGGCCAAGGGGTAAAGCCCACGAGGCTTTAAGGAAGGTGCAAAAGGAGTTTTGCGGAGGCCAGGGGGCCAGACGCCAGGGACCCTGGCGTCTGGGGCCAGATGCCGAGGACCCTGGCGTCTGGTCCTGGAGTCCGAGAAGGACTCTTGCCTTGTGTGTCAAACCGACTTTGAGGAGGCTCTTTCTCCAAGAAGCGACCCCAAGGCTCAACATATAAATAGAGGGGCAGGGCTAGCACCCGGAACACATCAAGAATGACCAAGCCGTGTGCCGGCAACCATGTCCCCTCTAGTTTATCCTCCGTCATAGTTTCCGTTGTGCTTGACGAAGCCCTGTGGAGATTGTTCTTCACCACCACCGTCACCACGCCGTCGTGCTACTGGAACTCATCTACTACTTCGCCTCTCTTGCTGGATCGAGAAGGAGAGGACATCATCGAGCTGAACATGTGCTGAACGTGGAGGTGCCGTACGTTCAGTACTTGATCGGGACGGATCATGAAGGTGTACGACTACATCAACCGCGTTGATAAACACTTCCGCTTAGCGATCTTCAAGGGTATGAAGATGCTCTCCCCCTCTCGTAGCTATGCATCTCCATGGATAGATCTTGTGTGTGCGTAGAAATTTTTTGTTTTCCATGCAACGTTCCCCAACACCTTGCATATAACGCAAGACTTTCTTTGCGGCCTTCCAGTGGTCTGGTCCTGGATTTGATTGGTATCTGCCAAGCATCCCGGTTGCAAAACATAAATCTGGGCGTGTACACACTTGAGCATACATGATGCTTCTGACAGCTAAAGCATAAGGAATCGACTTCATCTGATCAGTTTCATACTGGTTCTTTGGACATTGAAATGTCCCAAACTTATCGCCCTTAACTATAGGAGCAGGTGAGGGTGAGCACTTATGCATATTGAATTTCTTCAACACTCTCTCAAAGTATGCTTTTTGAGATAGTCCTAACGTTCCTCTGGACCTATCTCAATGAATCTCGATGCCAAGGACATACGAGGCTTCACCAAGATCTTTCATATCAAAACTGGATGACAGAAAATTCTTGGTCTCATGCAGCGTATCCTTATCGCTACATGCCAACAATATGTCATCAACGTATAGGACTAAAATTGTGAACCTACTGCCTTTAAACTTAACATATATGCAGTTGTCCACAACATTTTCGGTGAAACCAAAAGTTTTGATAATTTTATCAAACTTGAGGTACCACTCTCTTGAAGCTTGCTTCAAGCCATAAATTGATTTCTTTAGACGACATGCTAAATGTTCCTTTCCTTGCACAACAAAACCTTCCGCCTGAGCCATGTAAACATTTTCTTTCATGTCACCATTTAGAAATTCTGTTATAACATCCATTTGGTGTAGTTCTAGGTTGTAATGAGCTACTAATGCCATTATGATTCTAAAAGAATCCTTGGTTGACATAGGAGAGAGGGTTTGCTTATAGTCAATTCCTTCTCTCTGTGTATACCCTTTTGCCACTAGCCTTGCCTTGAACCGTTCAACATTCCCTTTGGAATCATACTTGGTTTTGTAGACCCACTTGCAGCCTACTTTCTTAGTTCCATCGGGAACTTCTACTAAGTCCCAAACGTTGTTTAAGCCCATAGACTTCAACTTGTCTTCCATGGCAACCAACCACTTGGACGAATTTTCACTTTTAACGTCTTCCTTATAAGAGGTTGTATCCTCGACCTTTCCCATATCATTCATGTCCTCAATCATGAAAGTGACATAATCATCTGATATGGCTTTCTTCCTCTCACGCCGTGATCTACCCATGGGAGGAGGTGGTGGTGGTACATCATCATTTTGACGATCATTATCTTCCTGGGGATCCTCATTTGTGTTTGGATTTTCATTATTAGTTTTTGGATCACCATTTGACTTAGAAACTGAACTGTGAGATTCAAGATCATCAGATGTCACATTTCTTCGTATTGGAAAATCAATCTCTTGGATAATCGGGGATGGTGCACAAACCCGCTTCTCCTCAAGATCGATCTCCCTTAAATTTGTGACCTTATTATCCTCAAAAAATATCGCTTGCCTAGTCTCCACAAACTTGGTGGTATGACTTGGACAATAAAAATGATAGCCCTTTCCCCTATGTATCCAACAAAGAAACAACTAACTGTTTTTTGATCCAATTTCTTAAGTTGAGGATTGAAAACTTTAGCTTCAACAGGGCAACCCCACACCCGTAAGTAATTCAATTTCGGTTTCTTTCCCACCCACATCTCGTAAGGTGTGTTCGGTGCTGACTTAGTTGGAGCAAGATTTAGTTTATGCGCGGTTGTTTTTAATGCCTCTATCCAAAGGCTTACTGGTAAACTCGAGTGACTAAGCATGCTTCGCACCATATCCATAAGGGTGCGATTGCGACACTCAGCCACACCATTTTGTTGTGGTTCACCAGGCATTGAGTATTGAGCAATGATTCCATTTTCAGATAAAAACTTGGCAAAAGGTCCAGGAATCTTCCCATAAGGAGCATGCCTTCCATAATACTCTCCCCCGCGATCAAACCGTACAACTTTGATTTTTGCGTTCAGTTGATTTTCAACCTCAGCTTTATAGACTTTGAATTTCTCCAAAGCTTCCGATCGGTCATGTAAGGGATAAATATACCCATAGTGGGAAAAGTCGCCTGTGAATGTAATGAATGAATCAAAATTAAACCATCTATAGACTTAACATTAAGGGGTCCACATATGTCGGTGTGAATTAATTCTAAAACCCCTGTGGCTCTTACTGCTCCTTTCTTAATTGTTTTTGCGTATTTTTCTTTAATGCAGTCGACACATTTGTCCTCATCTGAGAAGTCTAATGGGAGGAGTATTTCATTTTTAACCAAGCGTTCCATTATCCCCCTTGAAATGTGGCCCAAACGACAATGCTACAATTTTGAAGAATTACTAACTCCTTTCCATTTCTTATCAACATTAATTTCATCACTCACATGCATAACTCAATCATTATTAAGAGATAACATGTATAGTTGTCCTCGTCTAACACCGATGCCTACATTCTTATTACATTTGTTCAAAGCAAATTGTTTCTTGCCAAAATGGCACTCATACATATCATCATCTAAACGAGAAACTGAAATCAAATTCCTACTTAAGGTAGGCACATAAATAACATTATTCAATCTAAGAGTGTGGCTGGTGTGACGGCGGCAAGCACAACCACAGGGCCGAGCAGGCGTTCGTCCATAGGCACGGCAGCAGCGTTCCGCTCGTTGCTTCGTCAGAGGCGACGGCGTCATGGCGTCCTCGCCCTCATGCAGCGGTGAGCGCTGCACGAGCCCCGAAGGGTAGATGCGAGGAAGCGGCGCATCACTGTGAGCATCCAATACTTTCTTTCTCCAATTTGTGTTCATAATGTGTTCAATTGGGGAAAATGAAATCCTAATTTCGAAAATTAGGGTTCTACCAAATTGGGGAATAATTCTAGGGTTCTTCAAGGGGTTTGCTACTGTTCATGTACTGTGTATCCCTCTGCCTTCTAATTTGCTAATCCAAACGAAATCAAACACTTAAAAGATGATCAATTTTAATTAACAGAAACTTAATCATGAGCATTAATTCTTCAGAGGCTTAATTAAAACTGATTAAGCATAATGGCAGTAGAGATCCGTGGCAAACTAGAATACAACATGATGATTTACAGAGGGCATAAAAAACAATAGCATGCATATTGGGATAACCAGGGGCTAAAACTTTCAATTTTGATCCTAAAACCCTAAACATGACATTGATCTAAACATGATGTTGATCTACTGATCAATAAGGTAGGGATCTATTGCAATCAAAATTGGTGTATGATACCATTTTTGGATCTGATGCATCACTAGGATGCCAACAACATAATGAGATTGCATCTAGGTCACCCAAAACAATATGAACATGGACGGGTTTAGAGATCCTTTACATTTCACGGAGGTCGACATGATTGCCTGCTCGGTGCAGGCGTGATGGAGGGGTGATGTAGTCAAGGTAGAGGGCCTTCTCAACATCCTGATGCCCTCAGGACGCCACCGGCACTGTCCGGGGACGACAGCGGCGGCTGGAGTACACTAGTAGAAAACATGGCACTTGTCCCAGTTCCAGAGGGCCTTTAGTCCCGGTTCTGCAACTGGGACAAAATGATCGGGACTAAAGCCCCTCACTTTTAGTCCCGGTTGGCTTATGAATCGGGACTAAAGGGGCTCCACATGGCCGCTGTGGGGCGCCCAGGCAGGAGGACCTTTAGTTCCGGTTTGTAACACCAACCGGGACTAAAAGGCAGCCACGCGTCAGCATGTGCCAAGCGCTGGGGTTTTTGTTTTTTGTTTTTGAAGGGGGGGGGGGTTAGGGGTTTTGGAGGGTTTACTAGGGGTTTCATATTGTGTTAGCTAGATACTACATATAGAGAGAAGTGGCCTCTCTTTCTCCATGCTTGGTCGACGCTAGCTACTACAAATAGAGAGAACTCGACGCTAGCTAGTAAGGAAATGAAGGAACCATTAATTACACAAGATCGTCATGAACATATATAGAGAGAGAAGTGACAAAACGATTTCCGTGCTTGGTCGAACAACAAGTTTTCATATATCTATCCGAAGCTACTACATATATACAATATAACATGTTGGGGATATAACTATTGGGTATGACCCGCCCAGGAGGGGCCGGGTCATGCCACTGGCGGCTTATTGATAAAGAAGCCCGATAAGGTCCAAGAAGATGTGAAGATGGCGGTTCATGAAGCAGGCTTATTGAAGGCCCAAGACCCAGAGGCGACTTGAGGCCCAAAGGGATGAGCCGCCATATGTTTAACTTGTTTTGTAAGGCAAGCTTAGTTAGAAACCAAGCCGGTCACGTTGTGTGAACTGGCCAGGACTCTGTAAGCCGTCGGGCATCCACCTGTATATAAAGGGGTGACCCGGCGGTGGGTTAACTCAAGTAACGATCAATCAAGAGATAGGTCAAGCGTATTCGCTCCCTGGTAATCGAAACCCAAGCAATACAACCTAAAGCAGGAGTAGGCTTTTACCTCATTGAGAGGGGCTGAACCTGGGCAAACTCTCTGTGTCCTTTGTCCCATTTAACCCCTTCAAGCTAACCTAGTTGCGATGGCTCCACACCTAAGTCCTTTTGCTAGGGCATCTGCCGTGTTAAGTCCACGACAGTTGGCGCCCACCGTGGGGCCAGCGCATGGTGGTTTCGAGTTCTTGAAGGGCAGCTTCTCAGGGATCAAGGGATACGCCGTAGGCCGGATGACTAAGAGTCACCGCGGCAAGCTCTACATCGACGACGCTGGCTGGGGCCCCGAGGCCGGCTCAATTGAGTATGGGTACCGGGTCCCCTTCGGCGGAATCCATGTCTTCATCGGCAAGATCGGCGAATTGGAGCCTGAGCCGGACACCTGCACCGACATCATCGAGACGGCTCAGCGCGCACGATCCACCAAGGTTCAAACAGCTGTAAAGCACGCTTTTGTTGGTTTCGTCCATGGGGCGGATTTTGAGGAAGGATCTGTATCCGGTGGAGAGACGACCATCTACTCTGATGATGAGTCCTCAACCGGTGAGACCGGTTCAATGTATCAGCTGCAAGACGGCGGGCTTGGGGGCTATTCTGATGGCAACAGTATTCCGGACCCTTATGAGCCGCCGAACAGAGTTGTGATCTTCATGGCCGGCACGCAGCCGGTGCTCCATTCATCAACTGTAGTAGCTATGACTTCCGGTTCAACGGCCGCGGCAACAGCCGGGGCGAGCGGTTCTGCGCGCCCGTCGGCGCAAGTTTTATCCAAGCTCTTGGAGGCTTTGGCGGTCTTATTGGCTGCAGAGGTAACACCGGAGAATCAAGCACAACATAAGGTGGATGTCGCGAAGCTACGAGATGAGATAGCTCAGGCCAAGGAGGAGTTTAATGCTGAGAATGCTAGGATGGCAACCGAACGAGCCGCCCTGGATGCTGCGTCGCAGCGGATTCAGGCAGAGTCGTTCTGGCTCACTTTGGACCAGAACGCTTCAAATGCTATTATGAGGAGGAGGCACCAGACCCGTCTACCCGCAGAGTTTGAGGCAAGGAATCTTTTTAACACACTCGGGGTAGGAACGAGTGACCCGCTCGGTGTAAACCAGGTGGTCGAGGCGCCCGTGACCAGGGCAATGGTTCAACCATGGGTTACAGACCCGCCTCGTTTGAATTTGGCTCCGCCTCAGCAAGTGCCTACACCGCCGGCTCATTATTCTAACCCTCTGGACAATATGATCGCCGCGGCTACGTGATTGGCGGCTCTTCCTGTTGAAGGCGAGTCTCCGGCCGCGATGGAGATACGAAGAGCCGGGGAGCTTCTTCACACAGCAGTGGCTCAACAGACGGCATACTCGTACAGTCGTGATCGGATTCATTCAACCCCTCGTCAAAGCCGAAGTTACAGCTGGCATATTGAGTCGCCGGCGGTGTCCAGCAGTGAGCGGCGCCAGGGGCGTGACCCGCCCCGTGTTGGTAATGATGCTCAAGCTCTGGTGGATCAGACCAGGGCACGTCGGGAGGCGGAGCGGGTGGCTCAGCTGGCAACTAATCAGCAGTTTCAGTGTAACCCATCAGTAGCTATGGAGACCGGGGCGATTTCCAGAATAGTAGGAGTACCGTGCTTAGTACCAGCTCTATGCAATGAGAGGTTGCCCAAGGATTTCAAGGGCCCTCGAAAGGTACCTAACTACACTGCACATCAGCCTCCGGATGCGTGGATTGAAAGCTACGAACTGGCTATGGAAATGTTGGATGTCAACGATGTTGTGTGTGCCAAGTATTTCACCATGATGTTGGATGGGCCAGCTCGCACCTGGCTAAAGGGACTGCCCCCTAATTCCATCAGCTCATGGACGGAATTGAAGACACATTTTATTCAGAATTTTAAAGATACATGTAAGCAGCCTCTATCGATTATCAACCTAGACACTTGCATCCAGGGAGAGGATGAGTCAACTGCCCATTGGGTTCACAGGGTCTCAGCGATTATCCACTCGTCGGAAAGCATCAACGCTGGATCGGCCGTCCTGATCTTGGAGAAAAATTGCCGATTCCTTCCCCTCAAACAGAAGCTGGGGCGGCTTAAGCGCCACTGCAATGATATGGGAGAGCTCATGGCGGCTCTTATCAAATACGCCGACTCTGATAACACTAAAGACCCTGAGTCTGAGGAGGAGAAGGCTGGCAAGGGGAAGAAAAACGGCAATGCGAAGGGACAACAGCATAATACGGCGGGTCAAGGTAATAATGGTAAGCACAAGCAAACTGACGGCGGTTCAGACTTTGTAACCAATACCAATACGCAGAGTAACAATCAGCATCGTAAGGGGAAATCATCAACGCCCCGGTTTGGCGGGTCAAAGTTCAACCTTGAGGCGATAATGAGTCAGCCTTGTCCAAAGCACGGTTCTCAAGAGAAGCCGGCCAATCATCTATGGAAAGATTGCTTCATCATGAGGGAATACAGAAATTCCGGCCTTTTCCAGGACAATCATGGCCCGCACGGCGGGTCATGATCCGACTCTCACGGGTCCGGCTTTGGAGGTGGCGGCTCAAAGTCTGGTTTTCAGGGCCAAGGCAATCAAGGCGGTTTTAATCAGCAATCTAATCAAGGGAATCAGCAGCAGCAGTCCGGCTATCAGAGTAATCCAAAGCAGCTGAACAGTGTTCAATATCATGTGTTTACCACAAGCTTATGCAAGCGGGACCAGAAGATTCATAAGCGAGCGGTGAGTGCGGTAGAGCCGGCAGTCCCTCGATACCTACGATGGTCAGAACAGCCCATTGTATGGAGCCGTGAAGATCACCCGCCCCGGGTTGACAACCCGGGTCAGCTAGCTTTGGTGGTTACGCCTCAGGTTGGTGGATACAAGTTCACGAAGGTGCTCATGGACGGAGGCAGTAGTATCAATATCCTTTACTATGACACTTTTCGCCGTATGAATTTGACTAACAAAGATCTTAAGCCGTCTTCTACTATTTTTCATGGGGTGGTGCCTGGTAAGTCGACATATCTGGTGGGTAAGATAGCCTTGGAGGTGGCTTTTGGCAATGAGCATGACTACAGGGCTGAAACATTGACTTTTGAAGTGGTCAAGATCAAGAGCCCTATCACGCCTTGTTTGGACGGCCGGCTTATGCCAAGTTTATGGCACGGCCTTGTTATGTTTATCTGCAGCTTAAAATGTCGGGTCGTAAGGGTAACATCACAGTGCATGGCGACAGGAAGATAGCTTTGGAGTGTGAAGAGGGCGATGATGCTTATGCTGAGTCTGTTTGTGCAACAGAGGAGTTGAAGTTCTACAAGGATAATGTTGCCCCAGCAGATATGACCCCCTTGAAGAAGCCAACCACAGAGCATGACCCTTTGTTGAAGTTTAAGTCAGCAGACGACACCAAGCAGGTCGATTTTTTCCCTAGCGACTCATCCAAACAGTTCAGTATCAGTGCTAATATGGATCAGAAATAGGAAAGCGCGCTCATCGAGTTCATCCATGAGAATCGGGACATCTTTGCATGGAAGCCTTCAGACATGCCAGGTGTACCGAGGGAACTCGCTGAGCACACTCTCAATGTTGATCCAAAATTTAAGCCGGTCAAGCAATTCCTTCGTTGTTTTAATGAAGAGAGGCGCAAGGCCATTGGTGAAGAGGTGGCCCGGCTCTTGGCGGCCGGGTTTATTGTTGAAGTTTTTCATCCTGAATGGTTGGCTAACCCGGTGCTAGTACTTAAGAAGAATGGCACATGGCGCATGTGCGTGGATTACACAGACCTTAACAAGGCCTGTCCGGCTGATCCTTTTGCTCTCCCTCGTATTGATCAGATTATTGATGCTACGGCGGGTTGTGAGCATTTGAGTTTTTTAGATGCTTATTCTGGTTATCATCAAATCAAGATGGCAGTTAAGGACCAGGAGAAGACAACCTTTATCACTCCTTTCGGAGCCTTCTGCAACGTGTCTATGCCCTTTGGGCTCAAGAGTGCCCAGGCGACTTATCAGCTTGTGTTCAGAATTGTCTCCACAACCAGATTAGATGCAATGTTCATGCTTATGTGGACGATATCGTTGTGAAATCCAGGAAGAAGGAGACCTTGTTAGATGACTTGAAGGAGACCTTTAACAACCTCCGGGTCTACAAGATGATGCTTAACCCGGCCAAATGTGTATTTGGTGTGCCAGCAGGCAAGCTCTTGGGTTTTTTGGTTTCTGAGAGAGGTATTGAAGCTAACCCGGAGAAGATCAAAGCTATCACTTCTTTGGCTAAACCGGCATGTATTAATGACGTCCAGCGACTGGCGGGTCGTATTGCGGCTTTAAGCCGGTTTATAAGCCGCCTCGGAGAAAAGGCTATCCCTTTGTACAAGATGATGAAGAAAATAGATCACTTTGTTTGGAGTGATACTGCCAATCAGGCATTTGAGGCGCTTAAAAAGCAGTTGGCTGAGCCGCCGGTTCTTGCAGCGCCCATTGATAAGGAGCCCTTGCTTTTATACGTGGCTGCTAACAGCAGAGCCGTCAGTGTAGCGGTTGTTGTGGAAAGGAAGGAGACAGGCAAGGAATATCCGGCTCAAAGGCCGGTTTATTATGTCAGTGAGATATTGATTGAATCTAAGAAAAGATACCCACATTGGCAGAAGCTAGTTTATGGAGTGTTCATGGCTAGCCGAAAGTTGAAGCAGTATTGCCTTGGTCATCCCATCACTATGGTCAGCTCTGCTCCTTTAGGGGATATTATTCAAAACAGAGAAGCTACAGGCCGGGTGGCCAAGTGGGCTATTGAACTTGGACCCCATGGTTTGAAGTATATGCCTCGGACAGCTATCAAGTCTCAAGCACTTGTGGATTTCATCAATGATCGGGCAGAGTTGCAGATGCCTGAGGAGAAGCCTGATAATACATATTGGACTATTCATTTTGATGGATCCAAGCAGTTGGAAGGCTCGGGGGCTGGAGTTATTTTGACTTCCCCACGAGGTGATAAGTTTTGTTATGTCTTAAGGCTGATGTTTCCTTGTACTAACAATGTAGCTGAATATGAGGCCTTACTCCATGGTCTTCGGATGGCTAAAGAGATGAATCTAAGCCGGGTGAGGTGTTTTGGTGATTCAGATCTGGTGGCTCAGCAAGTCTCAGGAACTTGGGACTCAAAAGACCCGCTCATGGCGGCTTATCACCGGGCGGTTGATGTTATTGCTGGTCATTTCAAAGGTTATCAAGTGGAACACGTCGATCGCAGGAAAAATGAGGCGGCTGATGCTTTAAGCCGGCTGGGGTCTTAGCGTAAGCCGGTACCACCTAATGTCTTTCTTGATATTCTTAATAACCCTTCAGTTAAATTGCCTACGGAGGAGGATCTTGCTATCCCTGACCCGGAAGCACAGTTAGTGGCGGCTCTTCACGTTATTCCTGACTGGACAGTTCCGTATTTGGCTTCATGACCCGGGGTGAGTTGCCTGAGGATGAAACTTTGGCCAGGCAGATAACCCGGTGGTCTAAGTCGATGACTATTGTCAAGGGCGAGTTGCACCGATGCAGTGTCACAGGGGTGTTTCAGCATTGTATTTCTCCCGAGGAGGGCCGTGAGATTCTATGAGAGATTCATGAGGGAGATTGCGGCCATCATGCCGGCTCTAAGTCTCCTATGGCTAAAGCTTTTCGTCATGGGTTTTATTGGCTGATGGCTCATACTGATGCAGAAGATCTGGTTAGCAAGTGTGATGGCTGCCAGAAATTTTCTAGACGAGCTCATGTGCCAGCTCAAGAATTGAGGATGATTCCAATCACTTGGCCGTTTGCAGTCTGGGGGCTGGATATGGTTGGACCTTTTAAAAGATCCAAGGACAAAAAGACTCACCTCTTGGTGGCGGTTGACAAGTTTACGAAGTGGATCAAGGCAGAGCCGGTCAGCAAGTGTGACGCGGCAACGGCGGTTCAATTCATCAAAAAGGTGATTTTCTGTTTTGGCTATCCTCACAGCATCATAACTGATAATGGTACTAATCTGTCTAAAGGTGCTATGAAAGATTTTTGTCAACGAGAGCACATTCGTCTTGACGTTTCATCCGTGGCTCACCCCCAGTCCAATGGTCAAGCTGAAAGAGCTAATCAAGAAATCTTGAGAGGCATAAAACCCCGGCTTATGGTCCCTTTGTAGAGGACGCCGGGTTGTTGGGTTGAGGAGTTACCATCAGTGCTTTGGAGTATTAACACTACCCCAATAGATCCACGGGTTATACGCCTTTCTTCATGGTTTACAGAGCAGAGGCGATTCTTCCCAGTGACATCCGTCACGACTCGCCCCGCGTGGCGGCTTATATTGAAGCCGATAATGAAAAGGCACGTCGGGATGCTCTTGACCTCCTGGATGAGGAGCGTGACCTTGCGGTGGCTCGTTCAGCAATCTACCAGCAAGATCTGCGTCGTTATCATAGTCGCCGGGTTAAAACCCGGACCTTTCAAGAAGGTGACTTGGTGCTCCGGCTCATCCAAGATCAAACAGATATGCACAAATTATCCCCACCTTGGGAAGGGCCTTTTGTGGTCAGCAAAAATCTGAACAACGGGTCATACTATCTCATTGATGTTCGAGACCACAAGGACTCACACACATCGGAGAAGGAAACCCGCCGGCCGTGGAACATTGCTCATCTTCGGCCTTATTACACTTGAGCCACTGGCTCTTGTGTTGTATATATTTTCATCTGTGTATATATTATGATCAAGTATAATAAAGCAGGCATCCTGATAATTCAGGGCCTCTGTCGTTTCATTTCTGAGTATCTGAGTCTTTATTGTCAATTCATAAGATCACTTGGGGGCTTCCTGCTCATTGAGCATAGCTATGCCTACCCCTTGGATCCGACTTATACGCCTTGTTGCAAACGACTTGGGGGCTTTTTGCTCAAGTTAAAATGTTACCAAAGAGAACTTGCTACAATGTGCAGTTCAAACATAGGTAACCTGCCTTGATGGCTTATTATAGGTCACTTGGGGGCTTCCTGTTCAACGAACATAGCTATATTTACCCTTTGGATCGGCTTGGACGCCAGGTGTATTCACCAAAATTCCGGTTTATCCTGCCTAGTATGTCTGCCACTCCACCTAGGTAATCCTGGAATGACCCGCCGTACTCTTGACAGTCAATCTTACAAAGACCCTGAACTTGTCAAAGTTAAAACGGCGGTTGGTCATGTGAGGCCTAGCTTACAGGTTTGAATAAATGATTAACTCAGTGGCCGTGCGGCCCATGAACAACACTTGATATTGAGGTTTGGCAGCCTATGAAAGCCTTGTTTTTTCTGGTTTGTTATTTTCTTTGAACATTGTTTGGGTTCATATTCTTGTACCATATTGACATTTGGTTTAAAACGATTCAGGCCATGTAGCCTTAATCCTTATGGCTCATATTTGAGCATTCCAGGGTTTTGATAACCCGGTCTGGCTTTGGACGATAAGTCGCCAGTATATTTTGATTGTGCACTTGGACTTATGCGCTCTAAGTTTTTGGGTTGTTACCCTTAATGCACATGGCGATGTAAGCCGGTGGTATGAACCAATTTCACAGGTGTGTATTTACTTGTTATATGGGTATGCGAGGTTTGATGACCCGCCCTGGTTATGGACTTTGCAGTCGCCAGCAAATATTTTTTGGGACATTATGACCCGCCCTGGCGTGAACCGCCAGGGCACATGCTATCTATTTGTGTGCAGGGAATATGATAATATGACCTGCGTGATTGATAACATTATGAGCATTAGCAGCAGAGCTTCAATGTTAGAACGACGGTTTAAAAGTGTTATGCAAATAAACATGCACGATGGCATGGCAGATCATTGTGTTCACTACCCAATTACATGGCTCTCCAAGCCCAAATGATTAAGTGTTTTTTCATGAAAAGACAGGATGCAGTTTGAGAGCCGCCCCATGGATCAGTTGTCCTGGTCTTCATGAGTGGAAGCTTCCGGGTTATCCTGCGCTTGTTCTTCTTCGTCTGTCGTCTGGAAGTTCGTCGATGACCAATTGATGCCAGTCAAAGCTTGAAATTCAGCTTCATCATCGATAAGTTCGGACGGATCAATTTCAGGAGCAAAAGTGTGCTTACGTGTTGGAGGGATGAGATCCACAACATTGTTAGCCGGCGCCTTCAATTTTGAATTCTCTGCCGTATAAACCGGCTGATATTTGGACAGTTCAGATTCTTCGGCGAGTTGGCTTGTCAATGGGCGCATCTCCTTCACGCAAGTAGCAAAATCATCCTTACCAAAGGGAGACCCATCCTCCTTTAAACTTGGGCAGCCAGTGGCCAGCTCGGCCGGGTCTAGTTCTGCCTGCCACGCCTTTACCCGGCTCAAGGCAGTAATAGCACTGGCTCTAGCAGATGACCGTTTTATCTCTTTGATTCTTGCGGGCAGAACAGAGAGCTTGTTCAGAACATCCCTGAGAAGAGAAGGTGCTTGCTTGGAGTACGAAATGGTGACTATTGTGCGCTGGGCGCTTGTATATAATTGCTCCGCCAACGTATAAACCGCCTTTAGCTTTGTCAGCATATCTTGGCCAAGATTGGTACTTCTGGGGCCTGTTACACAAACACGCAGTTAAGTCGCCAGGCGGGTTAAGAAGTTGATAATGGGAGATGATCAAAATATTCAGTATTGCTTACCAGAGATAGCGGCAGTCATCTGCGTAATCTGGCGTTTTAGGCCGGTGAGCTCTGTGGTGACTTCTTGCAAAGAAGCTTCGGCATTTTCTGCTCTCTGCACTAAGGCAGTCTTTTCTTTAGCCCAGGCGGTTCTTTCTGCAGCAAACCCGTTTTTGAGTTTTTCCATTTCATCCAAGTTAAATTTGAACTTGGAGTCAGCTTTCCGGGTCTCAGACTCTTGAAGTTCGAGTCTAGTTCTCAAATCAGCCAATTGAGATTCAACTTGGGTTGAGGCCTCCTGTCAATAAGAGGTTCAACAATTATAAGCAGATATGTCAATATATAATGCAGACAAAGTCCCAAGCCCTTTGCAAGGAATAGCACTTGGCACTTGGGGGCTAATGGGTGCAGAAGTTCTTTTAAAAGTGGCGGACAAATCCGGTTCATCTTTTTCAAAGGTAACCCGGCCTGTGAGGGCTATGAGGTGAAATTTTATTCACAAGTTAATCTATATGATCCGGCTCATCTTTTTCAAGGCAAGCCGGGTCATGGGGGCTATGGCTTGACGTTGTTACTATGCTATACTGATTAAAGTCTTTGCCATATTCACTAAAATCTTTCCTATGACTAAGACTTGGGGGCTGAATGAATATATTAACAGAGGAAGCAGACGTTTGTACCTCATATTTCTGGTGCATTTGTTTGACTATGCCCATCTCAAGATCACGGCTAGCATGTACTTGACTGAGATAGCCAGAGAGCAATTCACTGACACCTAGATGAGAATAGTTGGCAATGTCAAACTTGACCTTGTGCTTCTCAATCAATTCTTCTTTGGCAGAGTACTTAGCCAAGATGGTGGGATTCCCCGGCTCTGTATAGCCAGTACCGGTGATCAGAACATCTTCAGCATTCTCTTCAGAAAGTTTGATTGGACTTGGCGGCTTAGCACACGGATGGTCAACGTTCATAGGCTCTGTGGAGGCGCCAGGGTTCTCCGGTGGCGGGTCATCAGTAAGTTCCTCAGGATGCTGCACGGAGGCTTCAGATATTGGTGCTTGCTTTTCTGGCTCACGAACTTTGGGGTCTTCTGCCGGCTTAATTATTTTCGCCTTCTTGCTGGGCTTTGCTATCCCGCTGCGAAAAAAGGATGAAGAGGTCAGTATATGTGTACAAATGTTAAAACAACGAAGACAAAGGTTGTTACCCAGGGGCAGTCTTGAAAGCCGGCAGTTGGGTTTGAGATGAGTCGCCAGAAGAGGAATGAGAAGTTCGCTGATAATTTGAGTCGAAGGGGTTAAGTGGTTGGCGAATAAGACCTGCCTTTGGATAAAAAGAGTTTGAATTCTCAGGCACCTCTTTCTGGCGCTTGCGAGGGGCCGGCGTGTTGGGTAACCCGGAGGATAGCTCTCTGATGTCTACTACGCAACTTTATTCTTGTAGACACGTGTTGGGCCTCCAAGCGCAGAGTTTTCTAGGACAGTAGCAATTTTCCCTCAAGTGGATGACCTAAGGTTTATCAATCCGTGAGAGGTGTAGGATGAAGATGGTCTCTCTCAAACGACCCTGCAACCAAATACAAGAAACTCTTGTGTCCCCAACACACCCAATACAATGGCAAATTGTATAGGTGCACTAGTTCGGCGAAGAGATGGTGATAAAAGTGTAATATGGATGGTAAAAATATATTTTTATAATCTGAATAAATAAAAACAGCAAGGTAGCAAATAGTAAACAGGCACAAAAACGGTATTGCAATGCTTGAAAATGAGGCCTAGGGTCCGTACTTTCGCTAGTGCAACCTCCCAACAATGCTAATATAATTGGATCATATAACCACCCCTAAAAGTGCGATGAAGAATCACTCCAAAGTTCCTATCTAGCGGAGAACATAAGAACAAATTGTTTGTAGGGTACGAAACCACCTCAAAGCTATTCTTTCCGTTTGATCTATTCAAGAGTTCGTACTAAAATAACACAAAGCTATTCTTCCCGTTCGATCTATCCTAGAGTTCATACTAGAATAACACCAAAGCAAATTCATATTCATAATACTCAATCCAACACAAATTACTTCAAAGAGTGCCCCAAGATTTCTACCGGAGAAACAAAGACAAGAACATGCATCAACCCCTATGCATAGATTACCACAATGTCACCTCGGGAATCCGCGAGTTGAGTGCCAAAACATATATCAAGTGAATCAATACGATACCCCATTGTCACCATGAGTATTCAATTGCAAGACATATATCAAGTGTTCTCAAATCCATAAAAGTATTCAATCCGATAACAACGAAATCTCAAAGGGAAAAACTCAATTCATCACAACAAGATAGAGAGGGGAAAACACCATATGATCCTACTATATTAACAAAGCCCGCAATACATCAAGATTGTGACATCTCAAGAACACGAGAGAGAGATTAAACACATAGCTACTGGTACAAACCCTCAGCCCCGAGGGTGGACTACTCCCTCCTCATCGTGGTGGCCGCCAGGATGATGAAGATGGCCACCGGAGATGATTCCCCCCTCCGGCAGGGTGTCGGAACGGGGTCTAGATTGGTTTTTGGTGGCTACAGAGCCTTGCGGCAGCGGAACTTCTGATCTAGGTTAACCCCGAGGGTTTTCGGAATATTTGGGAATTTATAGGGTAAAGAGGGGGTGCGGGAGGCCACCGAGGTGGGCACAACCCACCTGGGCGTGCCTGGGCCCCCAGGCGCGCCCTGGTGGGTTGTGCCCCCCTCGGGGCACCCCCCAGGTGCTGCTCTGGCCCATTGGTGGTCTTATGGTCCATAAAAAATCCACAAAAAGTTTTGCGGTGTTTGGACTCCGTTTGATATTGATTTCCTGCGATGTAAAAAACAAGCAAAAAAACAGCAACTGGCACTGGGTCAATAGGTTAGTCCCAAAAAATAATATAAAGTTGCTATAAAATGATTGTAAAACATCCAAGAATGATAATAAAACAGCATGAATACTTCATAAATTATAGATATGTTGGAGACGTATCAGCATCCCCAAGCTTAATTCCTACTCGTCCTTGAGTAGGTAAATGATAAAAGAAATAATTTATGAAGTGTGAATGCTAGCAAAGTGCAAAAGTTTGATCAATGATAATTTCAATCACTTTTCCTAGCATCATAACAACAATTCTTTCTCATAAAATTTCTCATGTTAAAGTAGCAACCAACTCACATGTTAAGGTTCAAACAATGAATTCTCTTGAAACTCAACAACCTATGTTCTCAGTCACCAAGCAATTGCAATTCAACTTATTCAACGGAGTTTAAGTAAGAGCTCCACATACTCAACCATCTTATAGTCTTCTATGATTGCTAACACTCACCGCATACACACGAGCAAAACGTTTCAACCAGACACAAAGAAAGATAGGGGCTTATTGTTTTGCCTCCCAACGTATTCACCTCAAGGGTGATGCCAACAATAATAACTCATGCTACCCATATTCAACTGGACATATGTGCCTAGATCTTTCCTCACCACATGATGCTTGCCAAAAGAGAAAAATAAAAAGGAATAGAGAGAAGAACTTTTACTCTTTGCATAAAAGTAAATATTGAAAAGTAAAAGATAGGCCCTTCGCAGAGGGAAGTAGGGATTTGTAGAGGTGACAGAGCTCAAAGCAAAAATTGAGAGATAAAAAACATTTTGAGAGGCATACTTTTCCCACCAACGAAAATGACTTAGAGCTCCCAACACTTTCCATGCTAGATATATCATAGGCGGTTCCCAAAC
Source organism: Thinopyrum elongatum (assembly GCA_011799875.1). Taxonomy (NCBI): domain Eukaryota; kingdom Viridiplantae; phylum Streptophyta; class Magnoliopsida; order Poales; family Poaceae; genus Thinopyrum; species Thinopyrum elongatum. The sequence goes on from CM022298.1 coordinate 626,601,115, forward strand.
AGAAAATAAAGTTTATTCCTTTTTCAACCATACTTTCACTTTCCATGGCTAACCGTATCCACGGGTGCCCTCCATACCAACACTTTCCAAGGAATTTATTATTTGACAACATAAAGTAAATTCATTTTTTTCATTTCGGGACTGGGCATCCCTAATACCTTTGCCTTACTCTCGTGCAATGACAAGTGAATAAACACTCATCGTGAGAATAACACATCTAGCATGGAAAATATTGGCCACCCCTCACCGCCTCGCGAGCGGTACGAGCACACAAAAGAGAAATTTGTTTTGAAAATTAGAGATGGCACATACAAATTTGCTTAGAACGGCATGGAAATACCGCATATAGGTAGGTATGGTGGACTCTTGAAAATAAGATTTGGGTTTAAGGGTTTTTGGATGCACAAGTAGTATCTCTACTTGGTGCGGAATTTTTGGCTAGCAAAGATGGGGGGCAAGCACTACATGTTGAAGGATCTATGAGAATATAACTTCTATGTGAATATGAACAAACATAAATCATTACGTTGTCTTCCTTGTCCAACGTCAACAATTTTGGCATATAATATTTTGATGGGGGCTCACAATCACAAAATATTTCCAAGATAGTGTATTTGCATGTGAAGGTTCTCTTCCTTATACTAATTATTCATGAATTGATTGTATGACCAATATTGTGATTGTCAAGCCTTAAAAGATTTCACTTTCTAAACCCAATGTGAAGCTACCACTAGGCATTATATGATTTCAACTTCACGACATTCAATTTATTCAACAATTTACTCATAGGATATAAGTGAAGCACAAGAGTAAATGACAAGCTACTCCAAAAAGATATAAATGAAGATCATGAGCATAATATTTCTTTCTATCAAATTAATTTAAGTTAATCAAGAGAGAATTTCTTCAAAAATACTAAAGCACACCATGCTCAAAAAGATATAAGTGAAGTACCAGAGCAATTCCATAGAAAAGAGCTTCGTTGATGGGATGTGAATGCCGCTTACTTAGCCTCCCTGGCAACTATTTGAGGACTCTATTTTATTTAAAAACTTTCAGTTCTAAGTATTTTATTAAAACAACAAGAAAAATTAAAATAAAATGACATTCTAAGAATAGCACAACTCATGTGAAGAAGCAAAAACTTAGGCTCAACCGATACTAACCGATAATTGTTGATGAAGAAAGGTGGGATGCCTATCGGGGCATCCCCAAGCTTAGATGCTTGAGAATTCTTGAAATATTATCTTGGGGTGCCTTGGGCATCCCCAAGCTTGAGCTTTTGTGTCTCCTTAATTCTTCTCATATCACGGTTTTCCTAAATCTCAAAAGCTTCATCCACACAAAACTCAACAAGAACTCGTGAGATAAGTTAGTATAAACCAATGCAAAAACCTTATCATTCTCTACTGTAGTAAATCACTAAAATTATTATTCAACATTGCATACTAAATGCCTCTGCATATTTAATACTCCTATCCTCAAATAGAATCATTAAACAAACAAACATATGCAAACAATGCGAACATAACAGCAATCTGCCAAAACAGTACAGTCTGTAAAGAATGCAAGAGTATCAACACTTATTCAACTCAAAAATTCTGAAATTTAACACACTGTAGAAAATTTATCAGATCTTATTGTGCAAAAAGTTTCAACATTTTATCACATTCTGACTTTTCTAGGAAATTTTTGCAACAGCGGTAAACTTTCTGTTTTCAAACAGCAACATCTAGACTTGCAAAATAAGCATGGCAAAGGCTATACATGACATTTTTATTGAACAGAAAGATGAAAAATATTATTCTAAATAACAGCAAGCAAATCCTAACAAAATAAATTGACGCTCCAAGAAAAACACATATCATGTGAAGAATGAAAACATAGCTCCAAGTGAGGTTACCGATAATGTTGAAGACGAAAGAGGGGATGCCTTCCGGGGCATCCCCAAGCTTAGTTGCTTGGATCTTCCTTGAATATTACCTTGGGGGTGCCTTGGGCATCCCCAAGCTTAGGATATTGTCACTCCATATTCTCCTCATATCAATATCTCACCCAAAACTTGAAAACTTCAATCACACAAAACTTAACGGAACTTCGTGAGATGGGTTAGTATGATAAAGACAAATCATTCACTTTGGTACTGTCAAAGACAAGATTCATAATTGTTCTCACACAATTCCTACTGTAACTTATCATTTCTACAATTTATATTGAGCAATATAAGCCATAGAAACCAGGAAACAAGCAAACTAAGCATTGAAAACATAATCTGTCAAAAACAGAACAGTCTGTAAAGATATGAATTAAGGTAATACTTCTGTAACTCCAAAAATTCTGAAAAATTAGGACAACCTAGAAAATTTGTATACACATCATTATTCTTTATAGCATACATGTCATCACCATAATCATCATAGATAGGAACTTTGGTGTCATAATCAATTGCATCCTCTTCCAAAATGGTGGATTCATCATTAAATAAAGTCATGACCTCTCCAAATCCACTTTCATCAATATAATCATCATAAATAGGAGGCATGCAATCATCATAATAAATTTTCTCATCAAAACTTGGGGGACTAAAAATATTATCTTCATCAAACATAGCATCCCCAAGCTTATGGCTTTGCATATCATTAGCATCATGGATATTCAAAGAATTCATACTAAGAACATTGCAACCATGCTCATCATTTATACCAAACACTCTATTGAATTCTTCTTCTAACAATTGAGCACAATTTTCTGATCCATCATTTTCAAGAAAGATATTATAAAGATGATCAATAATATGATGCAACCTCAATTCCATTTTTTTGTAGTTTTCTTTTATAAACCAAACTAGTGATAAACAAGAAACTAAAAGATTCAATTGCAAGATCTAAAGATATACCTTCAAGCACTCACCTCCCCGGCAACGGCGCCAGAAAAGAGCTTGATGTCTACTACACAACTTTATTCTTGTAGACACGTGTTGGGCCTCCAAGCGCAGAGTTTTGTAGGACAGTAGCAATTTTCCCTCAAGTGGATGACCTAAGGTTTATCAATCCGTGAGAGGTGTAGGATGAAGATGGTCTCTCTCAAACGACCCTGCAACCAAATACAAGAAATCTCTTGTGTCCCCAACACACCCAATACAATGGCAAATTGTATAGATGCACTAGTTCGGCGAAGAGATGGTGATAAAAGTGTAATATGGATGGTAGAAATATATTTTTATAATCTGAATAAATAAAAACAGCAAGGTAGCAAATAGTAAACGGGTACAAAAACGGTATTGCAATGCTTGAAAATGAGGCCTAGGGTCCGTACTTTCGCTAGTGCAACCTCTCAACAATGCTAATATAATTGGATCATATAACCACCCCTCAAAGTGCGATGAAGAATCACTCCAAAGTTCCTATCTAGCGGAGAACATAAGAACAAATTGGTTGTAGGGTACGAAACCACCTCAAAGCTATTCTTTCCGTTCGATCTATTCAAGAGTTCGTACTAAAATAACACAAAGCTATTCTTTCCGTTCGATCTATCCTAGAGTTCGTACTAGAATAACCCCGAGGGTTTTCGGAATATTTGGGAATTTATAGGGTAAAGAGGGGGTGCGGGAGGCCACCGAGGTGGGCACAACCCACCTGGGCGCGCCTGGGCCCCCAGGCACGCCCTGGTGGGTTGTGACCCCCTCGGGGCACCCCCCCCCCCAGGTGCTGCTCTGGCCCATTGGTGGTCTTCTGGTCCATAAAAAAATCCACAAAAAGTTTCGCGGTGTTTGTACTCCCTTTGATATTGATTTCCTGCAATGTAAAAAACAAGCAAAAAACAGCAACTGGCACTGGGCACTGGGTCAATAGGTTAGTCCCAAAAAATGATATAAAGTTGCTATAAAATGATTGTAAAACATCCAAGAATGATAATAAAACAGCATGAATACTTCATAAATTATAGATACGTTAGAGACGTATCACTCTCCGCCTCCGCTATTCTGAGTTCTATGCCGGGTCTCATGCTATTGTTGCTTTAAAATAAAATTGGGATCCAAGTAAGCTAAAGGGTGGGAAAACCTTACTTTCCGGATAACTTGTTGAGTTTTCGGTCTTGGCAAAGGCTCTGAGTCGGAGGAAATAATAGTTACCTCTTCATCACCTGCCTGGCTAACCTCCGCGTCGTCCTGATAGCAATCATTGTCAATAAGATAATTGAAAAAGGAGCCAAGAGAGTCAAGGTCTACCTCCGACTCATCATCATTCAAAGCTAATAGCTCTGAGGTGGTTGGTTTCTTATTATCTTTCTTAAGGGCCTTGGTTTTAGCCCTGGGTTTCTTGGCCGCTTTCTCCTTCTCGTCGTAGTTCTTCTTCCAAAAAGCAGATTCAGCCTGCATAAGTCGCAAGAAGGTGAGGAATATGAAGATTATATCAACAGTGAGCAAGGTAGTTGGAGAAGCTTACATCTGGTGGCGGGTTAAGTTTGCGGAAGGGATTCAACCCCACTTTGCTGCAGCTCTCCAAGCTTTCCCCAAGAAGGGTCTTGGTCATGTCATTGATCGCTTTATCAGACAAACGTATTTGGTAGTGGCGCTGTGGATCTTTCACATCGCCGGTATATGAGCACATTAAGCCGGGTCAGCGGCTCAAAGGCATAACCCTTCAAGCAACCCAGCAGCGAACCAGGTCGACGCCAGTCAACCCGTTGGCCAACAAAGCTCTAACCTTTGAAAAGGTAGGCATATATTTGGCTCGTTCAGCAGTGGTGAGCCGGTCTGGAAGAGGGTGCTTTGGGCTGAGCCGGTGGTCACGATAACCCGGCAAAGGATTCTCTTCAGCTGGAGATGTGTCTCGGCAGTAGAACCAAGTTTGATTCCAGTCCTTAGGATGACTTGGAAGTATAGCAGAAGGAAAAATAGCGTCCCTTCTCCGTTGAATTGAGATTCCACCAAGTTCATGAGTCGGCCCATCTGTGAATTCAGTCTGGCGATTCAAATAATAATACTCTCTGAAGAGTTCAACGTTGGGTTCTTCTTGAAGATACACTTCGCAGAAAACTTGGAAATTGCAGATATTTCAAACGGAATTGGGTCCGATATATTGGGGGTGGATTTGGAAGAAATGCAGAACGTCACGGAATTTTTTTGACCCGGGCGGTGAGAAGCCCCGGTTTATGTGATCAGTAAAAACGACAACCTCATTTTCCTTTGGCTGAGGTCTAGCTTCATCTGGGTTTGGAACACGCCAGTAAATGATATCTTTTGCTGACAAGATGCCTATTTTGACATAATCATCAAGCATTTCTTCTGTGACGATTGAAGGGACCCAGTCGCATGAAGTGACGGTCTTAGTCATGTTTGCTGGGCAAGGCCTAAAAAGGAAAATATTGCTGGTTTAAGGTTAGATTATTAAGCCGGCCAGTGGTCAAAAAGTAAGTGCATTATGCAAGACCAATTCATATGCAGAAGGTGCCGGGTTATACAGATTGTGAACATATACTGGCGGCTTAAAAAAGGGGACTAATGCTGTATGGCGGGTTACATCTTATTGTATAAGCCGCCCGCACGATTGCAGTGCGACAGATCTATAGGTGAAATTTTGCTAAGTGATGGACAAACAAGTTCCACAGATCAGTTCTATGATTTTGGATCTACAGCAGTTCAGAAAAAGAAAATAAATTTTAAACCTAAGGTTGCAGCAGCGGAAGAACTCATGTGCTTGGATGGGATCTTATACAGGAAAAAGTATCTTCTGTGATTGGAAAAGGAACTACTACCGCTCGTCTTCAGTATCATGTTCAAATCAAACTACGCGATCTAAGAGAGGAAAATGAGGAACGGTGAAGAACACCGATGAACAGCGGAAACCCTAATGCAGATCTGTTACACGGGAAGAGGAGTACTTACTGACGCTGTTGGACAGCGGAGGTGCGCCGCAGTTCTCTGGTCCGTTCAGGTTGATGCAGCGGCCGGAGTTGATGCAGTTGGTGAAGGTCGACGGCGGTGGAGCTCGGGCTTGTAGAAGCGTCGCAAGGAGGAAGATGAGGGCGAAGAGGCAGGGGGTAAAAGTGAAAACAGGGGCTCCCTATCCTTATTTATAAGGAAGTGAATAGATGGCATGCGCGGGAATCGAGGAGGCCAAAAAATGGTTATGTGGCTATAAGGACGCCTCGATTTTCGGAGGTTCATTAAGATAAGTATCTATTGAGATATCCTGGGCTTTGTGCGCAGTTAATGCGCCTAACGTCATGGCGGGTCACTACGGTTCTATGAGGTGACATCATGGCGGGTTATAGCAAGTTCATAAGGAATTAATGATGGAAGATTCTGCTAAGTCAGGTAGTGAAGATTGATGTGAACAAGTTCAAATCAACCCGGGGCCTAATGTTGGGGATATAACTATTGGGTATGACCCGCCCAGGAGGGGCCGGGTCATGCCACTGGCGGCTTATTGATAAAGAAGCCCGATAAGGTCTAAGAAGATGTGAAGATGGCGGTTCATGAAGCAGGCTTATTGAAAGCCCAAGACCCAGAGGCGACTTGAGGCCCAAAGGGATGAGCCGCCATATGTTTAACTTGTTTTGCAAGGTAAGCTTAGTTAGAAACCGAGCCGGTCATGTTGTGTGAACTGGCCGGGACTCTGTAAGCCGCCGGGCATCCACCTGTATATAAAGGGGTGACCCGGCGGCTGGTTAAATCAAGTAACGATCGATCGAGAGCTAGGTCAAGCGTATTCGCTCCCTGGTAATCGAAACCCAAGCAATACAACCTAAAGCAGGAGTAGGCTTTTACCTCATTGAGAGGGGCCGAACCTGGGTAAACTCTCTGTGTCCTTTGTCCCGTTTAACCCCTTCAAGCTAACCTAGTTGCGATGGCTCCACACCTAAGTCCTTTTGCTAGGGCATCTGCCGTGTTAAGTCCACGACAAAACATCTCTTACGATCCCTGACATCATCTACCGAAAATCCATTTGAATTTCCGTATGGTATTCTCCCTTTTCATGTATGACGTGGTCAAGAAAGAATCCCGCCAATTCCTCTTGAATTGCTCGTATGCGATCATGTGGTAGGAGTTTATCCTGCATCTCCCGCATCTAATTTAAAGTAGGGGGTCAATACATATATATGAATGAAACTGGACACAATTGATGGTAATAAAATAAAATTGTGAATATTGTTTACGTACTTCAAATTGTTGGTCAGAGAAGCCCCGCTCAGAGGTCAAGTGGCGCATGGACTCGCAAATGTAGTATCCACATAAATTAGTCCCGGGTGGCTGCAACAAGCACTTTACAAGAATAGAGTTCAATCAAAATGATAATCAAGCATGATAATGGTATTGATGAAACTAGAATCAATGAGAGATGCGCGGAACTATCTAGTACTACTTACTTTGTGGTGTGTAAATCGCAGCTCATTCTTCAGACCGGGAACCATTCCGGTGAACTTTTTCCAAACCCTGCCCGGCAAAGAAAATGATTACTTGATATCAGGAAATGAACGAAAGTTGCTGATATGATGCGATAATGATTGAACTTACTTCTGGAGCATTTCACTCATGTACGCATAATCCTTAGGATCTTTACGTCTCGAGTGTAAGACAGTTACTACTCCCCCGTCAAGCTTAATGGATAGCAGAATAAAGTGGAACCTGCGCACGCATAACTCATCAATTACAGTACTTAACCTCGAGTAAGCGAAACCGAATATGCACAAGACAGTAAGACTCACTTGAAGTTGTAAGGAAAGAGTATTTCCCTTTTGTTTTGATGTCGAAGGAATGCTTTTAGCAAGTTTTCCTCAGTATCTTCAACTCTGTTTTGTACCATCCATTCATTTATGGTATTTGGGCTAATGAACCCAATGTCATAGATTTGTCCTCTTTTGCATTCGACGATCTTCAATCTGCATAATATAGTGAGGATAATTATATATGCATGCAATGAACGAGCTGAGCTGGAGACTTAATTACAGAAGTAACACTTACAGACAATAGCAAGTCATGAGTTGTTTGTCGAGGGCGTCTTGATTGAATAACTGAAATAATTCCACAAATTCAACAGGCATCAGGTCGACTCCAATGAAGTCGTGCTCATCTTTGATTCCCACGAAAATACTGTCGGTCCCACTCTTGCTGCAGGTTTCCAAGTACCAGTGATACAATCTTCGCATCATCGTTGGTAGATGCGGGAGCTAATCAGGTTTGACGAGAGGCTTCCCGTGCTCGTATCTAAAGGGCGCTACTACCTCAACAATTTCAAACTGTAAGCCTAGTAGGTTCACGCAAAGATTCTTCATCACGTGCATCACGTCGATTGCAGAGCAGACCTCTAGGTCTTTCCAATAGGGTAGGTCCCAAAATATAGATTTCTTCTTCCACATGGGTGCGCCTCCCTTAGCGTTATTCGGAACAGATTGTCCGCCAGGACCCTTTCCAAAGATTACTTTTAAATTGTTGACCATATCAAGTATGTGATCACCAGTACGGAGGGCGGGCTTCTTCCGGTGATCCGTCTCACCTTTGAAATGCTTGCCTTTCTTTCGACATTGATGGTTGATCGGAAGAAATCGATGATGTCCTAGGTACACATTCTTCCTGCATTTGTCCAAATATATACTTTCGGTGTCATCTAAACAGTGCGTGCATGTGTGGTATCCCTTGTTTGTCTGTCCTAAGGTTACTGAGAGCAGGCCAATCATTGATGGTTACAAATAGCAACGCATGTAGGTCAAATTCCTCCTGATTGTGCTCATCCCACACACGTACACCTTTTCCATTCCACAGCTATAAAAATTCTTCAACTAATGGCCTTAGGTACACATCAATGTCGTTGCCGGGCTGCTCAGGGCCTTGGATGAGCACTGGCATCATAATGAACTTTCGTTTAATGCACAACCAAGGAGGAAGGTTATAGATACATAGAGTCATGGGCCAAGTGCTATGATTGCTGCTCTGCTCCCCAAAAGGATTAATGCCATCTGCGCTTAAACCAAACCATACGTTTCTTGCGTCACCTGCAAAGTCCCCCCACCTTCTCTCAATTTTTCTCCACTGCAACCCGTCAGCGGGTGCTCTCAACTTCCCGTCTTTCTTACGGTCCTCTTTGTGCCGTCGCATCAACTTGGCATGCTCTTTGTTTCTGAACAGACGTTTCAACCGTGGTATTATAGGAGCATACCACATCATCTTGGCAGGAACCCTCTTCCTAGGGCGCTCGCCCTCAACATCACCAGGGTCATCTCGTCTGATCTTATACCGCAATGCACCGCATACCGGGCATGCGTTCAAATCCTCGTACTCACCACGGTAGAGGATGCAGTCATTAGGGAATGCATGTATCTTCTGCACCTTCAATCCTAAAGGGCATAGAAACTTCTTTGCTTCATACGTACTGTCGGGCAATTCGTTATCCTTTGGAAGCTTATTCTTCATTATTTTCAGTAACTTCCCAAATCCGTTGTCAGATACACCATGGTCTACCTTCCATTGCAGCAATTCCAGTGTGGTATTGAGCTTTGTGTTGTCATCTTCGCAATTTGGGTACAACCCCTTTTTGTGATCCTCTAACATGCGATCGAACTTCAACTTTTCCCTTTCACTTTGGCATTGTCTCTTCGCATCAACAATGACTCGGCGAAGATCATCATCGGGCACATCGTCTGGTGCCTCTTGATCTTCAGCTTCCCCCATTGCAGTATCACCGTATTCAGGGGGATAGTTGTCATCATCCTCTTCTTCTTCGTTGTCTTCCATCATAACCCCTCTTTCTCTGTGCTTGGTCCAAACATTATAGTGTGGCATGAAACCCTTCTCAAGCAGGTGGACGTGAAGGGTTTTCGAGGAAAAGTGATCCTTCGTATTCTCACAGACAGTACATGGACAATACATAAAACAATTTTGCTTGTTTGCCTCAGCCACTTCAAGAAATTTATGCAGGCCCTCAATATACTCGGAGGTGTGTCGGTCACCGTACATCCATTGCCGGTTCATCTGCGTGCATTATATAATTAAGTGTATCAAAAACCATTACAGAACATCATGAATAGAGAAGTGACCAAATTAATACAAGTTCATCATCACATTAAAACCAAAGTACAGTAGTGATCAAATGTTATTACTGAAAAAATAAATACATAAAGTTCATACATAGTTCTCATAGAACAACATATAGCTCTCTAGCTAGAGCATTTCATTAAAACATACATTGAATCTATGTAAAACATTTAAATGCAACAACAAATGCGATCATAATCGCAACTAAGGTAACAATTGATCCAACAGCATAATGATACCAAGCCTCGGTATCAATGGCATATTTTCTAATCTTTCTAATCTTCAAGCGCATTGCATCCATCTTGATCTTGTGATCATCGACGACATCGGCAACATGCAACTCCAATTCCATCTTCTCCTCCTCAATTCTTTTCAATTTTTTCTTCAAGTAATTGTTTTCTTTTTCAACTAAATTAAACCTCTCGACAAGAGGGTCGGTTGGAATTTCCGGTTCATATACCTCCTAGATAAAAACATCTATGTCACGTTGGTCGGCATAATTGTCATAAACACTAAATGAAACAAATAGTTATAAAAAATAATATACCACATCCGAATCATAGACAGGACGAGGACCGACGGGGACGGATACCAAAACCATGTCACTATATAATAACAAACAATAATAAAAGTAAGAAAATTATACAAGTATCTATCTAAATCATACAAGTAAGAATTTTTTTTCTTCTAGAAAGAAGATAAGAACAAGAGGCTCACCACGGTGGTGCCGGCGACGAGATCGGCACGGGCGATCGACGGCGATGAGGACGGGGACGGGACGGGACGCCAAACCTAGACAAATCTTGAGGAAAATGAAGCTTGGAGGTCGAGCTTGGAGAGGAGAAAGCTTAAGTGTGGCTCGGGCATTTCATCGAACACCTCATGTGCATAGGAGGTGAGAGCAGAGCAGCACACACCTCCCACACGCCGGCCGGCCAAAAAACAGAGGAGTGAGCGGGCAGGGGCGAGCATACATATAGGCATCTCTTTAGTCCCGGTTGGTGGCTAGAACCGGGACAGAAGACTGACCTTTAATCCCGGTTCCCTGGCCTCACGAACCGGAACTGATGCACCCATTGGTCTCGGTTCATGAGAGAACTGGGATTAGTGCTCCCTGTTTTCTACCTGTGGTGGGTCTTCCCGTTGCTGCAGCGCCCCAAAAATCAGATAGGGTTTTGGGGTACAGGGAGGAGAGTGAATCCTGACGTGAATTGTGATCGCGCAGGACCAGCTCTCTCCCATATCCCTCTAGATAGTGTTGTGCAACAGGGGACCTAAACCATAACTTGGTTTGGGTGCCCCCGATCAGGACACATCAGTTGGGGACGAGGTGCACATACGTTGGTGTGTGGGCTTCTCTCTTAACGTTATTCTTTTCCCTTTTTTTCTATTAGACTAATAGATGGCATATGCAGCCGTCAGATCAAACCAACAACGAACTGACCAATTGAGCGACGACCACAGCCCGGTCCCACCAGGACGTTTCAATCCGTGGGAGCTTAGTACTATCGTCTAGATTGATGTGTGAATATCCCGATGAGGCCGTGATCACCGCGATCACAAGCAGATTGTCACTAAGTTATTGCTATTTAAAAAAATCACCACATGACAATTCCATGCGAAGATTCTGACCCAGATAGCCAGATGAACGGATGAACTGAAAAATAATTCGCTTCTAAAAAAGCTACTTATAACGAGTGCATTACATCGAGCGCGATGTAGACCTCCTTAGTGAACTCGGAGTCCTCGGCGACGAGCGGCGACTCCACGCCCATCTCCCCGAACCCGGTCTCGCAGGTGCCGGGGGCGCCCAACGCGCCGTTGACGTATGCCACCGCGTCCGCTTTGCCTCGCGGTGTGCCCGCCGCGACGCCTTTAGCCGCACGATCGAGCTCGTCCACGGCTTGCGAGTACAATTGGTCGCAGTCGTGGAGGCCCATCTGGATGTGCTTGTCCTTCTCCGAGGCCATGAGGGCGTGGATGCGCTTGACGATGCTGTTGGCTGCCGCCCCGGTGAGCTTCGACGCGATGACGGCCAAGCCACGCTTGTCGGCGGTGGCGCTGTCCTTGCTGGCCTGGAAAAACTTGATGCAGTAGTCGTAGCCGATGGCCGGGTGGCCGGCGGTGAAGGATTTGCACGTGTCTTCTAAGACGGAAGCTCTGGACGAGGCGACGAGGAAGAGGAGGACGAGGCAGGGGAGAGATCGTGAAGGCCCCATGGTTTTCGATGTTTGTGTTGGTAGCAAACGGGACTGCATGTACAGGTATATATGTACAAGACCGTCGTCGAGATAAATGGGAGGAAAATGGCAGACAATGATTTCTTGCTATAATCGTTTTTGGAGGGTTTGATTTCTTGCAATAAATAAGAGCATAATTTATTTACTTCCAGAGATACAGGGGAATGATGCTTCCCTTCCTATCAGACTAGTCCATGACCATCCGATAAGCTGTGCGCTGGTCGTCCGATTGGCTAGTAATTAAACCCACGCGCGTGATTTCTGGATTCAAATCGGTAATTGATTCGTGTTCGTGCATGGCCATACGTAATTCCTCTTTTTGCGGGGATGGGCCATGTGTCTAGGATGCTCGCTTCTTCTGACACGCTTGATGCTGCAAGAGAATGCTATTGCTGCTGAACTACAATGCTCGCTTCTTCTGACACGCTTGATGCTGCAAGAGAATACCCTGACCTACTTCAGGAGTCGCAGTAGATACTGGCCTGGACTCGCTGCAGGATGCTAAGATTTAGGAAATGAGGCCTTGTCCTACTACTGCTAAGAGGGAGTAAACCGTAGCAGAACACATTCTTTGAGCAACTTGAGAGGATTTAACTTTGATTCTACATAACAGTACAAATGGGGATTATGTTTCAGGCCTTGCCTATTCCACTCAACATTAATGCTTTGTACAACCTTTTCTTCTGTATAAAGTGCACATCTCAGTTTGCTAAGATTTAGACCTGCCTGTTGCATGCATGAGAATGTCCCATAGCTCAAACTCGTCGCCCGGTATCCTAGCTCGACAAAACTCGCTTACCGTTTGCTCCAAAATTTCCTGCTTTTCAAATAGACCCTTAGGCCCCGATTGGAAACCCTGTAAAAAATTTACAACGGTTTCTAACTACAGTTGTATATTACTGGACCCATGTAAAATACAACCGGATTATTTTTCCACCTGTAATGATAAATCCATATGGCACAGGGGGCAGCCGACTCAGCCGCTCCGTTGTTTTTGTTTCCTGACCTCGCCTGGCCTGTAAAGCTTACGGGTGTAAACAGCCCAAATACCTCGCTGGGCCTGTAAAATTTACAGGTGGAACAGGGAAATAAACGATGATCCAAGCGCTCGGTTCAGAATAAAATGCGGCTCCGTAATTTACACTGGTATTTGGATGGGAAAACGACAATCCAAGCGCGCCCTTAGCTAGTTTCCAGAGAGGTATTCTCTACAACATTCATAGCAAAGTAACAACAGTACACGTTTAAGGTCACAAATTAGATCATAACACATAAACAACACCACATATGCCAAACTGATTTACTACATGTCACCAGTTCACAAGAAGCGACCAAGCAACAGTGAATCGCATCTTACAAAACCCAACATCACAAATATCCTCACTTCTACCTGCTTTTCCAGGTACAAATCTTACTTGATATTTGACAGCCTTGTCATCACCTTGCCAGACATCCACACCAAGTGTCAGCTCTCCATCCGCTTCGACAGAAACAACACATCGTGAAAACTCAATTGCCCCATCTTTCGTAACAGGTACCATGCCATCCTGAGAATCAAGTAGCACCATCTCCAGATCATCGAGACTGGCCATACGTACAGCAAATCGCCCATGATGGCCAGTTGGCCAGGATCCCTCAACAACTTGGACAGCGATAGTAGCCTCCACTGTGTGTGCAAGATGGCCAACCGTCACCTCCACTGTGCTTAGCTTAGAAGAGTAGGTGTGGCAATGAACTCCTTGGCGGCGATCACCAGGAAGATAGTACTTGTCCTCGATGACTAGAAGGCTTAAGAATTTATCTTCAGACGGCGTGTCACCCTTCACTTTTAGTTCAACCTCGTAGTTGACAGGATCAACGATCACAACAGCACGACTTGGACCGGTCAACAATAGAGAGGCATCCTGCATTATGATGTTTCAAAGTAATCAAATTTGGCTTTCTAGTGGATAAGATAACCAAACATGAAAATTCAGTAAAATGTCACTTGCGTCATTGTTCTATAGTGAGAATGAAGACATTTAACATGAATTGTACTGATCATCATCCCTATGGAACAATAAAGTATCTCAGATGCCTATCGTTATTAATCAGACAGGACATAGCAAGCAACTAGAAACTAGATTGAAAGCGACAAATAACACCATCCAGGATCTAATCTGTCTTAGAATTTGGAAGGAACCAAAACAAATCTGATAACAAAAATCATACCATCCAGGGATCTAATCTCTGTTAGAACTCAGAAGGAACAAAAACGAATCTGATAGAAAAATAAAGAGGGCTGTCTCTTTTTACATAGGACGTTTAGTTGCAAAAACATTCACATGATTGAGATACTGGGAATTTCGGCATGTTTGCCTCATGCGCTACAAATACAAAAAATGTTACGTTTGGTTACAAAAAGGCTACACTTGTTGTATTTGCAACAAAGGCTACAAATACAACCAGGGCATGCCCAAAAGGCTGGTAAGCTGGGGGCGAGGTCTGATTGCAACAACACTAGTTGCCTCTTATTTGAAAACATAGCTACACTTGTGTTTGGTTACGCCCCACTCCGTACACTCAATTTTTCTATATGGTACATATTGCATACCACAATAAAACATATATTTTCTGCAGTCTGCATGAAAAGGAATAAAATAGGCGGGCACAAATAATTCTGGTAGCTATTGATTATAGACTTGGATCCTTTATCACTAGTTTAAGAAAGAAAAGATCCACCTATGCGCTTGAAATGTATCAGAAATAAGCTGATTTCTGAACTATACTTCTTGCTTGATTGTTTCTAGTGTACCCCTTGTTTCCAGTGTATACAGGACATGTTCAAAACATCATGACTCGAACTCAAACTACAATGCTTCATCATAGATACTTAATACTAAAAGAACCTTCCTTATGTATGTCATTTGTACCATACAGCATTGTAATTCCAGTAAATGAAAAAAAAATCCAAAAATACCATGCATCATGGAAAGCACAAATACCAGCAGCCTAGTGCTGTCATAACTTTTGATCAAGCACCGTACATGTAGTGCTTGGTTAGTTCAGTTATTATCAACATCTATCATACTAAGTCACTGTATACAGCATTGCTGGATGAGCGTAGACTAATGTAGTACTTGGTTAGTCCCATTACTATCACACCTAATTTTTTCCTTTCAGATATGCATATATCATTTCCATTCTCTTCCATGCATGTTTGCACAGGCTCAGCTATCTGTGATGTTCCATTCAACCAAAAATACTGTATTTTGAACAACAAAAGTAATTATAACTAGTAGGGAGTAAGAGAGTTTGGTCATCATGTGAAAGATACCGATTTCAAAGAAGTTCGTCAGTTGATCTAACCGCGGTGTCTAGAATTGGTAGTTGAAATATCTTATGAATCACCAACAAAAATATGCACACTATAGCAAATTAGCAGTGACCAGTCATAAGCATATATAGCATGCCTATGAGTGTGGAGATTATATAGCATCAAGTAAGAATTCATCTACGAAGACATGCACATACCCCTGCGGTTAGCCTCTGGCAATTATCTCTGGTGCGATTGAAGAGGAGGTTGCGATTGCGGTCAATTGAATCCCGCGCGGCAACGATGCCGTATACATCGAGCGGCCAATCCAGGCTATCATCTAATTGTGTCACCTTCACTGAGAAGATGACCACGGCATTAGCATAACCGACGCCAGCAAAGGGCGGTGGCGGCTCGTCGGTGTATCGCATTGGCTTTATAGACGCTGCACAATCAAAATTCAGGTTAGCAATTCGTCCATGATTTGATGATAAATCCTAGTCATATGCGGAATCGAAGAAGAAGAAGAAGAAGATGAGGGATCGAGATGGCTTGGATCAGAGGAGTGAGGATCGGAGACGGATGCTTACTGGCTTCCTCGTAGGAGCCGCATAAGCGGGAGAAGGTCGAAATCCAGTTGTCGCGGTACCGCATCGCCACGGCGGCCTCCTCATCCTCACGTTCCGCCGCGTCCGCCGCCGCCTCTGCGGCCACCTGCGCCCGGCGTTTCTCCTCGGTCGCCTCCAGCAGCAGGCGGCGCTTCCTCGTCCACTTGTCCTCGCGGTTCCCCCTCGCGACTTTCCACTGCCTGCGGTTCATCCGCGGCGGCGCCTTCGCTTCTTCTGCCTCCGCCTCCATCTACGCCGGCGTCGGAAAAGCAGGTGGGGTGGGGCGGCGGAGTCGGGGTAAGTTGGTGCACGGATAGGGCCAGAAGCGCTGGTCTGATAAACTCTTCGCTAGCCGTAAATTGGCCCATTAAATTTGCCGATCAGGTCAACGGGCCTGCGGCCCAAGTAGCGTCAAGGAAGTCCAAACATGAAAGGCCTTGAAAATCAAGTCCAACTTCTCTCGCCATCAGAGAAGCGCTCGCCTTGGCGGATGACCTCTATTTGAGACGCATTCAAGTCGCATCGGACTGTAAAACGGTGGTGCAGGACATACATAAGGAGAATTTGGCTAGCTATGGAGCAGTTATTAATGAAATTGTAGAACATTCCTTAGCTTTTGATTTTGTAATTTCAGTCATGAGTTTAGGAGCTCAAACTTTGAAGCTCACAACTTAGCGAAGCATGCTTTATCTCTCGGTGGTGGCCGCCATGTTTGGTTAGGACATCCCGGGAACTTACCATCCGTCCCTGTAAACATTGTGACGAATCAATAAAAGCTTCGTGACGTTGCCTCAAAAAAAAAACTAATACTCCTTCCAATTTCTCAAAAAAAACTAATACTCCTTCCAAAAATCACTTCCACCTTCCCAGGTTGCGACAAATGACGCGATATATGTGCACCATTTGTCGCAACCCAGGAGTTTTTCTTTTTTTGTTCGTAAATCTATTTATTCAAAACATTTTCTCTTAAACCCTGCGTCCAAATCTTGAACCGTTTCACCGTTGGATTACTCGCGTCGAGATCTTCAAAACTATATCTCATGTTGATAGGTTTTGATGAACTTTTTTCACGAAAAAACGGACGAAACAAACGTGCCTCCGGCGGAAGGAGAAAAAAGCACGTTTTTTCGCTTCCAAGAGGCATGGCCGTACCTCTCGCGGAAACAAAACCGTGCCTCTCGCGAAAGAAAGAAAAAAATAAATTGTGTTTTTCCGTTTTCGAGAGGCACAGCCGTGCCTCTCGCAGAAGCAAATTCGTGCCTCTCACGGAAGCAAAATTGTGTCTCTCACGGAAGAAAAAAAAATTCGTTACTGAGAGACACGGCCATGCCTCTTGCAAAAACAAATTCGTGCCTCTCGCGGAAGAAAACCCGTGCCTCTCGCGAAAAAAAGAAAAATAAAACATATTTTTTTCGTTTCCGAGAGGCATGGCCGTGCCTCTCGTGGAAGAAAAGAAAAATAAAATACATTTTTTCGCTAATAAAGACTGGCGAAGAACTGAAAAGCCGAAAAAAGTGGAAAAAACATTTAAAAAACCGAAAATGCGTGCAGAAAAATGAAAAATAAAATAAAATCTGAAGGGAGTGTCCAGAGCGCGACATGTGGTGGCGGCTGAGAGCGCCCCAAGTGACGCGCTCTCAACCCACCCCAATTGACACTTGCGGAGGCTTCCGAACGAGAGCGCTCCTCGATTAGTTGTTCTCTAGAAGTGCTGGTCCGATGAACTCTTCTCTAGCCGTAAATTGGCCCATTAGGCATTGCGTGGTCGCGGACCAGATCAACGGGCCTGGGGCCCAGGTGGAGTTGCCAAAAAATGACATCCTCTAAAATAGAAAAGCTCCAACTATATTAAAAAAAGACAGAAATGCTGACTATCAGCAGCCAACCCCAAGTCGTCAAAAGCAAAATAATCAACCAATACTCCAAGTTACGGAGTGTTTGGACGCAAAGTATATGTAAAAAACTGTAGTAGTATTAAAAAAACTACAGTTTTTAAACCTTACAATACCATAGTTTGTGTTCCCGCAAAAAAAAAAAAAACCACAGTTTGTGAAAACCATAGTATTTTGCAGCATTTGCAAAACCATGAGACGTTTGGCACATGCATTATTTACCAGAGTATTTCAGTTAAACATTACTATTTGTTCTTCGGAGAAAGAACGTAAAACCTTGGCAATATGTATATAACAACCCGATTTTGGCACATGCATTATATATATAACAACCCGATTTTGGATGTCACAATGACAAGGCTAGCTAAATCGGATATTGGTATCCTACACAACGTGAGCCAACGCTGACCGCTGATACAACAAAATGTGTGCATATACATTTATACACTAAAAAGCACAATATAGATCGGCCAAAATAGACGAAGAGGTTGAGAGGATACCAAGCGTTCCTTTCTCAGCTTTTGAAAAAGGGGTCGGAAGTAGTTTAAAATATTTTGAGGTGTTTGGATAAAAGAAATGCCGTAGTCTTGTACCAAACGAGGCCTAACCATGTGAAAATCAATGATAGTTTGCCTTAATCTCTTTCTACTGGATGTGAGAGAAGGGTATCAGAAACCATGGCTAAGTTTGGGCTCCAGCCAAGTTTGCTCGCATGAAAAACCACCCACTCGGATCCAGGGTTCCCCCCATCATGGCTAGGAGAGCCACGATGGCGCACAAAGTTTGAGGTGAGTGGCCGCCGCCTTGATCGCCTTTTGTAGAGCAAACCCTAGGGAAATGTTTCCTGGGGATTCTTGTTCACTCCTTTTGTGATATGAGTTCAACATTGAATGAGCTTCCAAAATCCAAAAAGGTGTAGCATCATATTATAGCAACAAATACATGATGATCCAACAAGAGATCGGATAACTGCAAACCATTATCTCACGAGTTTTGTCCAGCCTCTGCCAAAGAAACAAGCTGGCAGCTGCCTGCAGACATGATTAGAGACACAAGTTTATGTGTATCATAAAAGTTCTCAAGTTTGACTAAATGTAGGCCCATAACATCATGTTTTCTAAAGTAGAAAGAGTATATACAAATGAGAGCATCCAAATCAAACGAATCATCATGCCCCCACATATGCAGAGACGCGGGTTTCTTCACTAGACATGCGAGGCTTATATCGTCAGCAGGCCATGGGCGTAAGATAGTTATACATGAGCCAACCGGCCCCACAATAACACCGCTGTAAAACTTGGTCAGGGTATCAGAACATGGCAGCGACCTACAGAACAGTCCTAAGCTACAGGTGCTCCAAAAAAACCTGTGCAAAAAGAGCTTTGCACGATTGTTGACACCAAAGGCCTGCAATCAGCTCCCTATACGTTGAAGAGATATCCGAGATCTTCCACGGTGAGCCGAGTTGCGATGCCACCCGATTTCTCGTCGCCAAATGCCGATGCCACCATCTCCCTCTTTTTCGCCTGGCAACAGAAACATGCACATTTTGTCAAAACAAAAACACAGGGGAAAAAATATAAAGGGGCAATACACACAAGCAGAGTGCCAACAAGTTCGGACAAAGTTATTACCTGCAGAGCTAAGATGCGATCTTCCACCGTGCCATTGACTGTGAAACGAGTGACAGTCACAGGACGGGTCTGGCCGATTCTGTGTGCTCTATCAACCGCCTGGTCCTCAGCGTAAGGGTTCCACCAGGGATCGAGCATGATCACATGGCTAGCAGCTATCATGTTTAGACCAAGATTACCAGCCTTCAGTGACATGAGCATCACTCTTACCTGAATAAGGAACGAGAACAGTTTTTCTGATTATTTGTTGTTTGAATGGTGGAGATGAATTATTAGTTTCTAAATGGTAAATTTAATAACGCTGAAAAAGAAAAGGAGTAGAACGTACCTCTGGGTCAGCCTTAAACTCTTGCACTGCTTCTTCTCTATCGTCAAGGGACATTGACCCATCAAGCCTTCTGAAGTTTATGAAATTGCTATTCAGTGAAAGCTCCAGGACGTTCAGCATGCCAGTCCACTGGGAGAAGACTATTGCCTTAGGAGTATCACTATCAGTAGGGCCATGTGTGTTGAAGATTGATTTAAGCGTGTCAACGGCCGCCTTGATCTTCGATGAGATGTAACTGGCTTCGCAAATCGAGGATGATTCATCTGCTGCTGCTGCTGCAGAACTATGTGCTCCTGCTGCTGCTGCTACTACTGCTGCTGATGATGCAGAATTATCAGCTCCTGCTGCTGCTACTACTGCTGCTGATGATGCTGATGCTGATGCTGATGCTGCAGAACTATCTCCTGCTGCTGCTGCTGCTGCTGCTGCTGCTGCTGCTGCAGAACTAGTTATTGCATATGACTCCAACTCATCAGAGATACAGAGCCTTAATACTGGGCGTGAAAAAAGCAATTCAGAACTTAATTTCTGTTTGCAAACAGGGCAGACTTCCTCTTCACTTAAGCTCTCTTGTGCACATTCATAGCAGAAAATATGGCAGCATGTTGTTATAACAGCATTCTCAGGTGGTTCCTGCAAAATGAGGGAACAGAGTAAATTATTCTATACTCATTAAAATAGTTGTGAAAGAACAAATACTTCAGCTAAATAAAAACAATAACCTTTGGTCCTGTGCGAGAGTCCATGTCGTTCTTTCTCTGCTCCTGCAAACAAATGAATATTTCAGAGGCAAGGTAACAATTTTTACACATACAGATGTTGACTAAATTTTACACATACAAATGTTAAGTGACCAAGCTGCTTACCGCACATATCATACAAATTGGTCGCCGTACCTCCAGCTTTTCGAGCAAATTCATCACTATTTCCCTAGGAAGTTGTTTTGCCATTTCTATGGAAGCCGGGTCAGTATAATTTGCTTGATTGTCATCCTTCAGAAGATAAGGGTGATCACAAGCTTGCCGAAGCCGCAGCAGCAATACAAGAATGTTTGCATAGTTTTGTTTTATTGTTCCAGCAGCAGCAAATTCCTGCGTTATAAACAGGAACATATGAGCATCACAAACAAAAGGATTTTTTGTGGGGAAAAAATAAAAATGGTATAAATTATTAAGAGCATTGAATGTTAAATTCAGACTGCTAAACATAATAGCTATAATATTAATGCAAATATTTTGATTATGTTCAGGAAAAGAAAATAGCGAAGGCATCGAACAATCCCTCTGAGACCAATACAGCTTAAAAAGCTCATCAGATCAAAAGGTTCTATCAGATAATATAAGATAACCGGGATAACAAATAGTTTGGGAAGTATCAATAGACAATATATAATCATGCTATTCTAAGAGATATTCTTGAAAGCCACAACTGAGTTGTGATAACTCAAAACTGAGCTGTTTTTCGACTTCAACGAGTGCACAGGAGATACTGCTTTTGAGATTAGACAACATTAATGCACCATAATTGCCAAAAGTTTAGATATGATCTAAACACAACATCCAACTGCGTGACCAAGGATATAAAAACTGAATAAAATTAAGTTTGTAAACTTGAACCTACCTTGAACTTTTCCCGAGAACCTTCTTCAAGAGCCAAATAGAAATACCGTTCCTCTTGTGTGAAATTTATTTTCTTCAGCTCAATTGTCTTTGGAGGTACTTTTATAATAGGTTCTCCATCAAGTAGTGTTTCTAATGGAAACAGTTCGTAAGTGAATCAATGCCAGAATATCAAAACCAATGAAGAACCAAGTTACAGTTATGCGCACTTTAAGACACAAAACATGATGGAACTGCTTTCCGAGTAAAGTTAGTAATATACGCAAACATCATCTAAATAAAATCAAAAGGTTCTTACTGTCTAGATAGTTCCCTATATTTTTGTACTTTGTTCCCCCTCCTTCAGTTTCTAGTTTTGTTATGTATTTCATGGCTGGCGGAATGAGACAAAATTATGCTAATAAATATACATATGAGAAAATGCATTTTCCAAGACAAAGGTGATAAATTCATGTTGCCATGTATAGAATGTCAGTCAAATACGTATACATCTACAGATGATATAAAATTAATATCAATAGTTATCATGGTTGTGAGTAATATCATAGATTATGTTAGAATTCATTCTATAGGCAAAGGCGTGTGGATTTTACGTCTTTACGGCATATGTAGATAACAAACAATTGCAGATAGATATATGTAGACAAACTGTCAAAGAATTTTATTTCACCTTTTGTGCGCCGCAACAGAATTATCTTCAAGACAGTTTGAAGTTTCTTATATCCCTGACTTGAGCCTCTAGATATTGGACCCTTTATCATTGAGCGGAACAAACTAAATGAAGAATATGGCTCATATTTTAAAAAGCGGAAATAACTGTACAGGTCGTCAATTGTATTTTGCATAGGTGTACCCGATAAGCACCATCTCCTTTTTGCTTTCAGTCCACAACAGGCTCTAGCAGATTTAGTCCGGTGATTTTTTATTGTTTGAGCTTCATCCAGCACAACTCTAAACCATCGCACCCTGGCAAGTGGACCACCATCCAGGTCAGCGGCTGAACTGTTAACCTTCTTTTTCTTTATTGCCTTTTTCTTGGTCTGTATTGACAGTTTTCTTTTACGAGCAGCAAAATCTGGACATAACCCATACTTTTCATCGTGATTTGGCTCCATATCGTCATCAGAGTCTTGTTTGGGCACTTCTTGGCCTACAATAGTATATGTGGTGACAACAACATCATATTTTGCCAACTCAGTTGGTTTTGAAGTCCTTGAACCTCCATGATAAACCAAAACAGATAATCTGGAACTTTCAGCAACCTTGGCTTTGATCTCACTAGCCCACTGCTTAAGAATGCTAGCCGGGCAAACCACCAGTGTTCCTGCAGATGGTCTAGTAGCAGACCTCGAGGTTGATGCAGAGGATGGTAAATTCACTCTGCCCTTCTTCTTGGGCTCAACTTTAACAGTCTTGGCCATTCTATTAAAAGCACTCCCCGACGAACTAGCACAGAGCTCATGATCAAACCTATCTGAGGGTTCACCCTTGGGTTTGTTCTTGTCCATTGCCATCACTATATCATCATCATTATCAAGATCTAATGGCACAGAATCTTTACTGTCGGAATCAGCAGACATGAAGTTAGACTGCTGAACCCTCTCCTTTTGTATTAGGGCAATTGTTGATATTGTCTTCCCGAGACCCTGCATCAAGGGAAATTATCTGGCGCTAAGAAAGGAGAAGTGGTAAAATAATTAACAGCAAGTGCAATAAGCTAGGAAATGAAAATAACCTGATCATCTGCCAAAATTCCACCTGGACAATGCGAACTATTCTCCTTGGAGAGCATCCAAGCTAATGCTATTCTCTGTCAAACATACAAGAACATGGCAGTGAACAGGATATCCAGAGTAAACATACCAATTACAACAGCTGAGGTTTTGGAAGATAAAGTTTACCTGGTGCTTAAGGAGTGATATGGACAAAACACCTTCAGGCAGATCTTCTTCCTTTGTTTCCTGACTGATATGCTGCATAAAAGTTTTGTTTACAATCCATTAATTAGAATCCGATCAAAGTCACCAGGCAATTAAAGCATATATGATCTGCACAGTGACTTGTAAAATTATATACCTGCAGGGCTTCTTCATATATAGCTCTCTCATCACAACCAAGAGGCCTTTTTTCTGCGTTTGGTTGGCTTTGTGTGCCAAAGCCATTGGAAACTTCAGGGTCATTAGTAACTGGATTAAAGGGAGGCATTGATGGAGGAAACATCCTCTGTGAATGCAGGCCTTCATAAGCGTAGACATCATCTGACAATTACGAATGGCGAAAAAGCATCTTAATTAATCACAGTTTGCACCAGCATGAATATTTTTGTTCAAACCAAATGAATAAGGTACATACTACACACCGCTATCGCTATCAGTTTTGATGTTCTGGCTGGTAACAAAAGGTAGCTTCCAATCTATTGACGATGTAGATGAAAACATCCCAGTTCCACCATCGGCATAGTTAAACCTTGCAGTAAGATCCTCCTCGTCACTCAAACTTGGATGACTGGTTGGAAATGATTTAGGCGGAACCGAATACATATAGACATCATCATCTGACAAATTTGAACAGTGAAGAAACATTAATCTTGCTACTAGTCACAGGCTGCAGCGGTGCCCTTTTAAAAATTGTCAATTATCAGAGTTAATCAGGATAAATGCAGTGTACTCACCATCATCAATTTCCTGCTTGGCTTTACCGTATGAGGAATCATATAGCATGAGCGAAGAACTTGAGAGAGGATAGATCCTGTGTGATGAACCAGCCGGAGATCTATAAGAGCATGAAGCGGGATTGCTACTTAACCAATCATCATCATCCAAAGTGATTGGCTGTTCTGCATTATTCTTGGCAAACGGTGTGTTGAGTAAAAGAAGAGAGGAGTCAACGCCGTCAATAGGAACAAGATTGTCTTTTCTGTCCTCTGAGCACAGATGAGTGATGTCTTTGCCTTTTGAACACAATTTAACATCGTCTTCACTATCTGAACACAAGTCAATAATCTCCATGTTGGTGGCGAACTTGTGACTATGCAAACTTGTCAACTATCTTTCGCAACGTCCAGGGCGGTCTTGTCGATTTAAGTGCCTATAAATCCTGCAAGAAGCCAAGCACACGTTAGCTGGCAATAAATAAAAACACCTAAACAACAAACAAATGTGGGCAAGATAAACATGTGCAAGAAGCAGGTGGTTAAACCTCTAAAACAACAGTCCGTTCTAAAGCCACAACAGTGACGGGAATTGCAGTCGCAAATTCAACAAAGAGGTACACTGAAACCTTAACTGTTTTTTTTCAAACCAAAGGTATAACAGGAACAGAACAGTGTCGTCAGACAAGCACCGTCGCAAACATACAGGTGGCAGCCGACTTAATTTATAAAGAAACGATGGAGCAACCAAGAGAACCGAGTCGCGCACAAATCTACGGGACGCACAATCCTAGTCGGTCTCGCCCACGATCGCCAAGAACTCCCCCAGCGGCCGACGCGACCGATTCCTTCAGAGCGCCCGACCTAGGCGAAATCGGATAAATCCCGCGGCTTTTCACCGCGGAAGGATCCTGCACCGCCCCCAAACATCGACTAGTCCCCACTTCTCCATCGAAAGGAATTCAAAAACGCCTCGCGACACCATTCCGTCCGAATCAAGATTCAAAAACTCACCCCCAAGAAAGCGACGGCAGGGAGAGGCCAGGCCGGAACCCGCGCCGGGCCGCCTCGTGGACCGGGCCGCGCGGGCGGCGGGCGGAGATCGCCGGAGGCGCGGCGGGGCGGAGGAGGGGCCAACGGAAACCTGGCGGCGAGCTGCGCCAATCGGATCGTGGGCGAGGGGATTTAGGAGGGGCGGGCGAGCGGTTCGTTGGTGGCGGCGGGCGGGCCGAGCGGGGGTGGGGCGCGGCCTGGGACTTAACGGGCGATGGTCGTGGTCGTCGCCCCTCGGGTCCCTGTCTGGTGGGGCCGGTGCGTGGGGGCCCGCGTGTCGGCGGGGGCGCGTGGAGCGGGAAAGGAACGTTCGGATTGGCTGGGAGGTTTGGAATTTTTATTTTTTATTTTGAACCTGGAGGTTTGGATTTCGGAAAGGCTGAGGGGAGGGAGGATATCGGGGGGCTTGTGGCGGAAGGAAACGCGGCAGTGAATGCTCGCGACGTGACGTTGTACTTAGCGTTGGTTGATTGACGCGTGTGATTCGCTGCCGATAAAAAAAATCCCTTTTGTGTAAAATCAAAAAAATTGAGGCAATTGTGGAAAAATCTAATGTGTGACCGTTCGCTGTCTGGCCAAAGGAAGAAACGCCATGGGTCGTCGTATTGTTAAAACATTCAAGTGGTCCGGTCCGGCGAACCAACCTATGGTTGGATGGTTAGAAGGACAGTGGTATCCTCAGCCCATCAGGGTTCAAGTCCTGGTGCTCACATTGTTCCTGGATTTATTTCAGGATTTTCGGCGATGTGCTTTCAGTGGGAGGAGACGTTCCCGTCGACAATGAGGCGGCTACGGTGATTTCGTAAATCTCAAGATGATATGCCGGCTAAGTCTCTCGAAGGTGCTCATAGGGGTAGGGGTGTGCCTGCGTGCATTCATAGGGGTGAGTGTATGTGCGGTGTGTATGAACGCTTGCGTCTATACTGTGTTAAAAAAAATGGCCCGGCCGAGTCCAAACCTGATATTGGACATGTAAACCTATCGCAAAATCCCAAATCCAGGGTTCCGCCCCACCTCGTCCAAGAAGGCAAACCCTACCTTTGTATATTGAGTGTAGATCAGTGCACGTTGGCGAGATGCACTGCGCTGAACGAGCACGTCGTGTTCCTATCAGCGTCAGCAATAGTGTGAGGTGGAGCTGGATGACCCCCCCCCCCCCTCCCCGTTCAACACAGCAAAACAACCTCCATTCCGGGTTCATCAAGCGGCAAGCGATGATTGCAGTGGTGGTTGTGGTGCCACAGAGGCACGAACAATACCGAGATGAATCTTGGAGCCGGCGTGATGACATGAGCTGTAGGGTGAGCGCTCTGTCCAGTTGTCACGGACGATGGGAGTGGCGGTGGTTGTGGATGTGTTGCCGCAGAAGACACTGAGATGAACATGCAACCGGCGCGGTGGCATGAGCTAAAGGACAGGCAACAGTCATGGTGAGCGCCGCGTCGAGCGATCGTGGGCAACAAGCACGGTTGTAGCTGTACTACCACGAATGAAGTCGAGACGGATGTGCAATCGTGTGGTGGCAAGAGCTACAATGCGTGCGTGGGCGCGGCGAGAAGTACAACTGGCACACGTAGAGTTGCATGGTTGGCAACGGCTACAACTACCACAGTAGGAAGAAGCGACAATTGATTCGACCCTAGGGTCGAATGGTTATGTCCCTGTTGGACCCTAAGGTGTACCAGGGTCGTCCGGGTTACCCATTGGTGCTAAAAGCCAAGTTATGTCCACCGGGCCAAAGGGTTGAACCGGACCACGTGAATCTTGAATGTATTGTGAGGAGGAAGGAGAAAGGTGGAGAGGGAAGAAAATAGGAGGAAGGAGCTTTCCGGTGATGAAATGGGTAAGAGGGGTACCGACTTTTTTTACATGGACGCCTTGATCGCTCAGTTTGAGGTTGCGGCGCCTCACCTTGCCCAGGGTGGTGGTGGAAGGTCTAGAGCAATGGGTTGGATGATACGAGAAGTAGGAGGATTGGACAGAAGGATGGAAGAGGCGGCGAAGGGAAACTGGAGGGGGCGGTGTGGGTAAGGTAGGTGGAATAGTGGAGGTGTAAGGAGACGAAGAATAAGATGTGGTGAGCGGAGAAATACCAGTGCTTCCCTATGATCTATCCGCTTCATATAGGTCTTGAGCATACCAGAGACACTTACGTGTAATTTTACAGTCTCTATAGGATGGCGGACCTAATTACTGCAACACTTGCATGGGCACAATATCTTCATCCCTGTTGTTGTGAGCAACCATGAAAGCCATCTACTGACGCATGCCTGTGAAGTATTCTGGGGTCATCCTCGCTTTACCAGTAATTCATGTTCGATCCATTGCCCTAAAAACATAAAAGGTGCATACGAATTTGCATCACCTAATCCAGAAAACCACAAAAAATGCTACGATATCTTTCAGTAAATACATCGCACCTAAAATCAACCATGTTTTACTCTCCCGCAGTCGCGCGTCACTTCTCTCCGCAGCAGTACTGCGTCGCCTTGCCGTACCGCCCAAGCCGCATTGATATGTCTCCAACGTATCTATAATTTATGAAGTATTCATGCCATGTTTACAACAATTTTATATGGTTTTGGTATGATTTGGATGGAACTATCCCGGACTAATGTTGTTTTCAGCAGAACTACCGTGGTGTTGTTTTTTGTGCAGAAATAAAAGTTCTCCAAATGCAACGAAACTTTTTGACGATTTTTTTTGGAACAAAAGAGGCACTAGAAGCTTCGTGGGAGGGCCAGAAGACCCACAACGTGGGCACAACCCACCAGGGCGTGCCAGAGGGGCCTGGCTTGCCTCGGTGGGTTGTGCTCACCTCGAGGCCCATCTTCGCATGATTCCAACACTGAAAAATCCTATAAATAGAGAAACCATAAAAAATAACCCTAGATCAGAAGTTCCGCCGCCGCAAGCCTCTGTAGCCATGAAAAACCAATCTAGACCCCGTTTTCGGCACCCTGCCGGAGGGGGAAATCATCACCGATGGCCATCTTCATCATCCCGGGGGCCACCATGATGAGGAGGGAGTAGTCCACCCTCGGGGCTGAGGGTTTGTACCAGTAGTTATGTTTTTTATCTCTCTCTCTCACTCTCTCGTGTTCTTGAGATGGCACGATCTTGATGTATCGCGGGCTTTGTTAATATAGTCGGATCATATGGTGTTTTCCCCTCTCTATCTTGTTGTGATGAATTGAATTTTCCCTTTGAGATTTCGTTTTATTGGATTGAATACTTTTATGGATTTGAGAGAACTTGATGTATGTCTTGCTATGAATACCCGTGGTGACAATGGGGTGTCATATTGATTCACTTGATGTGTGTTTTGGCACTCAACTCGCGGATTCCCGAGGTGACATTGGGGTAATCTATGCATAGGGGTTGATGCACGTTCTCGTCTTTGTTTCTCCGGTAGAAATCTTGGGGCACTCTTTGAGGTTCTTTGTGTTGGATTGAGTATTATGAATCTGAAATTGTTTGATGCATATCGCATAATCAACTCACGGATACTCGCGGTGACATTGGAGTATCTAGGTGACATGAGAGTTGGTTGATGTGTATCATATGGTGTTATTTTAGTACGAACTCTTAATTAGATCGATCAGAAAGAATAGCTTGGTGTTATTTTAGTACGAACTCTAGGATAGATTGATCGGAAAGAATAGCTTTGAGGTGGTTTCTGAAGGAAATATGCCCTAGAGGCAATAATAAAGTTGTTATTTTATATTTCCTTATTCATGATAAAGGTTTATTATTCATGCTAGAATTGTATTGATCGGAAACCTAAATACATGTGTGAATACATAGACAAAACACCGTGTCTCTAGTGAGCCTCTACTTGACTAGCTCATTGATCAAAGATGGTTATGGTTTCCTAACCATGGACATGTGTTGTCATTTGATAACGGGGTCACATCATTAGGAGAATGATGTGATGGACAAGACCCACCCGTTAGCTTAGCATAATGATCTTTCAGTTTTATTGCTATTGCTTTCTTCATGTCAAATACATATTCCTTCAACTATGAGATTATGCAACTCCCCGATACCGGAGGAATGCCTTGTGTGCTATCAAACATCACAACATAACTGGGTGATTATAAAGATGCTCTACAGGTATCTCCGAAGGTGTCTGTTGAGTTGGCATAGATCGAGATTAGGATTTGTCACTCCGAGTATCGGAGAGGTATCTCTCGGCCCTCTCGGTAATACACATCATAAGCTTGCAAGCAAACGACTAAGGAGTTAGTCACGAGGTGATGTATTACGGAACGAGTAAAGAGACTTGCCGGCAACGAGATTGAACTAGGTATGAAGATACCGACGATCGAATCTCGGGCAAGTAACATACCGATGGACAAAGGGAATAACGTATGTTGTCATAACGGTTCGACCGATAAAGATCTTCGTAGAATATGTGGGAGCCAATATGAGCATCCAGTTTCCGCTATTGGTTATTGACCGGAGAGGTGTCTCGGTCATGTCTACATAGTTCTCGAACCTGTAGGGTCCGCACGCTTAACGTTCGTTGACGATATAGTATTATATGAGTTATGTGATTTGGTGACCGTATGTTGTTTGGAGCCCCAGATGAGATCACGGACATGACGAGGAGTCTCGAAATGGTCGAGAGGTAAAGATTGATATATAGGACGATAGTATTCGGACACCGGAAGTGTTTCGGGGGTCACCGGGTACTTATCGGGTCATCGGAAGGGTTCCGGACACCCCCGGCAAAAGATATGGGCCTTATGGGCCAATAGGGGAAACACACCAGCCACAAGGGGCTGGTGCGCCCCCCATATGGGCCGGCCAAGGTGGAGAAGGAAAGGGGAAGGACGAAAGGAAAGAAAGGGAATAGGATTCCCCCTTCCTTCCACCTCTCCCCCCTTTCCTTCCCCTCCGTCAAATATGGCAGGGGGGCGCAGGGCAAGGAAGCCCCAAGGGGGCTGGCGGCCAGCCCTTGGGCGCATCCTGGCCTCTCCCCTCCCCCTCCCACCTATATATATGTGGGGAAGGGGGCGCCTAGGACACACAACATCAATTGTTAGCCGTGTGCGGCGCCCCCCTCCATAGTTTACACCCCCGGTCATATTCTCACGGTGCTTAGGCGAAGCCCTGCGAGGATCACTTCACCATCACCGTCACCACGCCGTCGTGTTGACGGAACTCATCTACTACCTCGATGTTTTGCTGGATAAAGAAGGCGAGGGACGTCACCGAGCTAAACGTGTGCAGAACTCGGAGGTGCCATACGTTCGATACTCGATCGGTGGAGCGCGAAGAAAGTTCGACTACATCAACCGCGTTGTGAAACGCTTCCGCTTACGGTCTACGAGGGTACGTAGACACACTCTCCCCTCGTTGCTATGCATCTCCATCGATAGATCATTGCGTGTGCGTATAATTTTTTTTTGTTTTCCATGCAATGTTTCCCAACAGTGGCATCATGAGCTAGGTCTATGCGTAGATGATATGCACGAGTAGAACACAAAGAGTTGTGGGTGGTGATAGTCATACTGCTTACCACCAACGTCTTATTTTGATTCGGCGGTATTGTGGGATGAAGCGGCCCGGACCAACCTTACATGTCCACGTACATGAGACCGGTTCCACCGACAGACATGCAACTAATTTTGCATAAAGGTGGCTGGCGGGTGTCTGTTTCTCCTACTTTAGTTGAATCAAATTTGACTACGGCCGGTCCTTGAAGAAGGTTAAAACAGCAAACTTGATGAAACACTGTTGTGGTTTTGTGCGTAGGTAAGAACGGTTCTTGCTAGAAGCCCGTAGCAGCCACGTAAAACTTGCAACAACAAAGTAGAGGACGTCTAACTTGTTTTTGCAGGGCATGTTGTGATGTGATATGGTCAAGACATGATGTGATATACGTTGTTGTATGAGATGATCATGTTTTGTAAGTTATCGGCAACTGGCAGGAGCCTTATGGTTGTCGCTTTATTGTATGAAATACAAACGCCATGTAATTGCTTTACTTTATCACTATGCGTTAGCGATAGTTGTAGAAGCAATAGTTGGCGAGACGACCACGACGCAACGATGGAGATCAAGGTGTCAAGCCGGTGACAATGGAGATCATGACGATGCTTTGGAGATGGAGATCAAAAGCACAAGATGATGATGGCCATATCATGTCACATATTTTGATTGCATGTGATGTTTATCTTTATGCATCTTAGTTTGCTTAGAACGGCGGTAGCATTATAAGATGATCCCTTCACTAAATTTCAAGGTATAAGTGTTCTCCCTAAGTATGCACCATTGCGACAGTTCGTCGTGTTGAGACACCACGTGATGATCGGGTGTGATAGACTCTACGTTCACATACAACGGGTGAAAGACAGTTTTGCACATGCGGAATACTTGGGTTAAACTTGACGAGCCTAGCATGTACAGACATGGCCTCGGAACACTAGAGATCGAAAGATCGAACATGAATCATATAGTAGATATGATCAACATGGAGATGTTCACCATTGATGACTACTCCATCTCACGTGATGATCGGACATGGGTTAGTTGATTTGGATCACGTATCACTTAGATGACTTGAGGGATGTCTATTTAAGTGGGAGTTCTTAAGTAATTTGATTAATTGAACTTAATTTATCATGAACTTAGTCATGATAGTATTTGCATATCTATGTTGTAGATCAATGGCCCGTGCTACCGTTCCCCTGAATTTTAATGCGTTCCTAGAGAAAGCTAAGTTGAAAGATGATGGTAGAAACTACATGGACTGGGTCCGTAACTTGAGGATTATCCTCATTGCTGCATAGAAGAATTATGTCCCCTGGATTTTCAACTTTCACGCAATACATGAGCGTGAGCCATGGATATAGCACTATAGGTGGAATAGAATATGGTGGTTGTGGAGAAGACAAAAAGAAGGAGATAGTCTCACATCAACTAGATGTATCAACGGGCTATGGAGATGCCCATCAATAGATATCAATGTGAGTGAGTAGGGATTGCCATGCCACGGATGCACTAGAGCTATAAGTTTATGAAATCTCAAAAAGAAACTAAGTGGGTGTGCATCCAACTCGCTTGCTCACGAAGACCTAAGGCAATTTGAGGAAGTCCATCATTGGAATATACAAGCCAAGTTCTATAATGAAAAATTCCCACTAATATATGAAAGTGATAAAATAGGAGACTCTCTATCATGAAGATCATGGTGCTACTTTGAAGCACAAGTGTGGTAAAAGGATAGTAGCATTGCCCCTTCTCTCTTTTCTCTCATTTTTTTTATTTGGGCTTCTTTGGCCTCTTTTATTTTTTTATAAAGTCCGGAGACACATCCCAACTTGTGAGGGAATCATAGCTTCCATCATCCTTTCCTCACATGGGACAATGCTCTAATAATGATGATCATCACACTTTTTTATACTTACAACTCAAGAATTACAACTCGATACTTAGAACAAAAATATGAGTCTATATGAATGCCTCCGGCGGTGTACCGGGATGTGCAACGATCTAGCATAGCAATGACATGAAAAAACGGACAAGCCATGAAAACATCATGCTAGCTATCTTACGATCATGCAAAGCAATATGACAATGATGGTGCGTGTCATAATAAACGGAATGGTGGAAGTTGCATGGCAATATATCTCGGAATGGCTATGCAAAGGCCATAATAGGTAGGTATGGTGGCTGTTTTGAGGAAGGGTATATGGTGGGTGTAGTGCGCCGGCGAAAGTTGCGCGATACTAGAGAGGCTAGCAATGGTGGAAGGGTGAGAGTGCGTATAATCCATGGACTCAACATTAGTCATAAAGAACTCACATACTTATTGCAAAAATCTATTAGCTATCGAAACAAAGTACTACATGCATGCTCCTAGGGGGATAGATTGGTAGGAAAAGACCATCGCTCATCCCCGACCGCCACTCATAAGGAAGACAATCAATAAATAAATCATGCTCTGACTTCATCACATAACGGTTCACCATACGTGCATGCTACGGGAATCACAAACTTTAACACAAGTATTTCTACCAAACCACAATTACTCACTAGCATGACTCTAATATCACCATCTTTATATCTCAAAACAATCATAAAGAATCAAACTTCTCATAGTATTCAATGCTCATTATATGAAAGTTTTTATTATATCCCTCTTGGATGCCCATCATATTAGGACTAAATTCATAACCTATGCAAATTACCATGCTGTTTAGAGAGACTCTCAAAATAATATAAGTGAAGCATGAGAGTTCAACAATTTCTATAAAATAAAGCCACCGTCGTGCTCTAAAAAGATATAAGTGAAGCACTAGAGCAAAATTGCCTAGCCCAAAAGATATAAGTGAAGCACATAGAGTATTCTAATAAATTCACGATTCATGCGTGTCCCTATCAAAAGGTGTGTACAGCAAGGATAATTGTGGCAAATTAAAAAGAAAAGACTCATATCATACAAGACGCTCCAAGCAAAACACATATCATGTGGTGAATAAAAATATAGCCTCAAGTAAATTTACCGATAGACGAAGACGAAAGAGAGGATGCCATCCGGGGCATCCCCAAGCTTAGATGCTTGGTTGTCCTTGAATATTACCTTGGGGTGCCTTGGGCATCCCCAAGCTTAGGCTCTTGCCACTCCTTATTCCATAGTCCATCAAATCTTTACCCAAAACTTGAAAACTTCACAACACAAAACTCAACAGAAAACTCATGAGATCCGTTAGTATAAGAAAATAAATCACCACTTTTTGGTGAAGGAAATATGCCCTAGAGGCAATAATAAAGTTGTTATTTTATATTTCCTTATTCATGATAAAATTTTCTTATTCATGCTAGAATTGTATTGATCGGAAACCTAAATACATGTGTGAATACATAAACAAACACCGTGTCCCTAGTGAGCCTCTACTTGACTAGCTCGTTGATTAAAGATGGTTATGGTTTCCTAACCATGGACATGAGTTGTCATTTGATAATGAGATCACATCATTAGGAGAATGATGTGATGGACAAGATCCATCCATTAGCTTAGCATAATGATCGTTCAGTTTTATTGCTATTGCTTTCTTCATGTCAAATACATATTCCTTCGACTATGAGACTATGCAACTCCCGGATACCGGAGGAATGCCTTGTGTGCTATCAAACATCACAACATAATTGGGTGATTATAAAGATGCTCTACAGGTATCTCCGAAGGTATTTGTTGAGTTGGCATAGATCGAGATTAGGATTTGTCACTCCGAGTATCGGAGAGGTATCTCTAGGCCCTCTCGGTAATACCCATCATAACCTTGCAAGCAAACGACTAAGGAGTTAGTCACGTGGTGATGTATTACGGAATGAGTAAAGAGACTTACCGGTAACGAGATTGAACTAGGTATGAAGATACCAACGATCAAATCTCGGGCAAGTAACATACCGATGGACAAATGGAATTACGTATATTGTCATAACGGTTCGACCGATAAAGATCTTCATAGAATATGTAGAAGCCAATATGGGCATCCAGGTTCCGCTATTGGTTATTGACCAGAGAGGTGTCTCGGTCATGTCTACATAGTTCTCGAACCCGTAGGGTCCGCACGCTTAACGTTCGATGACGATATAGTATTATATGAGTTATGTGATTTGGTGACCGAATGTTGTTCGGAGTCCCAAATGAGATCATGGACATGACGAGGAGTCTCAAAATGGTTGAGAGGTAAATATTGATATATAGGACGATGGTATTCGGACACCGGAAGTGTTTCGGGGGGTACCGGGTACTTATCGGGTCACCGGAAGGGGTTCCGGGCACTCCCGGCAAAAGATATGGGCCTTATGGGCCAAGAGGGGAAACGCACCAGCCACAAGGGGCTGGTGCACCCCCCATATGGGCCGGCCTAAGGAGGAGAAGGAAAGGGGAGAAGGTAAAGGTAGGTGTGGATTAGGATTCCCACTTCCTTCCCTCTCCCCCCCCCTCTTTCCTTCCTCCTCCGACAAACATGGCAGGGGGGGCATGGCCAAGGGCAGGAGCCCAAGTAGGATTTGGACCTACTTGGGACGCCCCTTAGCCTCTCCCCTCTCCCTCCTACCTATATATATGAGGAGGGTGCCGCCTAGCACACCCCAGACAATTGCCTAGCCGTGTGCGGCGCCCCCCTCCACCGTTTACACCCCCGGTCATATTTTCGTAGTGCTTAGGTGAAGGCCTGCGGAGATCACTTCACCATCACCGTCACCACACCATCGTGCTGACGGAACTCATCTACTACCTCGACGTCTTGCTGGATCAAGAAGGCGAGGGACGTCACCGAGCTGAACGTGTGCAGAACGCGGAGGTGCCGTGCGTTCGGTACTTGATCGGTTGAAGCGCGAAGAAGTTCGAGTACATCAACCGCGTTGTGAAATGCTTCCGCTTATGGTCTACGAGGGTATGTAGACACACTCTCCCCCTCGTTGCTATGCATCTCCATGGATAGATCATTGCTTGTGCGTATAATTTTTTTTTGTTTTCCATGCAATGTTTCCCAACAGTGGCATCATGAGCTAGGTCTATGCGTAGATGATATGCACGAGTAGAACACAAAGAGTTGTGGGTGGTGATAGTCATACTGCTTACCACCAACGTCTTATTTTGATTCGGCGGTATTGTGGGATGAAGCGGCCCGGACCAACCTTACATGTCCACGTACATGAGACCGGTTCCACCGACAGACATGCAACTAATTTTGCATAAAGGTGTCTGGCGGGTGTCTGTTTCTCCTACTTTAGTTGAATCAAATTTGACTACGGCCGGTCCTTGAAGAAGGTTAAAACAGCAAACTTGATGAAACACTGTTGTGGTTTTGTGCGTAGGTAAGAACGGTTCTTGCTAGAAGCCCGTAGCAGCCACGTAAAACTTGCAACAACAAAGTAGAGGACGTCTAACTTGTTTTTGCAGGGCATGTTGTGATGTGATATGGTCAAGACATGATGTGATATACGTTGTTGTATGAGATGATCATGTTTTGTAAGTTATCAGCAACTGGCAGGAGCCTTATGGTTGTCACTTTATTGTATGAAATACAAACGCCATGTAATTGCTTTACTTTATCACTATGCGTTAGCGATAGTTGTAGAAGCAATAGTTGGCGAGACGACCACGACGCAACGATGGAGATCAAGGTGTCAAGCCGGTGACGATGGAGATCATGATGATGCTTTGGAGATGGAGATCAAAAGCACAAGATGATGATGGCCATATCATGTCACATATTTTGATTGCATGTGATGTTTATCTTTATGCATCTTATTTTGCTTAGAACGGCGGTAGCATTATAAGATGATCCCTTCACTAAATTTCAAGGTATAAGTGTTCTCCCTAAGTATGCACCATTGCGACAGTTTGTCGTGTTGAGACACCACGTGATGATCGGGTGTGATAGACTCTACGTTCACATACAACGGGTGCAAGACAGTTTTGCACATGCGGAATACTTGGGTTAAACTTGACGAGCCTAGCATGTACAGACATGGCCTCGGAACACTGGAGATCGAAAGATCGAACGTGAATCATATAGTAGATATGATCAACATGGAGATGTTCACCATTGATGACTACCCCATCTCACGTGATGATCGGACATGGGTTAGTTGATTTGGATCACGTATCACTTAGATGACTTGAGGGATGTCTATTTAAGTGGGAGTTCATTAGTAATTTGATTAATTGAACTTAATTTATCATGAACTTAGTCTTGATAGTTTTTGCATATCTATGTTGTAGATCAATAGCTCGCGTATAGCTCCCCTGTTTTATTTTGATATGTTCCTAGAGAAAACTAAGTTGAAAGATGATATTAGCAATAATGCGGACTGGGTCCGTGATCTGAGGATTATCCTCATTGCTGCACAGAATAATTATGTCCTTGATGCACCGCTAGGTGACAGACCTATTGCAGGAGCAGATGCAGACGTTATGAACATCTGGCAAGCTCGATATGATGACTACTTGATAGTTTAGTGTGCCATGCTTTACGGCTTAGAACCGGGACTTCAAAAACGTTTTGAATGCCACGGAGCATATGAGATGTTCCAAAGAGCTAAAATTGGTATTTCAGACTCATGCCTGTGTCGAGAGGTACGAGACCTCTGACAAGTACTTTGCCTACAAGATGGAGGAGAATAGCTCAGCCAGTGAGCATGTGCTCAGAATGTCTGGGTACTACAATCGCTTGAATCAAGTGGGAGTTAATCTTCCAGATAAGATAGTGATTGACAAAGTTCTCTAGTCACTATCACCAAGCTACTAGAACTTCGTGATGAACTATAATATACAAGGGATGACGAAAACGATTCCCGAGCTCTTCACGATACTGAAATCGGCGAAGGTAGAAATCAAGAAAGAGCATCAAGTGTTGATGGTTGACAAGACCACTAGTTTCAAGAAAAAGGACGAGGGAAAGAAAGGGAACTTCAAGAAGAATGGCAAGTAAGTTGCCGCTCCCATGAAGAAGCCCAAAGCTGGACCCAAGCCTGAAACTGAGTGCTTCTACTGCAAAGGAAATGGTTACTGGAAGCGGAACTGCCCCAAATACTTGGCTGATAAGAAGGATGGCAAAGTAAACAAAGGTATATTTGATATACATGTTATTGATGTGTATTTTACTAGTGTTCATAGTAGCCCCTGGGTATTTGATACTGGTTCAGTTGCTAAGATTAGTAACTCGAAACAGGAGTTGCAAAATGAACAGAGACTAGTTAATGACGAGGTGACGATGTGTGTTGGAAGTGATTCCAAGGTTGATAAGATCACCATCGCACATTCCCTCTACCTTCGGGATTAGTGTTGGACCTAAATAAATAAATGTTATTTGGTGTTTGCGTTGAGCATGAATATGATTGGATCATGTTTATTGCGATACGGTTATTCATTTAAGTCAGAGAATAATTGTTGTTCTGTTTACATGAATAAAACCTTCTTTGGTCATACACTCAATGTAAATGGTTTATTGAATCTCGATCGTAGTGATACACATATTCATAATATTGATGCCAAAAGATGCAAAGTTGATAATGATAGTGCAACATATTTGTGGCACTGCCGTTTAGGTCATATTGGTGTAAAGCGCATGAAGAAACTCCATGCAGATGGGCTTTTGGAATCACTTGATTATGAATCATTTGATACTTGCGAACCATGCCTCATGGGCAAGATGACTAAAACTCCGTTCTCCGGAACAATGGAGCGAGCCAATGACTTATTGGAAATAATACATAATGATGTATGCGGTCCGATGAGTGTTGAGGCACGCGGTAGGTATCGTTATTTTCTGACCTTCACAGATGATTTGAGCAGATATGGGTATATCTACTTAATGAAACACAAGTCTGAAACATTTGAAAAGTTCAAAGAATTTCAGAGTGAAGTGGAGAATCATCGTAACAAGAAAATAAAGTTTCTACGATCTGATCGCGAAGGCGAATATTTGAGTTACGAGTTTGGCCTTCATTTAAAACAATGTGGAATAGTTTCACAACTCACGCCACCTAGAACACCACAGCGTAATGGTGTGTCGGAACGTCGTAACCGTACTTTATTAGATATGGTGCGATCTATGATGTCTCTTACCGATTTACCACTATCGTTTTGGGGTTATGCATTAGAGACAGCTGCATTCACGTTAAATAGGGCACCGTCTAAATCCGTTGAGACGACACCGTATGAACTATGGTTTGGCAAGAAACCTAAGTTGTCATTTCTTAAAGTTTGGGGTTGCGACACTTATGTCAAAAGGCTTCAGCCTGATAAGCTCGAACCCAAATCGGAGAAGTGCGTCTTCATAGGATACCCTAAGGAAACAATTGGGTACACCTTCTACCACAGATCCGAAGGCAAGAACTTTGTTGCCAAGAATGGAACCTTTCTAGAGAAGGAGTTTCTCTCGAAAGAAGTGAGTGGGAGGAAAGTAGAACTTGATGAGGTAATTGTACTTTCTCTCGAATTGGAAAGTAGCACATCAGAGAAAATCGTTCCCCTGATGCCTTCACCAACTAGAGAGGAAGCTAATGATGATGATCATGAAACTTCGAATCAAGTTACTACAGAACTTCGTAGGTCAACCAGAACATGATCTGCACCAGAGTGGTACGGGAATCCTGTACTGGAAGTCATGTTACTAGACCAAGGCGAACCTACGAACTATGAAGAAGCTATGATGAGCCCAGATTCCTACAGATGGCTTGAGGCCATGAAATCTGAGATAGGATCCATGTATGAGAACAAAGTGTGGACTTTGGTGGATTTGCCCGATGATCGGCAAGCCATAGAAAATAAATGGATCTTCAAGAAGAAGACTGACGCTTAATACGTCTCCAACGTATCTATAATTTTTGATTGTTCCATGCTATTATATTATCTGTTTTGGATGTTTTATATGCATTAATATGCTAATTTATATTATTTTTGGGACTAACCTATTAACCTAGAGCCCAGTGCCAGTTTCTGTTTTTTCCTTGTTTTTTAGCTTCGTGGGAAAGGAATACCAAACGGAGTCCAAACGGAATAAAATCTTCGCGATGATTTTTCTTGGACCAGAAGACACCCAGGAGACTTGGAGATGAAGTCGGAGGAGCCACGAGGTGGCCACAAGGGTGGAGGGCGCGCCCAGGGGGGTAGGGCGCACCCCCCTGCCTTGTGGGCCCCCCGTGACCCTCCTGACCTAATTCTTTCGCATATGTTTCCAAACCACCAAAAGCATCCACGAAAACACTTTTCCACCGCTGCAACCTTCTGTATCCGTGAGATCCCATCTAGGGACCTTTTCCGGCACCCTGCCGGAGGGGGATTCGATCACGGAGGGCTTC
The DNA here is from genome assembly GCA_011799875.1 of Thinopyrum elongatum. Taxonomy (NCBI): domain Eukaryota; kingdom Viridiplantae; phylum Streptophyta; class Magnoliopsida; order Poales; family Poaceae; genus Thinopyrum; species Thinopyrum elongatum. The sequence goes on from CM022298.1 coordinate 626,641,296, forward strand.
TACATCAACCCTATTGCCCTTCCGATGAAGCGTGAGTAGTTTATCTCAGACCTACGGGTCCATAGCTAGTAGCTAGATGGCTTCTTCTCTCTCTCTTTGATTCTCAATAGAATGTTCTCCTCGATGTTCTTGGAGATCTATTTGATGTAATACTTTTTTGCGGTGTGTTTGCCGAGATCCGATGAATTGTGGATTTATGATCAGATTATCTATGCATATTATTTGAATCTTCTCTGAATTCTTTTATGCATGATTTGATATCTTTGTAATTCTCTTCGAACTATCGGTTTGGTTTGGCCAACTAGATTGGTTTTTCTTGCAATGGGAGAAGTGCTTAGCTTTGGGTTCAATCTTGTGGTGTCCTTTCCCAGTGACAGTAGGGGCAGCAAGGCACGTATTGTATTGTTGCCATCGAGGATAAAAAGATGGGGTTTACATCATATTGGTTGAGTTTATTCCTCTACATCATGTCATCTTACTTAATGCGTTACTCTGTTCTTCATGAACTTAATACTCTAGATGCAGGCAGGAGTCGGTTGATGTGTGGAGTAATAGTAGTAGATGCAGAATCGTTTCAGTCTACTTGACACGGACGTGATGCCTATATTCATGATCATTGCCTTAGATATCGTCATAACTTTGCGCTTTTCTATCAATTGCTCGGCAGTAATTTGTTCACCCACCGTATTATTTGCTATCTTGAGAGAAGCCTCTAGTGAAACCTATGGCCCCGGGGTCTATTTTCCATCATATAAGTTTCCGATCTACTATTTTCCATCATATTAGTTTCTGATCTACTATTTTGCAATCTTTTACTTTCCGATCTATAAAGCAAAAATACCAAAAATATTTACTTTATCTTTTATTTAGTTTCATCTATATCTATCAGATCTCACTTTTGCAAGTAACCGTGAAGGCATTGACAACCCCTTTATCGCGTTGGGTGCATGTTGTTTGATT